>CM040620.1:8340966-8465179 GCA_022817965.1 Solanum lycopersicoides
AAGGTTGGATGTGATGCAGAAGTGTGGCATTTGGGCCTCTAGTTTCTGGACCTTGCAAGCGGGACCAGAGTGGCAGATGAAGTCGAGCGGGAGAAGCTCGGAGCGGTGCTACCACCTGGGATAGACTCGACCGGTGTGGTGTCGGTAGGCTCAAATGTAGCCGGGTTAGCCTCTTGGGCTTTCTCTACCGTTGCCGCTAGGTTCTCACCAAGCAGTTGCACCTACGGACGGGGCCCTCTGTGGGGAGACAACTCATTGGCCTCATCCCTAATAAGGTCAATATCTACTGTGCCAGGCGGGTCTTGAGCACATCAATGTGCCACACGGGCACTCTTGCTAACCTGCACAAAGCAAAACCATGCACGGGAAGGGGTAAGTAGTAGTGGCCTTGAAGGCCCTCTCGTGCATCACCGCCTGTAGTAGCTATGCGAAGTCCACCTCGAATCGTAATCATCGCCACCATCAGTACCGCACAATCCCAAGTGACAATGTTGTCAGCTGCAGTGGGGGAAAGGCAGTGTCGGACTAGTAACCATAAAAACTTGGCTGTGAAGGTAAGGTTAGCCTTCTTGATACTTCCCTTGGGCTCCAGCACCCAATCGGCAGCCTCACCATCGACGAAAAGGTACTGTGCAATCCACCGTTTGGTGGTCTCTCTCAACTCTGGCTCACGCTGGAACCGGCCATCTTTAATCAACTTCCACCGATAGTCAAACTCGGCGGTAAGAGGTGTCTGAGTGGCATCAACATCCGCGCCATAGAGAAACCTGCGGATGGTCGACAAGGAAATGTCAACCCGCTTGCCGCGGACTCGTACGTAATACAAAGGAGCATGTTTGGCGGGGGTTGCCCGCCTGTCTAGCTGAGATCGGAGAGTCGCCACATAGGAGGCATAGAACTCTCGAACCATCTCCTCACTGTAGCGACCTACATCCCGAGCCGTCCACTCCAGCCTATGTCTGGTGAACAACTCATGTATGGCTGGCATGGTGGAAAGGCTACCCGTGAGAACCCGCCGCTTAAGTGTCAGGGTCCGGGTCATGACCCTCTTATCATTGGGCATTTTGGCATCAATATAGATCTGGTATTGCCCCTCGACAAACCACCGGTTGGGCTGATCAGCAACCAGAGCGGGGACGCCAGTCTGGGGTGCTGGAGTTGAGTTAGCACTGTCATCCTCATCAGCCGAGGCAGAAGCAGAAACCTCCTCAGCACCAGAATCTTCCTCAGAATTGGATGCCTCCACGGAGCCACACGCTCCCTCTGAATGTGCAGCCGACCCAGAAGGTGTGCCGGTCAGTATGCGCTCCTCGTCAGATTGGGAGGCAGTGACTACGCCGGGCGCCACCCTCGTGGGAGTGGCTCTAGTAGGGCGGGCAATAGGGGTAGCAGTGCGGGTGCCTGGTGGCACGTACTTCGAATCACTCTCATCATCTGAGCCTATGACCAGTCGATTGGACGGGGCGACAGACTTGGAACGCCCTCGTGAGTAGACACAGACGTGTTTAGGAGCCATTAGTACCTGCAAAGAGAAGTAGTTAGTACCTGTGGAAGCAGCAAAACACAGAAAAGGAATGGCAGTGCAGAAGTACAGAGTGCAGGACGGACCCATTGATGGTCCATCGCAGGCACGACGGTCCGTCGAGGGACACTGATGTACCGTGGTCTTACGGTACTTTTAATGCTTTTTCTTAAGTTTAGTGTGTGTCCAAAGCCTTTTTGTATTGATTTTTGATGTAGGTTTCTCTTTATTTGCAGGAAATCTGTCCAAAGGAGAACGCGGAGGTTTTGAGCAGAATTGCAGAAGTGACCACCTACGGAGCTCACGACGGTCCTCCGACTGTGACGGTCCGTAGGTGGCACCGTAGTGAGAAGAGAGTAGCTGCTGAAGGAAGATGGGGAAGTCTGACTAAGTGTGGGACTACGGAAGCCTCACGACGGACCGTCATAGCCACGACGGTCCGTCTGCTTGTTCGTCGTGATTGTCAGAGAGTAGTCCCAGTACCCAATTCCAAGAAGTTTCTAAGTATTGTGGAACGAACCCCTCGACGGACATCGTGCTTGAAAGGTCCGTCAGACCTGTCCGTCGAGGGTAACAGAGTTGATGAAGGAAGCAGCAGAGATTAGAGTCAAGTATGGAGCGACGGAGGCCACGACGGTCCGTCGTGCCACGACGGTCGTCACATGGGCGTCGACTCAGACGCGTTTTGGACAGATTTTCCTTAATTAGATTCCTTCTTTTTTAGGTTTTATTTTTTATAAATAGTCCGAAAAACCTCATTTTTGGGGTTAGACTTTTGGATATTTTTTAGTTCTCTTGTTTAAGTATTGAACTATTGATTTTGGTATTTGATCATACTTTTCCGGAATCGATTGTTAGTGTTTTTTGAATTATTCAAGTGAATTTCTGGATTTTCTTCTTCTCATTAAAGTAAGTGCATGAATTCTTATATTATTAATATGAATTGTGTGATTATGACCATGGGTAACTAAACTCCATAACTAGGGTTGTGGGAACCATGGGTAAATAACAAGGTAAAATCTAGCTAAAATAACAATTCTAGAATAGTGTCTTGCATGTATTGATAATTCTTTTGTTTAGAAGTCTTTTTAACGGATGGCCAACGTTAGAACTCGCCTTAATGCTACTTGCCGGACCAAGGAGGTAGATAATAGGAAAAGAATTATCAACGTAGATTTAGTGTATACTATCTAATAGGCTAGTGTTGGTTGGTATAACAACTTAGTCAAATATCGATTACGATGCTTAATATGAGGTAAAGATAAGGTTTAGTAAAGCAACACACGTAGCCGGACCAAGGTGCGGAGTGAAATTCTCTAGATGCCGGACCAAGGATTTAGAGATACCTAACTTATCACTTTACATGCAAGATATTAGGAAAGAATTGTTATAGCTAGAATTACCGAGTTAGGAGCCTGTGGGGAACACTTAAGCCCTAGTTACTCTCATCACTTGATTAAACTCCAATACTTGAACCTGTTAGTTGATTACTTTAATTTAGTTAATTACTTTATTAATAAAAACCTTTAGTTATTTTTTTTCGGAAAATAATTGACTAAATAGAAGTAATAATAGAATAACGTTAAGTCTGAACCATTTTCCTCGTGGGATCGACCCCAACCTCATTAGTTGGGTTCTTTACTTGATACGACCGCTTTACTTCTTATTTGAGAAGTAAGTTTGAGCGTATCAAATTTTGGCGCCGCTGCCGGGGAAAGTGGCTTTTAGATTAACTTAAAACTTATTACTAAAGTTTAGTCAATATTTTCCTAATTTTACTTTTTCTGTTGTTTTTGTCTCTTGCAGGTCTAACTTCCGTGTATGCCAATTACGCGGAGTAGAAGAGAACCCTTGTTTCCATACGACCACGAATTAGAGCGTACACTACGCAATATGAATCGAAACTTGGGTATTAACGACGATGATCCCAACCAGGACATTCCAGCTCCAGTTGATGCTCATGGTCGGTTATTACCTGAAAATCGTGGTGAAGATGAACAAAGGGGACAACACCCCGCTCCACGCCCTCAAGAGTACTATAGGGGTTATGATAACATCGCAGACTCTGATGGGCCACTTGTCTTCCCCCTCTACCACACGGCCACACTTTTGTGGTAACCAGTAGTCTGATGCAAATGCTCACTGCCAGAGGTTTGTTTCAGGGCTACCTTCTGAGGATCCACATGCCCACATCGCTAAGGTAAGGGCAGTGTGCAAAAGTTGTGTAGGGAGGCCCGATTTGAATATGGATGTAATAGGGCTAAGAGTATTTCCTCTTTCACTGACGGGAGAGGCTGCTATCTGGTTTAGAGCTCCCTTATAACTCAATCTTCACTTGGAATCAACTGAGGGATGCTTTCTTAGCACGTTACTACCCGGTCTCTAAGAAACTAAACCACAAAGACAGAGTGAACAACTTTGTGGCACTACCGGAGAGTCAGTTAGCAGTTCTTGGGATAGGTTCACTTCATTCTTGAGAAGTGTCCCCAACCCGCATTGATGATGAGTCACTGAAAGAATACTTCTATCGGGGACAGATGATAATAATAAAGCGGTGTTGGATACGATAGCGGGTGATTCTTATGGGAGTGTCCTTATGCCGAGATTGCTGAAAATTAGAGAAAATCTCCGGAATAATAAAGCTTGGAGTACTAGGAAGTCAGATACTGGAAGAAACACCTTCGCAGTGCAATCCGCACAAACCCAGCCACAACGAGATTCGTGAAGAGATGGCTCAGATGAGAACTGAGCTTGGGTTGGTATTAAAACATGTCACTGGGGTGCAGAAAAGGTAAATGCAGTGAACTACTTGTCTAAACCACCACCGCCAAATGATGAATATTATTATGAGAGGATTCCTATGCAGGTGAATGAGCAGACGGGGGGTTTCTGACCGAACGCCAAGAATCCAATCAGGAGAATTGGCGCCAAGGTCAAGGAAACCAAGGTCAGAACTATGGTAATTATAACCGTGAGGGTCATTATGTCCGAGATGGGAATTACAACCGTGACAACAACTTCAACCGGGTAACTATGGAACAGAAATGATAGGAGTGGGCCCTATGTTCCTCCTCAAAATCGTGAAGTTGCTCCTAGGGATGGTGGAGGTAGTATGGCGCGAGTTGAGGATATGTTGCACAAAATGATGAGGAGGTTCGATGCTAGTGATGAACACATAAAGAGTTAAGAAGTGACTTAGCGAGTATTGGGCAGAAAGTTGATACACATGCAATCTCGATTAAGCAGCTTGAGTTGCAAATGGCCCAATTATCTGCAACAGTGAACACACGGCAACTGGGCACTCTCCCTAGCAACACTGTCCAAAATCCAAAAATGATGGACATTATGGCAATCACTACTCGGGGTGGTAAGCAGACCATTGACCCACCTATGCCGTCTGATGTAGAAAAGGTGATAAGAGATGATGATAAGGTGGTGGAGGTTAGTGGTGAGTTAGAAGATAAAACGGGAAAAGATGTTGAAGTACCCATAAAGGTGACTCCCATGCCTAGATCACCACCTCCCTTCCCACAAAGACTAGTAAAAAAAACCGAGGATGGTAAATACCGGCGTTTTATAACGATGTTGAAACAGCTTTCCATCAATGTTCCTTTGGTAGAAGCTCTGGAACAAATGCCCGGTTATGCCAAGTTCATGAAAGATCTGGTTACGAAGAAAAGATCAGTCACTTTTGAGGATGATGATAGAATGCAACACTGTAGTGCTATTGCTACAAGATCTCTAGTGCAAAAGAAAGAAGATCCGGGTGCTTTTACTATTCCTTGTACAATCGGGTTATTACATTTTGCGAAAGCATTATGTGATCTTGGGGCAAGCATAAATCTCATGCCCTCTCGATTTACAAGAAGTTGGGTTTGGGTGACCCAAATCCCACTGCGATGCGACTACTGATGGCCGATCGAACAGTAAAAAGGCCTATTGGGATACTCCACGATGTGCTAGTAAAAGTGGAGTCGTTCATATTTCCGGCCGATTTTGTTATTCTTGATTGTGAGGTCGATTTTGAGGTGCCTATTATTCTTGGGAGGCCATTCCTTGCTACGGGTAGAGCCTTGGTTGATATGGAAAAAGGGCAGATGAAATTTTGGTTGAACAATGAAGAAGTGACCTTCAACATTTGTAGGTCCATGAGGCAGAGTGGTGAGCTCCAATCGGTGTCTGCCATATCCTACAAAGTTGAAAAGTCATCTGAGGTACAAATTGAAGAACGTCTGGGTGTTGAAGCACTAGCGGCAGTGATCATGAATTTTGATAGTGATTGCATTGAAGAGTATGGGTCATTGGTCGCGGCACTTGATCGAGGTGATGTTCGTTTAAACCGAAGAAATATGAGTTAGACATGAAAATCGCGAGTCTCCACCCCGAAACCATCTATAGAGGAGGCTCCAAAGTTAGAACTAAAAGCTCTCCCACCTCATCTGAGGTATGAATTCTTAGAAATGGTGACACTTTGCCGGTAATCATTGCATCAGATCTGAATGTACAACAAGTTGATAGTTTGGTGAAAGTGTTAAAAAGGTTCAAAAGAGCTATTGGGTGGACTATTGCGGATATTATTGGGATCCCTCCCGGTATTTGTTCTCATAAAATCCAACTCATGCCCGATCATAAGCCAAGTATTGAGCATCAGAGACGCTTAAATCCACCTATGCAAGAGGTAGTGAAGAAGGAAATTATTAAGTGGTTGGATGCTGGAGTAATATATCCGATCGCTGATAGTAGTTGGGTATGCCCTGTTCAGTGTGTACCTAAGAAAGGGGGAATGACTGTGGTCCCCAATGAAAAAAATGAACTTGTTCCAATGAGACCGGTGACTGGATGGAGTGTGTATGGACTACCGGAAATTAAATGCATGGACCGAAAAAGACCATTTTCCTATGCCTTCATGGATCAGATGTTGGATAGACTTGCCGGAAAAGGGTGGTACTGTTTTTTGATGGTTATTCGGGGTATAATCAGATTTCTATTGCACCAGAAGATCAAGAGAAAACCACCTTTACTTGTCCATATGGGACCTTTGCGTTCAAGAGAATGCCGTTTGGGTTGTGCAATGCACCCGCCACATTTCAGAGATGTATGATGTCGATATTCTCCGATATGGTGGAGGATACTATTGAGGTGTTCATGGATGATTTTTTGTGGTTGGTGACTCATTCGAGCGGTGTTTGAGTCATTTATCTGAGGTTCTTAAGAGGTGTGAAGACTGCAATTTAGTACTAAATTGGGAAAAATGCCACTTCATGGTGAAAGAAGGTATTGTATTGGGTCATCGCATTTCAGAGAAGGGTATAGAGGTTGATCGAGCTAAAGTCGAGGTAATAGAGAGACTTCCCCCACCTATCTCTGTAAAAGGTGTGAGAAGCTTTCTTGGGCATGCAGGTTTTTACCGGAGGTTCATCAAGGATTTTTCAAAAATTGCGCATCCATTGTGCAAATTGCTGGAGAAAGAGTGTAAATTTTATTTTGATGAATCCTGTCTTAAGGCATTCGGCGAGTTAAAAGAAAAGTTGGTGTCTTTACCTATCATTATTTCTCCGGATTGGAGCAGTCCATTTGAGGTGATGTGCGATGCTAGTGGGGTTGCTCTTGGTGTGGTATTGGGACAAAAAAGGGACAAAATCCTTCATCCCATTTACTATGCTAGTAAAGCCCTCAATGAAGCCCAAAAGAACTACACAGTGACTGAGCAAGAGCTCCTTGCAGTAGTCTTTGCTTTTGAGAAATTTTGCTCCTATTTGCTAGGCACTAGAGTTATAGTGCATACTGATCATTCTGCTTTGAGATATCTGATGGCAAAGAAGGATGCAAAACCGAGGTTGATTCGTTGGGTATTACTATTGCAAGAATTTGACCTTCAGGTAAGAGATAGAAAAGGGACCGAGAATCAAGTTGCTGATCACTTGTCCCGATTAAAAGATGAAGCAATGAGAGAGTTGGGGGATAAGATTAATATTGATGATACTTTCCCTGATGAGCATGTATTGGCTGCCTCTCAACACTTGATTCCATGATTCGCAGATTTTGCGAATTATCTGGCTAGCGATATTGTTCCACCGGACTTGTTCTTTCATCAAAGGAAAAAGTTCATGTACGATGTGAAGAAGTTCTTTTGGGATGAACCATACTTATATAGGAGTTGTGCCGATGGGCTTATTCGGTGTTGTGTGCCAGAAGTTGAGACGTTGAGTGTTTTGGAGGCATCCCACTCTTCACCCGTAGGTGGACATCATAGTGGTATCCGGACCGCTCATAAGATCTTACAATGTGGCTACTATTGGCCAACTATTCATCAAGATGCTCATGAGTTCGCCAAAGCATGTGATAGATGCCAAAGAGATGGCGGCATTTCAAGAAAGCAAGAGCTCCCTTTAAATCCATTCTTGTGATTGAGTTATTTGATGTTTGGGGTATTGACTTTATGGGCCCTTTTATGAGTTCTCATGGGATGAAATACATTCTAGTAGCGGTTGATTATGTATCTAAATGGGTGGAAGCTATCGCACTCGCAAATAATGAAGGGAAGAGTGTCACCGCGTTCTTGAAAAAGAATATATTTTCTCGATTTGGTACCCCAAGGGCGATTATTAGTGATGGGGGATCCCACTTTTGCAACAAATTGTTTAAGGGATTATTGGAGAAATATGGGGTTCGCCATAATGTGGCCACTCCTTACCATCCTCAAACTAGTGGGCAAGTTGAGGTGTCAAATAGGGAGATCAAACAGATTTTGTCGAAAACGGTGAATGCTAGTAGAACGGATTGGTCAAGGAGGCTTGATCATGCTCTTTGGGCCTACCGGACAGCATATAAGACTCCCATAGGTATGTCACCATACCAACTTGTATATGGGAAGGCTTGTCACCTACCGGTTGAATTAGAGCATAAATCCATGTGGGCAATGAAGAAATTGAAAATGGATTGGAATGAAGCTGCAGAACAGAGGTTAAATGGGTTGAATGAACTCGATGAATTTCGCCTAAAAGCTTATGAAAGTGCATCCCTCTACAAAGAAAAGATGAAGAAGTACCATGACCAAAAGATTGAGAAACGCGATTTTATGGTTGGGGATTTGGTGCTTTTATTCAATTCTAGGTTGCGCTTATTTCCGGGCAAACTCAAGTCCAAATGGACTGGCCCTTACTTGATCACCCAAATATTCCCTCACGGAGCGGTTGAGTTGGAAAACAAGGAGGGTGTGCGATTTAAGGTGAACGGACAACGAATCAAAATCTATCTGGGGCATGCTGAATCGGAGAATGAAGTGATCGAGGCATACCATCTTGATGAATTCTGAGTAATCGAGTGTCCTCCGTCGTGCCGCGACGTGAAATCAAGCGCTGGTTGGGAGGCAACCCAATATGTATCCTCTAAGCCAACTATAGTTTTTTTTTTATAACTTTCTAGTAATAGTCGCATTTTTTTTTCGTTTTGTTAGATGTATTGGCTAGAGCGTAGTTTAGGGTCCGTTTCCACTAAGTGTCCAACCAAATACATAAAGAATAGCTTAATGGGTGTTAAATTTGCAGGTAGCACATCACCAGAAAAATCTGCAGAAAATTGGTCTGAAACACTCATTGACAGATCCATCGACGGACCGTCACGCCTGCGACGGACCGTCGCAGGAATCCGTCGTGCCAGGTAAGTTTGTCTATTTTCTTTTAAATTAGGGCACCCATGATGGAACCCACGACGGACCGTCACACTTGTGATGGACCGTCGACGGGGACTCGTCGCATAAATACCCATCAACCCGACCCGACCCGACCCGACCGACGAATATTAAAAGTTTTTAAACCTTTTAACTTCCCACCTCTTCATTTCAACCGTTTCTTTCCCTCATTTCTCCCATTTCCTCTCTTTTCAACTCCCTACCACTCTCATTCTCTTCCCAAACTCCAGATTCACCATCCCTTCCCAAATTCCCCTAATCTTTTCTCTCTCAATCTCCCTGCTTCTTCAAAGTATTCTGCTGGTCGGAGTCTACTGATCTTCTGCTGATCTTCATAGTTGTGTGCCTCACCCGATTTTCATCTTCTCCAAGTCTCATGTATGTGTTTCTGATCTCTAACTCATTTACATTTCATTATTGTTTTCACATACTACAGGCATGTTTTTGAATGTTGGGTCTTTGAATTTTGACCCCTATTGCTTGCTAAAGAACTCACCCCGTTCATCCTACGTGCCTTAGATAGTAAAATTGTTGTAGGTGGTGTGTTAACTACATCAAAAAAAAAGGGGGGGGGGAATATGTTTCTGAAACTTGTTCTGACCTAGGTTGATAGTCCTCCAAATTAGCATGTTAAAACTCGAGAAATTAGTGCCTTAGAATTGCTAGTTTACTGGGTATTTGGGTTAGAAAGTGTGGGTTGATATGTAGTCTTTTCAATTGAAATTTTAGGGGACGATTGAGGCATCCTCAGTTCTGTCATTGAAGGACAGAACGAGACCCCATCGACGGGCCATCGTGCCCACGATGGACCGTCATGGGGTCCGTCCCACCAATCCCCAATTATTTTCTCCAAGTGTCCACTAACAGACTTCTACCACGGACCGTCATACCTCGACGGTCCGTCCTGCACAACCATCATGGTTGTCAGAGACCCCACTCCTAAGGGTCTAAAATTTTTCTCTAAGTGTCCAATGACGGATATTTACGATGGATCGTCGTACCATCGACGGTTCGTCCTGCACAACCGTCATGGTCGTTAGAGACCCCACTCCTAAGGGTCTCAAAATTTTCTCTAAGTGTCCAATGACGGACCTATACGACGGACCGTCGTGCCCACGACGGTCCATTGTGCACAACCGTCATGGTTGTCAGAGACCCTATTCCTAAGGGTCTCCAAACTTTTTCTAAGTGTCCCACTATGGACCTCTACGATGGAGCGTCGTGCCCACGACGGACCGTCGTGCCCACGACCGTCGTGCCCACGATGGTCCGTCCTGCTTAACTGTCATGACTGTCAGAGACTTTCTTTCTGAGAGTCTCCAAAAATATTGTTAAGTAATTCATGACGGACCCCCATGACGGTCCGTCATACTCACGACGGGCCATCAATTGGTCTGTCATGCTTCACAGACACTACATCAATACTATGCCAGTTTTGATTTTACGTTTGTTGCTTTCTTCTTTGCATGTCTTATTTGCTTCTACTGGTACTAATTGTTATTCTTTACAGGTACTAACAGTTATGGCACCAAAGCAAGATCGAGTTTACGCACGAGGGCGTTTAAAGTCCATCACGCCATCTGCCCGACTGGTCATTGGCTCTGATGATGAGCGTGACCCCGAGTACGTGACCCCAGGCACTGTCACTCCTGCACGGCCTGCACGCGCCACCAGAGCCACGCCCAAGAAGGTGGCGTCTGGCGTAGTCACTGCCTCCCAGTCTGACGAGGAGCGCACACTGACAGGCACACCTTCTGGGTCAGCTGCACAGGACGAAGGAGCGTTAGGCTCCTTGGGAGTATCTTGGTCGGAGGAGGTCTCCGGGTCTGCGGAAGCCTCTGCGCCCGCCACATCTTCACAGTCTGACTCGTCTGATGAGGCCAATAGTACTGATTCCACTCCAGCTTCACCGACTGGAGTCCCCACCCCGGTTGCCTACCAGCCCAACCAGTGGTGTGTCGAGGGGCAGTAACAGGTGTACTTCGACGCCAAGCTGCTGAATGATAAGGGCGTCATGACCCGGACCCTTACACTGGAGAGGCGGGTCCTTACGGGGAGTCTCCCCACCATGCCAGATATCCATACACTCTTCACCAGACACCGGCTAGATTGGACGGCTCATGCTTTGGGACGATACAGTGAGGAGTTGGTCCGAGAGTTCTATGCCTTGTATGTGGCGACTCTCTGATCCCAGATTGATAGGCGGGCTGCCCCAGCCAAACAGGCCCCACTTGATCACATCAGAGTCCGCGACAAGCGGGTAGACATCTCTTTGCGAGCCATCCGTCGGTATCTATACGGCGAGGATGTTGATGCCACCAGAACCCCTCTCACTGCCAAGTTCGACTACCCGTGGCAACTTGTTAAAGATGGACGGTTCTTGCGTGAGCCAGCGCTGAGAGAGACCACCAAGAGGTGGATGGCCCAGCACTTGTCTGTTGATGGAGAGGCTGCCGACTGGGTACTGGAGCCGAAGGGAGCCATCAAGAAGGCTAACTTGACCTTCACGGCCAAGTTTTTATGGTTGATAGTCCGCCAGTGGGTACTGGAGCCGAAAGAATCTTGATTACTCAAACTTCATCAAGATGGTGTGCCTCGATCACTTCATTCGCCGTTTCAGCATGCCCCAGATATATTTTTATGCGTTGCCCGTTCACCTTGAACCTCACGCCCTCCTTGGTCTCTAACTCAACCGCACCATGAGGGAATAGTTGGGTAATCAAGTAGGGACCAGTCCACTTGGACTTGAGTTTGCCCGGAAACAAGCGCAACCTAGAATTGAATAAAAGCACCAAATCCCCAACCAAAAATCGCATTTCTCAATCTTTTGGTCATGATACTTCTTCATCTTTTCTTTGTAGAGGGCTGAACTTTCATATGCCTTTAAGCAAAATTCATCAAGCTCATTCAACCCGTTTAACCTCTGTTCCGCAGCCTCATTCCAATCCATTTTCAACTTCTTCATTGCCCACATGACTTTATGCTCTAATTCAACCGGTAAGTGACAAGCCTTCCCATATACAAGTTGGTATGGGTACATACCTATGGGAGTCTTGTATGCTGTCCGGTAGGCCCAAAGAGCATCATCAAGCCTTCTTGACCAATCCGTTCGACTAGCATTCACCGTTTTCGCCAGAATCTGCTTAATCTCCCTGTTTGACACCTCAACTTGCCCACTAGGCCACTAGTTTGAGGATGATACGGAGTGGCCACATTATGGCGAACCCCATACTTTTCAAATAATTCCTTAAATAGCTTGTTACAAAAGTGGGATCCCCCATCACTGATAATAGCCCTTGGGGTGCCAAATCTGGAAAATATGTTCTTTTTCAAGAACGCGATGACACTCTTCCCTTCATTATTTGCAAGTATGATAGCCTCCACCCATTTAGACACATAATCGACTGCCACAAGAATGTACTTCATACCATGAGAACTCACAAATGGACCCATAAAGTCAATACCCCACACATCAAACAATTCAGTCACAAGAATGGGATTTAAAGGGAGCTCTTGCTTTCTCGAAATGCCACTATCTCTTTGGCATCTATCACATGCCTTGGCGAACTCATGAGAATCTTGGGACAAGTGATCAGCAACTTGATTTTCGGTCCCTTTTCTATCTTTTACCTCAAAGTCAAATTCTTGCAATAGTAATACCCAACGAATCAACCTCGGTTTCGCATCCTTCTTTGCCATCAAATATCTCAAAGCAGAATGATCAGTATGCACTATAACTTTAGTGCCAAGCAAATAGGACCGAAATTTCTCGAAAGCAAAGACTACTGCAAGGAGCTCTTGCTCAGTCACGGTGTAGTTCTTTTGGGCTTAATTGAGGGCTTTACTAGCATAGTAAATGGGGTGAAGGATTTTATCCCTTCGTTGTCCCAAAACCACACCGAGAGCAACCCCGCTCGCATCACACATAACCTCAAATGGCTTACTCCAATCCGGCGAAATGATGATAGGTGCAAACACCAACTTTTCCTTTAGCTCACCAAATGCCTTAAGACAGGATTCATCAAAATAAAACTTACACTCTTTCTCAAGCAACTTACACAAGGATGTGCAATCTTTGAAAAATCCTTGATGAACCTCCGGTAAAAGCCCGCATGCCCAAGAAAGCTTCTCACACCTTTTACAGAGATGGGTGGAGGAAGTCTCTCTATCACCTCAACTTTAGCTCGATCAACCTCTATACCCTTCTCTGAAATGCAATGGCCCAATACAATACCTTCTTTCACCATGAAGTGACATTTTTCCCAATTAAGCACAAGGTTACAGTCTTCACACCTCTTAAGAATCTCGGATAAATTACTCAAACACCGCTCAAAGGAGTCACCAACCACTGAAAAATCATCCATAAACACCTCAATAGTGTCCTCCACCATATCGGAAAATATTGACATCATACATCTCTGAAATGTGGTCGGTGCATTACATAACTTAAACGGCATTCTCTTGAACGCGAAGGTCCCATAAGGGCAAGTAAAGGTGGTTTTCTCTTGATCTTTCGGTGCAATAGAATTCTGATTATAACCCGAATAACCATCAAGAAAACAGTACCACCCTTTCCTGTAAGTGTATCCAATATCTGATCCATGAAGGGCATAGGAAAATGGTCCTTCTCAGTCCATGCATTTAATTTCTGGTAATCCATACACACCCTCCATACAGTCACCGGCCTCATCGGAGCAAGCTCATTTTTTCATTGGGGACCACAGTCATTCCCCCTTTCTTAGGTACACACTGAACAGGGCATACCCTACTACTATCGGCGATTGGATATATCACTCCAGCATCCAACCACTTAATGATTTCCTTCTTCACCAACTCTTGCATAGGTGGATTTAAACGTCTCTGATGCTCAATACTTGGCTTATGATCGGGCATGAGTTGGATTTTATGCAAACAATCCCGGGTGGGATCCCAATAATATCCGCAATAGTCCACCCAATAGCTCTTTTGAACCTTTTTAACACTTTCACCAAACTCTCAACTTGATGCACATTCAAATCTGATGCAATAATTACTGGCAAAGTGTCACCATTTCCCAAGAATACATACCTCAGATGAGGTGGTAGAGCCTTAAGTTCTAATTTTGGAGCCTCCTCTATAGATGGTTTTGCGGGTGGAGACTCGCGATGCATCATATCTAACTCAAAATTCTTTGGCTTAAACCAAACATCACCTCGATCAAGTGCCGCGACCAATGACCCATACTCTTCAATGCAATCGCTATCAAAATTCATGATCACTGCCGCTAGTGCTTCTACACCCAGACGTTCTTCTATTTGTACCTCAGATGACTTTTCAACCCTGTAAGATATGGCAGATACCGATTGGAGCTCACCACTCTGCCTCATGGACCTACAAATGTTGAAAGTCACTTCTTCATTGTTCAACTGAAATTTCATTTGCCCTTTCTACATATCAACCAAGGCTCTATCCGTAGCAAGGAATGGCCTCCCAAGAATAATAGGTACCTCAAAATCGACCTCACAATCAAGAATCACAAAATCGGCCGGAAATATTAATGACTCCACCTTTACTAACACATCAATACGCTCAAATTTACTTCTCGAAAAGAAGTATAAGCGGTCGTATCAAGTAAAGAACCCAACTATGAGGTTGGGATCGATCCCACGAGGAAAATGATTTTGGACTTAACTTTAACCTACTATTACTTCTATTTAGTCAAGTCCTTTCCGAAAATAAATAACAAAAAGGGGTTTTAAGTAATGAATATAATTAGCTATTTCTAAATAAGCAAGTTCAAAGATTTGATTTTTATCAAGAAATGAGAGTAACTAGGGCTTAAGTGTTCCCCATAGGTTCATAACTCGGTAATTCTAGCTATAACAATCAATTCCTAATATCTTGCATGCAAAGTGGTAAGTTATGTATCCCTAATTCCTTGCTCCGGCAACTAGGAAATTTCACTTCGCACCTTGGTCCGGCTACGTGTGTATGTTTTACTAAACCTTACATTTACCTCATATTAAGCATCATATTCGATGTTTGGCTCAGTTATTACTTCGCACCAACTGACACTAGCCTATTAGATAGTATATACTAAATCTACGTTGATAATTATTTTCTTATTATCTACCTCCTTGGTCCGGCAAGTAGCAATAAGGCGAGTTCTAACGTGTGCACTCGTTAAAAAGACTTCTAAATGAAAGAATTATCAATACACGCAAGACACTATTCGAGAATTATTATTTTAGCTAGGTTTTACCTTGTTATTTACCATGGTTCCCACAACCCTAGTTATGGAGTTTAGTTACCCATGTTAATAATCACACAATTCATATTAATTAGATAAGAATTCATACACTTACTTTGATGAGATTGAAGAAAATCCAGAAAATTACTTGGATTAATCAAAAACTTGCAACAAACGATTCCGGAAAATAAAGTAATTTCCAAAATCCCAAAATTCAACACTTAGAACAATAAAACTAAAAAATATCCAAGAGTCTAACCCCAAAAATGAGGTTTTTACAAGTATTTATAATAGACAAGTGCTAACATAAAAGAGAAATCTATTTAAGGAAAATCTGCCCAAAAATGCATCTGAGTCGACGACTGGAGCGACGGACCGTCGAGGCCCTCCGTCGTTCCATACATAACTTCTTCTTCTGCTTCTCTCTTCACCCACTTTTTGTTACCATCGACGGACATGGATGACGGTCCATTGCGTGCACGACGGTTCATCGATGGCTTCCGTTCCTCCATACTTAGAATCTTTTGAAAATGGGTACTGGGGCTACTTTCTGTTAACATTAACGGATGTGCAGGACGGTCCGTCGTGGATATGACGGTCCGTCGAGAGCCTCCGTAGCCCCACACTTAGTCAGAATTCCCCAACTTCCTTTAGCAGTCTTTTTCTTCGTACGACGGTGGCCACCTACGGACCGTCGAGGTCACGATGGACCATCGATGGCTCCGTAGTTCGTCACTTCTACAATTTTCAGAACAATTCTCCCATGTTCTCCTTCTGGACAGATTTCCTGCAAACAAAGAGAAAACTACATTAAAACCAATACAAAAAGGCCTTAGACACACACTAAACTTAAGTAAAAAGCATTGAAAGTACCGTGAAACCACGGTACATCAAGACCCACCTTTTTGCTTTTCTTTAATTGTTTGAATTTTTAAAATTCCCCCTTGGTGTTTAAAAAGGCAACATGGCACTTTGCCATGGCCAAAGTTTGCACTGTTTTCCAATTTGAATGAAAGCCTCTTTTATTGAAAATTTACTTATTTACTTATCTTGTATATTTTACTTTCCTAACTTTGTCTGTTTATGATTTCAGTAATATTAATTTTAAACCTGTCAATGTCATGTCATGTCACGAGCTGAACGAATAAAATGGGCATGTGATGACGAGGTTGAAGAATACGAAGAGGAAAATGAGGTACCTGAATATGTTGCTGAGGAATTTCGGCAGTTTGAAAATCAGCATAAGCCAAATTTGGAAGAAACAGGAACTGTGAATCAGGGAGACCAAGAGTGAGTTAAAGAGGTCAAAATCAGTGTCCACTTGGATGAAGCTCACTGAAAGGATATGATTCATTTGCTTACTGAATACGTTAATGTGTTAGTGTGGGAGGTCAGCGACATGCTAGGGTTGAGTACCAATATGGTGTCTCACAAGTTGCCGATCAGTCCGTGGTTCAGTCCAGTGAAACAAAAGGCTCGAAAGTTCAAGCCTGAGTTAAGTTTACAGATTAAAGAAGATATCACCAAACAGATCGAGTCTTGATTAGTGGAAGTGACGCAATACACGACTTGGTTGGCCAATGTTGTTCCGGTCACCAAAAAAAATGGGAAGATCAGAATCTGTGTCAATTATAGAGATCTCAACAAAGCCAGCCCGAAGGTAATTTTCCATTGCCGAACATTCACATTCTGATCGACAACTGTGCTAAGTATAAAATGCAGTCGTTTATGAATTGTTACGCAGGTTATCATCAGATCCTGATGGATGAAGAAGATGCAGAAAAGACATCTTTTATTACGTCTTGGGGGGTGTATTATTACAGGATGATGCCATTTGGTCTCAAAAATGCTGGTGCTACTTATATGAGGGTCATGAAGACCATATTTCATGACATGATTCATAAGTAGATCGAGGTGTATTTAGATAACGTCATAATCAAGTCCTGCGATAGTTCGGACCATTGGACGCATTAAAGAAGTTCTTTGATCGTCTGTGCCGTTATAACTTGAAGCTAAATCCCACTAAATGTGATTTTGGGGTGCCAGCTGGCAAGTTGTTGGGATTTATAGTCAGTAGAAGGGGTATTGAGCTCGACCCTTCCAAGATTAAGGCAATTCAAGAATTACCTCCTCCGAAGACGAAGAAGAAAGTGATGAGTTTCTTAGGGAGGTTGAACTACATTAGTCGATTCATAGCTCAATCAACTGTGGTGTGCGATCCTATCTTCAAGCTGTTGAAGAAAGATGATTTGACAAAGTGGACTGAAGAATGTCAGATTGCTTTTGATGCTATCAAAAACTATTTGTCAAATCCAACGGTATTGGTTCCTCCGCGAGAAGGGAGTCCATTGCTGCTGTATTTATCTGTATCAGATAACGCATTTGGATGCGTGCTTGGTCAACATGACGAAACAGAGAAGAAGGAGCGAGCTATTTATTATATAAGCAAGCAGTTCACACCATATGAGTCTCGTTACACTCTTTGGAAAGAACATGTTGTGCTTTAGCTTGGATTGCCCAAAAGTTGAGAGACTATTTGTCTTCTTATACCACATATCTCATTTCCAGAATGGACCCATTGAAGTATATCTTCCAGAAGGCAATGCCAACCAGAAAGTTGGCCAAATGGCAAATGCTTTTGAGCGAATTCGACATCGTGTATGTGATCCAGAAGGCGATAAAAGTACAGTCTTTGGCTGATCACCTTGCAGAAAATCTTGTCGATGAAGAGTATGAACCGCTCAAGACTTATTTTCCCGATGAAGAGGTATCGTTTGTATGTGAAGATATTTTTGAAGCATACCCTAGTTGGAGGGTATTCTTTGATGGAGCAGCAAATCATCAAGGAAGAGGTATTGGAGCAGTTTTGGTGTCAGAATCTGGTCAACACTATCCTATGGCAGCTAAGCTCCGGTTCAATTGCACGAACAACATGGCTGAGTATGAAGCTTGTATTCTCGATTTAAAAATGACCATCGACATGAATGTCCACGAGTTGTTTATTATTGGAGATTCGGATTTATTGATTCATCAGGTTCAAGGAGAATGGGCTATGAAAAACTCGAAGACCACACTGTACGTGCAGAATGTATAGAAGTTGTGCAAGAGATTCCGTAAGATCGAGTTCAAACATATTCCCAGAACGCAAAATGAGTTAGCTGATGCTTTGGCCACCATCTCTTCAATGATTAAACATCAAGATACTGATTATATTGACCCTCTGGATATAGAGCTGAAAGAATATGCAGTCCATTGTTCATATGTTGAAGCAGAACAAGACGATTTGCCATGGTATTTTGATATAAAGAAGTATTTAGAGTCCGAAACTTATCCTGAGAATGCGACATTTAACCAGAAGAAGTCGATACGCCGTTTGGCCCTCAATTTCTTTCTAAGAGGAGAAGTCCTTTATAGGAGGGCTCCAGATTTAGGTCTTCTCAGATGTATTGATGCTGCAGAAGCTTCAAAGCTTATAGAACAAATACACGTTGGAGTCTGTGGTACGCACATGAATAGGCTCACTTTAGCAAGGAAGATCCTTCGAGCCAGTTATTTCTGGATAAAAATAGAGCATGATTGTTGCAAGTTTGTGCAGAAATGTCATAAATGTCAAGTGGACGGTGATTTGATCTGATTTCCACCTCATGAACTCAATGCTATGAGTTCACCTTGGTCGTTTGTAGCTTGGGGCATGGATGTCATCGGTCCGATAGAGTCAGCTGCTTCTAATGGACACAGATTTATATTGGTTGTCATTTATTACTTCACCAAGTGTGTGGAAGCAGCTTCTTACAAGTCGGTGACCAAGAAGTTGTAGCTAATTTTGTTCGTAACAATCTGATATGCAGGTTTGGAGTACCAGAATCTATCATTACTGATAATGGTGCAAATCTCAATAGTCACTTGATGAGAGATATATGTGAGCAATTTAAGATTACTCACTGAAACTCAACCGCTTATTGTCCTCAAATGAATGAAGCTGTAGAAGCTGCCAACAAGAACATCAAGAAGATTTTGAGGAAAATGATTGACAATCACCGAGGTTAGCATGAGATGTTGCCATATGCTTTGTTAGGTTATCGAACGACCGTCAGAACATCGATTGGAGCTACCCCATACTTACTGGTGTATGGGACAGAAGCAGTCATACCTTCTGAAGTTGAAATACCCTCTTTGAGAATCATCCAAGAAGCTGAATTGAGTAATGCTGAGTGGGTCAACAAGCGGATTGACCAATTGACATTGATTGATGAGAAGAGAATGGTTGTCGTTTGTCATGGTCAACTATATCGACAGAGAATCATTCGCGCTTTCCACAAGAAAGTCAGAGCCAGAATTTTTGAAATTGGTCAATTGGTCCTTAAACACATTTTCCTCATCAGGATGAGTAAAAGGGAAAATTTGCACCAAATTGGTAAAGACCTTACATGGTTCGCAAAGTATTATCTGGAGGTTCTTTGGTCCTGTCGGAGATGGATGGCACCGCATGGCCGACACCGATTAATTCAGATGTTATCAAGAGATACTGTGTGTGAAGTTTCAGTTTGTATTTTTGTCATTTACTTGTAATCGTTCTATTTACTTGTATTAGCTTTGTTTAAAATTTTATCCCTTTTATAATAAACTACGTCTGACCTGAATTCTCAAGAATGAGATACGTAGGCGGTCTATGTCGGCCTCGGTCACCCAATTATCCCTTTAATATTTCATTTTATATAAACGACGTTTGACCTGAATTCTCCAGAATGAGATACGTAGGCGGCTATGTCGGCCTCAGTCGGTCTTTTTTGTAAATTTTTATTTTTCTATTTTTTGTTAACCTTTCGGGGGAACTACGTTTGACCTGATTCCTGCCTCAACGGGATAAGTAGGCGCCACAAGGGCTCGGTCATACTTCCCGTAAGTTTTCTATTTTCTCTTTACAATAGAAACTGGGATAGAATTTTTTAGAGGGACTCAAAAGTTCTCGAGCAGAAGAGTTTTCCTCAACGAGTCGAAACTGAAGTTACGTTGAAGTTTGCAACTGGGACAGAATTTTTGAGAGAAGCTAAAAAATTCCTTGATTTACTCACCGGCATTCAAAGATAAGCCGAGACATGTAATCGGGACAAAAATTTTGAGGATAACCTCAAAATTCAACATGGTTTTATCGGCAGTCTAGAGTGACTTTGAATACTCCCCAGCGAACAATCAGATAGACCTCCAAGCATCAGACTCAGAGAAGTTCGCTAAGCCTGATGTGACATGATACTTGACAGTAACCTTTTTTCAAAATACTACTTTTTGAAAATTTATTTTCCTCAAAAAAAAAATATTCCCTTTGTATTTCATTTGTTCTGGCATAAAAAATTTTGTCTTATCTATCAAGAGTCGGGAGATCATAAAATCAACCGGAGGTGGCGAGACAAGGAGCAGACAAGTGAATAAATCGACACAGATCAGTTCAGTTTAAAACAAACAATTTTTCTGTGAACGCAGGTTTATAGGTTTACTCTAAAATCAGCAAATTCCTCCAATCGATGAATATGGAGAAGTCAAGGGGGCGAAGAGCTCCCTAAAATTTATAATTTTTCTGTGGATGCAGGAATATATTTCATATTGCTTATATCGAACTCTTGGAAATATGAATGGCTTTATTTCATCCAATTTCCAACATGAAGTCTATAACGAACACATAATTGTGTTCAAAGATGAATCAATAGAAAATCCAAAGAAATATAGTTTGCTATTTTTCGTCTAGGACGTCATCGACATTAAATTATCAGACGTGATAGTATTACTACCCAGAGAGTCATTATAGTTGTATTGTCAATTGAGACGATGCACTGCCCGGAGGGTCATTCTACTCGTATTGTCGATTTAGATGATACATTACATTGAGAGTCATTTTACTGTATTGTCAATTAAGACGATGCACTACACAGAGGGTCATTCTACTCGTACTGTCGATTTAGATGATACACTACATCGAGAGTCATTTTACCGTATTGTCTATTGAGACGATATCACTATCCAGAAGGCACCTAGAAGACACTGTGTTGCTCGATTGAATCAATATCTCGTTTGGTACCAAGGATGGCTTCAGGAGAAGGATATTCATGCATCGCAGAAAATCATGCATTGCGAGTTAATATTCATGCATCGTGAGTTAATATTCATGCCTCGCAGAAAATCGTACATTGCGAGTTAATATTCATGCATCGCGGATATTCATACATCGCGAGTTAATATTCATGCATCACAAAAATCATGCATCGCGAGTTAATATTCATGCATCGCGAAAAATCATGCATCGCGAGTTAATATTCATGCATCACGAGTTAATATTCATGCATCGTGGAAAATTATGCATCGCGAGTTAATATTTATGCATCACAAGAAGATATTTATGCATTGCGAGAAAATATGATCACGGAAAATCATGCATTGCGGAGAAGAAATCATGCATTGCAAGAGAAATTCATGCATCGCGAAAAGTCATGTATTGCGGAGAAGAAGTCATGCATTGCAAGAGAAAATTCATGCATCGCGAGAAGATATTAATGCATTGCAAGAGGAAGTTCATGCATCGTGGAAAGAAGCCATGCATTACAAGAAAAAATTCATGCATCACGAAAACGTCATGCATAGCGGAAAAGAATTCATGAATCGCGAAAGAAGGGAGAAAGAAATCGTGTATCCCATCAAAGACGACATCAAGAGAAATATTAGTGTTGCATCAACTTTATCTATTTTGACATCAAATGAAGAGTATATTGAAGATTATATTGCAAACATAAGATATAAGCTTTATTTGCTTTACGTCAAATTGATGAAGTTTGACGTCAAATGTTGAAGGAGAGAAATTATGTGTCAACACGGTAAAAGACACTATCTCTCATTTGAATTGCATTTTTATGCTAATGAGTTTTATCTCAGTCTTTATCGAGAGCATCCGGAAGGATGAATTCTCAAACAAAACCACAGGTGCGGACGACATCAACAAAGATGCAGTACAACGTAAAACTTTTTCTAAGCAACGAACTGGGACATAGTCCAAAGAGGAGTGTCAAACGCTTAGGAAACGGGCAGAGGAACGACTTCCACCACAATCAAACCACACCCCTACCAGAAGGCATGTGGGTTTTCCTTTGGGTTTGTTGGTTTCAGTTTTGCATCCGAATATTTTGGGTCTCCACCGGAAGCAATTTTCCAATCAAAGTGACATACACCAAGAGCTTTGGAAATTATGTCTTTGTGAGCTCTTAATTATGGGTGTGAAGCGCGCCACATTCATGGCTAATCTTAAATCTTATTCTTGAGCATTCTGGTCCTTTCATAATCCGATATCGGGATGGCATTTAAATTATTTCAAAATCGTGCGTTAAATCAAGCGTATCGAACTACAAGTGGCCTGATTTCTCATATAGCCTGAGATATGTAGGAGACCCATTTCTGGGGTCCAGCCATAATTCCTAAAGTCCGTACCAAATTTTTATGAATATGTTGTCGGTTAAAATTTGTTTGGTCAATTTCATTTTCCTAGAATTTCTTGCATCAATTCAAGTAAAATGAGGGACAGTTGTTAACACTCAATTTTGACTTTCCTCGATAATAATTAGTTTTGAGCTTTTTAAACTCTAGAGCGATCTGAAACAACTAATTTGTAAAGTTCAAAATATTTTCTTCTTCGAGTCGTTTTAATCAATTTTATCATTTCTATAATTTTTAAGTAATATGTACGCTTTATATAATTATGTGCAAAATTAGTATATTTTATGATTATTCGAAAGTCATCTCAAAAGATTTTATATTTGGTTAACTAGTTTAGTTATATGATAAATGTATATTTTAAAATTATTTAGTCTATATTTGAGTAAATTATTTTATTTCGTTAAGATTAAAAAGCTCATAAATTGGTTATATTAATTCGTCCTCTTAAACTTTTAGCCTTTCCCTAAATCAACTCAATCTTTCTAAATATTTGATCTCCAATCGACTACCATTTAAATCGTATAGTTCAAGCTTAATTTAGTTCTCACCAATTTAATGCCTTTGACCCATCCTAATTCTGAAATGACCATGTTGAACCTTTTTGACATTCCCACTAAATTAGTCCATTACCAATTTAATCCAATCCAGCCCACTCTTCCCGACGCCACATCCCAATTTCATGTAAATTACCCTCATTTATCAGCAGTCCATCAACTTCCTTAACTCGCCCCAGCCCACTTGTTCTCCAACCCAGCTTTAGACCCGACCCTCTTCCCTACTCCCAAATAGAACCCACGTTCTTTTCCTTCTTCAGTGAAACAATGCGCAGAGGTGAAACGAACCTAGAAATTCCAGCGATTCCAACACCCCTCTTCACGGCGTAGACGTGTGAACAACACCATACGTCTCGTTCCTTCTCACGCGAGGGCGAGTTGACGAAAATCGCGTCCAACTTCTTCAAAGACACGACCAGATGGGAAAGCAGGAGACAGCCTGCCCTTTTTCGTCTTCTCCCACGTCTCTCTCAATCTCAGCAGCAAAGAGGCACGCGAGAATCGTCCTTGAGATGACGAGATTGCGCCACGTCGAGAGTCAAGGACAAAAGATCAATCGCAATCGTTTGTGTCTCTCTCATTTTGGGGTTTGCTGAAATTGGCATTATCTGGTACCAGGAACAGCTGTCCCGTTTTTTGGGAAGAAAACTTCAAATTTTGGTGATAAGATTTTGACTTCCGATTTTACCCTTTTTCCCCCAAAACGAACCCTAGAATTCCCTGCCCTATATATTCTCGTTTCTTCATCACTGTGGGGGATCCTTGGTGGGGAAAAAGAGAGTTAGAGACGAAAGTTGGGAGAAAGTTTAGTTGTTTTTTTCTTTGCTTGAAAAATCAAAAAAGACAGAAAAGAGAGAGGAAGTTTAAAGCAAAAATTTTCGAGAAAAGGGTTACGGGATATTCCAAAGCGTGAAAAACACCTCAGATAAATTTTCTCCTATCCATTTTCCTTTTGTTCGCTGTGGTTCGCCAACCAAGCATTCACTTTCGAGTTCGTGGTCGTGGAAGTTCGTTGACTCCCTGCTCAACTTGTCTCAGAACGCTTCCCAGAGAAGGTGAACTCTCTTTATATTAAGTCATTTGATATATCATTTCGTTTTAAGAAAGTGTGAAGTCTCTATTGATTTTTATTCGTCATTCTCGTTTGGTTTCTGTTCTCTGTAGTTTAATGTGGATAGCGCATTAAAATTTTCGCTTGTGTTCGATTAGAACTTTTTTGTGACTAAGTTAAATATGTCGTTCATGTAATCCTAGAAGTTTGGGTCAGTTTGATGTATTAAAAGGGGTCTGTAAGGCCAACTTTTCATTTGTTTTTTTACCTTAAATGATTTCATCCTCTCTTCTCTCTTGTCTTTGCTTAACGCTGAGCGACTAGTCATTGTGATATGCTTGTCATTTATTTTCCAGCCCTCTGTATGTGTTCATCCCCCTCATATCGTGTCAGTAGAGGTATCGAGTTAGTTTAGGGATAGGAGTCGTGTTTGGTTTAATATAGTTTTTAGCTTTGGATTGATCATCTCAATTGAGTTTGGTCCGCTTTGTTATTTCAACATTATGCCATCTCGTTTGAATCTCTTTATTTCGTGTCAAAGTGTTAATTCAAAATATTGAAAATGCATCTATCCAAGTCTTGCCTGTTTTGCTCAAAATTTTAGTTGGTATTATTTGTCTCGTTGAAATATGTCGTTAGTTTTTCCCTCATACCGTAAGTTTATTTATTATATTTTTTTAAACTTAATCAAATTAGTATACATTGTTCCTCTCACTGTTGGTTCCTGGGAAGTATATCTTT
Organism: Solanum lycopersicoides; assembly: GCA_022817965.1. Lineage (NCBI taxonomy): Eukaryota > Viridiplantae > Streptophyta > Magnoliopsida > Solanales > Solanaceae > Solanum > Solanum lycopersicoides. Next base: position 8,366,227 of record CM040620.1, read on the forward strand.
ATCATTTTTCTTTAACATTTTGCCTCCCCATTAATATCCCTCACTCCACATAAATATATATATATATATATATATATATATATATATATATATATATATTTGTATGTTAAGTCTTTATGAATTTTCTTCTTTTATTTATTGTTTAAATGATATTTAATTTTTCACCCCTTTTCCCTTAACATTTCATTCTGTTCCTTAAGGAAAAATATATTCTAATTCGATAATTTGTTTGTCTTTGCATGGGAAATATGTCCGGGTGTTATGGACTTCACCCTCACATTTTCTTTTGGGTCATGGAGGCCCATTTCCTTTATTTCTTCGAGTCATCCCTCTAAAAATCGACGTACAGATTCCAAGCTGAAAGAAAGCGACGTACAGGCCGAGAAAATTCGAGAGATTGGGCTAGAGAGTCCAAATTTTATTTTTTTTTATATATTGTATTTTGTTATTTTGGGGCATAAGCCCTTTTCATTTTTGTAATTATTATTTTTGCTAGAACTTAGGACAGGTACCAAATCGTTTGGGCTTAAGGCCCAAAAATAAAATGGGTCCAAATACCGGTCTAGGCGGACAGAAACTGGATTTGGACCCAACTATCTCTCTCTCTTTCCTTTTATTTTTCGTCTATTTACTTGCAGATATCTGCTATTAGTTTAAGTTAGAGAATTTCAAATCCCCACTAATACACTATTCTGTTTTAATTAAATCAAGTCGATCAAGTCTAAACAAATTAAAGATAAATAAAATTTGAAAATTAAATAACTCATTTGAATAGAAAATTAACATTTCACTTTTTTAGCAACTTTAAATATTTGGTATTCTCAAAATTTTAAGTTAGACTTTTAGCCAAACAAAGTTAGTTGTCGGATGACCGCAAGTAAGCGGACGTCTTAGGTGCTTTCAAACATTCCTAAGGCGTTAATATGAATTCCCGAACCTCCTTTAAAGTTTTCACTAGGTTTTCCTCTTTAAATCTTTTGGAAACTAAGTTTTCTTAATTTTCTTATAAAATAAGTGGCGACTCTAAAAGTCTCAAAAAACTATAAAACAATAAAAAAATTATTTTCCAAAAACAAAACAACCCCAAGAAATCATCAAGAACAAACCCAACACTATGAAAGCTTACTGACATGGAAGAAACATATTCTTGAAGAAACTTGAAGGAAAATCTTGGAAGATGAACCCTAGCCTTAGCATTTCTTGAATTTCTTGAGCGTAGAAATTTAGGATGGAATGAGAGGGTTTGATTATCAAAACTATTTTTTCTAAACATTTAGGGTAATTTAGATTACCTCCTAAGGATTTTTAGGACTAATATACCCTTAAAGAAATAAATAAAATGAGGTTGAAGTCAGAATATTTTTCCAGCGGATAGTGAGGTTTATATTCACTTCGTAACGTGGAGCCATCGTAGACCTGTTGCCAGGTTCGAGCCTCTCTAGTAAATCAGTCAGAACTTATTACTCAGGCCTCTTATTGATGAAAACATGGTGGCGTTGGAAAGAAGACTCTTAAGTGCTTCAATTTGATAGGTCATGGCACTACCTAACTTTTTATGTACTAAAATATGTGGTCGTTTGAATTTGATCCAAAACTTAAGAAAACTGACAGATGAATTGAACGAATTTCTCTTTAGTTCTTTTTGAAGCTAGAGGTGTTACATCTAGTGACCGTAAGACCTACAAAAATTTAAAATCGCTCGGAAAATTTTTATTCATAAGGAAGAATGGTTCGGTTCTAGGCTTAGAAATTTTCGGGGTGTTACAACTCACAAGATCACTTCTCCAAAGCTCCAATAGAGTGAAAATGGTGGAATGAGAAAAATGGAAGAAATCTAGAGTACACTGCTAGCTCTACAAAATTGGGGTCCACAAACAAGGAACATGTGTCGCGAATGCGACCCATTAGGCTACCAAAGGTTCACAAACACGTGAAGAGTGTCGTGATCGCGGATTACGATTTACCCATGAGCGCGCCCTCAACCCTCCGTAATTGCGGTGCCCAGTCGCCCACCTTCCGAGAACGTGGTCCCCTTGCACCAAACTTTAAATAACAGAAAAAACTATAAGTCTGTCTCCTATCAGACCCTTGGAAATTGTTCATAATCCAATTAAAATAAACTGGACATTTTGCCCCACTAAATGTGACATCCATACTCGATGGAGTCGTTGAATTTTCGAAAATTGGTAAAATAATGGGATTAACCTCTCAAACCACATTTAAGGCTTAAAAGTCAACTTCTCACCCTAAACGCCTAAAATTCATCTTAAGGCCTCAGAAACCTCACCAACCAACTTATAACTTAAACTTGACCTTTTGGAAACAATGGAATTGATGGAACTTCCATCTAACACTCGAAACTCAAAATGTTGACCAAAGTCAATCCCTATCATGAATTCTCAACTCAAGATGGGTCAAATCACCAAAAAATACAATAGATCAACTACTAAAAAAACAACATTTAGCGACGAACTATATTCCGTCACTATATAACGACGGATTTGCAACGGAATGACCATTTTGTTGCAAAATCATCAAATGATTTTTTGATTTATAATATAGCAACAGATGTACAACAGAATATTTAATTCGTCGCTAAATATTACGCAAAATTTTGCCACTTTATTTTTCCTACGAATTTAGTAAAAAAGTAGGGGTGTAAATTTTAACTAATATTGGGCAACATAATTAGTGACTAAATAAAGGTTGTTAAACTACTAAATATATTTTTATAAAATTTATATTATATAGTGATGAAAATATTCGTCAGTGTAATTTTTGATAAATATATATATTTTTATTTGAAAGCGACGGATGTTAGAATCCTTCACTAATTTCGTCAAAATTATTTTTAAAGTGATATATTCTAGGGCACAAAATTTTCAAACTTTCAAGTCCCTCTCTAGGAACTCACGCTGAGAAACTCTGAAACTCCAATGAAGGCTCTCAAACTCTGAAGCTTCCATATCTTCCCAAGTCTCCATCTCGAAGCTCTGAAGCAAATATTTTGAAGTCTCCATCTCAAAAGGTAAGAGATTAAACCCTCATATCCATTTCGATTTCAGTTAGCTCAAACCCAAACTAAGTAGGAACCCCAACTAGGAATTTCAGTCTGCAAAATAAGAACCCCAAGTAGGAATTTCGATCAGATTCCTACATTTGGATATCAAATTAACTCGACATACCATTGTTTTCCAGTTTCAGCTTGACACACCATTATTTTCCAGTTGCAAAATATGAAACCTAACTAGGAATGGTTGCACTCGACACCACTGTAAATAGATATTATAGTGATTTAGGTGTTATGAAGATATGATATTTTAAATTTGAACTCTTTCCATTTCATTTAGCTTGAAGTAAGATTGGTAATTTCTCAAACATAGGGGTTCTAGAAATTTGAATGTTCTGAAAATAGAGGTTTTTTTAGAAGTAAAGTTTTCTGAAAATAGGTGTTAGGGTTCAAGCAAACATTTGGAGTTATTCTCAAGAGTTTTTGGAACATTGGTAGAGAGAAATCGACATCAATATAAGGACATTGATTTTGAATTTTATGAATTATTAAAGGACTAGTGAAATAAAAATAGTGGATAGAGGTGAGGATAAAAATTAAAAAGGAGACCCACAAATTTCATTTACCTCTAAATAAAAAATTTACATATTTTTTAAAGAGTTAATACATAAAGAAAAACTATTAAAGATGTCATAATACATAAACATGACCTTTAATTTGGCGTTAGCAATAATTATGACCTTTAACTTCGAATGTGCACAAGTAGATACTTAAACTTGTATATAAATAGACATAATCGTCCTACATGCTTATATTTCAATTTTGTGTCCTACGTGGTGTCCTATGTGTATTATGTCATGTAAGACAAATGTGTCTACTTGTTTTAATTTTAGACAAGTTTAAGTGTCTACTTGTGCATACTCAAACTTGGAGGGCATAGTTATCCGCTTGAGCCAAGTTAAGGGTCATATTTATGTATTATACCTATTAAAGATATCAGTTATACATTGCCCAATTAAAAAAAGACATAATACATAAGCATGACCCTTAACTTTGTTTAAGTGAACAATTATACCCTCCAACTTTGATTGTACACAAATAGGCACTTAAACTTGTAATAATAAACAAGTAGACACATGTGTCCTACATGACATAATTATACATGTATGATGCAACGTAGGACACAAAACTGCCATGTGGGGTGCCATGTACGGCGAATGTGTCTATTTGTTCAATATAATTTGTTACAAGTTTAAGTGCTTACTGGTGCACACCCAAAGTTAAAGGTCATATATATAGTTCTCAACTGACGCAAGGTTAAGGATCGTGTTTATGTATTATGTATGATATAATTCAACTTCGTTTTCCTCTTTCGCGCTTTTAGGAAAGCATACTCACTCTCTTTGTCATATCACTACTTAGAAGTATATTTAAATCACTTTGAAGTTATTAAGGGAGTATTTTAACATTTATACAGTTAAAGTGATAAAATAAATTTTACTGTCAAATTTAAGGGAAATTTAATATATTTACTCAATTGTATATTAACTTTTCAAACACTAATATAAAAAAATTAATCAGCTATGCAACTGAAAATGTAAAACCTTTGACCACATAGATACAATGTAATGTTATAAAATGTACTTTTGCGGAATTATTTAATTTTGTAATTGCTAGGGAGAGAAAGACAAATTGTTAAATGGCATAATACATAAATATACTCTTTAATTTGGTCTCATTTTACATTTATGCCCTCCAATTTTGGGTGCCCACAAGTAGACACTTAAACTCGTACAAAATTGAACAAATAGACACAAACGTCCTACATGGCAGCTTACATGGAAATTTGTGTCCTACGTGGTGTCCTATGTGTATTTTGACATGTAGGACTCGTGTGTCTATTTGTCCAGCTTTATATACAAGTCTAAATGCCTATTTGTGCACGCTTAAAGTTGGAAGGCGTAAATATAAAATGAGGTTAAATTGAAAGATATATTTAAAACGGGTCAAAGTTTCATATTATCACTTGCTCATTTGAATTTTTCTAATTCATTTAGTTTTATGGATAAAGTTGTGCTGAAATGACATTTTTTATATTACGCCAGAGCCAAGTTTATCCCTATTTGATCTTCGAATCCATGCTTCAATTGAAGCTTGGACATAAAGGGGGTGTTAAAGTGGGTTAATTCTCACATATATTTGAAAATTGGTTAATGGCCTCATTAAATCGTTTTGAAAAAGAGAAAACAAAACAACTTCCATTATTTCCGGGACCTAATTATGTGTGTTCACTTTAGTGTTCAAAATTACGTTCCATATCTTATTTACTTCACCAAATATATGTATCTGAGTGTTATTTTAGCATTCAGATACATAAATCTTAGATACGTATCGGTCAAATTAGTATAATTAATTTATTTCAGATACATTGTATTCAATCATGATTTGCATGTATTGGGATACACTAATCTCTCGCGCTCCAATCTCCTTTTCTTGTTTGTCTCTCTCTGTATATATTTGTATTTCCATAAGGTATCTAGTAACCCAAATATATGTATCGATTCTCTTGCTCGCCTTTCTCCCTATATATGTATATTTCAAAATATATGGTGTATCAAAGATACATGTATCTGACTTGTAACTGAAACAATGATGTAATTTTATTAATCACCAAGACAATATGTAATTATTTCAAATTATATAATGAAATAGTATCTATGATAGAAGTGTTTGTATAATTAGATAGTTTTTGTTTCAGCAATCCTCCCCTTTTGAACAAGCTTTTGGGGTAGAATTAAATCAAACTATCTCATCTTTATAACTATTAGTAATTGATTTGTGATCTTAAATAAGGCAAATGATGAGCTTCAAAGTGGGATATGCTTTTTATTGACTCACTACCCCCCCCCCCGCCTTAATTAAAATTTGGAAAAGCAGATTCTTTGAAAATGACTCTTGCATCTATTGTTGGCTCCTCAAGTCCTGGAAGTCCAATTTTCAAAGCCTAACAAAATTACAAACGATAATTAATAAACTAAAAAGAGCATTAGCACTTTTCAGCTTTGCTAGGCTGTGGTACATGAGTGCTGCTGGTACTTAATTCAATTCATTATTATTATTATACTAAATCACTACAAAAATGGAGGATGGAGGATCTTCTACATGCTCTTTTGAATTAAAAAAGAAAAAGAAAGATCCTATTTTATTATATATATATATAAATGGTACAACTGCCTTTTCCTTTTGTTACTTTTTCATCTGTTTAATTTAATTAGAATGGTTGATATTGGTTGTTGGTTACCTCTTGCAGTTTTTGTTGAAATATTTCAGCCACCAACAACTTGTCACATCTTCTTAGGATCATTGGATGAAAATTTTGTCAACTTGGGGTAGTTAATGACCTTCTTTATCATGGTAAGGTTACCAAGATATTTTCAAGCAATTTCTTCAGGTAGTTTCTTTATTCAGCTTTCTATTTTTTATATCACCCTGAAATCATATTGACAAAAGTGATGTAAATGAAATATATTATGATGAAGGTAACAGTGGCGTATCATGAAATTTTATGAAGGGATTCTGAATTTTGAATAGTAAATTTTTTTTAAAAAAACATGATTTATAGAGATTCTAAATTACTCAATTTTAATTGAAAAAAAAAATTTACTAGAGGTGAAATTCGACTTTGGTCACTCAAAACAAACTTGACAATTATTTACTATCAAGCTAATAAACATTTATGTTAAACTTACGCATGTTTATTTACTTACTAACTACAAGACACCAAAATAATTACAGAAAAATGAAAACACTCTTGCGAGGAATCAAACTGGGGCAGCGAGTGAGTTGCGAAAGCTCTAGCCATTTCCACTACGGGTTACTTTTTTATTTCAGAGTGTCCAAAATAACATGTAAACCAATATAAGTCAAAACTTTATGTGTATATATAATATAATTTTTTCGACGAAAGGTGTCCAATTGGACACCCTGGGGACAAGGTGGCTCCGCCTTTGGAAGGTATAATATATAAACTTGTTTCTTAATTTGACCTTAGCTGAAATTGAATTCCTCGAATTTTGATTGAGCACAAGTAGATACTCTAATTTGTTTAAAATTGAACAAGTAGACACACACATTCACTACATCAAAATTGATTTTTAGCGGCAATTAATTAGCAATTGCCGCTAAATATATACTTTTAGTGGCAATTAGCACTCTTTGTATGTGTCGCTAAAGGCTTTAGCGACATTGGATTTAATGGCACTTAACTAATGTCGGTAAAGACGTTAACACTCTTTATTCATGTGTCTAATTATTGCCGCTAAAAGTTTTTTGTGTTGTAGTGATTCTACGTGGCACAATATACGTAAGACTCCACGTAGGGTTGTTAAGAAGTCTCACATCAGTAGAGGGATGGGAAATTGGTCTTCTTATATGAATTTGGACAAACCTCCTCTGATGAGCTAGCTTTTAGTATTGAGTTAAGTTCATGTGTCATATCTTTAAATGGTATCAGATTCAGGCCCATCCCAATTTGTTGTTCACCGATGTTGGACCCCCATAGAAGTGTTCACACTCTGATTGAGGTCTGGGCATGAGGGGTAGTGTTAAGAAGTCCCATATAGGTAGAGGGATGGGAAACTGGTTTTTTATATGAACTTGGAAAAACCTCCCCTCATGAGCTAGCTTTTGGGGTTGAGTTCGGTCCATGTGTAATACCTTTACAAGGATGTCATGTAGGACGTAAGTTGCCAGTAGGACACACATAGGGCATATTTGTCTATTTGTTCAAGTTATACAGATTTAAATGTCTACTTGTACACACTCAAAGTTAAAAAATATAAACGTTAATTGAAACCGAATTAAAAGAAATTTCTATCCATTATGTCTTTGGTGAATGAAGAGAGGCTGAATTGTAAGCAGATGCACAAAAATGAAGTATATACAGAAAACAAAAGAGAGCTGAAGAGTCAATAAATACACTGAAATTTACAGGAACTCTTTTTCCGACTCTTTTTAGTACTCTCCGGTTGAAGATTTATAATAACATTAAGCAATAACATTGAATGAACTAACTTATATTAATCCTAAAAAATAGGAACCACGTCCATGATAAACTACTCTCCTAAAAACTAGAACAAAGCTGGAAAATAAGACTTTATTTGCTAACATTCTCCTTTAAACTGGAAACTCTTGAACTCTTCCATTATGCCAATACCCATCAACTCACACAATCTAAGTAAGTCTAGTTTTATCAATTTAATTATATAAATAAGGTTAAATGATAAACTACAAGTAGAATATCTTAAACTCTAAATCTTTCACAAGAATGAATTGCGGAAAGCTAAAATAAAACACAAGATTTTACTATCATAAGTACAAGAGCTTCTAAATGAATCTCCAATCTGATCAGAATAACCCTAATTCATAAAATTTAAGAGAAAATCAAAACCCACACTAATTTCATGACTTGATTTTAGAAAATGGTGTGTTGGGTTAAGTTTTGGGTTGGTAGTTGGTTCTTCATTGGATACTTAGGGGTCGTTTGACAAAGAATAACAACACAGGGATTAGTAATGCATGGTTTAGTTGTAACATCTCGCTATTTGAAAGAACTAGAAAGAGCTAGAACTAGAAAGAGTCATTTTTTTTTGGAAAGAATGAAAAATCTGAAAAATTGGTTAAGTTATGCTAGTTTGAGTTTTGGGTCAACTTCAAACGAGCATAACTCCTAGGTCAGGATAAACTAGGTATGTTACAAGATAATTTAGGAAAGACCTTTGATTTATCTTTCCAACGCCGCCGAGATTGCTCAATTCCGAGTTCGTATGAATGAGATATGTTCATTTAAAGTTGGGTTGCATAGATATAGAAAGTCAACCGGATTTTAGAAGGATAGTTTGATTTTTCCTTACCCAATTATTTTATTTCATTTTGGGGAGTTTAGTTGGGGTCTAATAAGAATTATATCAGTTTAGACAATTGGAAATTCACGCTAGGGCTTGGAGAAAAGAGGAGAAAGGGGAAGAAAAGTCAAGATCGTACAATTTTGGTTGTGGATTTCGCCAAGGATTCGGTATTCCTACAATAAATATAATATATAGTTACGAAATTATTAGCTACGACATGAAATTCGTCACTAATTGTTCATTTTTAGTAACAAAAATTAATTTTTATGCTTAAATATAAGAGATAGATACTTTTAGTGACGAAACATAAAAGTCCATAGCAGAGTTTTATCCACTAAAGTTTTCCACCAAAAAATAAATTGGCGTCATTTATTAAATACTGTTAGTCACGAATTTAAACTTAACAGTGACACATTATTTCGTCACTAATAATGTATCTAATTCGTGACAAATTATTTTTTGTCTTAAAATTAATTTATCTTTGGACAAAAAACAATTTCGTCTCAATAACTATGTTGTTACAATAGTGACAAATTTGTGTTTGTAGTTAAATATAATAAGTTTTAGTTACAAAAAGATTAGATTTAATTGTGACATTTATTTTCGTCACTAATAATATAAACAATTGATGATAATCATTTTATTGTCTCTAATCAACCGGAGATTTAGTGACAGCAAAAAATTATCACAAAATATGTAAGGTGTTAAATAACGACGACTTAAAATTTATAGTTGAATCGACTTAAAATTTGTAGTTGAATAATTCAACTATTTGCAACAAAAAAGTTCATAGGTAAATACAAAACTTTTTTTGGTTACGCTTGTTCATAATTAGAGTAAATGGTCCCTAGACTATTGGAGTACGTCTAAAATAGTTCCTTAACTATATATTTATCATATTTAGTCGTTTACCTATTTAAAATGTTACCAAGTTTCGTCTCTTAATTATATACTTGTCATTTTAAGTCCCTTAATTGTACACTTACTAGTTTTAGTCCTTTAAGTATTAAAAATGTCATCAGGTTTGGTCTCTGACTATTTTTTATACAAATACTTTATATTTATATTAATAGAACTTATGTTTAATAAAATTATATCTTTAACCCGGTTTCCAGTTGTTTCTCTTTCCCGCTACTTTTTCTTCATATTACTCTTAAAGAAAAGCACCTTACCTTAACGATTCAAAATGAAATTAATGGGAAAAGAAGATAGAAGTCATGATTTTTATTCAATGGAGGGTGAAATGAAATATATTATTTCTACTAATGACTTGAAAATGCTAAATTTATTACAAAAAGAATATTTGTTATTACCTGTTAGGTGTAGAAAGAGATTTATTTATATTTTAAAGAAATTAATTTCTTGCAATTTGAATAAAATAAAAAGTTCGTTACACACATATTTTGATTCCAAATTTGGTACTCCAATGATTTTATTTAATGGATTTTTAAATTTATTTAGAATCGAATTTATAAAATGGTAGATTTACAACCATTTTTTAAGATCTGTTTTATTTTAACATTATGCAGTATTATTATTCTGTCAATTTGATTCTATGTAGAGAAATTTGAATAATAAGATCAAATTTTTTATTTATTTTATATAAAAAAATTGTAAAATCACGTTGATATTGCACCATCAAGTTGAGAAGCAACCTCTATTTTACTATCTCAATTTTTTTAATATTTAGTATATCTTAGTTAGACCTTTCAATTTGGAGAAATTTTACTTAATATATTTTTCCTTAAGGGGAACGTTGAGATATTATATCCTGAATGTCATTTTAGATGCTCTTAATTAATATATGACAGTGTAATTTTTTTTTTTATTATCTATGAATGTCATTTTAGATGTTCTTAATTAATAAATGACAGTGTAATTCTTTTTATAATTATCTTGCTTCTTTTAGTATGTTGTTAATTTTAATTTGTATAGTGTATGATGCTCATTACTAAAAAAAAATTACTCCATGCGATTAAGTTTAATATTTGTATTATTTAATAATTTTAATTTTCTTGATAAATTTTTTAATTTACAGAGACCTAGCTTAATATGAATTGTAAATAGTATTGCTACAAGTTTAAATAACATTAGTGACAAAACATTTTATCTTCAGAAACTCAAGTTTTATAGTGATCAATACATTGTCTTTCTAAGATGATAACATTTTCGTCATTAAAGTATGACATTCCGTGACAAAAACATCTTTTGTCCCAAAATTGCCTACTTATTTACGATATTATTTAGCGATAATTTTATTTTGTCGGTAAAAGAATTATTTTTAGTGACGACATGATTGTTTCAACTACAAAATTATTTAAATATAAAGTTGTCACTAATTTTTACCTTTAGGGACAACGAAAAAATTATGTGTAAAAAATAGTTTTTAGTGACAAATATTATTTGTTTGACTACGAAATACATAAAATATTTGAGATAAATTATATTGTCACTAACTAAACTAAATAGTTAGTGACACATCATTTTCGTCGGCTATGATAACCTATTTAGTGACAAAAATATATCTTTACCTACAAATTTTAATAATTTTTATGACGAATAAATTTATCATAAATACGAAGCATTTAAGGACAAAAAATATTTTCGTAGTTATTACATTTTTATGTAGTGACGAAACACTAAATTGTCTCTATATACATTTAGCGACCCATGCTTTAGGGACGAATGACTGACGAATTATTTTTTGCTACAAAATTCTTTTCGTGATGAAATGTGAGTTTCTAGTGATAAAATGATTTGTCGATAATAATCAAATTTGTTGTAGTGAATCGTACGAGATCTGTGAGATCACATAGCGTTGGGTTATTTCACCCACGTGTCAATCATGATTCAATTCAGCGAAGTTGTGTTGTTTTGAAAGCAAATATTACCAGCTCTTGATGATAATTCATTTGAAATCTTGTGGGTTCCTGTTTTTGAAGTTTCTTCAGTTCGATTCAGTTTTCAAGTAAAATCTTACATATATTGATGACATAGTCGATTCTAAGTTTGTGGGGAAATAACCAATTGAATTTAGAGGGTTTAGAGTTGAAAAAAGAAGAAGAAAAGTCGGGGAATTTTTGGGCAGGGGCTTTGGGCGTCACGCCTGTTGGAGCGCCCCACTTTAGAGTCTGAAGTTTGGGCTCTGGGGCGCCGCGCCACTCAGAGAGCCCCAACCCAGACTCTGAAGTTTGGGCTTTGGCTCACCGCGCCTCTCAGGGCGCTAGGGACGTTAGTTCTTTTAGCTTTTCCACTTCTTTCTAAACTAGTTCCTTACTAACATACCTATGTTTTCTAGTTGATTTCTACATTCTAAGATACTTCTAAGCATCATGACATCATATATAAACATGGTATCATGAACCTTAAATCCATAATTCAATTCAAGGAAAGTTACGAGTCAAGTCAAGAGAAGTTCATAGAATTCTCCAAAAGTATTTTACAAACGTTTTGACTTTGTTTTAAGACTTAACCTTGAAGTTGAGTAAAGATTAAGAGTAAAGTTTATTTATTCAAATATTAATACGGGAATTAAGTATTCCCAAGAATTGAAATATTTTCACATTTGAGCAAAAAAGGAAACAACAATTTCCAAGAGAGCCTTTGAGCTAGTTTTTGAGTAATTATCTCAAATCACAGAAAGAGTTTTGTTTTAGAAACATATGAGTTGAGTATATTTTGGGAGTAGTATTGAGCACCATATGGGGACGCGAGTTCATAGTAACTCAAGTCTCCATAAACCATGTAGTCATCATGGGTAGAAAGGATCATACTTTTTAGATGAGTCCTTAGTACTTTTTAGCATAGACTAGTGGATCCACTTAGTCGAGGTGTTTTATATCACGACAAGGTATAAGACAGTTCTGGCAGCATGAGCGAGATGATGTATCATCACTTAGGCTCATAATGGTGGTTGTCGGTTAGAGAAACTCCCACAGTATTATATTACTTTATTATATGAGTAAATTGAGTTCTTATTGTATCTCTTTGATATATTGAGTTATTACCTACTATTTTAAATGTTATGTATAAGCTGCATCTTTAATTGTTGTTTTTCTTTCATTTAAGTTGAGTATTCATGAGTTAGTAAATTCAAGGCAAGTGTTCCTTTCGTATTTATTTCAAGCTTATGTTATGTATAGTTTTTCCCTCGCATACTCGTACATTCAATGTATTGATGTCATTTTATGATGCAGGCACAGATAACCATGATCAACATATAGTGCCTTGTTGATCCAGTTGAGCACTTCAGAGTCAATTGGTGAGACTTTTTGCTATCCGGGGATCCCTTTTTATCATTTGATTTAGTAATTTAGTTGTTGATGATCGAGGATCTTGTCCCGACATCCCTCTTTGCTTTAGAGGCTTCATAGATGAGTAGTTATAGTTCTTTAGTCTTTCCATTTTCAGTTGTATATGTGTAACGACCCTTTTTGGTTGTTTTGAGCACTAGAACTTTTTATTTCATAAAATACTTTTCGATAGATTCTAAATGGGTATTTTGGACTATTCGTAATGATAATTATGAAATTATGGGATAGTTTTAATAATTATTTAATTGATGGTTAAAGAAAATAATAGTAAAATAAATAGTGGATCACTTTTACAACTTTTTATAATTGGTTATAATATAATTAGGGTGATAACTGATCTGTAGAAAAGCAATAAAATAAGAAAAAGAGGAGTCGCACAATTGGAAAAAGAAAACCAATTCTAAGAACGACGTCATGTGAGATCTTTGTGTTTCTTACTCCAATTTTTCCTAGTACATTACCTCTATGGATATTAATTATCAGTTAATGGTCAAGGAGGATCCACTAGCTGTTTATTTGGTAGAGTCTTTGGGTGCGGATAAAGTATGGTGTTGGTTGATTTTGTTTCCATTCATGTTACTGTTGTAACTTGTGAATTATCAAGAATTTCTGTTGGTTAGTTAGCATGTAGGGATTTAGATTATATTAGAAAATTTCATATTTAGATAAGAATTTTACTAAGGTATAGTGTGATGGTTAAAAGACATTTGACAAGTGTTAGTGAGAAAATTTAATTATATTGAAAGGGAAGGAAATTTGTTAAAGCAGAAGGATTGTAATCTTTAAAATAATAAGAGTATAATGATTAAGCACGGTTAAAGGATTTGAGTGGCTTACAAGAACTCCTAATGAGCTGTTAGTTTTATTGATAAATAATTTGAAGAATTGAGAAAAATAGATTTGATTAAATTGTGGCCATATAGTAACAATCTATAATCTGTTCTTTGGGCAGGCTATTAGTTCAAAACTAATTAATTTTCGTTCTAAATTTGGTTCTTCTAATTATCATATTTTAAAATAATTTTTGGATATGTTAGGATAGGTAACTAAATATTAGATGTATTGTATTATTTAAATTCCATTCAAGTTTATGCTAATTGGAGGAATTAAGATTTACCCTTAGGTTTGAACTTTAGGAAATTGATTATAAAGTTAGGTGAGTTTGAGTCTAGGCTATACATAGAGTAATATGACTTTTGTAGACTCGTTAACTCACAAATTATACATATATACCTGATAGATTGGAAACGTTTGGAGGCATTGAGGAAAGGAAAAGTGTTGGAGAAGTAGTTTGACTTCGGTTCTTCGGTGGAGGTAGGTTATGGTTATTTCTATTTGATAGATAGACTCTCAATAGTGATTGATATGCATTGAGTGATATTGTGAAGTTTCCTATGTACTTGATTGTGTGGTTGTATACCTTGGTTGTGTGGTTTGTGATTGGTCTAAAATCTTGAGACCGTGGAATTTATAATCTTGAACCCTCTCTATCGAAGTGATGTCTTGAATAAAGAAGGCTTGATGAAATAAATTAATGAGATAATGAGATCAGAGTGTCATGTTCCAACACGGTATTATTGGATCGAAGTGTCATGTTTCGATACGATATTATTGGATCGGAGTGTCACATTCCGACACGGTATATGGGATCGGAGTGTCACCTTCGACACGATAACATTAAAGGAAAGGAATCTTGAATTAACTTAAGATGCTCAATCTCAAAGAACCCGTTTTTCGAAAGAGTATGGTGTGGACGCATGAGTCCTCATAGGTGTATTTGCTATTGTGATTGATTGTGTACCTACTATGGTGTTGTTGTCACTGGTTCATGTTTTTTGTTTTTTTCCACCTGCCAAGTATCATATTTTATTTTATATTATTATTCAATATATATTAGTTTCTATTTCTACTCAGTACGTGTTCCTTGTACTAACCCCTACTTGTATTTTCTTCATTTTTCTTTTGTGGAGTGCAGCAAGTGTACCATCGACTCGCCCTCAGCTTTAGAAAATCTCCAGCACATCAGAGTTTCAGTGTGAGCTATTATTCTTAGCTCGTGCTAGATTCTCTCATTTATGTCATGATGTACTTAAATTTCGGACATGGACCATCTTATTTACTTATTTCAGTATTTTCAATACTTTTAGACTTGGTAATTGAGAACAGATGTCCTTGATGTGATGACTTTTAGATTTAGGGGATAATAAGTGTTAGACTTTAGATGCTTATTTAATTGGTTACTTTAATAAGTTTTGAGCTTCCGTATTTTAGTGGTATTCATAGTTGAATTCTTGATATATGTTGGAGGTTTAGAGTCCTTGGTTCGCCCACTTAGGAGGTTAAGTTTGGGTGTAATATCTCGTAACTTGAATTAATTAATAATAAGCTAAAAAACCTAGAATAGTCAGTTTTGGAAATAAATAGGGAAATCTAGAAAATTTCCTAAGGATAAAAGTGAGTTTTTGGTCATTTTCAAACGGCCATAACTCCCAGCTCAGGAGGAGTTAGTGTGAGTTCTTTGTATGGTTGGAAAGCCCTACGAAAGATCTTTCCAAATGTGCCGAGTTTGTGCATTTCGATGTCCTATGAGTGAAATATGCCTTTCGGAAGTTAGATTATTGGACTGAGTAAAGTCCAATCCGGATTTTAGTAAGGGTAAAGATTACCCTACTATTTCCTAATTTGTTTTGAGGGTCTAAATGGGGTAAAACCAAGTTTTAGTTTAGATTAAAAAATACTTTTTACGCTTAGGGTTTGGGAGAAAAGAGAAGAGAAGAAGGAGAAGGAACAAAAGAGCAAGATTTCACCAAGAACGCCAAGAAATTCTAGTGGAATTCGTCGGGGGTGATCGCTATCGAGGTATGTGAGCTCTTTCTGTGTTGGGTTCATTCACCCACACACCAAAATGTTTAATTCAGCGAGTTTTGATTAGATTGATTGAAGAATATTGAAGTTCTTGATGAACAATTGTCGAATTCTTATTGTTTGGGTTGTTGCATATCTTTAGTTGTTTTGATTCGTGTTTTTAGGTTGTTTTACGAGTTGAAACTATTGTATATTGAGGTATTTAGTGATCCTAAGTGTTTGGGGAAAGATCCATGGGAGTTTAGAAGGTTTAGAGTTGAAAATCGGAGAAGAAAAGTCGAAAATCCTGTCTGACAACCCCTGGGGTGATGCACCTGCCAGAGCCCCTCAGGGCAGACTCTGTCTGACAGGACCTGGCGCGCCGCGCCAAAAATGAGCGACTCAAACCAGAGTCTTTCTGTCAGGCTCTGACACTCCGCGCCTCACAGAGCGCCAAGGTCACTTTGAGACCCCATTTTTCCCCTATCTTTTCGTACGAGTTCCTAAGTGATGTACCTACAACTCCTATTCGATTCCAACACTCTAAAGTACATCTAAACATCATGAAATCATCCATAAAAATGAGATCATGATCCTTGAATCCATAATCCAATTCAAGAAAAGTTAAGATCAAAGTCAAAGAAGTTAGAAGTCAAGTCTAAAAGTTAAGAAGCAAGTCAAAGTAAGTTCCTAAAGCATTCAAGAGTCTTAAACAAAAAAAATTTAATTTTGTTTTAAGGTTCAAGCAATGAGTTAAGCAAAGAGTAAAAGAGTAGAGTTAAGTTCTCAAAACCTATAAGGGAACTAAGTATTCCCTAAGAGTTAAGTTTCAAGTTAAGCAAAGAGTAAGAGATGAGTTCATTTCTCATAAGTTATAAAGGAACTAAGTACTCCCTAAAAGTTTATAAATATTTTCACATTTAAGTTAAAGAGGAACTAAGATTTCCAAAAGAGTTTTGAGAAATAAAAAGGGGAAGATTGATTCCAAGAGGGCTTTTTAAAGCTAAAAAGGGTTGAGCAAATTATCTCAATCCAAGGGGAAAGATGATATTTTAAAAGCATGAGCTAAAGTATGTTTTGGGAGTAGTATTGAACACCGATGTGGGGACGAGAGTTCACATTAACTCAAGTCTTCATGTAAACCATGTAGCCATAATGGGTATTAACGGGTCATACTTTTTAGATGACCACGTGAGGTTAGCCATTGGATCCACTAGGTTGAAGAAGTTCTATGTGACGGCAAAGTATAGGACAGTTCTGGCAGCGTGGGCGAGACGTTGTATCACCAGTTAGGCTCATAGTGGTGGTTGTCGGTTAAAGAAACTCCCACAGAACTATATTACTTTCATATATAAGTAAAGTTGAGTTTATTATTGTATTTTCTTTGATGAACTAAGTCGCTTTACTGTCTTACAAATTTTATATGTATCACATGTGTTTTAAATTGAAGGAAATACATCATTACCCCATCCAACTATAACACTTTTTTTTTAAAAGACACTTAAACTTTGTAAAGGTCCTAATACCCCTACCCTCCCCCCCCCCCCCATTCTTATTTCGAGTGGATTTATTGTCTCATTATGATCCTATGTGGCACATGGCGTGTAATGCACTCGCCACTAGCGAGTGAGACAAGTAAGAAAATATTATTTATTTATTTTTAACATTTATTTAATTAAAATATTATTTTCTTTTACGTTATTTGTTTTATGTTATTTTCTAATTTTTATCTCCTTCATCAAAGTTTACCCAGAAGAGTTCTTGGACTCACTTTTTAGCTGAGGGAGATCAAAGTAATGAGATTATTGATGGAGAAAGAGATGAAAGTGGAGTGAGGTTGCGGCGGATGATCTGAAAAGCGTCGAAGATTTGATGACGACGAAGGGAGAATCGCCGGGTTCAAGTTCAAACCCAATAAAAAAATATTCTATCTAAGTCAGAGAGAGAATTGTAGCCTTCGTAGATACAATAAATGTTGACTTTGAGCAAAAATTAAAGGCGAAGTATACAAAAATGGTTGAACGATCGAAGAAAAATCGCCGGAGATTTGATAGTGTTTTTATTTTTCAATTTTATTTTTAATTTGCAAGAAAATGGTTTAGATGGTGTTAAAGTGTGTGGATGGTGGCTATGGCAGAGAATCACCGGCGGCCAGCGGCGTGAAGAAAGGGGTCACGAAGAAGAAGAAGAAGAACAGAGCTTTTTTTTAATTATTTTTTTAGAAAAACAAATAGAATAAAGAAGAAGAAGAATAGAACTTTTTTTTAATTTTTTTAGAAAAACAAATAGAATAATTAATATATATGAAAATATAAATAAAAGTAAAACTATAAAAAATAAAATAATTGACATGTGGTACGTAGTAGTTGGTGCGTGTGTTCACGTTCCTTCTTAAACTTGGGGTTGACCAAATAATGGGACACTTTTACCACTTTTAAATTTTTTAAGGGGTTACTAGGACCTTTACAATGTTTAAGTGTCTTTTTAAAAAAAGTATTATAGTTGAATGGGGTAATAATGTATTTCCTCTTTATATTGCTTTATATATATATTTATTGAGTAAAGTAAGTCTTGAGTTGAGCAAAGCCAAGGTAAGTTCATCTTAATCCCATCAAGCTTAAGTCGTTGTTTAGCATTCCAACTTGCATACTCGTACATTCAATGTACTCATTCCAGTTGGCCTGCATCATTTCATGATGCAGACTCAGGTAACCAGGATCAGCATGCAGTGCTTTGTTGATCCAGTTTGAGCTCCAGAGTCAGTGTTGAGCCTCCTTGCATTCCGGAGGATTCTTTTTATGCTTTCCAGTCTTTCTATTTCAGAATGTCGTGGGGTCTGTCCCAACATTTTTCAAAGTAGTTTTAGAGGATTCATATACATATGGTCAGTTACTTCAACGGAGTCTATTTTATTTGAGATCTTTTGTTTTGAGACTAAAGTGTTATTTTGGCCAAGACATTAATTTAAGTTATTTATGAGATTGTTCTTGTTTTATTATTGATTAAGTCTTCCGCTGAGTTAAGCAAGTCAGGCCAAGGGTTCACTCGAGGCCAGCAATGGTCACCGAGTGCCAGTCCCACCTAGGGTGTAGGCTCGGGGCATGACAAACTTGAAATTAGAGCACAGAGTTCAAGAGTCCTAGAGAGTCTATGAAGCCTTGTCTGTAGAGTCTTAGTCATCGGTGTGAAGCGCGCCACATCTATGATTTGGAGGCTACAACATTTAGGAATTCCTCACTTCTTTCGTACGCATTTCATGCGTTAGAGTTTATCTCTAAAAGTTTCCCTCTAATTCGTGTTTGCGTGTGTTTCAGATCTTCATGCCTCCACGAATAACAGTTACAGGTCGTCCAGCTAGAAGTAATGTAGAGGACCCAGAGGTACCTAATGCACCTAAAGTGCAACCTGAAGGGGAAGTTACTAATGCTGAATTTCGTGAGGCTATCCATATGTAGAGTTAAGTTATGACCAACCAAGTCGGGCAACAAAGAAGAGCTCGACATAAAAGGGCTGACACTTTGAGGATTCGGGAATTCTTGAAGATGAATCCCCCAAGTTTCACTGGTTCGAGCACTACCAAAGATACTGATGTAAGACCTTTGGGTGTCTAGAGCCTAAAATGTTTGTCTTAAGGTTATAATGTCCTAAAATGTCTTATAATATGGTTTAGAGGCAGTGTATAAAGTTTGAGGTGATTTGGAAGTCAAATGTCAAGGGACGACCGAGACGTTCAACGATTAGTCACCTATGTACCTCATATGTCTATGCGTGATTATATGTGTATCAAATGAACTTATGAAGTCTTAAAATGATTTATAATGATGTTTAATGGTATTATATGAAATTTTGAGAAGTTTGGAGGTCAAACGTCCAAGAACGCCCAAGACGTTCAAAAGATAGCCTCGAGACATGCATGTGTGCTTGATGGGGCCTTGCATGTTTGGATGTGTTGCAGCTGTTTGTTTTGGGTGAAACTTATGTGGAAGGTATAAAACTTGTTGAGGGTTGTATTTACGAGGAAAACGTCTGGGTACGACTTCAAAAAAGCCCCGCAAAAAGGCCCACAAGAAGGACCCAAGGCTGGTCGAAATACTGCCTTGGCAGTGTCAATCGACGGACCAAACGACGGCCAGTTGGTCAACCAACGGCCCGTAGGTGAGGTCTAGTCGATTGATACTTATACTGGGCAAGTCTCAACCCAAAATCAGGCCAAGGTCCAATTGAGTGAACCAAACGACGACCAATCGATTGACCAACGCCCAGTAGACTGTGATCCGTCGTTTGTGGCCTACAATCACTGTCTTGCGACTGTTTTACTTAAGGGGTGAATGGGAAATTCACCCCACGTCCTAAACTGACTATAATTGATTAATTAACCTATATTTGGGTGTATATAAAGGATCAAATACGTTAAGAACCCAATCTCAATCCCCTCTCACGAAATTGAACCTTTCCCTCCAAAAATCTTCTCCCTAGAAACCTCCATTGTTGTTGAAGCTCAAGAACCGCTTGGAGCTTGGATTTTCTTGATTTCTTCACCAAGTTTTAAAGGTTTTCATGAATAAAAAGGTATGGTGATCCTTCATCTCTAGTTATTCTTCCATCTAGAGAGTTAATCTCAAAGTTTCAAAAGAGATTTTATGATCAAACTTCTCCTTCTTCAATCTAGCCATGGGTTCTTTCTAAAAACGTTTTTAAGGATTAAATCATGATGAATTGAATTTAATATATTGGTTTTAACGTGATTTTGACTCCAATTGCATGATGAACCCATGTCCCTTCCCAAACTTGATTTAGCCCTTGCATGGGCATTGTGATCATGGATTGGTAATGGTTGAATTGTGATTCTCTTATGTTGAATTGCTTATATTTATTGTTATTTACGTGAATTTATTATGATTTGATATGAAGTATCCATGTGGATCCATATATAAAGGTTTCAACATGCTTAGCTTTGATTTCCATGATTCACTGTAACCTTGGTAGTACAATGTATAAAATTGGAATTCGATTATGTTAAATTGATAGTCATCTACTGCCCATCATGTATAAAGATTATAAATCATATGTAATGGATTCAATGTGGATCAATGTATGAAGGATTTATCATAACTAGTCTATGATCTATGTATTCACTATAAGATTAGCTTCATGCTGATTGTTGTTAGACTTTGAATCATGTTAGTTGTTTGTAGCCACTGTTTTAGGTTAATATCGTGATTGAATTATTGGATAGTAATCTCGTATGATTAAAGTAAATAATAATTGGCATGAATTGATCTAGTCTCTTCTAGTCTATCGATTGATAATACTATATATGTGATGTGATCTCGAATTGTGGATAGATGAAGCATGATTCCTTTGATGTAATGATCAATTTAGATACTGGATAACATGTATATTATAGTTAAAAAAACATGATTGATGAACAAGGCTTTAGGGAATTAGTAGAATTCTCTATTTTCTCTACTCTCTAGTGAATTGCTAGTTTAATGCCTATGTTGATATCATGATCGTGTGGGGATTTAAGCATGATTTTGATTTATATTATATTTATATTTATCCACTGCCTTGGATTGACAAGATTAATGAAATATGAGTTATAATCATGTATGTGAAAATGGGTAATGGTTTATGTTCTTCTACTTTCTAGTATGTTAATGTGTTGTGCTAGATATAGCATGACCTTGTAAGTAGTTTATACTTGATTTCATGTATGATTATGGAACTTTAGCTAATGCCCTATTCTTGAATTATTGATGAAAAAGTAGTAATGGTCAATGATGACCAAAGGCTAAAGGATTGGTAAGAATTGCTCTCCTCTTCTACTTCTCTATTTCTCTATAGTAATGTTGATGAAGCCCTGTATGGCATTCTGTGGTATGGTCCACTTATGGTGGCGGTGTTTACTTTATGTCATTATATATGTGCTTACCATGGCCTTGAAGGCAAAATTGATGATTATATGAATGAGTGGTTATGATGATCACTTTATGTGTAACTTGTGCCTAGTCTTCTACTTGAGTTGTGCATCTAGGTTATGTTACTATTGTTATAAGCATGTAAAGGGTTATGTAATACCATGTGTAGGTGCTGCCATTAATGAAGTGTTAAAGATTTATGACCCCTACCCATGTACCCATATGTGAATGTGTGAATAGCTAATGTTAGGAGCCTTAAAGTATGAAGATTGTCTTATTTCCTATGCTAAATTGTGTTGTGTGGTCTATACTTGAAAGTGTAATGTGGTCTAAGAGGGTGGATGCCTCAATGAGTTATTGATAGCCATTATGTGATCATGGTGCCTAATGTACACACACACTCACACTTCATGCATGCTTACAATATAGTAAATGTTCATAGTGCCTAATGAAGGTTGTTCTCATATTCACTAGTGTCTACTACTATGCATGTAAAGTATATGTATATGAAGTATGTTATGTATTTCCTTACTAGGATGACTTGATAGGTGTACTAGTATGGGCAAGGGTATGGGACATTGTCTATGCATTGCACATGTGTGCCTTGATAGAATAGTTCCTAGGTTTGGTTTCTATGTGCATGAATATGAATGTATGGTCATGTGTGGTCTTAATGTGTTATGTGAAAGGTTTGCTCACATATATGTACACACACACACAAATGATGGTCTAGTCAATAAAGGATCCTTGAAAGGTGTGCTCAAGTGTATCCTTAACTAGATAGTGCTAATACATATGTTATGTCCATGTGAAAGGGTTTCTCACATGAATTAGGTTGATGAACTCTCATCTATGACTTATAAGTTAAGCGTTTGAGGGGATGACTCTCCTAAACCTATGTTTTATAAAGAAATGATAATAAAGGTTTTTTCAATAAATGGAACTTAACTTAGCACCGAGTGAACTTGTAGATGAGGGGGTGACACTTTCCAACATAGGGAAGGTAGAGTTCACTACGGTCCTCATGTGAGGGAGTGACACTTTCCCAAATAGGGGAGGTAGGGTTCACTACGATCCTCACGGGGTGGATAGCCTCATAACACAAAAAGAGTGTAGAGTGATATTTTCATGATTGCCCTCAAGTTCCATAAACTATGCTTGCCACATAGGATCTAGCAAGTGATATCACCTAATATGCTAGCATGTCTTAATGTTCTACCTTGGCTAGGTAAGAACACCTTCTCTTGGTGTAAGGCTCTAAAACACCAAATTCCATGTTTAGCACCCATGGTCTTAGTGTTGGTTAAGGCTATAGTTTCCCTAAAGTAAAATGGACAATGGAAGTAAATGACTAGGACCCTAACTAGGATGACTTAAGGGAGGTTACTTAGGATAGGTGGAATTAATTAACCCATCTAGACATTGCACAAGTAGCTCCTTAGGAAGTCTTAGGAAGGTGTTCTAATGCATGTCACTATGTATATGTTCTTTATGCATGACTTTGTAGTATTGGTCTACTTGTTATGATGATGTGCATGGTATGAGTCTATATTCATGATGTTGATCTTATTGACTATATGATGAAGGTCTTGCTTGACATAAATGAAGTTGCCTTCTCTTAATATATTGATGTATGACTTGGATGTAAAGGATTGTGGCCTCATGATAGGTTT
Organism: Solanum lycopersicoides; assembly: GCA_022817965.1. Lineage (NCBI taxonomy): Eukaryota > Viridiplantae > Streptophyta > Magnoliopsida > Solanales > Solanaceae > Solanum > Solanum lycopersicoides. The sequence continues at coordinate 8,389,894 of CM040620.1, forward strand.
AGTAAGTATGTGTGAGGTTATGGGGTTTTACATGTACATTGCACTAGTGGACTTAGATTGGGGGCATGAGTTAGTTCTTATAAGGTTCTATGTGAAGTAAAATAAGTATATGTGCATTATGGCTAGGAGTTTATTGTAATGTCCTTTTAGTCTTGGCTTAAATATGTATATGTTGTACTATAATCCTATGATGGTATGTGTTGCTTCATGTAGGTTATATGTATGTTTACTTGTGACCTTAAGGTGATGCATTGCACCAAGCATCACTAGAGGGTTACTTGGGAGGTTAATGAACAAAAGAAAGAAATGCTCACTGTTAAGGTAAAAGAGTTCATTGTAATGTGACCTCATTATGGCTTAAATTCTATATGTGATCTTATGAAATGTTTGGCCTTTGAATATGTTTATATGATGTATGTGAATGATATAAATGCTATTGGATAAAGGTTTTATGAAGATTTACTCAAAAAGCATGAAGTATGATTTCAAGAAAATGTCCTTTTAAATGAATGTTTTTGAATGGTTGATTATACTTAGTGTATTCTTGTACTAATCTCATTCTTCTCTACTTTTTACACAAAGTGTAGGTTATGGATGCTTAAAGGATGTCTTGAATGGTGAAGAGCTTGATAGATGATTCCCAAGATCAATGAATGGAATCCTTAAGTTCAAGGATCTCCTACTTATGTGTACTGTAAAGTGTTATGAATTATATACTTATGTTTTATATCTTAAAGGGGATGTGTCCCTAATGTATTCTAATGTTTATTGAGTCTAAGATGGAAAAGAGACTTAAGGTCTAAGTATGTAATAAGATATTTTATATATATGTATATGAAGTAAAGTTTCTAGCATATGATGTGCTATGAAAAGTTTTAAATTTTCCGTTAAATTTACTATTTCAATGCGATGAATGATAACTACGGGCTTGTATAAGACCTTCGAGAGGTCATGTACGCCATGTTACTTCTAGGGGGTGCTCCCTGGATGTAACAAACGTGGTATCAGAGCATCAGGTTTATAAAATGGTTTTAGGTTCTAAAAGTCTCATATTGTCACGTCTAGAAGAGTCTCCTAGCATTGGTGGTGAGTCGCGACACATCAAATGGTACGGGAGGCTATAGGACGATAGATTTTCCCTTCTTCATCATTCTCATATCGTGCCATAGAACTTAACTCTATAAGATCTCTCTCTTATGTTTTCTTGTCCGGTGGTCTTTTAGATGTGATTGCTTGGATGAGATTGTCTTTATATGCTTGAGGGAGAAAAGGTGATTTTAAATTCTTATCTTGGTTTTATGGTTGAATGAGTATGTGTGAAGGTGAATTTTGGCATATTTTGATGATGTGATGCCAATTATGGCAGTGTATGAGATTTATGTGAATAAGCATGTTATGTTGAAAAATATATATCATGATATAGTTAAAGCATGTTAGAAGTTATTATGGTTTACATGAGTTTCTTTTGAAATGATGTCTTACTATATGGTTTTGCATGATGGTAGCCTTATGATATTATTATTTGAGCTTGAAATTCTTAGTGACTACCTATGAAAGCATGTTACCCTAGGAATATGTGCTTAAAGGTGTTCAATATGTCCCTTTGAATATATGCATGATGTTTCAAATGTTGCCTTAGTTGGGATGTGTGAACATACATGATTACCTAGTATGGATTGGAGTCCTTTGTTTATACTTAATTCTAGGTGTGAAGGTAGTATGTTTTCTTGGTAGGGTGATGATGTGGGTTTTAGTGACCTAGAAGTCACCTTACTGTAATGTTCTAGGGAAAAGAAGAAATTTTGTGGCTAAGTCTCCTTGTTGTTTTCCCTAATGTTGTATGACCTTGGTGTCTATTGTATGGTATGAAAACCTTATGTGGTTGAATGAGATGACCTAACTTGATGATTGAGGATGATTTGCCTAAAATGATAAGGTTTAGAATACCTTGGTGTTACTATGTTGACTTACCGTAAAATTCCTTCTAAATGGTAATCACTTTTAAGTGATAAAAAATGAAGGTTGTAAGTTAAGATCCTCTTAAGGTTGGGTTAAGTTGCTCTTAATTCGATTTACCCTAAGTGGGGGATGGTGATGGAATAGTAAGGTTGTAGATAGTTTCTACTTTGTCCTTCTATTTTTGCTTGAACTTGAAACTAATGAATTCTTAGTAAGCATGTTCATGAATATATTCTCGCATAAAGTATGAATTGCATGAACTTTGTATGTTTGGTATGTATTGCTTTACGTTACCTTAAATATCTTGTGAATATTCCAAAGTGCATGAATGGAAATTTTGATTAAATACATGTTTTCTCATGAGTATTGTACATCCTAACATGCTAATGGTACACTTGACTTCATGAGATAAGGTAAGAAAACTTGGTTTTAGTCACTTGTGAGGTGTATTGTTTAGCCTTATAATGAATAGTTGACTCTCTTTAAATTGAAATATGTTGAGTCTCTTGAAAAAAATTTGACTTGTATGGTTTGGAAAGCATGATTTTAGGCCCACTCTTGAAAAGTGAAAGCATGTTTAGCTAAGTGTTCATGTGTGTGCCTATAATTTGTATTGTTTTTCCCAAATGAGGCTTACTGTAAAGACCCATGTTATGCTAGAAATTGAGATTTTGTGAAATGTCTTCCTAATTGTTGTGATGTATTTGGTGTGACTTACCACTTAGACTTCACTAGGAAGGAAACATGAACATGTCTTGATTTAAAAAGTTGAGAATTTCTCATATTACAGTAAAGATGACCATTGTGCATTTGCTTGGGAATGAACTCATGATACATGTAAGTGTGTTGAGGAGATGGACATTCCTCCATGGACACAACTAAGCATGGTATGATATAGAATGACCCTCATAGCACTAGGTCTAACTAATGAAGGTCTTTGTTGATGCAATTAACTCAAGTTTATGTGCATGGAAGTATGAGTGCCTACTTGCTTTTGAGTATTGTTGTAATCTGCCTATGTGTGGCCTTGCAAGATGATCTCTTGATGAATTGAAGTGTAATGACCATGTTATGATTAGGAGAAGGATTTTCCTCCTATGAACATGATAAGAGCCTTTTTATTGATGCATTAAAGAGTGAGTGATTTAAAGTCTTGCTTGCTGTGTGTATTGAGTGCTAAATGATGTGAAGTAGTGTTCCTTGTAAGTTTGGTGCATTAACTTCTATGTGATCACTTTATGAATATGATGAACTTATCTATGATGCATTGAAGTCCTTGTTGTGATTAAAGTGTTCTAACTGTCATTCGAGGACGAATGTTCCCAAGTGGGGATATTGTAAGACCCCCAAAATGAGTTAGGGTGTCTAGAGCCTAACATGTTTGTATTAAGGTTATAATGTCCTAATATGTCTTATAATATGGTGTAGAGGCAGTGTATAAAGTTTGAGGTGATTTGGAAGTCAAACGTCAAGGGACGACCGAGATGTTCAACGATTAGTCACCTTTGTGCCTCATATGTCTATGCGTAATTATATGTGTATAAAATGAGCTTATGAAGTCTTTAAATGATTTACAATAATTTTTAATGGTATTATATGAAGTTTCGAGAAGTTTGGAGGTCAAACATCCAAGAACGCCCAAGACGTTCGAAAGATAGCCTCGAGACATGCATGTGTGTGTCTTGATGGGGCCTTGCATGTTTGGACGTGTTGCAGGTGTTTGTTTTGGGTGAAACTTATGTGTAAGGTCTACAACTTGTTAAGGGTTGTATTTACGTAGAAAACGTTTGGGTACGACTTCAAAAGGGCCCTGCAAAAGGGCCCACAAGAAGGACCCAAGGCTGGTCGAGACACTGCCTTGGCAGTGTCAATCGACGGACCAAACGATGGCCAGTTGGTCAACCAACGGCCCGTAGGTGAGGTATCATAGATTGATACTTAGCCTGGGCAAGTCTCAACCCAAAATCAGGCCAAGGTCCGATCGACTGAACCAAACGACGGTCAGTCGATTGACAAACGCCCAGTAGACTGTGATCCGTCGTTTGTGGCCTGCAATCACTGTCTTGCGACTGTTTTACATAAGGGGTGAATGGGAAATTCACCCCACGTCCTAAACTGACTATAATTGATTAATTTACCTATATTTGGGTGTATATAAAGGATCAAACATGTGAAGAACTCATTTCCAATCCCCTCTCACGAAATTGAACCTTTCCCTCCAAAAATCTTCTCCCTAGAAACCTCCATTGTTGTTGAAGCTCAAGAACTGCTTGGAGCTTGAATTTGCATGATTTTTTCACCAAGTTTTAAAGGTTTTCATGAATAAAAAGGTATGGTGATCCTTCATCTCTAGTTATCCTTCCATCTAGAGAGTTAATCTCAAAGTTTCAAAAGAGATTTTATTATCAAACTTCTCCTTCTTCAATCTATCCATGGGTTCTTTCTAAAAACATTTTTAAGAATTAAATCATGATGAATTGAAGTTAATATATTGGTTTTAGTTGATTTTGACTCCAATTGCATGATGAACCCATGTCCCTTCCCAAACTTGATTTAGCCCTTGCATGGGCATTGTGATCATGGATTATAAATGGTTGAATTGTGATTCCCTTACGTTGAATTGCTTATATTTATTGTTATTTACGTGAATTAATTATGATTTGATGATGAAGGATCCATGTGGATCCATATATGAAGGTTTCAACATGCTTAGCTTTGATTTCCATGATTCACTGTAACCTTGGTAGTACAATGTATAAAATTGGAATTCGATTATGTTAAATTGATAGTCATCTACTGCCCATCATGTATAAAGATTATAAATCATATGTAATGGATTCAACGTGGATCAATGTATGAAGGATTTATCATAACTAGTCTATGATCTATGTATTCACTGTAAGATTAGCTTCATGTTGATTGTTGTTAGACTTTGAATCATGTTAAGTTGTTTGTAGCCACTGTTTTAGGTTAATATCATGATTGAATTATTGGATAGAAATCTCGTATGATTAAAGTAAATAAGAATTGGCATGAATTGATCTAGTCTCTTCTAGTCTATCGATTGATAATACTATATATGTGATGTGATCTCGAATTGTGGATAGATGAAGCATGATTACTTTGATGTAATAATATATTTAGATACTGTCTAACATGTATATTATAGTTAAAAAACATGATTGAGGAACAAGGCTTTAGGGAATTAGTAGCATTGTCTATTTTCTCTACTCTCTAGTGAATTGCTAGCTTAATGCCTATGTTGGTATCATGATCGTGTAGGGATTTAAGCATGATTTCAATTTATATTATATGTATATTTATGCACTACCTTGGATTGACAAGATTAATGAAATATGAGTTATAATCATGCAAGTGAAATTGGCTAATGGTCTATGTTCTTCTACTTTCTAGTATGTTAATGTGTTGTGCTAGATGTAGCATGACCTTGTAAGTAGCTTATACTTGACTTCATGTATGATTATGGAACTTTATCTACTTCCCTATTCTTGAATTATTGATGAAAAAGTAGTAATGGTCAATGATGACCAAAGGCTAAAGGATTGGTAAGAATTGCTCTCCTCTTCTACTTCTCTATTTCTCTATAGTAATGTTGATGAAGCCCTGTATGGCATTCTGTGGTATGGTCCACTTATGGTGGTGGTGTTTACTTTATGTCATTATTTTTGTGTTTACCATGGCCTAGAAGGCAAAATTGATGATTATATGAATGAGTGGTTATGATGATCACTTTATGTGTAACTTGTGCCTAGTCTTCTACTTGAGTTGTGCATCTAGGTTATGTTACTATTGTTATAAGCATGTAAAGGGTTATGTAATACCATGTGTAGGTGCTGCCATTAATGAAGTGTTAAAGATTTATGACCCCTACCCATGTACCCCTATGTGAATGTGTGAATAGCTAATGTTAGGAGCCTTATAGTATAATATGAAGATTGTCTTGTTTTCTATGCTAAATTGTGTTGTGTGGTCTATACTTGAAAGTGTAATGTGGTCTAAGAGGGTGGCTGCCTCAATGAGTTGTTGATAACCATTATGTGATCATGGTGCCTAATGTACACACACACTCACACTTCATTCATGCTTACAATATAGTAAATGTTTATAGTGTCTAATGAAGGTTGTTCTCATATTCACTAGTGTCTACTACTATGCATGTAAAGTATATGTATATGAAGTATGTTATGTATTTCCTTACTAGGATGACTTGATAGGTGTACTAGTATGGGCAAGGGTATGGGACATTGTCTATGCATTGCACATGTGTGCCTTGATAGAATAGTTCCTAGGTTTGGTTTCTATGTGCATGAATATGAATGTATGGTCATGTGTGGTCTTAATGTGTTATGTGAAAGGTTTGCTCACATATATGTACACACACACAAAAATGATGGTCTGGTCAATAAAGGAGCCTTGAAAGGTGTGCTCAAGTGTATCCTTAACTAGATAGTGCTAATACATATGTTATGTCCATGTGAAAGGGTTTCTCACATGAATTAGGTTGATGATCTCTCATCTATGACCTATAAGTTAAGCATATGAGGGGGATGACTCTCCTAAACCTATGTTTATAAATAAATGATAATAAAGGCTTTTTCAATAAAGGAAACTTAGCTTAGCACCGAGTGAACTTGTAGATAAGCGGTTGACACTTTCCAACATAGGGAAGGTAGGGTTCACTACGGTCCTCATGTGAGGGAGTGACACTTTCCCAAATAAGGGAGGTAGGGTTCACTAAAGTCCTCACGGGGTGGATAGCCTCATAACACAAAAAGGGTATAGAGTGATATTTCCATGATTGCCCCCAAGTTCCATAAACTATGCTTGCCACATAGGATCTAGCAAGTGATATTACCTAATATGCTAGCATGTGTTAATGTTCTACCTTGGCTAGGTAGGAACACCTTCCCTTGGTGTAAGGCTCTACAACACCAAATTCCATGTTTAGCACCCATGGTCTTAGTGTTGGTTAAGGCTATAATTTCCCTAAAGTAAAATGGACAATGGAAGTAAATGACTAGGACCCTAACTAGGATGACTTAAGGGAGGTTACTTAGGATAGGTGGAAGTAATGAATCCATCTAGACATTGCACAAGTAGCTCCTTAGGAAGTCTTAAGAAGGTGTTCTAATGCATGTCACTATGTATATGTTCTTTATGCATGACTTTGTAGTATTGGTCTACTTGTTATGATGATGTGCATGGTATGAGTCTATATGCATGATGTTGATCTTATTGACTATATGATGATGGTCTTGCTTGACATAAATGAAGTTGCCTTCTCTTAATATATTGATGTATGACTTGGATGTAAAGGATTGTGGCCTCATGATAGGTTTAGTAAGTATGTGTGAGGTTATGGGGTTTTACATGTACATTGCACTAGTGGACTTAGATTGGGGGCATGAGTTAGGTCTTATAAGGTTCTATGTGAAGTAAAATAAGTATATGTGCATAATGGCTAGGAGTTCACTTTTATGTCCTTTTAGTCTTGGCTTAAATATGTATATGTTGTACTATAATCCTATGATGGTATGTTTTGATTCATGTAGGTTATATGTATGTTTACTTGTGACCTTAAGGTGATGCATTGCACCAAGTATCACTAGAGGGTTACTTGGGAGGTTAATGAACAAAAGAAAGAAATGATCACTCTTAAGGTAAAAGAGTTCATTGTAATGTGACCTCAATTATGGCTTAAATTCTATATGTGATCTTATGAAATATTTGGCCTTTGAATATGTTTATATGATGTATGTGAATGATATAAATGCTATTGGATAAAGGTTTTATGAAGATTTACTCAAAAAGCATGAAGTATGATTTCAAGAAAATGTCTCTTTTAAATGCATGTTTTTGAATGGTTGATATACTTAGTGTATTCTTGTACTAATCACATTCTTCTCTACTTTTTACACAAAGTGTAGGTTATGGATGCTTAAAGGATGTCTTGAATGGTGAAGAGCTTGATAGATGATTCCCAAGCTCAATGAATGGAATCCTTAAGTTCAAGGATCTCCTACTTATGTGTACTGTAAAGTGTTATGAATTATATACTTATGTTTTATGTCTTAAAGGGGATGTGTCCCTAATGTTTTCTAATGTTGATTGAGTCTAAGATGGCAAAGAGACTTAAGGTCTAAGTATGTAATAAGATATTTTATATATATGTATATGAAGTAAAGTTTCTAGCATATGATGTGCTATGAAAAGTTTTAAATTTTCTGCTAAATTTACTATGTCAATGCGATGAATGATAACTATGGGCTTGTATAAGACCTCCGAGAGGTCAAGTACACCATGTTACTTCTAGGGGGTGCTCCCGGATGTGACAAACTGAAAACTTTGTAGAAGAGTTGAAGAAGGTATTTGATGTAATACATATTTTTGGTGTTGAGAGAGTTGAACTGGCTGCATACCAACTCAAGAATGTGGCTAGGACTTGGTACGATCAGTGGAAAGAGGGTAGAGATGAAAATGCACCACATCCGAATTGGGCTTGCTTTGAAGAAGCTTGGTGTTTCCTTCCCCGAGAACAGAAAGAGGACAAGGTATGTGAGTTTCTTACCTTGAAATAGGACTCACTCAGTGTGCATTAGTATGGGTTTAAATTCACCCAACTATCTCGTTATGCTCTGGAGATGGTTAAGGACGTGAGCAGTAGGATGATCTTGTTTGTTGTTGGCTTGGGTCGTGCTTCAAGCAAAGAAAGACATGGACATTTCGAGATTAATGGTGTATGTACAACAGGTGGAGGAGGAAAAGCTGAGGGACAGAGAAGAGTACAGAAACAAGAAAGCTAAGACTGGGAATGAGTCTAGTCAATAAAAGAGTGGAGCGAGTCGACCACAATTCCAGAAAAAAGGGGCATGCATCATCATCTCCTAGTGCTAGTGCACACAGAAACAGAGGTGAGTATAATGGACACAATTCTTAGAACGCCAAGGCTAGTCCAACCCAATCTCAAGGTAGTGTGGCACAAGGAGGGAGTTAGGCTCCAGCACGTGTTAAGTGTGGTAGAAACCACCCCGATAGATGTTGTGAGGGCCAAACAGGTCGCTTTAAGTGTGGTCAAGAGGGTCACTTCATGAGAGAGTTCCCTAAGAATAAGCAAGGGGGGTGGAAATTCGAGCAATAGAGCTCAATCTTCACCAGTTGCTCCACCAGATAGGGCTGCACCTAGAGGAGCCACTTTTGGTACTATCGGAGGGGCAAACCATCTTTATGCAATCACTAGCCGCCAAGAGCAAGAGAACTCTCTAGATGTTGTCACGGGTATGATCAAAGTCTTTACTTTTGATGTTTATGCTTTGTTAGACCCAGGAGCAAGTTTATCTTTTGTAACTCCTTATGTTGCAAATCAGTTTGAGATTCTTCCTGAAAAACTTAGTTAACCCTTCTGTGTTTTTACACCTGTTGGGGAGTCTATTCTAGAAAAAATAGTTTATCGTGATTGTCAAATTCCATCAATCATAAGAACACCATGGTTGATCTAGTAGAATTAGACATGGTAGATTTTGATGTCATTCTAGGTAGGTACTGGCTTCTTGCCTGTTATGCGTCAATAGGTTGTAGAACTCGAGTTGTCAAGTTCCAGATTCCTAATGATCCAGTCGTAGAGTGGACTCGTAGTTCCGCAGTGCCTAAGGGTCATTTCATTTCATACCTAAAGGCGAGAAAGTTAGTCTCAAAGGGGTGTATCTATACTTAGTACGAGTTAATGACTCAAGTGCTGAGATACCTTCCCTTCAGTCAGTTTCTATTAAAGAGTTTCCAGAAGTTTTTCCTGATGATCTACCCAGAGTCCCTCCCCAAAGAGAGAGAGATTTCGGCATAGACATTGTTCCAGATAATCATCCTATCTCTATTCCGCCATACGGAATGGCACCAGCAGAGTTAAAAGAGTTGAAAGAACAACTGAAAGATCTGTTAGATAAAGGTTTCATTCGACTAAGTGTCTCACCTTGGGACGCTCCGGTCTTGTTCGTAAGGAAAAAAGATGGTTCCCTCAAGATGTGTATAGACTACCGCCAATTGAGTAAGGTGACCATCAAGAATATATATCCTCTTCCGAGGATAAATGATTTTTTCGAACAGCTTCAGGGTGCTTTATGCTTCTCGAAACTCGATCTCAGATCAGGTTACCATCAGTTGAAAGTTAGGGAATGTGATATTCCAAAGACAGCTTTTAGAACCAGATATAGGAACTACGAGTTTCTGGTTATGTCATTTGGTTTGACAAATGCACCTGCAGCATCCATGGATCTTATGAACAGAGTCTTCAAGCCTTATTTAAATCTGTTTGTAATCGTCTTCATTGATGACATACTGGTTTACTCAAGGAGTAAATAAAATCATGATAGTCACCTCAGGATAGTTCTTCAAACTTTGAGAGATAAAGAGTTGTATTCCAAGTTCTCCAAGTGTGAGTTTTGGCTTAAGTCTGTGACATTCTTGGGTCACATTATTTCTGGTGATGGGATTAGAGTTGACACTCAAAGATACAAGTAGTTCAAAGTTGGCCTAGACCCACATCTCCAACAGACATAAGGATTTTCTTGGGTTTGGCTGGCTATTATAGGAGATTTGTAGGAGGGTTTTCATCTATATCGTCTCCTTAAACCAAGCTAACTCAGAAGACAATCAAGTTTCAATGGTCTGAAGCTTGTGAGAAAAGCTTTCAGGAGTTGAAAAAGATATTGAATACCGCTCTGGTTTTGACCTTACCAGAAGGTACTTAAGGTTTTGTGGTGTATTGTGATGCATCAAGAATTGGCTTGGGTTGTGTGTTGATTTAGAATGGCAAGGTTATAGCTTATTCCTCAAGAAAGTTGAAGGTTCATGAGAAGAACTATCCAACTCATGACTTGGAATTGGCTGCAGTAGTTTTTCTTTAAAGATATGGTGTCACTACTTGTATGGTGTTCATGTTGACATATTCACTTATCACAAGATCCTCCAACATGGGTTCACTCAGAAAGAGCTAAATCTCATACAAAGGAGGTGGTTAGAATTACTCAAGGATTATGATATGAGTATTCTTTATCACCCAGGTAAGGCTAATGTGGTTGCTGATGCCTTAAGCAGGTTGTCCATAGGTAGTACCGACCATGTTGAAGAAGAAAAGAGGGACTTAGCTAAAGATGTGTACAGAGTGGCACATTTGGGAGTCAGACTTATGGATTCTACAGAAGGAGGAATAGTGGTGACCAATGGTGCTGAGTCATCATTAGTGTCAGAGGTGAAAGAGAAGCAAGATCAAGACCCCATTTTGCTTGATTTGAAGGTGAGTGTCCATAACCGAAGAGTATTGGCTTTTGAACAAGGGAGAGATGGTGTGCTGAAGTACCAAGGTAGACTGTGTGTATCTAGGGTGGATGGACTCCAAGAGAGGATCCTGTAGGAAGCTCATAGCTCCAGATATTCCATTCATCTCGGTTCCACAAGATGTACCGCGATTTGATAGAGGTATATTGGTGGGAAGGCATGAAGAAAGATATTGATGAGTATGTTGCCAAGTGCTCAAATTGTCAGTAAGTGAAAGTAAAACACCAAAGGCCTGGAGGTTTGGCTCAGACTATAGAACTTCCGGAATGGAAGTGGGATATGATTAATATGGACTTCATCACAGGCTTGCGAAGGTCTCGTAGGCAACATAACTCTATTTGGTTGATTGTTAATAGGATGACAAATTCAGCTCATTTCTTGCGGTAAAGACTACCTATCCGGCCGAGGATTATGCTAAGTTATATCTTCAAGAAGTGGTAAGACTTCATGGAGTTTCGATCTCCATTATTTCAGATAGAGGTGCACAATTTACAGCACATTTCTGCAAAATCAGTCCAGAAAGGTTTGGGTTCAAGGTGAACCTAAGTACTACTTTTCATCCTCAAACGGATGGACAAGCAGAACGTACTATCCAGACCTTAGAGGATATGTTGAGAGCTTGTGTGATCGATTTCAAAGGGAGTTGGGATGATCACATACCTCTCATTGAGTTCGCTTACAACAACAGTTACCATTCAAGCATCCAAATAGCTCCATATGAAGCTTTTTATGGGAGGAGGTGCAGATCTCCGATTGGGTGGTTCGAAGTTGGTGAAGCAGGGTTGATAGAACCAGATCTAGTTCACCAAGCCATGGAAGAAGGTGAAGGTGATTTAAGAAAGATTGAAGATGGCATAGAGTCTCCAAAAATCCTACACATATGTTAGGAGAAGAGCGTTAGAGTTTGCGGTGGATGATTGGGTGTACCTGAAAGTTTCACCAATGAAGGGCGTTATGAGGTTTCGTAAGAAGGGGAAACTTAGTCCCCCTATATTTGACCTTACAGAGTCTCCAAGAGGGTTGGCAATGTAGCATATGAGTTGGAGCTACCCCAAGAGTTAGAAGTGTTTCATCCGGTGTTTCATGTGTCTATGTTGAAGAAATGCTTGGGTGATCCTTCATTGATTCTACCAACTGAGGATGTTGGGATTAAGGATAATTTGTCCTATGAAGAGGTTCTGGTTTTGGATCGTCAAGTTCGCATTTTGAGAACAAAAGGGAGTTGCATCAGTCAAAGTCCTATGGAGGAATCAGTTTGTTGAAGAAGCAACTTGAGAAGCTGAAGAGGATATGAAGAGGATATATCCACATCTCCTCGAATTCGGATAGAATGCAGATCAAGGTACTAAATTCTCTTCTTAGCATTTTATAAGACTATGTGTAAGCAGGTTGTTATTTGATTTTGTTGTTGAGTGCTGAAATGATGTTACTACCCTTAGCTTAGTGAAAGATTTCTCATTTGAGGACGAATGTTCCCAAGGGGGAGATATTGTAACATCTCGTAACTTGAATTAATTAATAATAACCTAAGAAACCAAGAATAGTCATTGTTGGAAATAAATAGGGAAATATGGAAAATTTCCTAAGTATAAAGTGAGTTTTTTGTCATTTTCAAACGGTCATAACTCCCTGCTCAGGAGGAGGAGTTAGTGTGAGTTCTTTATATGGTTAGAAATACCTTCGATATTTTTCCAACGGCACAAAATTTGCGCATTTTTGATGTTATATGAGGGAAATATGTCTTTCGTAAGTTGAACTGTTGGACTGAGGAAAGTTTAATCCGGATTAGTAAGGGTAAAGTAGTCTTTTTACCCTACTATTTCCTAATTTATTTTAAGGGTCTAATTGGGGTAAAAACCAAGTTTTAGTTCAAATTAGAAAATATTTTTTACGCTTAGGGTTTGGGAGAAAAGAGAAGAGAAGAAGGAGAAGGGAGAAAAGAGCAAGATTTCACCAAGAACGCCAAGAGATTCTAGTGGAATTCATTGGGGGTGATCCCTATCGAGGTATATGAGCTCTTTCTGTGTTGGGTTCGTTCACCCACACACCAAAATGTTTAATTCAGAGAGTTTTGATTAGATTGAATGAAGAATATTGAAGTTTTTTTATGAACAATTGTCAAATTCTTGTTGTTTGGGTTGTTGCATGTCTTTAGTTGTTTTGATTCGTGTTTTCAGACTGTTTTACAAGTCTAAACTATTGGTTATTGAGGTATTTAATGATCCTAAGTATTTGGGGAAAGATCCATGGGAGTTTAGAAGGTTTAGAGTTGAAAATCGGAGAAAAAAAGTTGAATCCCGTCTGACAACTCCTGGGGTGCCGCGCCTGCCAGAGCCCCTCAGGGCAGGCTCTGTCTGACAGTCCCCTGGCGTGCCGCCCCATCCAGAGCGCCTTAGACCAGGATCTGGCGCTACGCGCCTCTCAGAGCTCCAAGGTCACCTTGAGACTCCATTTTTCCCCTATCTTTTCGTACGAGTTCCTAAGTGATGTACCTATAACTCCTATTCGATTACAACACTCTAAAGTACATCTAAACATCATGAAATCATCCATAAGCATAAGATCATGATCCTTGAATCCACAATCCAATTCAAGGAAAGTTAAGATCAAAGTCAAAGAAGTTAAGAGTCAAGTCTAAAAGTTAAGAAGGAAGTCAAAGTAAGTTCCTAAAGCATTCAAGAGTCTTAAACAAAAATTTTAACTTTGTTTTAAGGTTCAAGCAATGAGTTGAGCAAAGAGAAAGAGTTAAGTTAAGTTCTCAAAAGCTATAAGGGAACTAAGTATTCCATAATAGTTAAGTTTAATAGTTAAGTTTCAAGTTTAGCAAAGAGTACGAGCTGAGTTCATTTCTCATAAGTCATAAGGGAACTAAGTACTCCTTAAAAGTTTATAAGTGTTTTCACATTTAAGTTGAAGAGGAACTAAGATTTCCTAAAGAGTTTTGAGAAATAAAAAGGGAAACATTGATTCCAAGAGAGTTTTTTAAAGCTAAAAAGGGTTGAGCAAATTATCTCAACCCAAGAGGAAAGAGGATATTTTAAAAGCATGAGCTAAAGTATATTTTGGGAGTAGTATTGAGCACCGATGTGGAGAAGAAAGTTCATATTAACTCAAGTCTTCATGTAAACCATGTAGCCATCATGGGTATTAACGGGTCATACTTTTTAGATGACCACGCGAGGTTAGCTAGTGGATCCACTAGGTTGAGGATGTTTTATGCGACGGCAAAGTATCGGACAGTTCTGGCAGCGTGGGTGAGACGTTGTATCACCACTTAGGATCATAGTGATGGTTGTCGGTTAGATAAACTCCCACAGAACTATATTACTTTCATATATCAGTAAAGTTGAGTTTATTATTGCATTTCTTTGATGAACTAAGTCGTTTTACCGTCTTACAAACTTTATATGTATCGCATGTGTTTTAAATTGTTTTATATATATATTCATTGAGTAGAGTAAGTCTTGAGTTGAGCAGAGCCAAGGTAAGTTCATCTTATTCCCATCAAGCTTAAGTCGTTGTTTAGCATCTCAGCTCGCATACTCGTACATTCAATGTACTGATGCCAGTTAGTCTGCATCGCTTCATGATGCAGACGCAGGTAACCAGGATCAGCACGCAGCACTTCATTGATCTTGTTTGAGCTTCAGAGTCAGTGTTGAGCCTCCTTGCATTCCGTAAAAATTATTTTTATGCTTTCCAGTCTTTCTATTTCAGAATGTTGGCGGGTCTGTCCAATATTCATCAAAGTAGTTATAGAGGCTTCATAGACAGATGGTCAGTTAGTTAGTTAGTTCAACTGATTCTCTTTTTTTACAGATATTTCGTTTTGAGACTAAAGTGTCATTTTGGCCAAGATATTAATTTAAGTTATTTATGAGATTTTTTTGTTTTATTATTGAGTAAGTCTTCCGTTGAGTTAAGTAAACCAGGTCAAGGATTCACTCGAGGCCAAAAATGGTCACCAAGTGTCAGTCCCGCCCAATGTGTAGGCTCGGGGCGTGACAGTGGGTGTCACTCACGACTCGTTTTGTTCGTGACAATATGTTAAGACTTGAGTTGTCATTTTGGCCAGTCTAATATTTCTTTAAGATATTGCATGAGTTGTGTTTTGAGACTGTTTCCAGTTATTAAAATATTTCGCTATAAGTTAAGTCAGGTCAAGGGTTCTCTTGGGGTCAGCAATGGTTCTCGAGTGTTAATACCGCCTAGCGTGTAGGCTCGGTGTGTGACATTAGTAATACAGGGATTAGTAGTACATCGGTTGGTAATGCATGGTTTATAATTTTATCAAGTATTTGGTTCATTTTTTCCTATTTCATCTTGTGTTTGGATAAAAGCCTATAAAAAAAACTTCTTTCCAGTTATACCATTGAATTATTATATAATTGGGTCAAGGTAGATAATTGTCGGACAATATTTATTTATTATGACCTACTAACTAGCTAGGGGAGGAACAATTTTGTTGTCATGTTTTTTATTTACCGTTTTAATTGACAAATGTTAAACAACTCAGATTTTAAATACTATATTGATTTGTATTGAATTTATGTATTAACAAACAACACTCTCTAAAAAAATTGTAAGTCAATTTATTTAAATAAATGTATTAGTACATATATAATATATAAAACAAGAAAATAACAAAAAAAATTAAAATAATTTGAGGAATATTTTTGTCTTTACACAAACTTACTCATAGTATTAAATCCTAAATACTACACAAGCTTATCACAGGGTCTTTACACAAACATATTTGGCTTCTCTAAACTCCAAATATGTCCCTTCAAGTTTACCATTTATTTTATAAAATAAAATGATATTTTGTTGTTTCAATTTATATATAACAAAAAATTTAGTTAATTAGAAAATAATGATATATTTCTATATTTAATAGTAATAATTTATTTGTAAATATAATTTTACCTTTAATAGAATGATTTTATAGCTATGGTGACTTATCTTAGAGATCAATATTTTATACTGGCCATTTAGGGAGCCATCCAAGTGACCCTAAGTCAAGGCATCCCTAAGCGGATAGTCCATTTGCCTTAAACGGATAATGGTGCACTAAATGAACTGTTTAGGGTCTCGTGAAGGGTCCCTCCCCTGTTTTAGGCTTGTGAACTTCTCGTTAACTCACTTTTACCTTTTTGAGGTATAACACATTCATAGTTCAAAATTCTCCGTATGATCCTATCAATAATCTATGCACTTGCTCTTTTCTTGTTGAGTATGAGGCATATTCACTTCAATTAAAGGAAGCATGACCAATCGAATCCAAGGGTAGCTACTCTTTCAGGCTTTCATGAGCTCTTCTATGTTTTATTGTCCTTATCGAGCACAAAAACTTTAGACTATGATAGTTATGTTTCTAATTTTGGGTATGCATCCTCATTATTGACTAGTTAGTGTTTTGGTACTACGGTTTTCAAATTTCAGTGGGTTCAATTCCGCAATTTTTTAACTATTAAATGGATTTATGGGGACTCAATGCTTTAGTTATTTTTCAACTATTTATATCATTACTTAATTTTAGAAAATGATGCGTTGAGTTAACTTGGGTCGGTAGTTTGTTTTTCACCGGAGACTTTAGGGTTCGTTTGGTACACAAATTAAAAACGCGAGGATTAGTAATGTAGGGATAAGATTGCAGGGATTAGTAATGCATGGTTTATTTTATCAAGTGTTTGATTCATTGTTTTCCACATCATCTTGTGTTTGGATTAAAACTCTATTTAAAATAAAACTTCTCTCCAATTATATCATTGAATTATTATATAATTGGGTCAAGGTAGATAATTGTCGGACAATATTATTTTTTTATAACCTACTAACTAACTAGGAGAAGAACAATTTTGTTATCATGTTTGTTATTTACCTTTTCAATTAGTAAACGTTAAACAACTCACATTTTAAATATGAGTGGCTTTCACATATAGCAAATATAAAAATCTTATTTATATGTCATAGTTATATGATCGAGTCGATTCCATGATTATATGTTCATTCCATGCCGGACCAAGTTTGCATAATTGCGCTCTATAGCAAACATAAATATGTATATTTCGCTAAACATATACAAAAGAAATCAGTTATATAATTTTGCTATACATATACAAAGGAAAGTAGTTGTATAATCTGTTTTGGTATACATATACAAAATATCAATTGTATAATATGTGTTTGTACAAAACAAGAAAGAGAAAAAGACAAAAGAAAACTGGGCAAGAAAAAATCGTATTTATATAATAACAAGTGTATAGGACGAAATTATATGCATTTGTATTTGTATATATAATTTTTTTTCTCGCTTTATACAAACTCAAACACAATGTAAACATTTGTGTTTGTATAAAGTGAGAGAGGCGACTAAGCGAACGAGATCTGGGAGAGGGGAGAGGGGAGAGGGGAGAGAGGGGAACCAAAATATATGTATATATATAATTTTCTCTCGCTTTATACAAACACAAACACATTTTATACATTACATTTTTGTATAAAGTGAGAAAGGCGAGTGAGTGAGCGAGATTTGGGAGAGTGGCGAGCGAGCTCTAGGAGAGGGGAGAGAGAAAGGAAAATATATGTATATATACAATTTTTTCTCGCTTTAGACAAACACAAACGCATTTTATACATTTGTATTTGTATAAAAGCGAGAGAGACGAGGGAGAGAATGAGAGTGGCGAGCGAGATTTACCAGGAGAGACACGAAATAGCAACAGTTTACTATGGGGTACAATTAAATCAAACTATGGTTATACCATTTAATTTGAATTAATAGTTTGCTATTATATACAGTTTTCCTTCAAATATTGTATTGATTTGTATTGGATTTATTTAGTAACAAACAACACTTTAAATAAATTGTAAGCTAATTATTTAAATAAATTTACTAGTGCAAATATAAAACATAAAATCAAAAAAATAAACAAAAAAATAAAATAATTTGAGGGATACTTTTGTCTTTACACAAACTTATCCCATGAAATTAAATCCTAAATATTACTAATACCTCCAAATGGAAAGTGTTTGTAATACATCCTATAATACCATGTAGGAGGTATAACTAATCTATGAATTAGTTATACATAAGCTCAAATTTCTATCAAACATAGTACTAAATAGGCTGCCTATTAAATAAATACCATACATAATACATAGATTATTTCTTCTAATACTCCATATCAAACGACCCCTTAATGTGGATCCCATTCACAATGGTCTGGATTGTGACTGAGAAAGATTTGATTTGTAAAATCATAATAACCTAAATTATTATGTTTGTAAATGAAAAATATATATGTGTGTGTACTATAAATTTAAGGTTTAAGTACATCGGGTATGTGAATTTTCTATTTAAGAAAGTCCTTCAGTATAAACTTGACCCTGTGTGTCTTTGATAGGTCAACTCCAAGATGCACACATTTTTCTTCCATCAGCAGTGGTAGGTGGCTAGTACTTTTTTTTGGTTTTCAATCCCGTGTCTGAAACCCATATTAGAGTTCGAACTAAATTCAGATCGCACATTGCGTGGCCTATTGGGAGTGGCACTCTCAACAGAATTTTTTTCATACCTAGGACTCGAACTCGATACCTCCGGTTAATGGTGAAGCACTCCCACCAATGCATCGCAACTCATGTAAGTAGCTAGCACTACTTCAAGGTCAAATAAATAAGTAGTAGACTAGTAGTAGTTTAATTTAGTTTTAATTTAGCCATTGATAGTCACAAAGAGGTGTTTAACTTTGTTGTCTACAAAGTACAAAAAATACAATCCATCAGAATCTCCAGTTGGAAAGGTGGTGAGCGCATGCTTACATTGAAACTAAAAATAACAAGTCAGTGGGAGCGCATGTAAACGACAACATTTTAATACCATCTACGGTGGGTTCTATAAACTCCAAATATGTCCCTTCAAGTTTCCAATTTATTTTATTACATAAAATTATTATTTTCTTATTTTATTGGACACGAAATTTCAAACATAAACGAAAAGGTTTTTAATATAATCTTATTAAGAGTAAAATGAGTTAAAAGCAAATTTTTACTCTTTTTTCTCAATCAATATGACACATGTTGAATTAATATAAAATTTAAGAAAGAAATGAAAATTTTTGAAATTAGTAGTCTAAAACAATCTTAAATAATATTTAAATAGCTAAAAATCATTAAATTAAGGATAAATGAGAAATTTCAAAGTTAAGTTGTTGCTGATTATAGAAAAATGATATTTTTTTGAGATAGACAAAAAAAAGTGTGACACATAATTAATTAAAACAGAGTGTGGAATATATACGGAAAGGTGTTGGTCCTCACTGAAATTGACTAAACAAAAAATAAATATCACATAAATTGAGACAAAAAAGATACACTCACTCGATTTTGCAAGCTTGAATTCACCTAATCATGGTTAAGGGTGTTCTTGAAAATATTGGTTTGGTAAATTTTTATTTTGTCTCGTTAAAATGCTTTATCATTACCATGTCGAGTTAGTTTGGTAGGTCTAAGATGTTTTTAAGTTTGATTTTGTTTTGTGTGATGGTAAATTGATAATCACAATTTGTTCAACTTCAACTTACATTCAATCGTCTAGTATTGGCTAAAACCGACATGCATGTTCGTGTAAAAAACTTTCCATTGTAAAATATGGTTAATTGATGTATGCAAATTGATTCAAATACTATATTTTTTAAAAGAAAAGATATATATAATACATAAATATGTCATTTAATTTGTGGTTAATTAGTCAGTATCTATGTTTTTCAACTTTTAGTGTATACAAGTAAATACTTAAACATGTACTATAAAGTTGAACAAGGAGATGTGACATAGTATACGTAGAATGTCGTGTAGAGCATCATGTACTATAAAGTTGAACAAGGAGATGTGACATAGTATACGTAGAATGTCGTGTAGAACATCATGTACGACGGATGCATCTACTTGTTACACTACACAAATTTAATATCAATGTGTGCATACTAAAAATTGGAGAACATATATATCAGATAAGTTCTACTTGAAGACATGTTTATGTATTATATATGCTCTAATCTTAGAATTAAAGGGCTGAAGAATTTAGGGATGTTATAAAATCTTGCATGGCATAATAAGAACAAAGAGGACAGGCTAGCATTGCAGCTTTTACGTACCAAACATTAGCAGCTTTTACGTACCAAACATTATATTAGGAAAATGTAATTACTGCTTCTCTAATATTTATTTTTTCTTTAATGCACATGAGAATCTCCAACTAATGTGGACCAATAAACCTTCATGACTTCATATCACTTATTTTGCTATAAATACTATAGGTTAAAGAGTATATTAAGCATCCCTCTTATCATTTTCATAATATATTTCTCTAGCTATTTCTCTTCATGGCTCAAACAAAGGTAGTAACTATCCTTACTTACCTACTTTTCTTTTCAATACTATTCTCTCACATTATTCAATCTATCGAGGGACGATTCATGAAGTTCAAACATATCAACGATGTCTCAGGACCTCGTAGCCACACTATGGTATCGAAAATGCAAGATTGGAGGGTAAAAAATCGCGATGAAAACCCTAATGTGGTTTATGCAACAACGAAGGGAACATTTGACGATGAACCTGCACCAACGGCACCCGTTACACCACCGAGTTCAGTTCCACCACCTGGTCGTGTAGACGGATTCAGTCCTTATGGACGGGGTCATAGTCCCGGGATTGGTCATTCTATTCAAAACTAATGCAGAAGCGTTGTTATAGAATATACTTGTGCCTCACATGCATGTAACGGTATCCAAAGTGGTTTAGTATAATTTATTGTTCTTTATGTGTAAAATGTAATTTATATTATCTATATAACATGAAGTCATGAGAAGTTTCACCATGTGACAATAATAATTTTTTTTTTTTTTTGGTTTCCATGAGGCATTCTTTCTTGTATAGAAACAATGAATTTAATAACTTCCATGTCCTTTGAAAGGTAGTAATTATAAGTAGTTATATAATAGGTTGAATTAGTAACCTAAAGAATAAGTCAAATAATCTTTCATAGCAGGTTAAATTATATTATTAGTGTTACAACAATCTAATTATACGATCATTGAATATTAGTGAAATTCTAAGTATACGTTTCCTATATGTTGTACAAAAGAATGTAAATATCACTACTAAAAAAATCACTTTTTACCACTAAAAAATGTTTAGTGGTTATTTTGAAATATATTTTGATTGAATCGCCAGTGAGCAAAGAAAAAAATAGTAATATTTTCATAAATTAGGAAGTTTTATACTATTTCAGTGAAAATCTATTTCTCATCATGCAATTTTCCAGTAAACTAATTCGGTGGAAAATGAAAGGAAATAGATATCATCTTTTGTAACACAAGTTTTTCACTAATTCACTATTGGAAAAAAAAAACTTTGTTTATGATAGTGTATTTTACTATTTGGGCTCCAACAATCACACCAAGGAAGTTTTTCAATCTTTAGGAAGAAGATTGGTCCAAATTTGAGTGGCCCAAAGATATCAAGTCCATTAATGGGTTAATGGCTTCGCCCCAAATTATTTTGGGTCAAATAACATGCCATATCCAAATGTTCCTAATTGATATGACCAATCTCTCCCTCTTCTATTTTTTGTATTAATTATTTTTGCTTTTCAAAGATGATACGAAAGCTAATTGAATTTTAAAATTAAGTGTTCTTCCAAATTTATATATACTCTAATCACCAAATTTGATTTTAATTTGTTGTTAGATCATCTCATGAAATGAGCTTAAATAAAACATATGATGCTCAAGACTCATATAATTGACCCCAACTTTATGGGACTAGAATACTATTAGTAATAGTTGTAGCGGTTATTGTTATTGTGAATTGTGATATATGGGTTGCACTTTGACACATCGAATTGCACCAAATAGTGTGATGGACCATTTCGAGTTTAATCCCCAAAGAAACTAGTAGTAACTATTCGACTTAAGGAATCGAATTCAATAAGACTAACATGAACAGAATGATACATAACACGAGATTTATCAATGAATTGTTGTTGTTTTTTTCAAGGGAGTAAAAATCACGATCTTCGGTAAGTAGGATTTCAACGACGTATTTCACTAACTTTAACCAACAATTTATAATTTATAATTTTATAATCTAAGAGACTAGTCTAGTATTTCAATTCAATCGTTGACTTACTATTTAGTAACAACTTGGGTTGTAAAACACTCGAAAGGCAAACCCTAAACCCCCCCCCCCAGCCCCTTAACCATGGTCCTTATCGGGTCAATGATTTACCGGGTTGTTATGGTCGGGTACGGGCCAAACCAACCTAGTGTACATGCTTATGGGAACCTCCATAATAGGTACAAGCAAGTCAATTTTTGATGGGTAATATCCCCTCCAGTAGGCATTCTCTCATGTTTGTTCAGTGGGTCTTTAAAATTCTTACACATGTATAGTTAAACGACATAATATATAAATATATCGTTTAACTTGGTTTTGCTGATATCTATGTCCTCCAACTTTGACAATAATAAATCACATGAAAGATTTTAAAGTCCAAGAAAAAAAAAGTAGAAGATCAAAAAATTCATTTACTTTATTTTTATTTTTTAAATAAATGTGATAAAAAAAAAATATCATCTATCTATAGCCAACAAATGATGGTAAGAAGAGGTGTTATTGTCATTATCATAAAAGTCACAAACTATTCAAATGTGAAAAGATGTTAATTATTCAAATTGCATATTTTCTCTTGATGTCTTTTCGAATAAAAAGCACTTCATGTTTTCATTCTCACCTTTTAAAACTCAATATTAATTGTCCCCCACATGAATGCAGAATGACTTTAAGGCAAAGGAATTCATGCACAAGTGTGAGAGTTGCAAGCAAATATTATTTGCAGCTGAATAAGTAGATTTTTCTTTGAACTTTTTATAGTAAGTTCATATCGAATGCACTTGATCAATCGATAAATGTGATATTTTTAAATCATCGAACTTTGTTGTACACCTAGACATAAAAATCTTACAACTAATCCTTAATCATCTATGATTCTCATTTTGTATTTATGTCAGTTATGATGAATGTCTGATTTCATGAATGCATAGAGAATTGATACTTACTATCATTCTATTTGAAGTGATTTACTCTTCAATCTTCATACTCACATAAATGATTTCTAAACGTTTAATTCAATAAATTATTTGGTCATATCTTGCCAAACTTAGAAACTATTAAACTTTAATGTTTTTATCCTTGTTCTTGAATATTATCTTCATCACGATAATGGATAGTATGTACCAATCTTTGAACTGGGCTTCTATTAAGCCCAGCCCAACCTCCATTGCCCCTTAACCAAGATCCGTATTGGGCCTGTGATTTACTGGGTTATAAAGCCAGACAATTTTTCAAAATTTAACTCAATGATTATTGGTCTAGTGTTGGTCGAAAATTTGGTGAAAATTTCTGCCTAAAAGTTTAATTAGTACTATTATTATTTTGACATTCGTAGAAATAAGACAAGTAACTAAATATTATATTGTGATTGCAAATGGATTTTGTAGAAAATTTTGTAATATTGATCTTTTTAAAATTTTATTTGTGTTGTTATCAACTTCTTACGTTCTTTCCTGAATTGTGTTATTGTTAATTTACATGTATTGCTATCTACTTAACAAAAAACAAAAAAAGGAAACTACCGTATTAGACATATATTCATACTCATATATATATATATATATATATATATTCTATCTATTTTCTTAAATAATTATGTATCATAGCACTAATTAAGATCTTCTTATTATATATGAGGAAGGTACACCTAGACATATGTATTTTTACTACTGGATATACTAAATTAGGGAGAGAGGCAAGCCAGATAATCATGTATCTCACATACATGTGAATCACACTAGATACAGATGTTTTATACATGTATTTGTATGTATCTGATTTAATTCACATGTATATGGGTATTAGTTACATAAGAGAGTGATGAGCGATATGGGAGGGTGGCTATGGAGATTAGTTATATATCTCAAATACATGTGAACCCACTTAGATATAGTGTATAATCAAAAACAAATTACATCTAATTTTGACTCTCTATATATTTTGATCTAATACATGTATTTCTAAAATCAGGTAAGATTCCTAATATTACAAACCAACGTGTATCTAAATAATTAGCTCCTAAACTAATGAATTTTATGTAAGTTTCACAATGAACCCAACCCGTTCAAAAGGGGTACGATCGATAGCATGCCTTACAAGGTAAGGTTAGCTGAATAAACTCGGCTGGACAATCGGTTATATAATGGCTCTCGTTGAACAACATAGATTCTTCACTTCATTCGTTGATCTAAGATCGACGAAGGCTTATAATTAAAAAAAAAATACTTCTTAACCTCCGTCCAAAGTTATGTGGAACGAATAATACGATACTTTGTGTCTTTTCCTAGTAAGTTAATTAATTTGAGCTTGTTTGGCTAGCACAGAAAAGATCCAAAATGAAGAAAGACGTCATTCATATTCATTTGTCAACTTACAATTAACAATATAACATCAATTATAGTGAGCTACAATTGCTATGTTTGACCAAATGCAAGTATGTAACATGTCTTTTTCTCCAAACAAATCCAATACATTTTTCTTTGAAAGAGAATATGGGTTAGACTATATATACTATATATTAATAATATTCTCTTTACATGTCTAAAAGTTCCAACTACCTGACACTATCTTCTCTGACTATGGTTAAGGGGGAAAGCAAAGTGGAATTAATCTAGAAAGTAGGTTTGATTTTGTGATAACTTTCATCATCATATATATCATCACTGTTTAAGTATATGGCAGGCTTTTAAGAATAAATGGTTGGAACTATTGATAAAAAGAATAAAATATTAGATAAGCCTCAATTTTAAAAGCTAGATCATAATGAGAGTATTATCCGAGTTATATAAGAAGATTATGTCCCTCATTCTTTAATTGATGTAGGAGACTGATCTACGAGTGGAGTTAGTAGTCCATATGCAGATTTGGCTGAATTCATCAGATTTTGGTTAGTTAGTATAGTATACTTGTGTTTATGAGTTCATTGCATATATACTAATTTTTAAATTATTATCATTTAAAATTATCATTATAAAATTCAGAATTTATAAAAGTTTAAAATTTTAACTTCAACTCTAAAAGACACAACAATTTTACATGTGACGACCTGCCAAGTGGAGTTTAAACGACATAAATGGAGAACAAATATTGGTGAAACAGAGAATAGGAATGGATTTGACTCGATTAAATAATAGTAAATAAAATGAATATTGAATTTCACTCAACCTAAAAATTAATTCATAATGAAAAGATTTCTCAAGCCATATAAAGAAATCGAATTCCCATTTCATAGCCGACTTGGGAGACTCAACAACTATTGGATTGAGAACATTTACATATTTGGATGTTGACAAGTGTTTTCTATGTTAATTTAAGAAACCACGTCTCATAAGCAACTCCCAAAGCACCCATATCATGGTCCCAACATGGCAACATGAATAGAAGGGTTTGTTATTCAATTTGTATTCAAAAGAATAGCAAATTAGTAATTAAGAAAAATGAATGAAGCTCACTTAATTTACGGGGGGAATAGCAAATTAGTAATTAAGAAAAATGAATGAAGCTCACTTAATTTACGGGGGTGTATTTGAGGTAGTAAAATATATCCTCCTAAAATAGAACGATTTACTCATTATTCATCAGTATAAGCGATATTACAAACTCTAGTGAATAATGAACTCATTCAATAATACTGAATCACACGAAAAAATTTAGAGTACAAGAAGAAAAAGAATAGAAGATTATAAAATTCATTTATTTGTTTTTTTAAAAAATGAGCTAAAATTTTGTATTTATAGTAAACAAAAAGTGGTATGAACATGTATTATGTGTTTTATCATAAAAGTCACAATTCATTATAAAGCTACAACTTATCGAAAAAGTCATAATTTGTGACATTTCAAATATTTCTAAGTTAAAAGTTGAACTTTTCTTCGTTTGTGAATAAGATTGTACCAAGTGATTCTATAAAAAAAAACATAGAGAGTCAGGTGGTCGATGACCTAGACAATGAAGGTCTTTGAGTCTTTTTTCCAACGCTGCCAAGTTTGCTAAATTTTGAGATCCGAGTAAAAAGTTATAATTTTTTTAGTGAAGCTTCTTCATCTAAGGCATTCTATTCGTTTTAGGAAAGGGTATCTTGGTCTTTTCCTTTTTCTCACTAGGCTTAGTACATTTTTCCTAAATTACTTATTCATGAGGTTTCAAGAGGAGAAAAAGGGTTAACTTCAAACGTTCTTCAAGAATTGTGATTTTTGCTAAGAACATCGTTTCCAGATATGTAAGGTTTCTCACAGTGTTGGACTTGTTCGTCCTCACACCATACAACTAATTCATTCATAAATTCGTCCATAAAATCGTTATGTTAAGAGATTCTTGAGTAGTTCTTGATTTTAGTTTCACTTTTTAACAATGAGAGTTTTGAGTTTCTCGGGTTGAGGATCTTGAGTAAGAGTTGTGATTAACTCATTTCGATAACATAATAAGATATATATTTTCAAAAGACTCCTATATACATATATGGTACCATTGATATTATAAATTATTATTTCTCTAAAACTACAAATATTTTTGACACAATTTAGAGAAATATAATTTTATTATTTTTTATTTTTTGGATAAATCTAAATCTAGTTGAAACTCATCTCTAACTTTTCTTTTTACATCCAAAAGTTTCGAGATATCCACAACTGCAAATCTTTTTGAATGCACATGAAATGTAATTTTTGTACTCACATAATGTTTTACATGTTTGATCTATCATTGTTAAATTTTTGACACATGTTAACTACAATTTTTGGATATAATTTCAAAAAATTTCCTATGTTTTTTTGTAATTTAGTCTCTCATCATCATACATAAATGTTTTTAGCAAAGATACAAAAAAAAAATATTTGATTATTAAAAAACAACGAACATTATATATAATGAATTTATTTTACAAATGAATCATGGATTCTTGAATTTATTTTACAGAGGATCATTTAACAAAATAATGTATTATAATCAATCATAAACATAATGAATTTAATCTTTTATATGAATTCAATAAATATGATACATAATTTACTAAGATACAATGATTTGATGTATTCGTTATACTTTATGTAAAGTAAAAAAATATAGCGTTATTTCAATAAATATGATACATAAATTAGTAAGATACAATTATTTTGATGAAATCAAAATTAACCTTCTTAAATCTCAAAACACTCTTTAAATTAATAAACATTAATTTATCAATTATATAATACCTCTACAAAATAATAATATTTCATGGTTTTACCTATATTAATTTAGTAAGGTTTTACGATATGTGATGATGATAAAAAAAATTAAATAATATACATATGCATAAATTTTAATCTAAAAATTAAACTTAGATGCTAAAATAAACATTTTGATGGATCAAAATTGAGTATCACGATGATTCTATATATGATGGATTAATTTAGACTAACCTGAATGAATTCATCACTAAAATCACTTTTATTTAAACTTACTTAAATTAAACGAATCATATAACTAACATTATTAATAACAATGTTTAATACTCTTGTTATCCATCTACTTAGCCCTTAGGGGTGGGGTGGAGTGGGCATGTGTTGAGAATATAGTTTAATAAAAAAAAATGTGCTCTCTAACAGTTTAAACTTTTAGATGAGATGGTCATACACTTCAATATGGTATGAAGTCCTGAGACTGAATCTCACGTGAGGGGGCGTGTTGAGAATATAATTCAATAGTAAAAGTTTGTTCTCTCTAACAACTTAGCTTTTATATGAGATAGTCACACACTTCAATAGCATGATATATCTCGAAATATCATATCATGCTGATATTTTTAAATCGTGATTCTGATATTATAATATTGGGATGGTGTACAATATACGTTATAATTTTTTTGTTATTCGATATGATACATTCTGTATTTAGATATAACATATCAAAATACCGGCATATCCAAATATATAGTTACAAAAATAACATATATATAATCAAAATACTAACAAATCTGCAATCTAACTAGTATTAGTATAAACAAAAGGTTTAGAATTTAAAACTTTAACTACTCCATTTTGAGTGAAATGTATTTGAATTGTAATTGATTAACAAAAGTAGTTATTTATACTTTATTTTGCATATATATTTCTACCAGTATAATGTGTTAGTTTGATACGATTGAGATATATTTTAATCGTCAAAGTCATAATACTCTACTATACGAATACATATTAGTCAAAGTTAAACGAATTATGATTATCGATATATCATACCGTAAAATATCAAAATCAAACTTTAATATACCAAATCATACTAAATTAATATAGTATTTGAAATAATTATAAAATTAAAAATATCAAATATCGTACCGTATAATATCATAAATTCCTGCTAAATGACTTTATTATTGTAATGTGTATTTAGGAAAATGTTATCTACTCTGTCAATTGAATTGTGCTCAACCAAAACAAAAAACAGAATCATTTTATTTTTAATTATATTTGTTGTTATTCCAATTGTCTTTTGTAAAGTTGACAAAAGCAAAATATATTTGCAGGGGCAGGAAATCTGACTGCGCCGCCATTATTTGACGTTTTCCGTTAAGTGGCCGACATTTACCCAAAACTTTGTCACTGTCTCGTTTACCCATCAGCTTACGGCTATCCAATTAGAGCCGTTACTATTAATTTACTTACGCAGCCAAATCAATTATTTTCGTCAATTTTCCTTTATTTTATCCAATCAATAATTTATTTAAGTTTATAAAATTTAAAAATTAATTTAAGTTTATGTATTAAGTTTAATTAATTATTTATTCTTTTATAATTTTATTGCATACTACGTATGGAATATATCATTTTTTAAAAATTACTTTGTGAAAATATTTTAACAAGTTTATTCATAAATTAGTTATAGACTCTATATCATTTTATTCTTTAATAGATTGAATAAATTAAATTAATAAATAACAGAATTAACAATCAATTCAAACTTAAATGCATAAATTTTTAATAAACTTATTCAATTTATATGAACTTCGAATTAGAATAAATATATTAGCGAGCCAAATAAGCTGACTCGAGATATAGTGGCACTTACTCTTGTTGACAAAAGTATAATAATTCGTGTGGTCCTTAGCCGTTTACACAATAAATACGTTAGTTATACGGTCCCCATTGTTTTGGGCGCCCCCAGCCCCCCAGCCCCCCCCCTACCCCCTACCAAAAATAATATTAATTGCTCCCTTATCTTATATTTCGTAAATTGCTTTTTTTTTTATTCCATATTAATTAAATTTGTGAGGCTACACAAATTTATTTACATAATTTAAGTTATATTTTTTTAATATTGTTTTTTATAAAATTATAAATATAATTTTGTAAGTAATGTAATTTATCTATTAAAAAATATCAAAATTCATTAAAAAAAAGACAAATATAAAAGACATTTTAAAATGTTCATCTTAAATTTTGAACAATTTAATTATTTTGAGTAATGAAAAAATTCAAAAAAATTAATTAATATTGAATAAAGAAAGTATAATTTAACGACAAACGGTGTTTGCTATTTCCTATTCATTCTACTTTCCCTTTTAATTTATGTGTAGTGTAGTGATGGCAAATGGGCAGGTCGGATCAAATGTGGGCGGGTTGAAAATGGATAAATATAAAATGGGTAATCATTTAACCCGCCCATATTTGATATGGGTAAAAATGAATTGGGTAATAAATGATTGGGTAAAATACTAGTTTACCCATATTTTACCCATATTTCATGAATAAATAATTTTTTACTTAAGAATTCAATATGAAGAAAATAATTTAGTCTTTTTTTTAGATGAAATCTATTGAAAATGCTTCATTTAGTTTTATTTTATTATAAAAGTAAAAAGATAAAACTCTAAAAAAAAAATCGGAGTTTGAGGATTTATCCACCACTAATACAAAAGCAGAAGCAGTGGCAATATTACATGCTCTAAAGTATATAGAGACGACACTGTTAGTCAGAGTAATTATGGAACTTAAATTTATTTATTTTTTGGGTGGGGGGTGAGGGGGCTGGTGTGGGGTGGGTTGGGGGGTCGAGGGTAGGAGTGAAAAAAAAAAATTTTAAAGTGCAAAATAATTTTTAAAAATAAACTTTAATTTTTTTTTGGGAAGCGTGAAATGAAGGTCGAGAGTTGAATATTAATAGGGACCCATATATGAAAGTTTTGAAAAATCGCTTCTAAAATTTGGTAACAAAAGACTTTTTGAAAATTTGGACAAAATTTGCAATACCCATATTTGACTCGTAGTTTACCCATAATATACCCATATTTTAATGGATAAAATATGGGTATAATCCCAAATATTATCCATATTTAAAATCACTCTTTCAACCCATATTTGATGAGATATTTGGACGAATCAATAAAAAATGAGCTTAAATTGCCAGCACCAGTGTCGTGATTTAAAAATGGGAAAATGATGATACTTGTTCAACCCATCAGTCAACTCAAACACATAAAAGACATATCAAAGAATTGCATATCCGAAAAATACTTTATTTGTATCATTTTATGTGGCAATATTTAATGGGGTACGAAATTTAAGAAATAATGAAGACTTTGAAATGTTTATCAAATTGACCTTCAAAAAAGTAAACTCAATGTTCTCACTCCTCATAAATGTATTAGCGTATTATAATTAAAATTAAATGGGATCAACAAGGGTAAAAGAAAATTTTTATCTTTAAATATATACTATATAAGAAAATGTGACATTCCTTTTTAAACTGACAAAAAAAAATAATGTCACATAAAATAAAATGGGAAAAGTAATATTTAACATCAGAATACATCATAATTGATTATTTTCATGACAAAAAAAGTGCGAAAATAGATACAAAGCTTTCCAAAATTTGATGTCACTAGTACAAACCCTTGATGAATATAAATACAACTTGAGTGCTCTATTTTTTTTTTTTAAACCGCTTATAGGAGTTTCTATATTTTTTTGTTCCCTTGATAGCTTGAACTCACAATCTTAAAATTGAAAACAAGGGGTGTTTTGAAAAAAATAATCTACTCTCATACAAAGCTAAATAACCACCAAATTAGATTCACAACACTAACAAACGTATTTAGCATAAAAATTCAAAAAACATTAAGCAAATGGTAAGTAATGAATGCAATTCAATACACATGTTTCGTATACATCCGCTTTCTTTTTCACTCACGAGGTTCATATTTTAACAGGCGTGTCACTTCAATTCATATACAATATTCTGCAAGCGCGCAACGCAACTCTGGTCCTAATGAAATGTAATGCATGATGTGCAAGCATGTAACATTCTATTCTAATTAAATAACAAATTTACGTTTCAAGGTAATAATCTTACAAAGTAACTCAATTATGTGTTTATTGATAGAGATGAACAAGGAAAAACAACATTATTGAGAGAAGAGATTTTTGCCACGTTGAACTGTCATGTCAGCTTCAGTGACAAATATAACGCCTTAAGATTATTTTTGGTCTAAAATATAAACGAAATTGATATAAAAAATAAACAAATAATATATATAAGCTATTTGAATAAATTTGAGAATAATTTTAATCATTTTTTATAATAATGATAATAATAATAATTATAATAATATCAACATAATTTCATAAATATGATTTGAGAAAAGTAATATGTGTATAAATTTTATTTTACTTTATAAAGATCTTAAAGAAGATTATGAGAGAACATCGTAATAAAAAAATCATGTACAAATAATAGAGAAAAGTAATATAGCAACAAAAAGAAATAGAGAGAATATATTACTCCTACTTTATTTTATTACATATATATAATAACATGTGAAATCCACCTAATGATAGAACATTGCGTTGTCCCACTAATTTTCATGCCACTTGTACTTGATTGCTTAATTCATTGCTACTAGGGTAGCCTATTTTATTTCCTATTACCCTCGAGATTTATTATTTTTTCAGTTGTCTTTTTATTTTATCCGATATTTTATAGCGGCCTAATTAAAACTTTCATAAAAATATCTAAGTTTTTAATAATAAATTCATAAAAATAAAGCAATTATATAAGGATGCAATCTTGTATATCCTACATACTTTTACTCACAATCGTTATAAAGTTATTGCTCACTTCACGTAAATAAAATAAAATATCTAGAAACACAGATTTAAACCTAGGCACCGTGTATGTTTTGTGCAATGCATTGCCATTGCGTTATCACAACTCAAAATAATATAATATAAGATTTGACCTATATATATCGTGTAATTTTCTTATAAAAGTATCCAACTGGATATCCTGACATCACTGTAGCTTACCTCTACTGTTCGATGCTCAACTGAAGTCCATCTATTTTGAATACACAAAATATAGAGCTCCATTCAAATAAATACTTTCCTATTAAAAAAAATTATATTTAAAATCGAACTTGAGACCTCTAATTAAAAAAGAGCGTCACCATTGTTTAGTGGTCCAATTGGCTTTTACAAATACTTGAGTGCCGTTTTGATTGGGCAGTCAAGCCCCCCTATAAGCAGCTGTCATTAAACCATTTTCCTTAATTACACCATAGGACCACGACCTCACAAAAATAGATTCGTGCTTCAAATGTTCTTACGTTATCTTCAAAAAGTGCCTAAAGATATGACCAAATAAATAAATAAATATATAGTCATATCATTTTTATTATTTGATGTAATATTTTACTAAATTTTAAAAATAAATTAGAAATTCTATAATTGGATTCATTCCAAAAATTAATTATGGTGGCTATTATTTTCAAATCTATTGTTATTAGATAAAAATGGACATTATAACAATGGCATATTTTGTATACAAAACCATTTCACTATAATTTAATCGTCTGAAATTAAATTTTAATAGGAGAACTTAAATATATAATACATAATAATTTAGGTATTTTTTGTGATTTTACATAATGTAAAATAGTATTGTAAAAAATAAAATATGACAACAAAATAGTTCTAGTCTCAATATCAATTACTATTAGTTTTTGAATTTTAAAGTGATTAATTATTTATACGGTGTTGAAAGATACATTTTAATATAAAAAAATAAAAAAGTTGAGGTATTCAAGAAAGTTTTTTCTATTTATTTATTTTTCGAGCCTAACTCTTAATATCTTGTCATCAATATGAAAATTTATTCACTAGCACATGTCGTGAATTCTTGTTAAGGGTATTTATTTGTTCCACTTTCTCATCTTTGCATATCATTTTGAGTTTTTTCAGAAAGATAAATCATAAGTTTTAAGGGGATAAAGTAAATAATAAGTGCTGGACGTAGTGTACTAGAAGATTGATTAATGTTTGAGATATATTCACATTCGCCTATTCGGTGTTCATGAATGTCGAAAAAAATGACAAAACTTATGATTTCAATAGCGGTAATGAATAGAAGGAATAGAGAAAAAAAATTCTACAACTATGTCCAACAAGTCTTTTAAAAGAAAAGAAAAGTTCAATGTATCATTGTATAAATTTTTTAAATAAAATTAGTAACTTAAAATCAAATTTTAATTAATTATAATTATAATAAATAATTAGAATTGTTTTTTTCTTATATCTTTTTTACATATTACTTATTTTTAGTGAAATATTCTTACAGACATTTAACTGTTAAATTCACATAGAATTATTAATTACTAAAATAAATATTATTCTCAGTAAATAACATATCAGTCGTGTATATAATATATTACCTTAGATGTTTTTGTAAAAAATTATTTATTAGTATGAATATTTGAGCTGTCTAATTATTAGTTTTGAAATATTTTTTATGAAGTATATAGTTCCTTTTTAAGTATATATTTGTATATATTTATATTTATAATCTTTAATATTATTTTGAATAAAAGGAAAATCATAAAAATTTACTCATAATTTTTTTTGAAGGCATAAAACAAACACTTTACTAGCCTCATTTTAGTCACCTCTATTATTATAAATAATTTTGTAAGTGAAGTTTAAAATTAAACACACACAAATCCTACCCTAAATAGTATTTCCAATCTTTTTTTTAGATTCTATCTGATGTTCAATCTCTGCATTGAAGATTGATTGAATATGAATTCACGTTAGGAAGTTTCGCATTAATGATAAATCATTTCCTAACAAAAAGTATTTCACATGCAAGTGGAACCGGACTCGAAATCGTTGATTAAGCATCTTTCAACTTAAAAAGAATGGACATAGACATTCAGTACTAATGCGATAACCATATTATTATTTGAAAATTATATATAATCTTTCTAAACCTATTCTTTTTTAGGATTATAAGAAAGATAAAAACAAAATACCTTAATTCCACCCTCTAAAATACTTTCTCAATCTCTTATTAATTGATCGTTATATTAAAAATAATTGTTCCATATTAGTTGTCCATCTTACTAAATGAAGGAAATATTATTTTTTCAATTAATTATTTTTTGAAAGTGTTTACATTATTTATAAAATTCTCAAGTAATTTTTAAAGGGATGAATTAGTAAAATTATTTTGTTATTTACGATTTGTTAGAGAGTATTACATTTAGATATTCTTAAAGAAATTAGTGTGTTGTGTGGGTCATTTGAGTAACTTTGTTGTGTTAAGAGTTATTTTCTCTCAGTTTTTTTCAATTTTTATTTTTGTTTTTCGTTGTTCGAGTCATTCATTCGTGTGTATATTATCTATTAGGTGTACCTTCACCCTGCGTCATAGATGATTTGTTTGTGTGTTCCTTACTTCCTCTCATGAGACTCCTTTTTTGGGGTTGAAAATTAAATTTAAATAAACGAAATTAAGTATATAATAATAATCATAGTTATAATTGTTTTTCTATACATACTACTTACTTGGTAGTTAGAGTACTATTTTGAGAGAAATATAACTATTAAATTTACACAATTTATTTATTGTTACTCAAATGAATACTAATTTTAATTAATAACATATTAGCCATGTGTTTCCGATACAATGCCTAGATATTGTTATAAAAATATTATTTATTAATATGAATATTTGAATTGTTTAATTCAAAACTTGAATTTTTTTATGATAATGTGCATATTTCTTTTCTTTAAGAATATATATGTATCTATATATTTTTATAATCTTTAATGTTATTTTAAATAAAATAAAATTTACAAATATTAAATTCTTTTGAATCCTCAAAATTTTGAAGGCATAAAACAAACACTTCACTAGCCTTACCTTGAAAAGGATTAAACATACATAAGCCTAAGAGTGTCAGTGAGACGATTCGATCGATTAATATTAAGAATTTATACCATATCATTTTTTTTGGGTATTTTAATAATTAAAATTAAAATTAAATTTTTTAAAATCATTCCAATCATATTAATTTTTTTTTTGGTATCCTACAGTTTAGTTGATTTTTGTTTTTTTCTAAATATCACCTTAAAATATACTATTATTAAAATATATTCTTTACAAATATGTTCCTGAAGAAGCATTTCATTCTATCAAGAAGTCAAGAATGTAAAATTTTGTTGTCGTATTATTTGTTCTTAAACATTTATTGCTTGCATATGTTTCGCCGTTTAGGTGTATTTGTTTGCAACAAATTTTAAAGCGACAGAAAAGAAATTACAATCACAATAAAATATGAAAAATATGACTATATTGATAAAGATAGCGGGTACAATTCTGTTGATCCCTTGATCCTACTCTCCTAAGATTTATCCATGATTCGAGGGCCGTTAGTGGCGTATTTCTCGAACTAAGATGATTTAGATTTGACCTCTCTATATGAATAATCCATCACTTTGCGGATTATTCGAGATTTTGATCTCTTTATAGAATTTATGAGATGCCTTTTAAGAGAATTTAGTACTCTTTATATAGGCATAAACTAGGGTTTAGGGTTGAGTAGCCTCCAAGAATCCTAATCTGAGTTGAACACAATTTGTAGAGTCCAACTTGAATCGAACGCATCTTGTAGAGTTCCACAAAATTTCAATGTCTACAAATGCCCCCTGCTTCAAGGCTTGTTGGAGTGTAGACTTGATGAAACTCAAAGACGAGACTTGAAGTACTCATTCTTCCACCTTTGCAACTTCAGATTTTCACGTTTGATTTAGGAGAGAAGAGATGAAGGGCAGATTTGGTCCCACTGGGCGTGCCAGAATTTGTAGACAATAAAATTCGCGTCGAGAAAACAATAATCAAGAACGGAAAATTATAGCAACAATCGTTTTATTATTTTAAGTGCGAGTGTTACAATCTCTATGATTCCTCTGAATTCGTCTTTTCAAATATAATTCAAAAGGGATTTAAAGCTTGATCTTGAACTTGGAATTTATCTTGATCTTGATCTCTATCTTGATCTTGATCTTTTTATGTTGAACTTTATCTTGATCTTGAACTTGAACTTGAACTTGAACTTTATTTTGATCTTGACTTCTAATTGAATCCAAGGGCTTCGAGCTTGATCTTGAATCTGGTGGTCTTGATCTTGATCGTTCTTGATCTTGATCGTTCTTGAAACTTGAATGCTTAAATCTTTAAATTTGTAGAGAAATCTGCGGCTTTTGATCCACGAGCTTTCTCTAGCTTCTTGTTAAAATTCTTGGTCCCTTTTCTGAATTATGAGACCCCTATTTATAGTTTTAGAATAGAGGAGTTGCGATTGGAACAGGACTCCCTTCGACCAATCAGATTTAAGTGAAATATCATATGGGCTTTATGGAGCGGGCTTTAATTAAATTCATATTTATCTGAATTTAAATAATTAAATCAATTATATTAATCCATAATATTTATTTGAATTAATATATTTATTAATTTAATATAATTCAAATCATTTAATAAATTTATATTTAAATAAATTTTAAATGATACAGTATTGTTTGATAGAATATCTATCATAGTATTGTTAAGGAAAAATGCATAAATATGTATCACTCCAACCTATGTCCGAAATCTCAGAGACACACATATACTATACTAAGGTCCTATTACCCCTCCTCCCCTCAAACTTATTTTATAAATAATTTTCTACCCCTTTTTGGCCTACATGACACTATCCTCTGAAACCACAGAGTGTTGACAATTTTTAAGCTATCTGATTAATAGTGTCACGTAGGTCGAAAGCGATAGAAAATTATTCATAAAATAAGTTCGGGGGTAATAAGACCTTAGTATAGTATAAGTGTATCTCTCAAATTTTGGGCATAGGTTGGGAGTACTTATATATTTTCCCTATTGTTAATTTTAAACTTAATTTATTAAATATTAATTAAAGAAGATCCAAAGTCGTTCGATCACCACTCACCGAGACCTAAGATCTAAGTTATATTTATATTTGAAAATGTTATAAATTATATTTATATATTAATGAGAAAATGACCAAATGACCTCCCGACCTATTCTTAGATTTTCAACTACACATATTTTTCGTAAGAGTCTTATTACTCCCTGAACTACTTTAAAATGTAATAAATAACTACTAAGGGGTCGTTTGGTAGGCCGCATTAAAACAAATAGTCCATGTATTATAGATGGTATTATTTAGTACTACGTTTGGTAGGAAATTGGGTCTATGTATAACTAATCCATGGATTAGTTATACCTCCTACATGGTATTATATGATGTATTACTAATACCTTCTATTTGGAGTTATTAGCAATACATGGGATATAATACCATGGGATAAGTCTACTAAAGACAAAAATATCCCTCAAAATATTTTATTATTTGTTTATTTTCTTGATTTTATTTTTATGGTTGTGCAAGTAAATTTATTTAAATAAATTAGCTTACAAATTATTTAACTCTCTCTAAATAATTTGTAAGCTAATTTATTTAAATAAATTTACTAGCACAACCATAAAACATAACATCAAGAAAATAAACAAATAATTAAATGTTTGTGCGGTTTTCTAATATTTTGTATTTTCAACAATTTATAACATTGAATGCATATAAAAATTACAACTTGCAATTTTATTCGTAAATTGAGATGGTTTATTCAATTTTACTATTGTTTACCGTCTTATCAATTTTAAAAGTTGATAGTTTATCTTTTTTAAAATTGAAAATTGACATTTGTAAGTGATCAATTTAATAAGATGACAATTATTTATCCTCAAATAATTTAAGAAAAAAAAGGCAAACATGACGATAAAATTGTTCTTTTCTTAGCTAGTTAGAAGGTCATAAAAAAATATTATCCGGCAATTATTTACCTTAATCCAATTGCATACGAATTTAAGGGTATAATTGGAAACAAGTTTTTTATAAAGTTTTAATCCAAACACAAGATGAGGTCGAAAACAATGAACCAAACACTTGATAAAAATAATTCTTATATTACTAATCCCTGCACTATTAATCCTTGCATTACTAATCCCAGCATTACTAATCCCTGCATTATTAATCTTTGTACCAAACGACCCCTTAGTGTTGAGTTGTCACAGAGAGTACATGTCACTCTCTTTGAGAGAATGAGTTGCCTATATTTTTTTTAATTTTCCTTTTTTAATGTTCTTTTTTTCTTTCTCTTTTTCTTTCTTTCTTATTTATTTATACAACTATATATTTTCACCAGTATCATAGTTGAAGCTTTTTCACTAGATGTTTGGTATAAAAATTATCAACAACTAATGCATTTTATGAATAAATAATTTTCAGTAGACGTATTTAGAACATATCTAACAAATTAAATTTACTTTTTGCAAAAAATATACCCATTAATTATTTTTCTTGAAGTCACTCAAGAGTAACAAAATCAAAGTGAAAGTAATTGTATATTCAAAAAAGATCTTCAAATTATTAAAAGAAACTGAAAAAAAATAAAATTTCTTCTACATTTTTAAAGACTGATCCTACATGTTCTCCTAAAATCCATGAAGAATCAAAATCAAAAACTCAAATTATAAATTAATCATGAAAATATTAGAGGGAGAAAGAATGAAGAATGGGGAAGAGAAAATGTGATTTGAATTTTCATTTTAATAAATTATTAGCGATATAGAAATTTTTTGAGGTAAAAAATGGTGATATTATAGTTAAGTTTGAAAAAAATAGTTTGGGAAGAAAGGAAGAGAAAGAAGGAGTATTTTTCTTTTAAAAAAAATTATTAAATAGTGAAATACATGTGTCAAGTGCGTGTATTTTACCACAAGACACATGCCTAGTAATGACATTTCAGAGAGGAAATAATTTTATTTTAAAATAGATTTGAGGGGGGGGGAGGGGGTAATAAGATCTCTGTGAAGTACAAGTGTGTAGTTGAAAATTCGGTAATAAATTGAGGGTCATTTCATTAGTTTCTCTATATTAAATTTAACTTATTTTGAATATATAATATATATTTATATTTCATGTAAAGTTATTCTGTTCCGTTCGAAATTTTTTCAGTTTTAATAAATTAAAAAGATCATTCAAATTGTTCAGAACGATTATACATTTAAATAAAAGTGTACGATTTTATTGAAGAAATGACATAAATCGGTTCGATTCAGTTAGAGTTGATCTGTTCAGATGATTTTCACATTCCTCTAACACCCCTACATAAACCTTACCCCTAAATAACAGCTTCAAACTTTTTTTTTCCGATTTCTTATCAGCGTTTAATATCTGCATTGAAGTTCGACTAAATTCGAATAGGAAAATTCTATGTCGATAGTAGAACACTCTCTAGCAAAGATGAATCTATACGCAAGTGGACTCGAATTTGAGACCTCTAATTAAGTAGCTTCAAACTTAAAGAAAAATAGACACAAATATTCACATACTAGTCAGTAAAACATATTATTATATATATATATATATATATATATATATATATATATATATATATATATATATCTTTCTAAAATATATGGATTATAAGAAATAATAAAAACAAAATAGTTTAATTTCATCATCTAAAATACAGATTTATTTAGATATATTTAATAGAAAATCGTTTCTCGTGTGGAATAGCTGGAGTAATTTTATTTCATAATGTGTCATTTTATCTCTATTTTTAATTCTTTTTTGCTCACCATTCTTTGAAAGTCATACTCTCATTTGATAATTATATATAACTTTTTTCATCTATAAAACAGACCTTATATTTAAATAACATTTCAATTTTTTCTGTTTTTACAATTTCTATTCGATATCTACATTGAAATCCGACTAAATTCAGATACAGAAAGTCCTTTAGAAATGGTGTGGAGGTGATCACTATTATCGCCATTTGGGAAAGTCAATAAAAAGACAAATCTTAAATAATTTTCAAGATATCATTATATATTTTGGTTGAAATTGAAATGAATATTTGCCACTTATTCAAATATAGATAGAGTCGACAGAGGTTTTCTGTTAAAATAATAATAATAATAATAATAATAATAATAATAATATATTTATTTATTTAATTATTACTCTCTCACAATATTTTTTGTTTTAAAGTAATATAATATATTAATTATTTTACATCACTAATTCCATGTGAATTACATATAAAATGAAAAGAATTTTTGAGATTTTATAAGAATTGTGTTAAATATAATTAAATTTTATTGCATATAATATAAGATTTTTATGAAAATTTAAGTTAAGTGGATTATTATTTTTTAGATTATGATAACCTTTCGATAAAGAAGAATAATGATATTTTAAATAAACTGAAATAAATTAAAATATAAAAAATTAAAATTATAAATTTAATCTAACATTATTGTATTTCAAATACTAATTAAATATAAAATTACGGAGAGTAACCAAAGGACTATGATTAATCATTTTCAACTTAGATCTTCTTTTTATCTTTTTAAATATGTATACTTTCAAGATTATTAAAAAAAATAGTTTAATTCCACTATCTAAATAAAATAGATATTTAAAGAAAACAGTGCATTGTGTGGGGCAGTTGAGTAATTTTGTTGTGGGATGAGTTAATTTCTCTCTGTTTTTCAGTTTTTATATTTTTTTGTCTTCGTCATTCGAGCCATTCATTCGGGTGCATATTATCTATCAGGTGTATCTGCGTCTTTGTTGTTTTTGTTTGTGTGCTGCTCACAAGACTCTCCTTTTTCTTTCTTTTGCTGTTGAAAATCCCAATCGCTTATAAGCCCTAGCCACCATCATCACAAACTCATTTTTTTTCCTTTTCACTCATGTGCTTTTTCAATCTTCGTCAATGGACTCTCAAACCCTAATGATCGGACCTTCATATAATCTCTCCGGCATCTCCTCCCGCCGGTAACAATTTTTCTCTTCATTTTATATATTTTTTTTTGATTGATTTTTTCTTTTCTTTTCATGTAGCTTTTTGTTGTTCTTATTTTGGAGCTTTTGAATGCTTATTTATGGTATGTTTGCTTGCTTGAACATGCAAAAAAAAAAGGTTTAAGCTATGAATGAGAGTATTGAAGTTTGCAAGTTTTGTTTAGCTTCTATTCCTACTAAATGAGTTACTTGCATATTTAATATCGACAGCTGAAGTATCAGCGTCTTGTAGTTTTTTTCTATGGGAGTTATTAGAAATCGTCATCTGTTTTTCTATTTTTAGATTATTTGATTGTGTCTTGTACTATTTTTCATTTCATTCCCAAAATTAATGCCTTTTTTTTTTCTTCTTATTATATGGGGGGCAGGAGAAGGGGAAATGGGGGAGGGGATTACAAGGTAGAATGGAATCCTCACCAACAAGGTGACAGTGAAAAGTTCAGGTAGCCAACCCAACCAACTGTGTTACTGAGACACCCTTTGACTTCTTTTCATTATTAAAACTGGTGCCTTTTGTTTTCTTCGTGAAATAATAGACTACTACCAGTTTGTACTATTCTTGTTAGTTGTTGTGGTGGAGGTGTTTGTACCTTCCCCAAAATTTTAGTTTGTGTTCGCATATCCACTGCCTAATAGCTGTTTAAAGTTTTCGTCTTTCTTGTAAATGATGATTGATGTTCTAATTATTTACGTCAGCTATTAATCTGTATTAGTAATTTCTTCAGGAGAGTGTTTCACCATGGTGAAGCATTCTGCTTTATGATGGTTCTGTTCCATATCATCATTATTCTGGCTAAAGGTGAACCATGTTCAATGAAGGGACAGCAAAACCAAGCAGAGTATGATGCATGTATGTCCTACAAACCCAATGAGGAGGATGGCTTTAGTGGTGATTTGTCAAACGGTTTCGTTCTTGAGAACCCCGTACCTCGTCAAAGTCTTGATAGCGTGTGTTCACATACAGACTTGTTCTGCTTTCCACCCAGATTGCGGGAGTTTTTGTTTGAAGAGAAGAATGCCCAATCACAAGTGGAAGAAGTTTCTGGGGTTCAATCTGATGTTGATTTGCCTATAGGATCAGATGAAGAGAATAAAAATCTTAGTAGGTCATCTGATTCTTGTATTTTCAAGTTCTTGGGTGGAAGAACAATTTCATGCTATCTGAGTTACCCAGAGTTTTACAGTGAATTGCCTTGTAATTGTATAAGAAGGAATAGGGCAGATGGTGTTTCTTTCGGTGAAGTGCCTTTGTCTGATGATAAATATAAAAAATTGAAACCAAAAGCAGAAGACGGGACAGACAGTTTCAACATTTTGGGTGGTTCTTCCCCTCATGTAGAAATCAATCCCCCTTTGCTTGACTGGGGGGAGAAGTATTTATATTTTCCTTCATTAGCTTTTCTAAATGTTAAAAATACATACAGCGACAGGTCACTGACTGTATTTGAACCTTATGGAACCAATTCTCAGTTTTACCCTTGCAATTTCAGCGAAACATTGTTGGCACCTGGTGAAACTGCATCAATTTGTTTTGTGTTTTTGCCTACATGGTTGGGTTTATCTTCAGCGCAGTTTGTTTTGCAGACTAGCTCCGGTGGTTTCTTGGTTCAGGCTAAGGGCTTTGCTATTGAATCTCCATATCGCATAAAGCCTTTAGTCGGTCTTGATATTTCCTCTAGTGGAAGGCTGAGTAAAAATCTTTCTTTGTATAATCCTTACAATGAAGCCCTCTATGTGGAGGAGGTAACTATTTGGACGTCTATTTCTTCAGGAGATATTACCCGTTATGCAAAAGCAATTTGTAATATGAATAAAAATGAAGATTCAAACAATAATTTCAGCTTGCTTGGTGTTAAGGAGTGGCTGGATGTCAAGGGTGATGAGGTTGGTATGCCTCTAGTTGCAATTAGACCCCATAGGAATTGGGAAATTGATCCTCACAAAACTGAGACCATCATAGAATTAGATTTCCCTAGTCATACAACGGGAGAGATATTTGGTGCCTTTTCTCTGCAGTTGCTTAGCTCTTCCAAAGGTAAAGCTGATACAATTATTGTCCCTCTCAAAGCAGAACTGGGCAAGATGTCTGCTCACAGTGAGCTCATGGATCCACTTTTTTTGTCTATTCAAACTGTAGAACCATGTGCGACTGATGGTACTAGTGTTGTTGCTCTGTCAGTGAGAAATGATTCTCCTTACATATTGAGCATTGTCAAGGTAAGTGAGGCTGGAGAGAACATCAAGTATTTTCGTGTCAGATATGTTGAGGGACTAATACTCTTCCCTGGTACTGTTACACAAGTCGCTGTGGTCACATACCCTCTGGTGCAAGCTCATGAAATGGGCATGAACTGTAAATTGCTCGTATCAACTAATGACTCGAGAACTTCTGAAATTAAAGTTGCTTGCATGGATGTAGTCAGCCTTCATTCAGGAGGTAAATATGACTCTTCAATTGGTCAAGAAGAAAACTCTGATGAAGTAGAACTTGGAAATACAAGAGCAATCTCTTCAAGCAGCAGCATGCGATCACCATTAGAAATCAAGGTATTGGAATTCTGCTATTTGGTTCTTATTATCTCTCGTTTCATGGGTGTGGCATCTTCTTTTCGGAGGATATTTTAAACACTTAAATGAGTAAAAATAATTTGTCAAACTTCTGGAAGTTTCAGGGCTGTAAGATTTGAGAATTCAAGATTTGTGTGTTATTCCTATTTGAGGCATTTGCTAGGCAAGAAACTCAAACTAAGCCCTTAAGAGGGATCTGTGTATGTAGAGTATAGAAG
Organism: Solanum lycopersicoides; assembly: GCA_022817965.1. NCBI lineage: Eukaryota > Viridiplantae > Streptophyta > Magnoliopsida > Solanales > Solanaceae > Solanum > Solanum lycopersicoides. The sequence continues at coordinate 8,434,363 of CM040620.1, forward strand.
TCCTTTTCTTTTCAACTGGTAGAGTATTGAAGTCCTTAATTATAGCATAAAGTAACACTGAAGATTGTGTCCTGTAACATGTGATAGGTGGAGCCATAAATACCATATCATGTATAATGCAGGGGCTCTTCTTCTCTATTTAATCTGTAGTAGGAGATACACCCTTGTACTTAAAATTTAATGTACCAGAAGCACTGAAGATAACCGAAGTCATCTTCAGTGGAAATATAATTGTGCATGTTCAGTGTATATTTCAGGATGCTGGATACAATTTCACTCTCTGATAGAAGTTGTTTTGGTTAACATTGTGTTCTTTGAATACATAATGCGAGGAGATTCTTCTGCAAATATACTCACATAGTCACATGATAACTTATACTTCCTCTATTTTAAAAAGAATGAGCTGCTTTCTTTTTAGTCTGTTTCAAAAAAATGATCCGTTTCCTTTTTTGGCAACACTTTAATTTCAGCTTTCCGCGTGGAATATTTAAGGCCACAAGATTAATGGACATTTTGGTACATTTGACATTTAGTTTAGAACCAAGATTGAGAAGTCTTTTTATTGTTTTAAACTCTGTGTCAAGTCAAACTAGGTCATTTATTTTTTAAATGGAGGGAGTAATGTTTATAAATGGCTATTTATTTGATTTATTATGCTTAAATCAGTGAGCTGTTTTTACTAGTTCAGCAGAGTTGTACTTCTGAGTCATATTTATTTCATGTGAAACTTCACTTCGTTTTAGCCTTTCTTAATTTGAATGTACATGTAGTGGAAATAGTTGTCACTACTGTATCAGTCGTATACCTTTGTTTGGTACAGATGTATATAGAATTCGCTCCTGATTGTTGATTTTTCTATCCATTTAATCTGAAGGCTGTGGATACAACAATGGCAGATGAGTTGGTATTGAAGAACTGGAAATCTCATGCTACTGCTAATGGCATGTCTGTACTGGGTGAAAGTGAAGTAGTGTTTCCAGTGATTCAAGTCGGAAGTTATCACTCTCAGTGGATCACAATAGAAAACCCAAGTCAAAAACCAATCTTGGTGCAGCTTGTTCTGAACTCCTGGGAAATTATTGATGAGTGCAAGACTTCAGGAAGCCATTTGCAGCCTTCTCTATCCAGTAGTATAGTTTCTAACTACTCTACTGCTCCAAAGAGATACGGTTTTTCGCTAGCAGAGAATGCAGTAACTGAAGGACTTCTTCACCCTTTTAGTAAAGCATCATTTGGTCCAATTTTATTTCAACCTGCAGCTCGATGTCAGTGGAGAAGTTCAGCTTTGCTCAGGAACAATCTTTCTGGTGTGGAGTGGTTAACTCTCAAAGGATCTGGGGGGTTGCTTTCTTTGGTCTTGCTTGATGCGTCTGTACCTGTACAGAACTTGGATTTCAAATTAAACATGCCAACCCCTCTTAATCTCTCTTCTTCGGGTGTGCTATATAACATGAAGGATAAATTTCATGCATGTTCTCTGTCATTGTCAAAGGAGCTTCATGCAAAGAACGTGGGGGACTTCCCCTTGGAGGTCAAAAAAATTGAAATCTCTGGAACAGAGTGTGGAACAGATGGGTTCATAATAAATGGTTGTAAAGGATTTTCTCTTGAACCTGAGGAGTCTATAAAGCTTGAGATATCATATCGTACTGATTTTTCTGCTGCCACTATACATAGAGATCTTGAACTGGCTTTGGCAACTGGCATACTTGTTATACCAATGAAAGCTAGCCTTCCTATCTGTGTGCTTCATTTCTGCAAGAGGTCTCTGTTCTGGACGAGGGTGAAGAAATTGCTCGTCACAATTCTTTTTCTAACTTCTTTATTCTTTCTAGTTCTTTGGTGCATCATACCCCAAGTGGTGGCCTTTGGCTCCCATGAGTGCTTGCCTAAGAGTGGAAAAAGCTATATGACATCTGTTAGTCATGCTGGAAAAATGTCTCGCATGCATCCCACTGAGAAACAGATTGGCAAGTTTGTCTTCTCCTTTAAATTGAACAGTTTGCTTAGGTCAATTGGGGAAGGTGAGGCTCTGTCAGTTGAAAGTTTCAGTACATGTGAAGATATTCAAGCTGTCTCCCAAAATCAAAGTGTAACTGATCAGAATGTGGATCATTGTGCAGGATATAACTCTGTATCAGATACCCAAAAGGGAATGGAGGTGTCATCCTCTACAAAGTCGGTAGCAATTCAGAGTTCTGATACATATGAAAGCTCAAAAACTGGTAATCTCACTGTCAAAATTGCAAAAGAAAAAGGGAGGAGGCGGAAGAAGAAAAAGAATTCTGCGACTGCTTTGGTTGGACTTTTTGATGTTTCAAGTAGTCATAGTGGCAATTCTACACCATCGTCACCCCTGTCTCCTACCTCAAATTCAACACCTCGTCGGCCATCTCCCCAGTCTGCTGTTGTGGATCGACCTGTTAAGCTCATCAATCCCTTTGCTGATGTTGGTAATCATCAATGTAAAAAAAGTATACACTCCGAATTTGCATCTCAGAGGAATGTCTTGCAGAGAGAGGTAACATTAACGGATGGTGGAAAAAATTCTTGTCCTCCTCAAGAGAAGCCTGCTGCACCTAAAAGATCAGCCAGCAAACCTGTTCTTCTGCCTTCAGCAACCTTCCCTTGTGCTGATAAATCTGCTCCTCGCTTGATGTGTCGTCAACCAGTATTGGCTTCAAGTTCTGTAATTGCTCCTCATTTACGAGCTCCTGGATCTAAACCTCCAAATCAGATGGCAGTTAAAACTGATAAAAAGATGGGTATGGAGGAAAAGTTTACTTATGATATTTGGGGTGACCATCTTTCCAATCTTCCCCTTGTAGGTAGGTCAAAGGAGGTATTGGAGAAGCCTCCGCGTGCTTTAGAAAACAGCTCCAGTAGTTTCTTTCTAAGGGGTCCACAGACCCTTATTACCAACTACCAACAAATAACTGTAAGTTCTGACCGTGAAGGTTAATGATAATTTAGTTAAAATCTAATCTGCTGTCTATGATGTTTGGGTACAAGCACTTGCCTCTTAGTTAACTTCTATAAAAATATGTGCATAACCATGTTTTGATAAAAGATCGACAAAGTAGGACACAACTAATTGCAACTATAATACAGATCAATAACCCTTTGATAATGGAATGTAGAACTATAGACACGCCTGCATAATGATCGAATACCAAAATAGCATGAAGTTACTCGAGTTTTACTTTCATCATTTTGGAACATGCTTAAAACTATACTTGCAAAAATGTTAAATTTTTAATTCATACTTAAATCTTGATATACTTGTCTATAATGTTTAGTATAATAATTGCACCATATTGCATGTCAAATTCTTTAAATGAAGTTTTGGATCCATCTTATCATTTAATGCTAGATCATATCATGTAATAGGGTGCCCGCGGTTGTGTAATCTAACTACTCCTGCTGGTTGAATTGACATCTTTCATTGGATTAATTGATCAGTTATATAGGGTTTTCACCCTTAAATTTCTTTTGCTGAGTAAACAATAGGAACAATGGTGATTAGAAACAAGTCATACACGGCAAGTGACAACCTAGAAATTTCCTCCACTAGGGAATGACTTCAAATTTATTTGCTTCACTTGAATTTTCTCTTACGATGCCTATTTTCATCTCTTGTTACCTTTTAAGTGTGTCTGAATCATTCCTTTTCTCACAAAACTTCAGTTTCACTTTTGTATTGACGTAGAAGGAGCTTGCAGGTAATGCATCCGTAAAAATAGCCTTTTCCTAATGCCACTCTCATAGACTACTCTATGCATATGTCCTGTGATAGTCCAGATTCTTCTTAGAACCGCTCCTTTTGTTTTCAAAGCTACCGAGTGAATTCATGCATTATGATGATTTTTGCTTAAATATATTTCCAATTGTCATGTTTCTGCTTGATATATTTAACAAGGTGAGTTAGAAGTGTAACCCTTACTTTTTAGAATTTTGTGTATACTTATTCTTCGTTGTTGGGGATGTCTGGGTTATTTGAGGTATGTGAACTTTTCTTAATCATATAACGGCAAGGAGTTTTTTTCTGCAAGTTGCTTGGATCGTAAAAAATAATGTCGCTGCATCCGTGACGGATCCTCCAGAAATACATAATCTTTGTGTCTTTGGAGGATCCTACATGAATGCAACAACAATTTTTAGAGGATCCAATCATCATAGCACTTGGACATGAATTATAGTCTCATTGGCTGAAGAAACTTGTCTGATGCATGTTCTTTTGGTTTCAACAACATAACTTTACTAGAAATGTTCATAACCATGTTTTGATAAAAGATCGACAAAGTAGGACACAACTGATTGCAACTATTAAACCAATGTATAGCCATCGATAATGGGATGTAGAACTATATACGTGCCTGCATAATATGATAATTTACCAAGAAAGCATCAAGTTACATGAATTTTTTTGGTCATTTTGGAACATGGATTAAAACTATGTTTGTCTTGCAAAAATGTTTTAATTATATTCTTAGTAATCTTGATACACTCGTAATTTTGAGAATAATAATTGCCCCATCCTGCCTGTCAAATTCCTGTAATGAAGTTTGGATCTTCTTATCATTTAATTCTAGACTTAGTTGCGCGGACTCTTCACTTTTGGTGCCGCACCTGTCTCGGATTCTTCAAAAATACACTCTTTTGGCGAGTCCGACACGTACCCGTTGACATTTTGAAGAGTCCGAGCAACATAGATTCTAGATCATCATGTGATAGGTAGGGTGCACATAGTTGTGTAATCGAACTACTCCTGCTGGTTGAATTGGCATCCTTCATTGGATTAATAGATCAGTTGCATGGATTTTTCTTTAGGGAATGATTTCAGATTTGCTTGCCACACTTGAATTTTCTTTTCTCCTTTTTTTTTCTAGTGTCTGAATCATTCCTATTCTCACAAAACTTCAGTTTCACTTTTGTATTGAAATAGGAAGGAGCTTGCAGGTAATGCCTCCGTAAAAATAGCCTTTTCCTAATGTCACTCTCATAGACTACTCTAATCTATGCATATGGCCTGTTGTAATCCAGATTCTCCTTAGAACTGGCTCCTTTGGTTTTCATAGCTACAGAGTGAATTCATGCATTGTGATGATTTTACCATAAATATATTTTCTATCGTCATGTGTGTGCTTGCTATTATTTTACAAGGTGGTTAGAAGAGTAACTTGTCCTTTTTAGCGTTCTGGGGGTACATATTTCTTCGTTGTTGGGAAAAGGATCTGAGTTATTAAAGGTATGTGATTTTTTTTTTTTAATTATGTAACGGCAAGGAGTCTCTATATGGGAACTGATGGTTGAATGCTAGTTTGCTCGGATCCTAAAAATAAATGCTGCTTTACCTGTGAGGATCCTCCAAAAATGCATAATCATTGTGTTTTTGGAGGACATGAATGTAGCAGCAATTTTTAGAGGATCCAATCATCATAGCGCTTGGACACAACTTAGTCTTGTTTGCTGAAGAATCTTGTCCGAAGCATATATGCGTTCTTTTCATGGATATCTGGCTGTTAATCATGGGGGCATATCCATGAAAGACAACTTACCATAGGGAAGTGTCTGTTAAATGGCTTCTTTGCTACCTTGCAGCTCTATTGACAGTGTAATGTCAAACATTTCACAGCCTCTTCGCGATGAAGGTAATTAAATATTCAGTCTGTCCATATTAATTCACGTTATTGCATTTTTGTTAATATGTATTAGAAACATTTGTTCTGTAGAGAACATCATACTTATTTTCGTTGTTCGATTGGTTGGTAAACTAGCAATTGCTTGCATTATTCCCAGATGATGATGCCTTTCTCTAAGTTTAAAGGCAAGCTGGGTTTTCTCAGCAGCCTTTGTTGTTTGATACTAGTTTTAGAATATGAAAATTTCAACAGTAAAACTTATCTAATTTTTGAATATTTTTTCATCGAATAAATCATGAATTCACTGGGATATATCAAAATTTACCGCAGGTTTGTTAGAAACTTGATCTTCTTACTACCAATAATATTATATATGAAGACTTCTTCTTTATTGCCTGAAATTGAATCTTCTTGATAAAGCATCCTTATGTGTTTAGTGTGAAAACTAAGTTGATGGTATTTACTTACAATTGACGAGAAAGGGAAATATTTGATGCGTGTTGATAATTAGTTGGAATTCAATAACTTTTGCTTAAATAATGTACGAAAAGTGGCAATATATGTGGTATGTGAAATTGAGTTAGATATACCCTCGTGTTGAGAAATCCATTAAACATATAAACAAATTTTAGAAATTAAAACCCTAGCCTCACTTGTAGAATAAGTAAACTGATTTGAATTGCAAGTATCATTCTAAACCAAAGGTGATCTACAGGGCGTTCTCTTTCTTCTGTTTTGTGGCCCATCTTTTCCAGCAAGTTCACCCTTGTCGAGTTGCCTTGTATCTCCAATAATCTGCAATATATTGTTATATTATATGTTTTAGTTAAAAAATTATTCTAACAAAGGACATTATCAATAATGAAGTTGGAGTGTACTTACTTTGCAAGAAATTGAGCAATAATCATAGAATTCGTCCTTTATTTTTCCTTGGCATATGACACACTTAGGATTTCCCCCGTTTCCTCCTTTTGGTTTCAGCAATATAACTTTGTGATTGTTTATTACATACGGCTGAATTTTCCTAACATCTACCTCACTTTCTATATCAGCTTTTCGAACCGATGCTTTTTCCGATACTTTATATATCTGCATTATGTTAAAACAGAAGAAGGGATAATTAAAAAATATAGCTCTAAGAACAAATGTTTTGGTGAAGGATTACGTACCTGTAAAAATTGGTGAAGTTCATGTTCAGCTTCTGCATCAACCCTCCAACATGATTCACAAAGAGGTTTGTTTGTGCACATTTTACAAAAAAATGTACAATATTGATTGTGTACCTCGCATATACAATCATGTCCATAAAAATCAATATCTAGTAGAGGTTCTAACCATAGTGGACGGAGTTCGTTATCCCTCTCCATATCTGAACAAATAAAACAAAACTTGTTGTTTATATGACAACGTCAACAAATTCAATGTAATCTCACAAAGAAGGAGTTGAGTAAGATGGTGCAACCTTATTCCCTACATTATATAGAGATGTCAATAACGATATTCCCTAATTTGTATAGGAGTTGAAATCCATGTGAAAAAAGGAAAGAAAAATAAAAATTATTCCTAGTAATATTGGAAAAAGAAACTCGTGTTGAAACGGATTACTTTAGTCATTATTCAACAAAAAATAAACTTGGACAATTTACTTTTATGGTAATTTTTTTGAATCAAATATACAACGATTTGTTCTATAAGAAAATTTAGCTTAATTTAAATATTACATTATGTCAACACACCTGGATAATCACATCTTGTGGTTATGGCTTCCACGGGAAAATATGTTAATGCAAAGGGATTGGCTACAGGAAAATATATTATTTTTTTAATTTTTTGAAATTGGTTTCTATGAAATTGACGGTCCAATTTATGTGACAATGAATCGATTTAAAAAATGAACTATTTTTTATCATAATTTTTTACATTATTTTAAATATTCTGAATTATTAATTATTGTAATTAATAGTATTTTTTAATGCAATTTCCAAATATTCGAAATTCATTTCGAAAAAAAAAACACTAAAAGATTTATGTCCAAATTTATCATCAAAATTAAGTAGATTTAATCTCAAAAAGCAAAAAATATCATTTAGATAAAGTAATATTAATAATATAATATGAATTTATATATTACACATACATTAATTTAATTATTTTAGAATTTATACTGATTTGATTTATGTACATATAATTGCATAACTTTGAAAATTACTTTATTTACCGGTGCAATTTGAGCTGGAAATCCTAATTAAGTTAAACTAGACGAAACAAAAACAAATTGTATTAATTTCGGTTTGAAATCTAATTGAAATTAATAAAGACATAATATATAAATGTGCCTTTTAACTTTATCTCATTTATATTTATGTTCTTTAACTTTGATCTGCACAAGTAAACACTCAAACTTATATAAAGTTGAATACGTAGACACATGAGTCCTACGTGACATAAAATACGTAGGACACCATGTAGGATGCAAATTGCCAAGTAGGATACCACATAGGATGTGTGTGTCTATTTGTACAATTTTATACAAGTTTAAGCGTCTACTTGTGCACACCATAAGTTGAAGAACATAAATGTAAAATGAGGCTAAGTTAAAGGGTATATTTATGTATTATGCATCTCGAATGCGCTTACCTTGCCTTGTCGTCGATTACCTTCTGACTCTTGTGGGACTTCATTCCATCTCGTGATGGGATCTTTGATGCGGCATTACCGGTGTCGGATAGGAAAAAAGGAGGTACAAGCGCAAGAGCAAAGATAGCTATTCCTCCCATCTTCCCTTTTCAATTTCTATTGCTTATCAAAGAAAGAATTCTAGAACTAGTGGTAGGTGGTCCCGTGGAGCTTTCAAAGGTAGTTTACTTACTTTAGTTTAGAGCGGGCAATAAGCCTTTTTTTTAGTTAGTCGGGTACTAACGGTTGGCAACCTCTATCCAGACCTATATTATTCTTAAGACTTTATTGGACTTGAAACAACAGCCCTTGCTCCATCAGCTAGAGCTTGACTAGCTGTCCATCTCTGATCACCATCTGTTTCGACTCGTTCGTTACCTAGTGATGAGCTTGACTGGTACTCTAAGACGGACGATAAAGATCGGACAACGATCTCACTTTCCTCCTCATATTCAGAAAGATTTATGTTAATTCGCTCTTTAATAAAAATCGAACGATTCAATCAATTAATACTTTTAATTAACATGAGTAATAGCAAACTGCGTTTCATAAATTTGGACAAATAGAATATGTTGTTAGGGCATCTTCAACCCAAACATAAAATTTTACACCAAATTTGGTGTCAGCATCAAATGTGTTGTAATCAACTCCAATCCACTGCATCAAATTTTACATAAAAAAAGAATCTTTTCTCTCTCTTCATTATTATATTATTATTTTTTATTTCAATTATATTTTTTATTTCATAAAACAATTTCTTTCTAAAACATTCACCATATATGATTCATATTATTTTTTATTATAATCGTTTAATATAAAATCATTCTATATCATAATTTTTTAATTAATATAAATTGCTAATAAATATTATACATTATACATAATAATGGATAATACAAATAAAAGTGAAATCATTAATAAATACAATCAAATTGATAATTTTCATGCCATTTCTACGATCGAAGTTGGACCTTTCAACGCATCTTGAATTGGTGCATTAAGATTACGCTCATCCTCAGTTGTATTATTTATTTACAAATTTATATATTTGCATTTTTTATTTTTGTGAAAGTTAGTTGTAGTTTATATAATTTATAGTAGAATTAACATAAATCTAATTTTAAAAAAAATCATATATAGAAAAATTAATTTATAAAAAAGATAAATTTTATATCTAAAATTAATATTATATAAAAAAATTACATAAAAATAGTTAAATATACAAGATATTTAATTAAAACATACAATTTATTAATGTATAATTAAAAGTTTGTATAAATAATATTATAATATTCAAAAAGTTAATTGGTGTGATAGATTTTGTTACACCAAATTTGGTGTAACGCTCACACACCAAATTTGATTTGAAAATTGATGTGAATTGGAGCTTAAAACATCAAATTTTACACCAAATATAAGATTTGATGTAAAATTTGATGTTGGATTGGAGATGGTCTTAGTCTCAAACAAAACATAAAAAAGAAGAAGAAAAAGACAAAACTGAACCTTTTAAATGAAAGTAAATGTTTTGTGCATCATTTCGAATATGAAATATATGTCATATGTTCATAGCAACTGAAATCTTACTCTGCTATTGAATGTATGTTGACACAATAAAAACATAATCTCGTTTCAAAGTTGTAAAGTAAAATAGACAGAGATAAATAAAACGATAAGAGAAAGAGCATGTCAAATTACCTTATATTACACATACATCACTACCATATATCCTAATTTTACCTTTACTTTTAAACAATTACATATATTATCACGTTTAATATTTTATACCATATATTATTGAAGACACAATCAATATTCATATCTCTTAAAACTAGGATTGATTAATTATTTTTACATTAAAACTCCAAAACTAGTGTTTTAATAAAAACAGGAGTATGAGTTAGAGACAAACTCTAGCTCTTCCCCTTCTAAGTTAAACTCTAACTCTTCCTCTTTCAAAATTTATTGTGAAGAAACACTCTATTAAAATAGATGATCTACAACTTGTCAACACATACATCAAATTCTTAGCTTTAATTATCTCACTCTCAAACCAATCTCCACGAATCCTCCATATTTTCTCGCAAGCGAGACACCTCTCGCGCGTAGAGACAACGGTATCGTTATAACCATAGATTCCAAGACCAATATATTTATCAAATTCGACATTGACAATGGTACCGATTGCATAGATCAACCAAGAAACTTCACGTTACTTCTCCGTCGGATCTAGGCGCAGTGAGCAACACCGTTGAATCAAAAGGTGAAGCAAACACTGCCACTGTGAGATGCTCTGACCACCCACGAACGTAATAAAAAAGTTTCAATAAGTGGAGCTTTACGCATGTATTTGACACATAATTGAAATACGATTATATATATCTAGTTTTTATTAGTATAACTTATTAAGTATGTATGTATCTAATGAATTTATTAAAGATTTATGCATTATTGGAAATTTACACATGTATTTGAAACAATTTGTTCTTGTATGATACTCATATATCTAAGTGTTTAATTTGTTGGATACGTTATATATTGATAATAAATACATCAAAATAATCATTTATTATTTAAAGAGTAATAAAATGAAACAAATTAAATTAATGACCAATATATACATGTTTTGTCTTTTATTAATAATATTAATTTATTATTACAAAATCATAAAATAAAATAAATTAAACATAGACACACTCCTTGATTTTTGTCACGATCCGAGCCTACACCTTGAATGTAGTCGGCGTTTGAGAACTATTACTGATCCCTAGACGAACCCTCATCCTGGTTGACTATAAGCGGAATACTAACTCAAGCATACATAAACATCAAATTGAAAGAAACGTTTGGAACAATTTACTGAATCTCAAACATTCGTTGAATATACTGAGTATGAAACATTATTTTTAAATAAAACATCTGAAACTGAAAGACTCTCCAAAATTATCTATCGATGAAGCCTCATACGTATACAAGGATGAGTGTTGGGACAAAGACCCGCGATTCCTCCAGAAAACTACTAGTAACAACTCATAAAAATTAAAGTCCTCCATAAGCAAGGAGGTCTTAGTCATAAGCTGATGAAATAATCTTAACAGACTCTTGCTGAGAATTCTAAGAACATGTATCTGCATCATTAAAAGATGAAGGTCGAATGACATCAATACATTGAATGTACGATTATGTAATATAGTTGAATAACAAATAAGAGAATGAAATGGATGAAATAGATTACAATGCACTCAAGTTGAACGAAATAAAAAAGATAAATCATTTAAAACTTTACAAAATACTATCTCATCTCTGAACTCAACATAATAAGTGATATATAAAAATACACTTTAACTCTATTTGAGATATTCTCTAACCGACAACTATCACTATGAGCTACGTGATGATACAAGATCTCGCCCACCCTTTCAGAATTGTCATATACTTTGACGAGGTATAGAACATCCTCAACTAAGTGGTACCACTAAGCTATGCTTAAAAAACGATAAAGAATCATGTAAAAAAGTATGATCCTTTACCCTTGTTGGCGTACATAGTTTATGGGGGTTGTTAGTTATTTGAGCTCTCTCCCATATAGGTGCTCAATTCTACTCCTAATAATACATACTCATATTCATATGTTTTAAAAAAAATTACTCTTTCTATGATTTGAGATAATTGCTCAAACTACCCTCTTGAAAGAGGTAACTACTATTGAAATAACTTTTGAACTCATAACTCATTTAGAAATATCAATTTCTCTTTTATCAAAGTAAAAATTGATGCTCTGGGAATACATAGTCCCCTTATACTCATACTAGAAAACTCTTTCTAAAAAATATTTAAATTAGATTATAATATGATCATTGATGACTCGGGAAGTCATACTAAATAAACATTGATGATATATATTGATACCATACTGCTTAAATATTGATGACATACTCTATTGTCATACTAATCATGTTTTAGAAACTCTTTTCTCAAAACTCATCTTTACTTTCTCAAAACTCAGTTTAAGAACTCAAGTGTTGTCTTTAAAACACTTTTCAAAATTTATAACTCAATCATGTGGAATTATGGAGACCAACGACTCAACTCAGAGATCTTAACATCAATAAAAAAGGTCAGTACTCAGAACTCAGGACTTAAAAACTCAAGGACCCAAGAACTCAAAACTCATAACTCATAACTCAACAATATTTCTCCTCTAAAAAATACTCAATTCATAGGGTTCATGATGAAATATAGACATGAAGAATCAAAATAAAATTTTAATACATAACATAAAACAATTCAATAATTAGGAATAGAATTCTAAAAAGAAACATGAACTCAAGAACTCAAAATCAACTGATCTCAAGAATACTCAAATCTAGGGATAGAACCCTAGATAACTCTTTTACTAATTAGAAAGTAGATGTAGGGCATGAGAACGAACTAGTACAATACTATGATAGCCTCACATACATGAAAGAACAAGGTTCTTAAAGAATCTTGAAGAAAAACTTGATTGGAAGCCTTGAAATCCTGGTTTGAAGGAGAAAAATCAAGAAAATCTTTTTTGAGATTCTTGAATTACTTTCTTGAAATCTCTATGACCAAGAATTACAATTTTCATTAGTGATTCATAATTTGAGTTGGAAAGAATGAAATTCTTGGAGAAAGACTTATCTTGAAAAAAATCTTGAAAAATCTTGAAAGAATCTTGAATGAAGTCTTCTACTTTGATTTTTCCTTAGAATTTGAGAGAGAAGAGAATGATGGATTAAGAGATGAAAATATGATTATTTCGAGTCTTTAATTAATCAAGAAATTTATTTAGAATTTTCATAGAGGTAAAAAGACAAAAACGATCCTTTTCATGTTTTTATGACGGCTAATTCGTCACAACATTGTACCAGATTACTAAAATGACCATGACTTTTTACTCAGAAACTTGATTGACACAAAATTGGTGGCGTTGAAAAGAACATTCATATACCTTGAATTTGATAGGTTATGGTCCACATAACTCTTTATATTCTAAGAGATATGATAGTTTGAAGTTGACAAAAGTAGAATCTTAAATCAAAACTTAATCGGTAACGGAACTTTCAACTCAACTTTGTGCTAGGAGTTTCTAGTAACCTTAATTTATATCCAAAATCATTCCCACACTAAAGAATTTACCTTTGCACATAGGTACAATTTAAAAATCACCCTATATGAACGTACAAGTAAATGAAAAATGGTTCGAGTCTAACTTAATTTTTTGTGGGTGTTACAATTTCCGCTTTATATTAAAAAACTCGATCATGTATTTTAGAAATCCTCAATTACTCCTCTGTTTAAGGAAATTACTTACAAATAATTAGTTTAGAACTTTAAATAAATTAATAAAATATGTACTTGAGTTTAAAATTCGATATATATACATGTATCTATCGAATTCAGACTCATGTATCCTAAGCACAAAATATGATAGATTAATTAATATTTGAAACTATCAAGAATCCTAGTAATATGGACCTAAACTAATCAGATTCATGTAGTTGCTCAATAATTTGACCATAAAACAAGATAAAAAATAAATCTCTTAGCGAAAAGCAACATGTCATATGATTGCATGAACCATAACTATTTCAGTGAGTATCTGCTATTTTTGACCCTCACAAATAATGAATAACTTTGCTCAGCTGAAAAGTATCCGTATCAAAAATGCTCCAACTCCTTAAGATTTTCTTTCAAAGTTGGGGGTGAAAATGATTTTCACACTGATAGCAATGAAGTCAAAAAACAATGCAAGGACATTATCGAGCAAAAAACAAATGAAAAGTTGAAGAAAAATAAGGCTGAGGATCGCCAAGACCACTCGGCGAAATGCCGAGTGGTTCTTCAGCTCGACAAATGTTCTAGAAGGCCAGTCCTGAGAAAAAGCCAACTCGATGATGAAAAATGAAACTTGACGGCGCGTCGAATAGATCGGCGATGTCAATTATGATTGCCTAAAGTTACAGTGAGAAAGTGATAAAGGGGTAGGAAAAAAAAATATTGGAAAAAGGAACTCCTGCTGAAACGAATTACTTTAGTCATTATTCCACTAAAAATAAACTTGAACAATTTAATTTTATGGTAATTTTCTGAATCAAATATACAACGATTTGTTTTATAGGCAAATTTAGCTTAATTTAAATATTACATTATGTCAACACACCTGGGTAATTACATCTAGTGGTTATGATTTGCACGCGAAAAATATGTTAATGCAAAGGGATTGGCTACAAAAAAATAATATATTTTTTCAATTTTTTGATGGTCCAATTTATGTGACACCGAATGGATTTCAAAAAATTATATGCATTTTTAATATTTTGAATTACTAAGTATTTAATTTATAGTATTTTTTTTCCATGTTGTTTTCAAAAATTTGAAATCATTTAGAAAAAAACTAAAAGATTCTATGTCCAAATTTATAGTCGCAGATTTAGTCTCGAAAAGCGAAAAATATTATTTAGATAATGTAATTTTAACAATATAATACGAATTTATATATTACATATATATTAATTGATTTTATTTTAAAATTTTATACTGATTTGATTTGTGTACATATAATTCATAGCCTGAAAATTACGTTATTTTACCGGAGCAATTTGAGCTAGAAATCCTAATTAAGTTAAATTAAATTATATATATTACACACATATATATTTTACCCATATTATAAATTCATAAAATGGGTAGGAAGTGTGGAAAAGGGATAAAAATTGAAAAAATTGAACAACAAAATGAAGAAGACCGATAATCAAAGAAGATATGAAATTTATGTCATATGTTCATAGCAACTGAAATCTTACTCTACGCCATAAATGTATGTTGAAGCAAAAAAAACAAAAAAACAAACTTAATCTCAAGTTATAAAGCAAAATAGATAGAGATCAATGAAACGACAAGAGAAAGAGCATGTCAAATATAGTCACAAATAAATTAACCATCAAACAAGATAAAAAATAATTCTCTTAACAAAAATAATAAATTTACTGTTTTTTACTATTATAAATAATGAATAACTCTACTCACACAGGAAGTATCCGTATCAATTATGCTCCAACTCATTAAGATTTTCTTCAAAGTTGAGGGTGTAAATATTTTTCACCCTTTTTAAAATAGATTAAAAGAGAAAATAAGTCGAACAAATTAAAATGGTGAAACATAAAATAATAAAAAAGGTAAAAGGTAAAGCGTCAAAATGTCTTTAAACTATGTGAAATTTAACAAAATGTCTTCAGTCAATACTTCAGTTTAAAAATGGCTCTTGCTTCCATAGTTTGGTCCAAAAATGTTGGTGTGGCTAGTAAAACATTTAGTTTTTCCAATGTTTTAGAGCAACTCACAAAAATGAATATAGTTGTGGGATTATTGAATTTTAATAGTTATAAGTATGATATTTACCAAAAATAATTACAGTTTATGTCTATATCTTACTGAATTTTTATAGAACTTTTATTATTATTATCTATAGAGTAATACAATTATAATTATAATTCACTAAATAAAGTAATTTATGTCACTGTGACAGACACCCCTTTAATCACTTCCTAAAACCCTCATTTTTTCATTATAAACTACCGACTAATATTTACATATTGAAAACATATTCATTCAGATTCCAATTAAATAAACAAAAATATTGTGACACATTTTACTTCATTCTTCGATAGTCTCCATTGTTCTTATTTCATTGTTCTTATTCAAACATCATAAGGTATTCATAGAATTTTGTTTAGTTAAATTTATCTATTATATTTGATGAATTGATTGTATTTGTGAATGAATCTTATTTATTTCGATTTTATATAGGTGGACTCCTTTGCAAACATAACTTTTACGGTAATTTCAATTTCGGAATCTACATATGCGACGCTTTAATCGAACAATTCACCACATAAAATTTGATTTTCTACTAAGAAAAATGTATTATTTATACCATTGGCATATGAATACTTTGATTTCAAATGCATAAAATATTTTATATAACTTAATCTATTAATATATCTAGGATACAAACCATCATAGAACTTAATGTATTAATATATCTAGGATACAAACCATCATAGAACTTAATCTATCAATATATCAAACTTGATAAAGTATATTAGTTTAGCATACGAGCACGACAATTTAAATACATTTACCTTATGAATACACCTACATAATATACATTTGAATACCTCTGTTATTAAACAAAAAGTTGGATACATTGGACAACCAAAAAATAAGAAAAATAGAACATAACACAATGTGAGTATCCAAGTGTATTCAAATATACTTATGTACTGTAATCAGCCTTTCAACTTGTGATGATAGTTCAACATAATTGGGAAATCCAAAAAAATAATAGAATATAATACAATACAAGTATCCAGGTGTATAACTATTTCACTGTACAAAAATTTGAAATCCCGCAATTCTCATTCACTTTTTGCTCATGTCCTCCTTATATTACGTTTTTTTTTAAACAACTATATACATATGAATACAAGTTGTTAATTTTTTCTCCTGTTTTGTTGTACAACTAAACCTCGATCTCTTTTTTCACATGTACTTGTTGTACTATTTTTATCACTGCTATGAAAATCAACGAAGGAAGTTCATCCAACAATTCATCAAATAAATGTATTTGGAGTACTGATTTTCACCATTATAATGAAAATAATCTTCAATCAAAAACCTATGAAAATAAATGAACAATATAGATGTATACAAATATAATCTTCATAATAATAAAAAAAAATTGCAATTAAAAAATACCCAATGAAGATGAATCACAAAAATCACTCATGCAATTATGTAAAAGAATCGTGAATCAAGAGAATTTTTGAAAATAAATAAATAAAACAAATTGGTGATATAGAAATATTGAAAGAGACAACATTGAAGATGGTAAAAACAGAGACGGGCACCGTAAGGCATGCCTGACATAATTGATTAGGCCTATACTAATTACTTTGCTATTTAATATTTTTTAATATACACATAAAATTGAAAAAAATGATTATTCATGTATAATTAATTAACTTTGCTATTTAACATTTAAGCATATCCATATAACAAAAAAAAGTAAACTATAATTGTTCACTTTAAATATATATTAATGTTTGCTTTAGAATTTTGAGCCCCAAAAACTTACAAGAGTAAATTTTATAATTTTAATTTCACTTGAAACAATATATATTGAATATTATAAATAAAAATGAGATAACAAAATTTAATTCAAAAAAGAAAGAATAACAATCTTTTTATTTATCAACAATATTTTAAAACTTTAAATTAAAAAAATCAAATTTTCATATTAATGAATAAAGTTTTTGCAACAATATCCAAGATAATGTATTGCAAACTAGAATTAATCCTTACTTTTAGTAGTATGGATTATCTTCAAACCCCAACAAATTAAATAAAGAAATTGTGTGACAGTAAAAAAAAAAATCAGTAGATAGCAGGTTTGAAGCCTCCACCATCTAGGAAAAAAAAGCAAGTAGCTGGGTTTGAAACCCCGCCATTTGAAAATAATATATATTTTTTTTTTCAAAATACAAATGTGTTATATTGTACTTTTTAATTCCAAATAATATCACTTGAAAATTAAAAAAATGTATTTTTAATGCCAAATAATCCAAAAATATGTGTATTGTGAGTTTTGATACTCCCTCTATTCACTTTTACTTATAATTTATTTCTAAAATAAATTTTCTGTTGCTCGTATTAACATTATTAGAGATTGTTGATTCTCTACTTTTGATTAAAATAGAGGGGTATGACCCGTGCTAATATTATAAAGTAATGACTGCATTGCAGTCATTTGATGTACAAAAGGGTGAAGTTATCAAAAAGAAAACATAAAGCCATAACTATGATAATATAAAGGTAGGTCGCATAAGTACTTAATTTACACGGAGAATGCCTTCCCGAGTAATATAGACATTGCACATATCCAAAACAAAACTACACCAATAATGACTAATAAAATTGAACTTAGACAATTAAGTTCAAAGACACACACTACATTGTTTCATCTCTTTACACACAAAAAAAAAAGGCTAAATGAAAGCAGCATCGCGGAGTTAAATTCACTTTCTACCCGCATAAATCAACTTTTGATCTAGTAATGATTGGATCTTCCCTAAGGATCAAACATGATAAAAAATTGAATGGTTATGCAATAACAACCTCTAAAAAAAATGTGAAGACGCCCTAACTGATAAATAAATTAATTC
Organism: Solanum lycopersicoides; assembly: GCA_022817965.1. Classification (NCBI taxonomy): domain Eukaryota; kingdom Viridiplantae; phylum Streptophyta; class Magnoliopsida; order Solanales; family Solanaceae; genus Solanum; species Solanum lycopersicoides. The sequence continues at coordinate 8,452,931 of CM040620.1, forward strand.
GTAATAATGTAAAATAAATCATATATCATAAGATGAATAACAAACCATTAAGAAACTCTTGCAAATGCAAGCTAGGAGAAACAGTCAATCATAAATTACAAAATCATAAAAGATCATATAGCATATATCATACAATTAACTTTTGCTTTCATCTTCATCTCATAACCATTTAAACATAATAAACTTTGTATGTTCTATACAGAAAAACAAAATAAGCAACAAATAAAAACAAAAACAAGTTAAAACAGTCTTCTCATAGTAGAAGTATACAAGTGTTCTCTTAGGGCCCTTTAGAGGAGCTCAATTAACATAGAAAATCAGTTAACAATCATTATTAATATACAAACAACAATTCACCAATTCTTTTTTCACCGAAAATGTGTTATAGGGACACAAAATTTAAAGGGTGCAAAAAATAATTTAGAATATACTTGAAGGGCTTCGAAAACTTACATTTATTCTGGAATAATTCTCTTCTCCAACAGACAAAATGAAAGTTAAGTGAAGTTGTGCAGTCAAAATCTCACTCAGTCAAGTTGGAAATTTTACTGAGCTTATTCCTCCTTTTTTAGCCCAGTAAAGCTATGCATTTTTTTTTAATCTAGATTAGTCTGTCAACTGTAGATTTATGAATATCTTCTCATCATGAAATATTTCACATAAAAATAAATTAATCGACGAAGGAAGATTAATGAGCATTACTGTCACATCCGGGGAGCAGCCCCTGAAGTAACATGGCGTACTTGACCTCTCGGAGGTCTTATACAAGCCCATAATCATCATCCATCGCATTATCATAAGTAAATTTAGCGGAAAATTTAAAACTTTTTCATAGCACATCATATGCTAAAACATCACTTTCATTATATAAAAATATAAGTCATAATACATAGTTAAGGACTCTAAGTCTCTCTTGACATCTTAGACTCAACATCATAGAATATATTAGGGACACGACTCTTTAACATAATAACATAATATTTAAGCTATTACAATACATTGAATATAAACTTGACATAGGAAATCCTTGGAACATAATGAATCCTTTCTTTTGAGTTTGGGAAACACATATCAAGCTCTTCACCTTAGAGACATCCTTTAAGCATTCATAACTTACACTTTGTGTAAAAAGGTAGAGAAGAAATGGTGTTAGTACAAGAATGCACTAAGTATGACAACCATGCAAAAACATGCATTTAAAAAGGGACATTTTACTTGAAACCATGCATCATGCCTTTTTGTGAAAACTTCATAAAAACTTTAATACAATAAGCATTATACAATTAACATACTTCATATAGGCATATTCAATGATCACACATCTTATAAAACCACACATTGCATTTAAGGCATATAAATCACCACTTTACAGTAAACACCTTTACCATTACAGTGAACTCATTTCACTTTATAGTGAACTCTTTCCTTTTACTTTAACTCCTTATTTTCCCAAGTAACCATCTAGTGATGCTTGGTGCAATGTATAGACAGTGTCCCATAACACCATCCACACTCAACCATCACTTAAGGCCACTAAGGAATCATGCATACAACCTTCGTTAATCCAACACACACATTCATAGAAGTATTTCATACAATAAGATACATAACTCACATTTGACCCAACATACTTTAAGGACCACATAGAAGGACTTATTACAAGACCATATACAAATCAAGACTTCCAACATAATCATAGTAAGGCAATAGTCACATTAACATACTTGGACTTCACATCATAAGAACCACATATAACCCTACTCATAATCCCTTCCTAAGTCTACTTGTGCAATGTACATGTGAAGTCCCATAACCTCACACATACTAAGTGAACCTACAAACAGACTACAAGCCTTAACATGCATTTCATACATCAACAAGACAAGCATAGACAAGCTCCTTCATGTCAAGCAAGACTTCATCATATAGTCAATAAGAATCATACCATGCATATATGGTAAGAACACACCATATAGACTCATACCATGCATACCATCACAACAAGTAGACAACACTACAATGTCATGCATAGGAAACATAAACATAATCTATATACATTAGAACACCTTCCTAGAACTCCCTTCAAGAGCTACTTGTGTAATGCATAGGTGAAGTCCCATACCCCCACCTACACTAAGCAACTTCCCTTACGTTATCCTAGTTAGGGTCCTAGTCATTTAATTCCATTGTCCATTTTACATTAGGGAAACATAAGCCTTAACCGACACTAAGACCATGGGTGCTAAAAATGGAATTTGGTGTTGTAGATCCTTACACCAATGGAAGGTGCTCCACTTAGCCAAAGTAGAACATTAACCTTAAACTAGCATCTTAGGTGATATCACTTGCTAGATCCTATGTGGCAAGCATAGTTTATGGAACTTGAAGGCCGTCATGGAAACATCACTCTACACCCTTATTGGGTCATGAGGCTATCCACCCCCTGAGGACCATTAGTGGACCATTTAGCCTTCCCTCTTTAGGAAGTTTCCACCCCCTCATCTACAAGTTCACTCGGTGCTAAGCTAAGTTCCCTTTATTGAAAAGCCATTATTATCATTTCTTTATAAAACATAGGCTTATGAGAGTTAACTCCTCATATACTTAGATCATAGGTTATAGATGAGAGTTCATCAACCTAAGTCATGTGAGAAACCCTTTTACATGAACATAGCATATGTAAAGCACCATCTAGTTTAGGTTACTCTTGGTAACACCTTCCAATCGCCCCTCTTTTGACTAGATCATCATACATGTGTGTGTGTATCCATATATGTGAGAAATCCTTTCACATAAACACATTAAGACGACACATTTCATTAATTAATGCATAAGTGTATAGGTGTAAATATATGAGAAATCCTTTCATATAAACACTTTAAGACATTATACTGATTCATAACATAACTATGCATTCATATTCATGTACATCGAAAACCAAACCTAGGAACTATCCTATCAAGGCACACATGTGCAATGCATAGACAAGGTCCCATATCCTTGCCCATACTAGTACACCTATCAAGTCATCCTAGTTAAGGTATACATATCATAATTCATAACATATACTTAACATGCATAGTAGTAGACAATAGTGCATATAAGAATTATCCTTTCATTTGACACCATGAACCTATACTACTTTCATAAGCATGCATGAGGTGTGAGTGTGTGTACAGTGGTCAACATGATCATATAAGGATAACAATCCTAGCATTGAGGCAGCACCTTACAAAGGTCACAATACACATTTAAGTATAGACCACACACCACATAATCACATAGGAGATGAGACAACTTCAACATTGAATCTAAGACTCCTAAGATTAGTTAGAATCAAACATTCATGTAGGGAACATAGGTAGAGGTCATACTACACAAGAGCATTCAAAAATCAACATGTAGACCACACCTAGCCCTAACATAGTCATTTGAATGTAGAGGAAGCATCATCAATATAACATAGATCATAAACTAGCATTGGAGACTAGGCATAATACTTCACATTGTGTGATCATCATAACCACACTTTCAAGATACAATTGTCTTCAATGCCATGATCACAACACATAATAACATAACAATAAAGTAAACACCGTCATCATAGGTGGACCATACCACACGAAGCCATACAAGACTACATCAACTAACAATTCTATAAGAAGAGTAGAGAGAATAGAGCCAACTTACAATTCCTCCAAGCTTTGATCATCATTGATCAATTCCAATAATTCAACATCGATACATGTATAAAACAGTAGCTAAAGAAACCATTACATAAACGAAATCATACTTTAATTTACCATAGAATCGAGATCACATTGAAGCTACATTAACAATCTAGAGAAGACAGGAGAATTATAGACTAATCTCATTCAAATCATCAAACCTTGATCCACAAGTATCACTCATCAATAATTCACCATTAATATACAATTTAGACATTAGATATAAGCAATTCAACATGATAGAATCATAATTCAATCAATACAAAGTCAAAATCACAATGCCCATAACATAGGCTAATTTGAGAATTTAGGAGGATCATGGGCTCATCATGAAATTGGATTGAAATTCATCTTTAAAACAGTATATAATCATCAATTTATCATAAACATGCTTTTGAAATCAATTTGAGAAAGAACTCATGGCTAGATTGGAAATTGGGAATTTGGTCTTTGAACCATATTTTGAGAATCCTTGATTGATTCCTTAGATGAATGGATAACTATAAGGATGAAGGATCACCATACCTTATTTATTGAAGAACCATGAGAAATTTTAGAAGAAACCATGAAAATCCACCCCATAGCTTGAACTTGAGTTTTCCCTCCAATAGAGGTTTGAGAGAATTTGGGGAAGAAGAGTGATTTGGGATTTTTGATTTTCTTATTGGGTGTTGGGGTTTTGACTTGGAAAAGGGGTTAAATAAGTCATAAAATCAGTTTATAACCTTCCCTTTAAGTTACCAAAACACCTCCATGCTTATTGAGACTTTTAGACATGTCAAAATTGACTTAAAAACGACGCTACAAGATCTGGGAATGGGCTGCGCGTCGCGGAGCGGCCTTCCCATTCTGCCCCAAATAAAATTTGAGGCAGTGAGGTGCGCGCTAGGCGCGCGTCACGAGGGCAAGGTCCAATTCTTGGACCTGCTCGCTGCCTTGGGCAGCCTCTTGTCCAATGTTTGGGTCCTCCTTGGGGGCCCTTCGAGTGGTCCCCGTGGAGACGTACCCAAACGTTTTGACCTTTAACATGTCTATTAAGGTACTAGGGTCAACTATACTGACTTTCAACTCCAAACAACACATGAAAACAAGGCCAACATACAAGGACACACTAGCACATAAAAAAGGCTAACTTTTGGACGTTCTTGAACGTTTGACCTCTAAACTTCATGAAACTTAACACACTGCCTATAAACATCATTATAAATCATCTAAGGACATTAAGAGCCCAAGAAACACTCATAAGCACACAAAAACACTTAAGACCCCTTTGGTGACTAGTTGTCAAACGTGTTAGTCGTCCCTTGACGTTTGACTTCCAAATAACCTCAAATCAAGTATACATACTATAAAACACTTAATGAACATATTTTAAACCCTTTTAGACACATGTAAGGCTCTAAGCACCTTAATTCATTTTTTGGGTCTTACAATTACAATCTCATCTTCAAGACAAACTCTGTATAAAGAAGGTACTACCAAGCCAAGCAGGGATGTATTTTGTTTTCATAAATTAAAATCCAATCTACTATAATGTGTCGTTCAGAAAAATCTTGAAATGTCAACACATGGATGACACAAGCATACTTATTCAGTTTCTTCAACTTTGTATGAATATCTTCTTTATTCATCAATCTCATATTTCTAGGTGTGGTTCATAATAGTGCTTCATAATAGCCTCTTCCTTGGACTTGCTTCCGTTTCTTGCAGAACCTCTTCAACTCCTCATTGACATGCCAAACTCAATTAAATTGAGGCAACGCGACCATGAAGTGTCATAACATGTCCTACTACCACCATTCAAGGTGTTCCAATTATATTGATCATCTCATATGTTTTTCTCATGTGGAGTCTTACAATTCAACACATAATACATCAAGATCAATATTTTAACATCAATATGGTAGTATTATGGAAATCTTCATTAACTTTTATTTATGATGGGTAAAATTTATGTTGCTCGAATTCTTCAATAATGTTATTCGGTGTGTGTTGGATTCTTCAAAAGTAGTACGTTTTTTGAGGATCCAACAAAGATGCAACAACATTTTTGAAGAGTCCAAGACCTTGTTAAAGTAGATTTAAACACAAATTCAATAATTCTGACCACACAAAGATGAAAAATGGGGAAGCATCACACTCTAGTAAAGCTGACTTTGTAAATACGATAACAAGGAAAGATAATCAATTAGCTCAAAGGAGAAAGTTAGGAATTCTGTAAATGATAGTTGCAGAGAAAAAAAAGGAAGGCTTGAGCAGAAAAAGTTACCACTATCAAGCAAGCCCTAAAGAGGATTTGAAATCCAATGAGAAAATTAGCAAAGGTACTACAAGTAATAATCCCATTTTTCCGCTTGAGAGACCAATGTTGAACAAAATAAGGTGATGCAGTCAAAGTCTTGGTATTTTCATTTCAAGAAGTGCGGCTACCATAATGGGACTTGTAGTCTGAGGTAGTGTCATGTATGTTTTCTTTTCTTCTTTTTCGAGTTTAGGCCTTCTCTGTCCAGTTCCATTTTAATTTTCCTTGTTATGGGCATTGTAATGTTTTAAACATACAATCATGTACTCATATTTTTTATATTTAATTGCTTATCTATTCTGTGTTGTACATGAAAGATGCTGCCCACCTATACTTTTGTCTAGCAAGCAACACTTAAAAGTAAAATGGAGAGACAATTCAGAATTTCCAGACAACTTCCTGTTTACTCAAGTCATGTGTGAAATGACCATGCATTGTTTTAAATTTGCACTAAAATAATCAGGGATGACCTATAAGAACTCTGGAAACCAACTTTATTCCTCATATGATGTGATCAGTGATTCCCTTGTATGTGGAATAATTATTTTACACAATCTCTTTTTGTTTCCAGGGTCCTCTTAGAAATGAAATACAACATATTTGAAAACATACTTACACTGGAAAAGTGTTCCTTAACAAATTCACAAGAACAATGTTGGTACTTCACATGTTTTCATGCACACAATACAATACAGAATTGTAGCAGAAAATGATACCTTGCATTAGCAATAAGATAATTCAAATCTTTAATGGTAGTTGGCCTCAGACTCGGGCATGATCATTAGTTGTCCTAGAGATTTCCCTGCTAGAATCTAAAAAGGACAAAAACTATTTTAAATAAGATAATCCATCAAACACCTTGAGTGCGTATTTAAGACGATTTAATTTTACACGTCAATTTGCCACCTTAAATTTTCAGCAGGTACATGTAAGTCAAAATTTACCTATCTTGTAAGGAAGACAAATTTGGGACGGTGAGTGAAAACCAGCTGTCTCCTAAGATGATATTACGTGTCTTTAAAAAAAAAAAGGAAACTTGGAGGGCATTGACCTAAAGTACATTGAACTTTAAAAAACCCAAATTTATTGTACAATTTTTGCTACTTTTAGTACAACTGCATATAGCAGTATTCGTATACCCTCAAGTGCCACTTCTAATAAAGAAGAATAAAGAAGAAGAAAGAGATGATCAAATAAAATATCATTTTCTTAACAATACTCATTTTTACTAATTTTAAGTCATTGATATACTTTGAAAGGAAGAATATTGAAGAGAGAGATAGTCAAATATACCCACCATATAATAATATTTTTTCAATTTTTTTTTTTGAATATATGGAATATATAAAAACCAAAACATGGGATTTTTTTTTTTTTTTTTTTGTATCATTGGTCATCTTCTATATTTGGTTCATGCCATCTTCTATATTTGGCAGAGGCGGAAGTGGGGTTTCATAATTTGGATGAACTCAATAGTTTTTTCGTATATCCTTATATTTGTATTAGAAAATTAAATAAATATATATGTTTATTAACTCGTGAAATTTCTAATAATATTGATTGATGGTTTAGTGGTAAGAAAGGATTTATGAAAATGTTTTCCACACAATGGTTGAGGGTCCAAACCCCATGATCAACAAAATCAGACTCCTAATCTTGACTTTGTCTCAAATATTTGGCCATATAATTCGGAGACAATCCTCATAGTTGGCTTGTTATTCCTCTTTAATTTGCAAAAAGCTAATGACAAATGATGATAATAAGATTGCTTTAAACCATATATACTACAATATATATATGCTAGTAACAAAAAAAGAAAAAGAAAAAACACTTAACAAAAAGATACACACTAATCATGACTTAATTTCAAATAAAATAATAATTGTTCTCTAATTTTAAGTAAAATAACAATCATTAATTTGAACAAAAGTTTCTTCCTGACTTATCATGAAGAAATATGAAAGATCCTCTGGGCAAAAGGTCAATGAGAACAAAAGTTTCTTCCTGACAGATACAAAAGGTAGTGCATACAGAATCAACAGATTGAGAAGTTGCACTGGCTTCATGGAGAAAAGCTTTTCTTTCACTTATCTTGGGTGTCCCATTTATGTCGGAAGGAAGAGAGTACATTATTTTGATGACATGGTTACAAAAGTGATTAAAAGACTAAGTGGATGGCATGGCAAACTCCTTTCACCAGGAGGTAGGATGGTTCTTATTAAGAGTGTCCTTCAACCTACTCTTTGTCAGCCATATGCCCTCCAAAAACTTCTCTTCAGCTGTTAGAAAAACATTTTGCAAGGTATTTTTGGGGTTCAACAGGTGATAAAAGTAAGTATCATTGGAGCTCTTGGCATAATTTATGTTTAACAAAAGACGAAGAAGGCGTTGGTATAAGAAGATTGGAAGATATCACCAATTCTTTAGCAATTAAGAAATGGTGGAGATTCAGAACTATACGCCTCTCTATTAGTAGACTTTTTGTTGGCTAAATATTGTTCAAGGCGTCACCCTGTTGCAAAGAAGAAAGCAAACAAAGACTCTCAGTTATGGAAACAAATGCTTAGTGCTAGAGACAATGTTGAATGCAGACTTTTTTGGAAAATAAATGAACTTTTGGTGGGATAGTTGGAGTGGAATGGGAGCCTTGGCGAATCTGGTTCCTAACATTGGAAGAAATTCGAAGGATACGGTTAGCAATTATATCAAAAGTGGGAAATGGAATAGCACCAAAATCAGAGAAGTTGTTCCTATTTCTATCGTACTTCCTATTTGTTAAGTAGATATTGGGTATCATTACCTTAGAGATGATGCTATTTGGATGGAGACTTCAGATGGCAGATTTTCAAATAAATAGTTAGACAAAGGAAAGAACATTCTCATGAAGATCTGAGCAGAATTTGGCACAACTCTATTCCGATTAAATATTCTCTATTAGCTTGGAGACTATATCTCGGAAAACTACCTTTTAGAGAGGTCATCTCTAAGTTTGGTTTAGTTCAACGAAATTCCACTTACCATTCGACTTGTTATTGCTACCAGATTCCAGTTAGTGACTCCATCAAGCATTCATTTATTGAAGGAGAGGTGGCTGATTACATTTGGAGATTTTTCGGAGCCCCCTTGGGTATTATGTGGAAATAAATCTTGGCAGCAATTAATTTTGCAGCCATACTTGATGAAGTTACTAGCCACAAATGTGAAAATTGGTAGCCACCAATGTGAAAGTTGGTAGCCACATTTGTGGAAGTAGATAGTCAAAGTTTGGTATAAGTTTGGTATTAGTTTGGTAGAGTTAGGCAGCCAATTTTTTGTTGAAATTGGCTATCACATTATGTCATTAATGATGTAAACAAGTGTTCAAAAAACTCTATAAATAGAGTAGTAATTGAACACTTGAAGATACACCAAAATAGAGAAGCAATAGAGAGTTGAGAGAGTAATCCACAAACTACTTCTTAGTTTGTGAGATAATAGTGTGCAAATAATATTATTGTGAGTTGTAAGAAATGAAAGAGTGTTGAGTAGTAGTCTTTTGACACTACCAAGTTTTTTATCAATATTATTGTATTACTTATTCGGGTATCATATTTACCCATTTTAATATTTGGTGTTGTTGTTACTCTCTTCCTATTGCTATTTAGTTTGGACATTATCCTGGGTGTGATTATCATTTTGTCCAACAACGTGGTATCAGAGCCATGACAAATAATAGTCCGTTGTCTTTTCAATACCCCCGTCTCACAAGAGAAAATTATGAAAAATGGTGTCTACGAATGAAAGCTATTCTTGGCTCTCAAGATGTTTGGGATATTGTAGACAAAGGGTATACAAAACCCGCAAATGAGGAAACTTTGCCCTCAAATGAAAAGGAGGTCTTGTTAAAGACAAGAAAGAAAGATCAACAGGCCCTCACTCTTATCCATCAATGTTTGGATGATGGCATGTTTGAGAAGGTGGCTGATGCAACCACCTCAAAAGAGGCGTGGGAGATTTTACAAAATTCTCTCCAAGGAGTTGATAAAGTAAAGAAGATAAAACTTCAAACTCTAAGGGCTGAGTTTGAAGTTTTAAAAATGAAAGAATCCGAATCCATTTCGGATTTCTGCTCAAGATTGATGGCTGTTGTAAATCAACTAAGAAGATACGGAGAGAAAGTAGATGATGTGCGTGCGGTAGAAAAGATCCTTCGTTCTTTAACACCTAAATTTGATTATGTGGTGTGTGCTATTGAGGAGTCTAAAGATCTAGACTCTTTGACGGTAGAACAATTGGAAGGTTCTTTACTAGCCCATGAAGAGAAAATGAAAAGGAGAAAAGAAGAGCCACTAGAGCAACTTCTTAAAACTCATGCATCCTTCAAAGGATTTGAAGGTGAGAAAAGTTACAATGAAAATGGACAAAGGAGAGGCCGTGGAGGTCGTGGAAGAGGAAGAAGTTACACCAATTATTTCAACAATGAAGATAAAGGTCACCAGTCATTCAGAGGTCGTGGTCGTGGTCAACGAGGAGGCAGAGGACGTGGAGCCTATCAAGGTACAAATGAAATCAGGTATGACAAATCTAAAATTGAGTGTTATAACTGTCATAAAATGGGACATTACTCTTGGGAATGTCGTAGTAATGTTGAAGAGAAAGTTAATCTTGTTGACAACAACAAAGATGAAGATGAGTCAACACTGTTATTAACACTCAAAGAAGAAGATAAAGATGATTGCAGCTCATGGTATCTTGACAATGGAGCAAGCAATCATATGTGTGGCCAGAAAGATAAATTTGTGGAGATAAAGAAGACCGTGAAAGGTAATGTGTCTTTTGGCGATACCTCAAAGATCCAAATTGAAGGGATAGGTACGATTCTGATATCCTGTAAAGATGGTGGTCATAAATTGATTACCAATGTTTATTATGTGCCAAAATTGAAAAGTAATATTTTGAGTTTGGGTCAACTTCTTGAAAAAGGATATGATATTCATATGAAAAATATGCATCTTTGGCTAAGAGATTCAAGTAACAACTTAATTGCTAAAGTTCATATGGCAAAGAATAGGTTGTTTCCTTTGAATCTTCAAACTATCGATGCAAAGTGTTTGAAGGCTAATGTGCAAGATGACTCATGGTGTTGGCATATGAGATTTGGGCACTTGAACTTTGAAGCGCTCAAATCAATGGGAGACAAGAACATGGTTGATGGATACCCCAATCAACCATCCAAATCAATTGTGTGAAGCTTGTCTTCTTGGAAAACATGCAAGGAGGAGTTTCCCAAAGGAGACTACATCAAGAACAAGTAAGCCACTCCAACTTGTTTACACCGATGTGTGTGGTCCAATCGATTCACCTTCTTTTGGTAAAAGAAAATATTTCTTGCTCTTTATTGATGATTTCAGTAGAAAGACTTGGGTATACTTCTTGAAGCAAAAATCTGAAGTTTTTGTTGCCTTTAAAAATTTCAAAGCACTTGTAAAAAAAGAAAGTGGCTATGAAATAAAAGCATTAAGGTCTGATAGAGGAGGCGAATTCACTTCAAAAGAATTTAATGACTTTTGTCAATCTCATAGAATTTGTCGCCCTCTAACGGTACCTTACTCGCCACAACAAAATGGAGTTGCAGAAAGAAAGAATAGAACAATTCTTAATATGGCTAGATGTATGTTGAAAGCTAAACATCTACCAAAAGAATTTTGGGCCGAGGCTGTTTCTTGTGCAGTTTATTTGAGCAACAGGTCTCCAACAAAAAATGTACGAGATCAAACACCTCAAGAAGCATGGAGCGGAAGAAAGCCAAGTGTTAAGCACTTGAGAATCTTTGGGAGCATAGCCTATGCTCATGTTCCACATCAAGGGAGAGCTAAACTTGACGATCGGAGTGTCAAGTATGTGTTTGTTGGCTATGACGCAAGCTGAAAAGGCTACAAATTGTACAATCCAAGCAATAACAAGGTGGTGGTGAGTCGTGATGTTGAATTTGATGAAGAAGCATCATGGAACTGGGAGGCTCCAGAAGAAAAAACATATGATTTTCTTCCATACTTCGGAGATGAAGAAGAACAAGAGACCATGGCACAGGATGCAACCCCGCCTCCTTCACCAGCAAATATTACATCTCCATCTTCTCAAGAGAGTTCAAGTGAAAGACCACATAGGATGATGAACATTCAAGAACTCTATGATGACACAGAAGAAATTACTAATTTTGATTTTTTGTGTTGTCTTTTT
>CM040620.1:8475951-8523658 GCA_022817965.1 Solanum lycopersicoides
AATAGAATATGTTGTTAGGGCATCTTCAACCCAAACATAAAATTTTACACCAAATTTGGTGTCAGCATCAAATGTGTTGTAATCAACTCCAATCCACTGCATCAAATTTTACACCAAAAAAAGAATCTTTTCTCTCTCTTCATTATTATATTATTATTTTTTATTTCATAAAACAATTTCTTTCTAAAACATTCACCATATATGATTCATATTATTTTTTATTATAATCGCTTAATATAAAATTATTCTATATCATAATTTTTTAATTAATATAAATTGCTAATAAATATTATATGTTATACATAATAATGAATAATACAAATAAAAGTGAAATCATTAATGAAATACAATCAAATTGATAATTTTCATGGCATTTCTACGATCGGAGTTGGACCTTTCAACGCATCTTGAATTGATGCATTAAGATCACGCTCATCCTCAGTTGTATTATTTATTTACAAATTTATATATTTGCATTTTTTATTTTTGTGAAAGTTAGTTGTAGTTTATATAATTTATAGTAGAATTAACATAAATCTAATTTTAAAAAAAATCATATATAGAAAAAATAATTTATAAAAAAGATAAATTTTATATCTAAAATTAATATTATTTAAAAATATTACATAAAAATAGTTAAATATACAAGAGATTTAATTAAAACATACAATTTATTAATGTTTAATTAAAAGTTTGTATAAATAATATTATAATACTCAAAAAGTTAATTGGTGTGATAAATTTGTTACACCAAATTTGATGTAACGCTACTCACACACCAAATTTGGTTTGAAAATTGATGTGAATTGGAGCTCAAAACATCAAATTTTACACCAAATATAAGATTTGATGTAAAATTTGGTGTTGGGTTGGAGATGGTCTTAGTCTCAAACAAAACATAAAAAAGAAGAAGAAAAAGACAAAACTGAATGTTTTAAATGAAAGTAAATGTTTTGTGAATCATTTCGAATATGAAATATATGTCATATGTTCATAGCAACTGAAATCTTACTCTTCTATTGAATGTATGTTGACAAAATAAAAACATAATCTAATTTCAAAGTTGTAAAGTAAAATAGACAGAGATAAATAAAACGACAAGAGAAAGAGCATGTCAAATTACCTTATATTACACATACATCACTACCATATATCCTAATTTTACCTTTACTTTCAAATAATTACATATATTATCACGTTTAATATTTTATACCATATATTATTGAAGACACAATCAATACTCATATCTCTTAAAACTAGGATTGATTAATTATTTTTACATTAAAACTTCAAGACTAGTGTTTTAATAAAAACAAGAGTATGAGTTAGAGACAAACTCTAGCTCTTCCCCTTCTAAGTTAAACTCTAACTCTTCCTCTTTCCTTAATCAGTCAAAATTTATTGTGAAGAAACACTCTATTAAAATAGATGATCTACAACTTGTCAACACATACATCAAATTCTTAGCCTTTAATTATCTCACTCTCAAACCAATCTCCACGAATCCTCCATATTTTCTCGCAAGGGGAGACACCTCTCGCGCGCAGAGACAATGGGTATCGTTATAACCATAGATTCCAAGACCAATAGATTTATCAAATTCGACATTGACAATGGTACCGATTGCATAGATCAACCAAGAAACTTCACGTTACTTCTCCCGTCGGATCTAGGCGCAGTGAGCAACACCGTTGAATCAAAAGGTGAAGCAAACACTGCCACTGTGAGATGCTCTGACCACCCACGAACGTAATAAAAAAGTTTCAATAAGTGAAGATTTACGCATGTATTTGACACATTATTGAAATACGATTATATGTATCTAGTTTTTATTAGTATAACTTATTAAGTATGTATGTATCTAATGAATTTATTGAAGATTTATGCATTATTGGAAATTTACATATGTATTTGAAACAATTTGTTCTTGTATGATACTCATATATCTAAGTGTTTAATTTGTTGGATACATTATATATTGATAATAATACATCAAAATAATCAATTTATTATTTAAAGAGTAATAAATGAAACAAATCAAATTAATGACCAATATATACATGTTTTGTCTTTTATTAATGATATTAATTTATTATTACAAAATCATAAAATAAAATAAATTAAACATAGATACACTCCTTGATTTCTGTCACGATCCGAGCCTACACCTTGAATGTAGTCGGCGTTTGAGAACTATTACTGATCCCCAGATGAACCCTCATCCTGGCTGACTATAAGCCGAAGACTAACTAAAGCATACACAAACATCAAATTGAAAGAAACGTTTGGAACAATTTACTGAATCTCAAACATTCGTTGAATATACTGAGTATGAAACATTGTTTTTAAATAAAACATCTGAAATTGAAAGACTCTCCAAAATTAGTTATCGATGAAGCCTCATACGTATACAAGGATGAGTGTTGGGACAAAGACCCGCGATTCCTCCAGAAAACTACTAGTAACAACTCATAAAAATTAAAGTCCTCCATAAGCAAGGAGGTCTTACTCATAAGCTGATGGAATAATCTTAACAGACTCTTGCTGAGAATCCTAAGAACATGTATCTGCATCATTAAAAGATGAAGGTCGAATGACATCAGTACATTGAATGTACGATTATGTAATATAGTTGAATAACAAATAAGAGAATGAAATGGCTGAAATAGATAACAATGTATTCAAGTTGAACGAAATAAAAAAGATAAATCATTTAAAACTTTACAAAATACTATCTCATCTCTGAACTCAACATAATAAGTGATATATAAAAATACACTTTAACTCTATTTGAGATATTCTCTAACTGACAACTATCACTATGAGCTACGTGATGATACAACGTCTCGCCCACCCTTTCAGAATTGTCCTATACTTTGACGAGGTATAGAACATCCTCAACTAAGTCGTACCACTAAGCTATGCTTAAAAAGCGATAAAGAATCATGTAAAAAAGTATGATCCTTTACCCTTGTTGGCGTACATAGTTTATGGGGGTTGTTAGTTATTTGAGCTCTCTCCCATATAGGTGCTCAATTCTACTCTCAATAATACATACTCATATTCATATGTTTAAAAAAAATACTCTTCCTATGGTTTGAGATAATTGCTCAAACTACCTCTTGAAAGAGGTAACTACTCTTGAAATAACTTTTGAACTCATAACTCATTTAGAAATATCAATTTCTCTTTTATCAAAGTAAAAATTGATGCTCTGGGAATACATAGACCCGTTATACTCATACTTAAAAACTCTTTCTAAAAAATATTTAAATCAGATTATAATATGATCATTGATGACTCAGGAAGTCATACTAAATAAACATTGATGATATATATCGATACCATACTGCTTAAACATTGATGACATACTCGATTGTCATACTAATCATGTTTTAGAAACTCTTTTCTCAAAACTCATCTTTACTTTCTCAAAACTCAGTTTAAGAACTCAAGTGTTGTCTTTGAAAGACTTCTCAAAATTTATAACTCAATCATGTGGAATTATGGAGACCAACGACTCAACTCAGAGATCTTAACATCAATAAAAAAGCTCAGTACTCAGAACTCAGGACTCAAAAACTCAAGGACCCAAGAACTCAAAACTCATAACTCAACAATATTTCTCCTCTAAAAAATACTCAATTCATAGGGTTCATGATGAAATATAGACATGAAAGAATCAAAATTTTTTTTTAATACATAACATAAAACAATTCAATAATTAGGAATAGAATTTTAAAAAGAAACATGAACTCAATAACTCAAAATCAACTGATCTCAAGAATACTCAAATCTAGGGATAGAACCCTAGATTACTCTTTTACTAATTAGAAAGCAGATGTAGGGCATGAGAACGAACTAGTACAATACTATGATAGCCTCACATACATGAAAGAACAAGGTTCTTAAAGAATCTTGAAGAAAAACTTGATTGGAAGCCTTGAAATCCTGGTTTGAAGGAGAAAAATCAAGAAAACCTTTTTTGAGATTCTTGAATTACTTTCTTGAAATCTCTATGACCAAGAATTACAATGTTCATTAGTGATTCATAATTTGAGTTGGAAAGAATGAAATCATGGAGAAAGACTTACCTTGAAGAAAAATCTTGAAAAATCTTGAAAGAATCTTGAATGAAGTCTTCTACTTTGATTTTTCTTAGAATTTGAGAGAGAAGAGAATGATGGATTAAGAGATGAAAATATGATTGTTTCGAGTCTTTAATTAATCAAGAAATTCATTTAGGATTTTCATAGAGGTAAAAAGACAAAAACGATCCTTTTAATGTTTTTATGTCGGCTAATTCGTCACAACATTGTACCAGAGTACTAAAATGACCATGCCTTTTTACTTAGAAACTGGATTAACACAAAATTGGTGGCGTTGAAAAGAACATTCATATACCTTGAATTTGATAGGTTATGGTCCACGTAACTCTTTATATTTTAAGAGATATGGTAGTTTGAAGTTGACACAAGTAGAATCTTACATCAAAACTTAATCGGTAACGGAACTTTCAACTCAACTTTGTGCTAGGAGTTTCTAGTAACCTTAATTTATATCCAAAATCATTCCCACACTAAAGAATTTACCTTTGCACATAGGTACAATTTAAAAATCACCCTATATGACCCTACAAGTAAATGAAAAATGGTTCGAGTCTAACTTAATT
Source organism: Solanum lycopersicoides (assembly GCA_022817965.1). Lineage (NCBI taxonomy): Eukaryota > Viridiplantae > Streptophyta > Magnoliopsida > Solanales > Solanaceae > Solanum > Solanum lycopersicoides. The sequence continues at coordinate 8,480,624 of CM040620.1, forward strand.
TTTTGTGGGTGTTACAATTTCCGCTTTATATTAAAAAATTCGATCATGTATTTTAGAAATCCTCAATTACTCCTCTGTTTAAGGAAATTACTTACAAATAATTAGTTTAGAACTTTAAATAAATTAATAAAATATGTACTTGAGTTTAAAATTCGACAAATACATGTATCTATCGGATTCAGACTAATGTATCCTAAGCACAAAATATGATAGATGAATTAATATTTGAAACTATCAAGAATCCTAGTAATGTGGACCTAAACTAATCAGATTTATGTAGTTGCTCAATAATTTAACCATAAAACAAGATAAAAAATAAACCTCTTAGCGAAAAGCAACATGTCATATGATTGCATGAACCTTAACTATTTCAATGAGTATCTGCTATTTTTGACCCTCACAAATAATGAATAACTTTGCTCAGATGAAAAGTATCCGTATCAAAAATGCTCCAACTCCTTAAGATTTTCTTTCAAAGTTGAGGGTGAAAATGATTTTCACACTTTTTTTTAAAAAATTAAAAGAGAAAATACGACAAACAAACTAAAATGGTAAAATATCAGATCATATAAAAGGTAAAATGATAATGTGTCAAATGTCTTTACACTATGTAAAATTTAGAAAAAAGGTCTTCAGTAAATACTTCGGTACAAAAATGCTCTTGCTTTCCATAATCTGGTCCCAAAATACAAGTGTGACTAGTAAAATATTTGCTTTAGAATTTTGAGCCCCAAAAATTATATCAGTAAAGTTTTCTTAATTCACTTGAAATAATAGTGAATATAATAAATAAAAAAGAGATACAAAAATTAAATTAAAAAAAAAGGAAGAGAACAACAATCTACTTTTTATCAAAAATATTTTAGAACTTTGAATTAAAGAAATTAAATTTTCATATTAATTAATAAAGTTTTTACAACAATATCCAATATAATGTATTGCAAACAAATGACCAAACTTTTTTAATTAGAATTATTTCTTATTCTTAATAGTGTGGATTAGCTGCAAACCTCAAAAAATTGAATTAAATAAAGGGATTATGTGACGGTTGATTAATTGGGAATTTCGATTCATGTAGGGCTTAAATTTTAAAGTTTTATTGTCCTAAATGCCTACTCTATGCTCTAATCTAATGTTAAAATGTTTATTTGCAGCAATGAAGTCAAAAAACAATGCAAGGACATTATCGGGCAAAAAACAAATGAAAAGTTGAAGAAAAATAAGGCGGAGGATCGCCAAGACCACTCGGCGAACTGCCGAGTGGTTCTTCAGCTCGACAAATGTTCTAGAAGGCCAGTCCTGAGAAAAAGCCAACTCGATGATGAAAAATGCAACTTGGCGACGCGTCGAATAGATCGGCGATGTCAATTATGATTGCCTAAAGTTACAGTGAGAAAGTGATAAAGGGGTAGGAAAAAGGAATATTGGAAAAAGGAACCCCTGCTGAAACGAATTACAGTAGTCATTATTCGACTAAAAATAAACTTGGACAATTTAATTTTATGGTAATTTTTCTGAATCAAATATACAACGATTTGTTTTATAGGCAAATTTAGCTTAATTTAAATATTACATTATGTCAACACACCTGGGTAATTACATCTAGTGGTTATGGCTTGCACGCAAAAATATGTTAATGCAAAGGGATTGGCTACAATTTTTTTTTTTATTTATAATTTTTTGATATTGGTTATTTGAAAATTCAGTTTTCTATGAAGTTGACTGTCCAATTTATGTGACACCGAATGAATTTAAAAAAATTATATGCATTTTTAATATTTTGAATTACTAATTATTGTAGTTTATAGTATTTTTTTTCATGTTGTTTTCAAAAATTTGAAATTCATTTAGAAAAAAACTAAAGATTCTATGTCCAAATTTATTGTCGGAGATTTAGTCTCGAAAAGCAAAAAATATTATTTAGATAATGTAATTTTAACAATATAATATGAATCTATATATTACATATATATTAATTGATTTTATTTTAGAATTTTATACTGATTTGATTTGTGTATATATAATTCATAGCCTGAAAATTACGTTATTTTACCGGAGCAATTTGAGCTAGAAATCCTAATTAAGTTAAACTAGATTATATATATTACACACATATATATTTTACCCATATCAGAAGTTCATAAAATGGGTAGGAAATGTGGAAAAGGGATAAAAATAAAAAAAATTGAACAACAAAATGAAGAAGATCGATAATCAAAGAAGATATGAAATATATGTCATATGTCCATAGCAACTGAAATCTTACTCTACGCCATAAATGTATGTTGAAGAAAAAAAACAAAACAAAAAAAAACTTAATCTCAAGTTATAAAGCAAAATAGATAGAGATCAATGAAACGACAAGAGAAAGAGCATGTCAAATATAGTCACAAATAAATTAACCATCAAACAAGATAAAAAATAATTCTCTTAACAAAAATAATGAATCTACTGTTTTTTACTATCATAAATAATGAATAACTCTACTCACACAGGAAGTATCCGTATCAATTATGCTCCAACTCATTAAGATTTTCTTCAAAGTTGAGGGTGTAAATATTTTTCACTTTTTTTAAAATAGATTAAAAGAGAAAATAAGTCGAACAAATTAAAATGGTGAAACATAAAATAATAGAAAAGGTAAATTCGGGAATCTCAGGATCTATGCTTATTTTCAATTTCCCGAAGCATTTCGTCGATTACTACGCCCTTCCTCGTCTCTGGGTGCCTAGGTATCCACCGTAAGCCTTTCCTCGTTTGAACCTCGCCCTTCTAAAGCGTCAAAATATCTTTAAACTATGTGAAATATAACAAAATGTCTTCAGTCAATACTTCAGTTTAAAAATGGCTCTTGCTTCCATAGTTTGGTCCAAAAATGTTGGTGTGGCTAGTAAAACATTTAGTTTTTCCAATGTTTTAGAGCAACTTACAAAAATGAATATAGTTATGGAATTATTGAATTTTAATAGCTATAAGTATGATATTTACCAAAAATAACTACAGTTTATGTCTATATTTAACTGAATTTTTATAGAACTTTTATTATTATTATCTATAGAGTAATATAATTATAATTATAATTCACTAAATAAGGTAATTTATGTCACTGTGACAGACACCCCTTTAATCACTTCCTAAAACCCTCATTTTTCCATTATTAAACTACCGACGAATATTTACATATTGTAAACATATTCATTCAGATTCCAATTAAATAAACAAAAATATTGGGACACATTTTACTTCATTCTTCGATAGTCTCCATTGTTCTTATTTCATTGTTCTTATTCAAATATCATGAGATATTCATAGAATTTTGTTTAGTTAAATTTATCTATTATATTTGATGAATTGATTGTATTTGTGAATGAATCTTATTTATTTCGATTTTAAATAGGTGGACTCCTTGGCAAGCATAACTTTTACAGTAATTTCGATTTCTGAATCTACATGTGCGACGCTTTAATCGGATAATTCACCACATAAAATCTGATTTTCTACTAAGAAAAATATATTATTTATACCATTGGCATATGAATACTTTAATTTCAAATGCATAAAATATTTTATATAACTTAATGTATTAATATATCTAGGATACAAACCATCATAGAACTTAATGTATTAATATATCTAGGATACAAACCATCATAGAACTTAATCTATCAATATATCAAACTTGGTAAAGTATATTAGTTTAGCATACGAGCACGATAATTTAAATACATTTACCTTATGAATACACCTACATAATATACATTTGAATACCTCTGTTATTAAACAAAAAATTGGATACATTGAACAACCAAAAAATAAGAAAAATAGAACATAACACAATGTGAGTATCCAAGTGTATTCAAATATACTTATGTACCGTAATCAGCCTTTCAACTTGTGATGATATTTCAATATAATTGGGCAATCCAAAAAAATAATGGAATATAATACAATACAAGTATCCAGGTGTATAACTATTTCACTGTACAAAAATTTGAAATCCCACAATTCTCATTCACTTTTTGCTCATGTCCTCCTTGTATTACTTTTTTTTTTTTAACAACTATATACATATAAATACAAGTTGTTAATTTTTCCTCCTGTTTTGTTGTACAACTAAACCTCAATCTCTTTTTTCACATGTACTTGTTATACTATTTTTATCACTGCTATCAAAATCAACGAAGGAAGTTCATCCAACAATTCATCAAATAAATGTATTTGGAGTACTGATTTTCACCATTATAATGAAAATAATCTTCAATCGAAAACCTATGAAAATAAATGAACAATATAGATGTATACAAATATAATCTTCATAATAATAAGAAAAAATTGCAATTAGAAAATACCCAATGAAGATGAATCACAAAAATCACTCATGCAATTATGTAAAAGAATCGTGAATCAAGAGAATTTTTGAAAATAAATAAATAAAACAAATTGGTGATATAGAAATATTGAAAGAGAAAACATTGAAGATGGTAAAAACAGAGACGAGCACCGTAAGGCATGCCTGACATAATTGATTAGGCCTATACTAATTACTTTGCTATTTAATATTTTTTAATATACACATAAAATTGAAAAAAATAATTATTCATGTATAATTAATTAACTTTGCTATTTAACATTTAAGCATATCCATATAACAAAAAAAAAGTAAACTATAATTATTCACCTTAAATATATATTAATGATTGCTTTAGAATTTTGAGCCCCAAAAAATTACAAGAGTAAATTTTATAATTTTAATTTCACTTGAAACAATATATATTGAATATTATAAATAAAAATGAGATAACAAAATTTAATTCAAAAAAGAAAGAATAACAATCTTTTTTTTATCAACAATATTTTAAAACTTTAAATTAAAAAAATCAAATTTTCATATTAATGAATAAAGTTTTTACAACAATATCCAAGATAATGTATTGCAAACTAGAATTAATCCTTACTTTTAGTAGTATGGATTATCTTCAAACCCCAACAAATTAAATTAAATAAAGAAATTGTGTGACAGTCAAAAAAAATATAAGTAGATAGCAAGTTTCAAGCCTCCACCATCTAGGGAAAAAAAGCAAGTAGCTGGGTTTGAAACCCCGTCATTTGAAAATAATATATATTTTTTATTTTCAAAATACAAATGTGTTATATTGTACTTTTTAATTCCAAATAATATCACTTGAAAATTAAAAAAATTGTATTTTTAATGCCAAATAATCCAAAAATATGTGTATTGTGAGTTTTGATACTCCCTCTATTCACTTTTACTTATAATTTATTTCTAAAATAAATTTTCTGTTGCTCGTATTAACATTATTAGAGATTGTTGATTCTCTACTTTTCATTAAACTAGAGGGGTATGACCCGTGCTAATATTATAAAGTAATGACTGCTTTGCAGTCATTTAATGTAAAAAAGGGTGAAGTTATCAAAAAGAAAACATAAAGCCATACCTATGATAATATAAAGGTAGGTCGCATAAGTACTTAATTTACACGGAGAATGCCTTTCCGAGTAATATAGACATTGCACATATCCAAAATAAAACTACACCAATAATGGCTAATAAAATTGAACTTAGACAATTAAGTTCAAGACACACACTACATTGTTTCATCTCTTTACACAAAAGAAAAAAAAAGGCTAAATGAAAGCAGCACCGCGGAGTCAAATTCACTTTCTACCCGCATAAATCAACTTTTGATCTAGTAATGATTGGATCTTCCCTAAGGATCAAACATGATAAAAAATTGAATGGTTATGCAATCACAACCTCTAAAGAAAATGTGAAGACGCCCTAACTGATAAATAAATTAATTCGTAATAATGTGAAATAAATCATATATCATAAGATGAATAATAAACCATTAAGAAACTCTTGCAAAAGCAAGCTAGGAGAAACAATCAAACATAAATTACAAAATCATAAAAGACCACATAGCATGTATCATACAATTAACTTTTGCTTTCATCTTCATCTCATAACCATTTAAACATAATAAACTTTGTATGTTCTATACAGGAAAACAAAATAAGCAACAAATAAAAACAAAAACAAGTTAAAACAGTCTTCTCATAGTAAAAGTATACAAGTGTTCTCTTAGGGCCCTTTAGAGGAGCTCAATTAACATAGAAAATCAGTTAACAATCATTATTAATATACAAACTACAATTCACCAATTCTTTTTTCACAGAAAATGTGTTATAGGGACACAAAATTTAAAGGGTGCAAAAAATAATTTGGAATATACCTGAAGGGCTTCGAAAACTTACATTTATTCTGGAATAATAATTTTCTCTTCTCCAACAGACAACATGAAAGTTAAGTGAAGTTGTGCAGTCAAAATCTCACTCAGTCAAGTTGAAAATTTTATTGAGCTTATTCCTCCTTTTTTAGCCCAGTAAAGCTATGCATTCTTTTTTATATCCAAGTTAGTCTGTCAACTGTAGGTTTATGAATATCTTCTCATCATGAAATATTTCACATAAAAATAAATCAATCGACGAAGGAAGATTAATGAGCATTACTGTCACATCCGGGGAGCACCCCCTAGAAGTAACATGGCGTACTTGACCTCTCGGAGGTCTTATACAAGCCCATAATCATCATCCATCGCATTGTCATAAGTAAATTTAGCGAAAAATTTAAAACTTTTCATAGCACATCATATGCTAGAACATCACTTCCATTATATAAAAATATAAGTCATAATACATAGTTAAGGACTCTAAGTCTCTCTTGCCATCTTAGACTCAACATCATATAATATATTAGGGACACAACCCTTTAACACAATAACATAATATTTAAGCTATTACAATACATTGAATATAAACTTGAGATAGGAAATCCTTGGAACATAATGAATCCTTTCTTGAGCTTGGGAAACACATATCAAGCTCTTCGCCTTAGAGACATCCTTTAAGCATCCATAACCTACACTTTGTGTAAAAAGGTAGAGAAGAATGGTGTTAGTACAAGAATGCACTAAGTATGACAACCATGCAAAAACATGCATTTAAAAAGGGTCATTTTACTTGAAACCATGCATCATGCCTTTTTGTGAAAACTTCATAAAAACTTTAATACAATATGCATTATACAATTCACATACTTCATATAGGCATATCCAATGATCACACATCTTATAAAACTACACATTGCATTTAAGGCATATAAATCACCACTTTACAGTAAACACCTTTACCATTATAGTGAACTCATTTCACTTTATAGTGAACTCTTTCCTTTTACTTTAACTCCTTATTTTCCCAAGTAACCATCTAGTGACGCTTGGTGCAATGTATAGACAGTGTCCCATAACACCATCCACACTCAACCATCACTTAAGGCCACTATGGAATCATGCATACAACCTTCATTAATTCAACACACACATTCATAGAAGTATTTCATACAATAAGATACATAACTCACATTTGACCCAACATATTTTAAGGACCACATAGAAGGACTCATTACAAGACCATATATAAATCAAGACTTCCAACATAATCATAGTAAGGCAATAGTCACATTAACATACTTGGACTTCACATCATAAGAACCACATATAATCCTACTCATAATCCCTTCCTAAGTCTACTTGTGCAATGTACATGTGAAGTCCCATAACCTCACACATACTAAGTGAACCTACAAAGAGACTACAAGCCTTAACATGCATTTCATACATCAACAAGACAAGCATAGACAACCTCCTTCATGTCAAGCAAGACTTCATCATATAGTCAATAAGACTCATACTATGCATATAAGGTAAGGACAGACCATATAGACTCATACCATGCATACCATCACAACAAGTAGACAACACTACAATGTCATGCATAGGGAACATAAACATAATCTATATACATTAGAACACCTTCCTAGAACTCCCTTCAAGAGATACTTGTGTAATGCATAGGTGAAGTCCCATACCCACAGCTACACTAAGCAACTTCTCTTAGGTTATCCTAGTTAGGGTCCTAGTCATTTAATTCTATTGTCCATTTTACATTAGGAAAACATAAGCCTTAATCGACACTAAGACCATGGGTGCTAAACATGGAATTTGGTGTTGTAGAACCTTACACCTGTCACGACTGGAATCTAGACCCCAGACGAGACCGGCGTCGTTGACCTCTCAGAGGTCGCAGACAAGCCTACTTACGTCATTCTTACTTCATCTAGGTTAATTTTAGCGGAAAATTTAAAACTTTTTGCTTCTTAACATACTTATAAAAACATTCTCATTTATACGTAATTGTTCACCATCAACCATCTAACATTAAGAGATAAGCAACTGAAAGAAATAGTTCAATTCTTATTAAGTGTATAATTGCCAAAATGGCACCAATACATAGTCTGAATAAAAATAGGAAGGAAACGCTAGTGGAACATGCTCCACTAGCTCAACTCTAAACTAAGCTAGAATATAAAACAGTAGCATCCTCGAAAGCATGAGGACCTACCAAAACCGAATGAATGCTGGACGTCCGGATAACTGCAGCGATGATCCTGTAGCTCTATCGTCCACCTGTGCCTGCACCTAAAATAGTAGAGTTTGTATAGGGTTAGTACACACTTGTACTAAGTATGGGTATATGCAAGCACACACCAAGGACATGCATGAGAAAGAATAGCTCTTTCCTAACAACATGATTTTTGGAAGTCAAGTCAGTGGACTTGCCAAATTGAGATTAGAAAAGTTTCCAAATTTGGATTAGGAAAGTCAATGAGCTTTCCAAATTTAGTTTAGGAAAGTCAGTGGGCTTTCCAGATTTGGAATAGGAAAGTTATGCCATGAGAATAACATACATCATCATACTTAACATTCTACACACAACACACAACAGCGTACACATAACACATATTATAATTAATGTAACACATAACGTTGTTCATTTCGTTCATTCGTATGCCACGAGACCTTGGAATCATGGACTTAACATTAAGACTTCCCAGGAATGAGGGCTCAACATATGGGACCTCAACTAGGGGGTCTTCATTAGCAAACTCAGAGTCTGTTTCATTCATTCATACGTACTACATTTCATTTCATTCGTGGGCCAGTGTAAACACCAGCTATACCTAGGATGTAGTTTAAGACTTTCATTGGGTTCGTTGTGCAATGACCAAGAATGACCTAATGTCATTACTTGAATCTAACTCACCTTTTGATTATCCTACCCTAACACCTTCGGTATCATTCATTTCATTATGTGCATCATTTGAGACTGGCCTCATTCATTCATTGGGAACTTTAACTTTAACCGACATAGATCATGTGAGCATCATGAAATCCAGTGTCTCCCCCACACCGAAAAGAGGTGGAATCACTGGCCAAAGTGACCCAAAACATGCTAGCGTACATGGGAATTTAACCCCGCCAGATCCCTATATTGGCAGTATAGGTTCGAAGACCAGGAGATATAAGGAGACCCATACCCGGCATGCCGGACAGTCTCATCTCATGAGAGTTACGTGAACCTCCGCCCTTCCCGAAAGAAGGCATCGCCGCTCATAGCCAGTCTATCGGTGCTTAGTATAAAGTTCCATTACATTCATCTCATACGTCATGGAAGCTGGCTTCTAGTATGAGGACATCATAGCTCATTAGATGATTTCTCATCTCATCATTCGTATTGAGTGTGTTAAGCTCAATACTCTCATTAGAGTGTTCATAGAGACTGGTCTCTTCATTATCTTACACTCTCATAGGTGAGTACGTATCGGTAACATTTACTTAGGCTCATTTGAGATTGCTCTTATCTTTTACATTAGCCTCGTATCATGTTGTCACCACATTCATTAACATTAGCACATTTGCTCTTCATAATTACTCACCATTTATTACGTGAATGTTCACTTCATCATATGCCAATGCACTTGGCCATTTAGTGTGTTTCACACTTTTACTTAACCCTTCTAGGGTTTCATCATTTCATTTCTCATTTCATCATTTGATTGTTCATTTCATTATTTCATTTTTCATTTCGTCATTTCATTTTTCATTTCATCATTTCATTGTTCATTTCATCATATCGTTGTTCATTTCACCATTTCATTGTTCATTTCATCATTTCATTGTCCATTTCATCATATCATTGTTCATTTCATCATTTCATTGTTCATTTCATCATTTCATTATTCATTTCATCATATCATTGTTCATTTCATCATTTCATTGTTCATTTCATCATAGGCCAATGCACTTGGCCATTTAGTGTGTTTCACACTCTTACTTAACCCTTCTAGGGTTTCATCATTTCATTTCATACATCTTAGGTTCACTTATTTTTAAACGTATGCTAGACTTATGGGTCTATACATACAAGCCATGAGGCTTCATTCATAGTTCGTTAAGTGACTCATATCTTCCTAAGATTATGTAGTACAAGACTTATGTATCTTGTATGTATGCCAAGATCTCGATTTCGATCTAAGTAGGTGGCATTATTCTTGAATATTTAATTCACGTATGACTTATGTATCAATACGAAATTTGGGCAAGGGAACCCAAGTTCGAATTCCTTGGACAACACTTAATCTTATTTTAAACTTGTTAATTACATTTTTCAGATTTGGGAGACCCTAGTTCGATTCCCATCAACCCCATAATATTTCCTTTCTTTTTCTCCTCATTTTTTCCCGTTTAAGTCAAGGAGGTTGTGGGATCAATCCCCCACAAGCTCATTCTTTTTTTTTCTCTTAAATTATCTATTAACTTTCTCACCTATCCAAGAGGTTGTGGGTTCAATTCCCATTTACCTCATTTTATATTTCTCCTTTATTTTCCTCCTAACTCTCTCATCTATTCAAGAGGTTGTGGGTTCAATCCCCACACTCCACATTTATTTTTCTCCTAACTCTCTCATCCATTCAAGAGGTTGGGGGTTCAATTCCCACTCTCCACATTTATTTTTCTCCTTTATTTTTCTCCTAACTCTCTCATCCATTCAAGAGGTTGGGGGTTCAATCCCCACTCTCCACATTTATTTCTCTCCTTTATTTTTCCCCTAACTCTCTCATCCATTCAAGAGGTTGGGGGTTCAATCCCCACTCACCACATCTATTTTTCCTTGCATTTTTCTCACGAAATTTTTATGAAATTTTTATTTAGTGAGGTCATGGGTTCAATCCCAAATGACCTCACATTTTAAATAATTTTTTTTTAAACGAAGCTCATTTTCTTAAAAATTGGCCGAGACTACAATTTCCAGCTCTCTTCCAATCCATTTTTGTCTTAATCTTTTATTGATTTTTTGTAGCTTTCATGTAATGATGTCTTGCATTCAATCCTTACTGATTTCACTTATTTTACATTCATTTTTATTGCATTTTGTACCACTTTGTTTGGCTGAACCGAACCTATCAAATGCTGGAAATTTGTTCACTATTTTCAACTTCTTTTTATCATCATTCATACGTTAATTCTTAAGGCATTTTGTGGATCATTTGGTGCAGCTTTAAGTGTAATCTTTTTATGATTATATTCAGCCAAGAATTACTATTACATACAGCAACATTACACCACTTTTACACCTGATGATTTACACAAACATTCGCACATAAAATTCAACCATAAAAACATATCATTTTTCACATACTTTCGGTTGACATAACTTAACATGCTTACAATTCTAAACACATAATCATGAACACATTATCACGAACATCAATCTTCATACTTAAACTACCAGCAAACATACCCAACCTACGATTCATTGGGAGCTAGTGACAGGGACATGCAACGGGAACAATCCTAGTTTTCGAATTAGAATTTATTGAATCTTAAGGGGTCTCTTGGGAAAGGGACCAAGAGAGAAGAAAACCCATACATTTTATGTAGTTCAAACCTTGACTTTCTGCCCAAAACTTTCTCCAAAAATCACGTTCAAATCCCCTCAACTTCAACACCAATTCGACGGAATAATCCTCCCTCTTGCGTAACGTTTTTGATTAGTTGTTTGTTTGTAATTTTCGTTGTGAGTTCTTCAAGTGTGAAGAACTTTGGTTTACCTACTGTTTTTGAAGTTATTTTGGCATAGAAAAACGTGAATGAGAGAATCGGAGAGTTTGAGCGTGAGATTTGAGAGATAGACGTGAGAGAGTGGGAGTCATATTAGGCTTAGGAGTCTAATTTAGGACTTAGTCAAATAAGGTTTAGTTAATTATTAAAAATCTGATTTTTATTTTTATTTTAAATCAGCTAATGAATAATAATTATTAATTAATTACATTAATTCAATAGCTTAAATAAAAAATCATATAAATTCATTGCTTCCACCTAGGTTCGAACCCGGGTGGAGCAGGACTTAACTTCAAGAGCTCCATTTCGTCTCTCTCTTCCCAATTTGCCCCTCCACCTTATTAAATAATTAATTAAATATATATTTAGGGTAATTACGATATTACCCTTAGCCTGGTAAAAGACCATTTTACCCCAGACCCTCAAAACTTAAGATTTCCTCTCTTTAAGTCCGGTAAAGACTCCTTCGAGTAAATCTTCGTATTCGAGATCCCTACATGGTTGGTCCCAACCTTTCCTAGCTCAACTAACTCCCCAAGTTAGTTGGCTTGGCTGTATCAAGGGTTCCGAGGTCTGGTTCTACGCGCATCAATCTGTGTGAACCCTGGTCTAATCGTAGGCATTCTTGGCACATTAAGCATTACTTATCATATCTATTTTTAGGGTTGTTACAACACCAATGGAAGGTGCTCCACTTAGCCAAAGTAGAACATTAATCTTAAACTAGCATCTTAGGTGATATCACTTGCTAGATCCTATGTGGCAATCATAGTTTATGGAACTTGAGGGTCGTCATGGAAACATCATTCTACACCCTTATTGGGTCATGAGGCTATCCACCCCATGAGGACCATTAGTGGACCCTTTAGCCTTTCCTCTTTAGGAAGGTGCCACCCCCTCATCTACAAGTTCACTCGGTGCTAAGCTAAGTTCCCTTTATTGAAAAACCATTATTATCATTTCTTTATAAAACATAGGCTTATGAGAGTTAACCCCTCATATGCTTAGATCATAGGCTATAGATGAGAGTTCATTAGCCTAAGTCATGTGAGAAACCCTTTCACATGAACATAGCATATGTAAAGCACCATCTAGTTTAGGGTACTCTTGGGAACACCTTCCAATCTCCCCTCTTTTGACTAGATCATCATACATGTGTGTGTGTATCCATATTAGGGGTGGCAGGGGACCGGGATATCCCGCCCCGATCCGCGTCCCGCCCCGCCCCGCTTTCCGCCCGGGCCATCCCCTTATGTTTAAGGGGTTTAAGGGGTGGGGGATGAGGGGACCGGTCAGGGGCCGGTTCACCCCTGAGTCCCGTTCGACCCGGCCGGTTCGCGGGATCCCCCCCCCCCCCCCCTTTTTTTTTTTAAATTTTAAAAAAGTTATCATTTTTCATCCGTTGGGGAAACGGCTAGTGGACCCCCCAAATGGATTTTTGCCACTTTTTGTGTTCTCAAACACCCCCTACCATCCCCCTACTTTTAAAACTTTTATTTAAACCCTCAAGTTATAATAATTACACTTTAACCCATTTTTAATATTATAAATATCCCTATTTCCTACAATTTCTTACAAAATCATCTATTCTAATTTCTCTCATCTATTTTTCTATATCTTCTCAACTCTCAACTCTCAAGTGTCAATCTTAATTTCTATTCCATTTTAATTCTCATATTATTATAATCCATATATTTTAATTTTCAATTCAAAATTTTCATATTATATCAATATATATAATTATATTATCTCATATTTGTTATCAAGTATTGGTTGGAGTTTCAAATTACAAGTTACAACAAACCACAAGCTTCAACAATCGGTTTAACGTCTGCTATTAACGCAGACGTTTGGTACATTTGTTTCATAACATTTATATATTTTATTTTTTCGTCTTTATTTTTGTGTTATTATTCTTTTATATTACACTTTATATATAATTAAGTATGAGTTCTAGCAAAAAAAAATAGCGGTAAAGGAAAAGAGAAAGCACAAGATAACGAAGAAAGTAGACTTTTTAAATTATTTAATTTTGGTAAAAAAAATAGTAAAGAAAAAAAGAGTAGTAAAAGTGGTGGTACTTCATCTAAATCAACTAGTAGAGTTAGATTTAACATAAATGATTCTACTTATGTTGATGATACTCCTTATGATATTGATTCAAATGTTCAACTCGATCACGAAAGTTTAGAACAACGTTATGATAATATTAATCCTAATGTTGATGAAAATTCAGGTGAAGAAGTAGAAGCTGATTTGGGAGAGGAGGAGTTAGAAGAAACACCTACTAGTCCTGTGACAGAAGTTCCAAATGAGACTACCAATTTACCGGAGCAAAATTTTGGACATCCACCCCTTATACCTCCCACAAGGGAAAAGGTGAAGTATCAACGCCCTAAAACTTCTATTGTGTGACAATTTATGACTTTTGATAAAGAAAATAGTGTTGCTATTTGTAATAAGTGTAAGCAACCTTTTAAACATAAACAAGGTGGGGGTCAAGGTGGAACGGGGGGATTAAATAGACATTTGTTATCTTGTGTGCCGATTCAATATAAAGAATCTAAAGCATTAGCCAATAGAAAAAAAGGAATTCCAATTAATGAATTTGATATTACTGGTAATGCATCGGTAGGGGCTTCTAACATGGTTCAAGGAACATTAGATCCTTTTAACCCCGCTGGTCCAATAACACAACGTAAATATAATAAGGAATTAGATCGCAAAAATTTAGCTAAAATGGTTTCTGTTTGTGGTTTGCCTTATAGTTTTACTTCAAATCCCGTTTTTATTGAATATATTCAACAAACTTATAATCCGGATTATAGAGGTTTTTCAAGAATACTGTTAAATCTGATGTTTTTGAATTTCAAGGTAAACATTGTCAATTTCTTCGTTGTATATTTAGCATATTAGATAGTAGAGTGTCTATAACTTCGGACATGGATCGTAGTGTTAATGGAAATGATTATTTAACTATTACTGCACATTGAATTGATCATAATTGGAATTTGCAAAAAAGAATTATAAGTTATAAACTATGTATAGAGAGAAAAACTGGTGCATATTTAGCTTCAAATATTTTAAGTGTTTTAGATTATTACATGATTATAGATAAAATAATGTCTATCGCATTAGATAATGCATCTAATAATACAAACGCTGCTAACATGTTAAAAGTTAGATTATGTCCAATTGACAATAATGCTTTTCATGTTAGATGTGTTGCACATATATTAAATTTAGTTGTACAAGATGGTATTTCATTATTTGATTGTGGTAGCGTAAAAATTAAATATGCCGTTGCCTGGATTTTTCATACAAATAATGCTGCTAGAATTAGGGAATTTAATGAGCGTTGTTTACTATGTGAATTGTCACCTAGAAAAATTCCAAAACATATTAAAACAAGGTGGAATTCTCTTTACGAAATGCTTTCGATTGCTTACAAATATAGAAGACCCATACAAATGGTGTTTAATGCTCATAATGCTGACCCATTAGATAGAATTTGTGATGAAGATTGGGAAGAAACTAAAGAATTATTACAATTTTTAAGACTTTTTTATGATGCTACTACCATGTTTTCAGGAATTTATTATCCTACTATTTCATCCGTATTAATAAATATTTGTGCTCTTACAATTCAATTTTGTAAATATAAAAAAATAGATAAATTTAGAGTTGCAATTGAAGGTATGATTGAAAAATTTAAAAAATATTTTTTTCCTATTCCTCAAGTTTTTTTAACGGCTACTTTACTTCATCCTGCTTATAAATTACAAGGTGTGCAAGGCCTTGTTGACACTTTTTATGAAACTTTAGAAATTTTACCGGAAGAAATTCCAAATGGTCAAACGTGTAAGTCTAGCATAAAAATAGAAGCAAAACTATTGTATGAAAAATATAAAACTACGGAAAATTTTCAAGGAGAAGTTGGTCAAACTTCTAATGTTGAGATTGATTTGTCACTTTCAATTTCAAGTTATATGCGAGGTATTCTTCTTCTTAATTCTATTAACCGTGATGATTTTGAAGAATATCTTAATCAATCTTTAGAAGCATTGGAAATCAAAGATGGCAATGAAGATTTATTAGGATGGTGGAGTAGGCGAAGCGATGCATTTCCAACTTTGAGCAAAATGGTTCGTGATGTTCTAGCTATTCAAGCTTCATCAGTTGCATCGGAGGCTGCTTTCAGTGCGGCAAGGTTTCAAATTGGTGATCATAGACATTCATTGGCGGAAGACCGTTTGGAAACAATAATTTTATTTAGAGACTGGTGCAATGCCGAAAGGAGGAATAATAATTTGCCAAAGTTAAGTAAAAAACAAGCAAGTTGGATCAAAACACAAATTGAATGCAGTGATGATGAATTAGATGCACAAGAATTTCTAGCAAATTTGCCAACACCGGAGGATATCACCATCGATATGATGCGACAATTAGAATTAAATTTTAAAGGAGAAAACAAATATTTTTAGATTACATTCGAGAACTAATTGAAACAGAACCCTTCCTAGAAGGTGGCTGCGTAAAATTAGTTACTCATCTAATATCTGTAACAAATATTAGTTTTACGTATGAGAACTTATTGAAACAGAACCCTTCCTAGAAGGTGGCTGCATAGATTAGTTACTCCACTAATATTTGTTAATTGTAACTTCTAAGTTCTATTGAATAAATTTGAAGGTTTTAACTTTTATTCAAGTTTTTTTTATACAATTATTGTTTGCATTTTAATTTAATATATACAATTAAATATATATTAAAATACTAAACTAACTAAAGTACTAAACTAACTTTAAAATACTTAATTTAAAACTTGTAACTTGACATTTCAAATTTCAAGTTTACAATTTACATTACTTTAAAATATTTAAAATACAAATTTAAACTTCTCAAATTTGAAATTTAAAACTTTAAAGTTGAAACTTGAAATTTGAAACATGAATCTTGAAATTTGAAAATTGAAACTTTAAATTTGAAAATTTATTTTGATATTTGAAAATTAAAAGTTAAATTTAAAATTTATTAGCTAAAGACGTATAATTTCAATATAAATATATAAGTATTTAAAAACAAAAAAAATCCCTCGTCCCGTCCCGTCCCGTCCCGTCTCGTCCCCAAATCCCATCCCATCCCGTATATATAGTGGGACGGGATGGGACTTATTTTTGTCCCCCCAATCCCGGTCCCCCCAATCCCGATCCCGGACCAAATCCCCCTCCCCGTCCCTGTCCCGTCCCGTCCGCCAGTCCCGTCCCCGTCCCCAGTCCCCGTCCCCGTCCCCTTGCCACCCCTACTTCCTACTTCCATATATGTGAGAAATACTTTCACATAAACACATTAAGACGACACATGTTCATTAATCAATGCATAAGTGTATATGTATAAATATATAAGAAATTCTTTCATATAAACACTTTAAGACATTATAGAGATTCATAACATAACTATGCATTCATATTCATGTACATCGAAAACCAAACCTAGGAACTATCCTATCAAGGCACACATGTGCAATGCATAGACAAGGTCCCACATCCTTGCCCATACTAGTACACCTATCAAGTCATCCTAGTTAAGGTATACATATCATAATTAATAATGTATACTTAACATGCATAGTAGTAGACAATAGTGCATATAAGAATTATCCTTTCATTTGACACCATGAACCTATACTACTTTTATAAGCATGCATGAGGTGTGCGTGTGTGTACAATGGTCCACATGATCATATAAGGATAACAATCCTAGCATTGAGGCAACACGTTACAAAGGTCACAATACACATTTAATAGACCACACACCACATAATCACATAGGAGATGAGACAACTTCAACATTGAATCTAAGACTCCTAAGATTAGTTAGAATCAAACATTCATGTAGGGAACATAGGTAGGGGTCATACTACACAAGAGCATTCAAAAATCAACATGTAGACCACACCTAGCCCTAACATAGTCATTTGAATGTAGAGGAAGCAACATCAATATAACCTAGATCATAAACTAGCATTGGAGACTAGGCATAATACTTCACATTGTGTGATCATCATAACCACACTTTCAAGATACAATTGCCTTCAAGGCCATGATCACAACACATAATAGCATAACAATAAGGTAAACACCGCCACCATAGGTGGACCATACCACACGAAGCCATACAAGGCTACATCAACTAACAATTCTATAAGAAGAGTAGAGAGAATAGAGCCAACTTACAATTCCTCCAAGCTTTGATCATCATTGATCAATTCCAATAATTCAACATCGATACATGTATAAAATAGTAGCTAAAGGAACCATAACATAAACGAAATCATACTTTAGTTTACCATAGAATCGAAATCACATTGAAGCTACATTAACAATCTAGAGAAGATAGGAGAATTATAGACTAATCTCATTCAAATCATCAAAACTTGATCCACAAGTATCACTCATCAACAATTCACCATTAATATACAATTTAGACATTAGATATAAGCAATTCAACATGATAGAATCATAACTCAATCAATATAAAGTCAAAATCACAATGCCCATAACATAGGCTAATTTGAGAATTTAGGAGGATCATGGGTTCATCATGAAATTGGATTGAAATTCATCTTTAAAACAGTAGATAATCATCAATTTATCATAAACATGCTTTTGAAATCAATTTAAGAAAGACCAATGGCTAGATTGGAAATTGGGAATTTTGGTCTTTGAACCATATTTTGAAAATCCTTGATTGACTCCTTAAATGAATGGATAACTAAGGATGAAGGATCACCATACCTTATTTATTGAATACCAATGAGAAATTTGAGAAGAAACCATGAAAATCCACCCTATAGCTTGAACTTGAGTTTTCCATCCAATGGTGGTTTGAGAGAATTTGGGGAAGAAGAGTGATTTGAGATTTTTGATTTTCTTATTGGGTGTTGGGGTTTTGGCTTGGAAAAGGGGTTAAATAAGTCATAAAATCAGTTTATAACCTTCCCTTTCAGTTACCAAAACACCCCCATGCTTATTGAGACTTTTAGACATGTCAAAATTGACTTAAAAATGACGCTACAGGATCTGGGAGTGGGCTGCGCGTCGCGAAGCAGCCTCCCCATTCTGCCCCAAATAAAATTTGAGGCAGTGAGGTGCGTGCTAGGCGCGCGTCATGAGAGTAAGGTCCAATTCTTGGACCTGCTCGCTGCCTTGGGCAGCCTCTTGTCCAATGTTTGGGTCCTCCTTGGGGGCCCTTCGGGTGGTCCCCGGGGAGTCGTACCCAAACGTTTTAACCCTTAACATGTCTATTAAGGTAATAGGGTCAACTACACTGACTTTCAACTCCAAACAACACATGAAAACAAGGCCAACATACAAGGACACACTAGCACGTCAAAAAGGCTAACTTTCGAACCTCTTGAACGTTTGACCTCTAAACTTCATGAAACTTAACACACTGCCTATAAACATCATTATAAATCATATAAGGATATTAATATCCCAAGAAACACTCATAAGCACACAAAAACACTTAAGATCCCTTTGATGACTAGTCGTCAAACGTCTTAGTCGTCCCTTGACGTTTGACTTCCAAATAACCTCAAATCAAGTATACATACTATAAAACACTTAATGAACATATTTTAAACCCTTTTAGACACATGTGAGGCAATAAGCACCTTAATTCATTTTTGGGGTCTTATAATTACAATCTCATCTTCAAGACAAACTCTGTATAAAGAAGGTACTACCAAGCCAAGCAGGGATGTATTTTGTTTTCATAAATTAAAATCCAATCTACTATAATGTGTCGGTCAAAAAAAACTTGAAATGTCAACACATGGATGACACAAGCATACTTATTCAGTTTCTTCAACTTTGTATGAATATCTTCTTTATTCATCAATCTCATATTTCTACGTGTGGTTCATAATATTGCTTCATAATAGCCTATTCCTTGGACTTGCTTTCGTTTCTTGCAGAACCTCTTCAACTCCTCATTGACATGCCGAACTCAATTAAATTGAGGCAACGCGACCATGAAGTGTCATAACATGTCCAACTACCACCATTCAAGGTGTTCCAATTATATTGATCATCTCATATGTTTTTCTCATGTGGAGTCTTACAATTCAACACATAATACATCAAGATCAATATTTAACATCAATATGGTAGTATTATGGGAATCTTCATCAACTTTTATTTATGATGGGTAAAATCTATATTGCTCGGACTCTTCAAAAATGTTATTCGGTGTGTGTCGGATCCTTCAAAGTAGTACGTTTTTTGAGGATCCAACAAAGATACAACAACATAGACCTTGTTAAAGTAGATTTAAACACAAATTCAATAAATCTGACCACACAAAGATGAAAAATGGGGAAGCATCACACTCTAGTAAAGTTGACTATGTAAATACGATAACAAGGAAAGATAATCAATTAGCTCAAAGGAGAAAGTTGGGAATTCTGTAAATGATAGTTTCAGAGAAAAAAAAGGAAGGCTTGAGCAGAAAAAGTTACCACTATCAAGCAAGCCCTACAGAGGATTTGAAATCCCAGAGTTCATCATCATTCAATGAGAAAATTAGCAAAGGTACTACAAGTAATAATCCCATTTTTCCGCTTGAGAGGCCAATGTGGAAGTGTCAAACATTCAAGGCGCCTACATGTGTTGAACAAAATAAGGTGATGCAGTCAAAATAAGGGCATTTGTTAACTCCTTCAATGGAGATGTATTGAGAGGAAAGGAAAATCAACAATGTAAAGTGAAATGTAATTTTTATTGAATTAGTTACAACAGAGCATTATACTCATCTATATATATATATACATCACTTCATATATCTATATATCTATATCACTCTTACCACTACAATCTGTTATAACAAATTTATATTCCTAACTAACTATTATGCTGAATCAGTTAACTACTTGACTAATTACTAACTAACTACTTGACTAATTACTAACTAACTATTGTTATCTTTAATACTCCCCCTCAAGATGTATGGTGCAAATAAATTGTATACACCCAGCTTGGATAATAGAAAGTCATGTTGAGTCCTCCCTAAACTCTTTGTTAATATGTCAGCTAGCTGCATTCTCGAAGGCACATGATCTGTCTGAATAAGTCCTTCTTGTATTTTCTCTCGAATAAAATGGCAATCGATCTTTATATGTTTAGTTCTTTCATGATATATAGGATTAGCAGCAATTTGAATTACTGCTTTGCTATCACAAAACAGTCTAACTGGTAATTCCAGTTCTATCTTCAACTCTTTGTACAAGCCTATTAACCACACAACTTCTGATACAGCATTAGCCATGCTTCTATACTCTGCTTCAGCAGAACTTCTTGATACAGTATTCTGTTTCTTCGACTTCCATGAAATTAATGAATCTCCAATTTTCACCACAAAGCCACTAACAGATCTTCTTGTCATAGGACATGTAGCCCAGTCAGCATCGCAATAAACTGAAAGTTGTTTAGAGATCTTTGATGTCAGCATAATTCCCAGACCTGGTGCATTCTTTAAGTACCTGATTACTCTTAATGCACCCTCCATATGTGACTTCTTAGGCTTGTGCATGAACTGGCTAAGATTCTGTACTGCATAACTAATGTCTGGCCTTGTCATGGTGAGGTATAGCAGTTTACCAACTAGTTTCTGATAACCTGTTGGATCACTAAGAACCACATCTTCATGTGTATCCCGAGCTTCACAATTCATGTCAAAATCCTGACTTGTGAATTTTTGATTGACTTCCAAAGGAGTGCTAATTGGTTTGGTCCCTGCAAGACCAAAATCTGAGATAAGATCCAAAGCAAATTTCCTTTGACTCACCATAATACCATCTTTGTTCCTTGCAATTTCAAGACCAAGGAAGTATCTCATCTCCCCCAAATCCTTGATCTTGAAATGATTCTGTAACATAAGTTTGGTGGCCTGAATTAACTGAGAACAAGAACCAGTGATCAAAAGATCATCCACATAAACTAAGATAAGAACCAAATCAGAACCAGAACATTTGCTAAACAAGGAGTAATCATGGTGACTCTGGCTGAAACCAGAACCTATAAGAGCCTCACTAAGCTTCAAATTCCACTGCCGAGAAGCCTGCTTTAAACCATAGAGTGATTTTTTTAGTTTACAAACTGTGGATAACTCCCCCTGTCGTAGCAGACCAGGTGGAGGAACCATGTACACCTCCTCAACTAAGTCACCCTGAAGGAAAGCATTAAAGACATCCATTTGGTGCAAAGACCAACCATGCATAGCAGCCAAAGAAAGTACAACTCTCACTGTCACCATCTTGACGACATGAGAAAATGTCTCTTGATAATCCAAACCTTCTTGTTGTGTGTACCCTTTAGCTACTAGTCGAGCTTTATACCTTTCTACCTCACCTTGAGAATTGAACTTGACCTTGTAAACCCACTTACACCCTATAGCCTTCTTCCCGGGGGGCAATGTGACCAAGTCCCAAGTATGATTATCATGTAAAGCCTTTAATTCTAGTTCCATAGCTTGAAGCCAATTCGAATTCTGAACAGCCTCATCATAAGAAGTGGGTTCTTGTATAGCAGAGAAATTGCACAATGATTGAAAGTAGGATGGGGATATGGAAGCATAAGACATATATGTGGATAAAGGATGAGCAGTAGAACAAGTGTGAGAATGTGCAGGGTTGTGAGAAGCAGTATGAACAAAACCATGTAGCCAGCCAGGAAGCTTAGAAGATCTAGTTGACCTTCTAAGGTCAGGTTCAATAGTGGTAGAAGGAGATTCAAATGGTTGTGAGATGTGAATAGGTGATGAAGAATCTGGATCAGGAGATAAAGAATCTGGATCAGGAGAGACAATATTGGGAGGATCATCACAAACAAACATATCAGAATTCTCAATGGAAGAAGAGTCACAAAACTCAGCCTGAATATGTTGGAATGGATATTGATCTTTTCTAAACAGGACATCCCTACTAATGAAAAAAGATTTAGTGGACAAATTATATAGTTTGTATCCCTTTGGCGTGGTAGAATAACCCATAAACACTGACTTAATAGATCGTGTGTCAAATTTATCACCATTGGTATGATGATTGACAGCATAGCATAAGCATCCCACAACTCTAAGATGATGTAAAGAGGGTTCTCTTCCAAAAAACACAGCAAAAGGAGATCTTCCCAATAATACAGTACATGGTATTCTATTGATCAAATAAGCAGCATTTTGAACACAACGACCCCAAAATCTGATGGGCAAATTAGCTTGAAATCTAATAGCCCTGGCAACCTCTAGAATTTGTCGATGTCTCCTCTCCACTACCCCATTCTGTTGGGGTGTGTGAGAACAAGAGCTTTGATGAACAATACCTGCTGTTCTAAACAAATCACTACAATGAGAATTAAAAAATTCTGTACCATTATCACTTCGAAATATCTTGATATAACCACCAAACTGCCTTTGTATTAGCTGAAGAAAGTCTTTCAAAACAATGAACACATCACTTTTCAATTTGAGAAGGAAGATCCATACCATTCTACTACAATCATCTACCAAAGTAAGAAAATATCTATTTCCATCATAAGTAGGAAATCTATATGGACCCCAAACATCAGCATGAATCAAATCAAACACATTATTGGATCTAGTAGAACTTTGAGGAAAAGGCAATCTAGTATGCTTAGCCAAAGGACATACTGTGCAAGGTGACAATTTTGAAGAATTAGAGATATGTGGTATTTGCATTTGCTGAAGAACCTTGTGAGGAACATGTCCTAATCGTCTATGCCACAAATCAACAGTATCCATTGTGCTCAAAGCAGCTGAGGGAGACATAGTAGAAGCAACAGTAGAAGAAACATTGTGTGACCAGTAGTATAAACCATTTTCCATGCTACCAGTCCCCTTCACCTTCCCAGTGTGAAGGTCCTGCAATATGCAATGATCAGGATAAAATACCATACAACACTGCAATTCTCTAGTCAGTTTAGAAACTGATAACAAGTTGTAGTTAAAATCTGGAATATATAAAACATGAGATATATCTCCCTGTGTCAATCTAGATTTCCCACTAAAAGCAATAGGTATTTGTTGACCATTAGGCAAATGAACTTTATTGAACTCTGTTGAAGGTAGAAGTTGAGATTCACAAATCAGATCTGGGGTAGATGTCATATGATTTGTTGCGCCTGTGTCAACTATCCATCTATGACTAGATGAATTATGTACTACTGAACAATTAACAATACCTGCAGTATCAGGTGAAGGAGAGCCATATGAATTAGAGTGATTAAGTTGATTGCCTGTGAAAGCCATGTTAATACCACCACTTCCATGACTATATGATCCTGTAGATCCACATCCATGAGTACACATGTCGGCAGTGATATTAGATCCTGAACAACCATGAGATCCATGTAATCCAACATGACCATGAGTGTGTGCTCCTGTGTGACCATTTCCTCCAACAGACCTGTGAATTTCACCTGCAGGATTATGGTTGTGAGAAAAGGATAAATTTCCATAAGAAGGCCCTACATTACGACCACCATATTCAGGATTAAACACAGGTGGTACATTGTGCTGCACATTAGATCCATCTTTCTTCTTCCCTTTATACCAAGGTGGATATCCTATAAGCTGAAAACAATCACTCTTCATATGACCTTTTGTATTGCAATGATCACAAAAAACATTTGGAGATTTGTATCGGGGCTTTGGTGGATGCTTAGCAGTCCAAAAAGCTGTGATATCATTTCCCTCAACTACAGCTTTCAATCCCAGAGAATTACAATTCACATCAGACCTTTGACTCTCTTCTTCAACAATCATAGCATATGCCTGATTAAGAGTTGGTTCAGAAGTTTTCATAAGAATGTGCCTCCTAGCCTGTGAGTGTGATTCATTTAAACCTCCAAGAAATTGAATCAGTCATTGCTGATGCAAATGCTCAACATAATCCTTTGATTTTGAACATTCACAGCTCGGAAATATCACCATTGCATCATATTCTGCCCATAATTCCTTCAGTTTCGTAAAATAAACTGAAATAGTATCGATCCCCTGTGCAATCGTAGGAATTTCTCGATGTAGCTGGTAAATCCTTACACGATTAACCTTATCAAACCGTTCCTTCAGATCTTCCCAAACTGGTGACGCATCAGACGCATACACGATGCCACTTAAGAGACTGGAAGATACAGTGTTCATAAGCCATGAGAGAACAATTGCATTACAGGTATCCCATTGATCATGATACTTAGTCTCGAAACTTGCTCTCTTACAGGTTCCCATCACAAAACCTAACTTCCTCTTCGCTTGCAAAGCAATTCGCATGGATCTCCGCCATAGTCCATAATTTTCTGATCCTGTCAACTTAACAGGACAAATCACAGACCCTGGAGTATCCGATGGATGCAAGTAGAGAGGATGTGTGTAAGGAATAACGAAGTCGACCTCCATTGTTGTTGATTCACTTTCGAGCTCTGATACCATATTAACTCCTTCAATGGAGATGTATTGAGAAGAAAGGAAAATCAACAATGTAAAGTGAAATGTAATTTTTATTGAATTAGTTACAACAGAGCATTATACTCATCTATATATATACATCACTTCATATATCTATATATCTATATCACTCTAACCACTACAATCTGTTATAACAAATTTATATTCCTAACTAACTATTATGCTGAATCAGTTAACTACTTGACTAATTACTAACTAACTACTTGACTAATTACTAACTAACTATTGTTATCTTTAATAGCATTGTAATGTTTTAAACATACAATCATGTATATTTTTTATATTTAATTGCTTATCTATTCTGTGTTGCACATGAAAGATGCCCACCTATACTTTTGTCTAGCAAGCAACACTTAAATAAAATGGAGAGACAATTCAGAATTTCCAGACAACTTCCTGCTTACTCAAGTCATGTGTGAAATGACCATGCATTATTTTTTAACTTTGTACTAAAATAAGAACTCTGGAAACCAACTTGATTCCTCATATGATATTGATTCATTGACCATACAGATTACACTTGTCCACATAGCTACTTCCTACTTAAAAGTTTTAGGGTCTCACTCTCGAGTCAGAATTTTGGTTGATGAATGAAAGCAGATTAATTTTTCTACACATTTTTGTCACATTGACAGAATGCAACTACATTCAGGTTCACAGCCATCAACTACCTTTGAATAAGTACTTAATTAATAATACGAAGCAACACACACAGAGATTTCTTAAGAGAACATCACATAACAGACCTGCAACTTTTACAAAAGACTAGAAGATGTAAAGTCAAAACTGCATATTACATAATGGGATAATTCTTGTAGTATCCTATGAAATAGGTAAAAATATCAACATTGCATCTTAAAATATATTTAACTCTACATAAATTATTATTGCAGTCTAAAATATATAGAATATGTGGTTGACCCTGGCACCACCATCATAGCTAAGATAATTCACAGAAGAATATAATGTAAACACTTGCTCGATATTTCACTTATCAGATTTCATTATGGAAGACACATTTTTTCCTGACGAATTTGTCATGATATATCCCTGATGTTTTCATAATAATCTCTTTTTGTTTCCAGGGTCCTCTTAGAAATGAAATACAACATATTTGAAAACATACTTACACTGGAAAAGTGTTCCTTAACAAATTCACAAGAACAATGTTGGTACTTCACATGTTTTCATGCACACAATACAATACAGAATTGTAGCAGAAAATGATACCTTGCATTAGCAATAAGATAATTCAAATCTTCAATAAGAGATTTCCCTGCTAGAATCTAAAAAGGACAAAAACTATTTTAAATAAGATAATTACACCCTATACATTTTATACATTTTCCTTACAAGATAGGTAAGTCAAAATTTACCTATCTTGTAAGGAAGAGAAGCCTCAACAAATTTGGGACAGTGAGTGAAAATCAGTTGTCTCCTAAGATGATATTACGTGCCTTTAAAAAAAGAAAAAGGAAACTTGGAGGGCATTGACCTAAAGTACATATACGTGGGCATTGAACTTAAAAAAAAGCCCAAATTTATTGTACAATTTTTGCTACTTTTAGTACAACTGCATATAGCAGTGTTCGTACACCCTCAAGTGCCACTTCTAATAAAGAATAAAGAAGAAGAAAGAGATGATCAAATAAATATCATTTTCTTAACAATACTCATTTTTACTAATTTTAAGTCATTGATATACTTTGAAAGGAAGAATATTGAAGAGAGAGATAGTCAAATATACCCACCATATAATAATATTTTTTTCAATTTTTTTTTGAATATATGGAATATATAAAAACCAAAACATGGGATTTTTATTTTTTTTGGGTATCATTGGTCATCTTCTATATTTGGTTCATGACATCTTCTATATTTGGTAGAGGCGGAAGTGGGGTTTCATAATTCGGATGGACTCAATAGTTTTTTCGTATATCCTTGTATTTGTATTAGAAAATTAAATAAATATATATATTTATTAACTCGTGAAATTTCTAATAATATTGATTGATGGTTTAGTGGTATGAAAGAATTTATGAAAATGTTTCCACACAATAGTTGAGGGTCCAAACCCCATGATCAACAAAATCAGACTCCTAATCTTGACTTTGTCTCAAATATTTGGGCAAATAATTCGGAGACAATCCTCATAGTTGGCTAGTTATTCATCTTTAATTTGCAAAAAGCTAATGACAAATTACGATAATAAGATTGCTTTAAAACATATATACTACAATATATATATGCTAGTAACAAAAAAAGAAAAAGAAAAAACACTTAACCAAAAGATACACACTAATCATGACTTAATTTCAAATAAAATAATAATTGTTCTCTAATTTTAAGTAAAATAACAATCATTAATCTGAACAAATATATTCCCTCTATCCCCAATTACTTGTCCATTTTTAAATTTACACACCTATTAAGGAATCAATTATTGACATAGAGACTTTATCATTTGTTTGGTAAATGTGAGTTTACCAATTTACCTCTATCAATTATGAAGGGAATGAATTAAAAATTTAATATTTCAAACTAGATTTTTCAAAGAAATTAATTGAGGGTAATAATTTTTTTTTAGTTTTTTCTTGATTTGTCAAAATAGACAAGTAATTAGGAACAACTATAAAAGAAAAATGAACAAGTACTTAAGGACAGAGGGAGTATATGTTTCTATAAATGCGTAGGACTGAAAGTTAATTTGAACAAATTTATTGTAGCTACACATGTTATTCTCCACTGCAAATAATCTGCTACCATAAACAATAAATTTCATTCTTCCTCCACAATGTACTATTCTTAAAACAATAAATGGTCCTTTTTTAAAGATAGTACTTTCTACTCTATTTATCACTACAACAAATGAATAATTTTGCGGTAATTATTTAACGGTAATAATATTTTTAAAATGTGTATCGTGAGTTTTACAAAATAACACTTATGACATAGTCTACTTCAAGTCTTCTATTGCAGGAGGAGTACTTCTGCACCATATGCTCCTTACTAATTTCTGCGCGGGCCAGAGGCATGGGTTGTAAACTGAGTGAAATATCAATTTTACAACTTTTAGTTTGACAAATTGTAGAAGGCCATTGCAATACATATTGCATATTATGAAATCGTTGGCTCTCCACTCTAAAGTAAATTATATCAATAACTAATATAAATAATAATCAATATTGTGAGATACTTCTTGAAGTAATCTTAGTCCATCATTATTGTGGGAGATAACCTTAACCGACATGTAAGACCATGTGACCTATTAACATGGAATTCAGTGTCTCCCACACCGAAAAGGGGTGTCCTACTTGCCAAGGTAGGAATCATGAACTTCTAGCCTATGTGGATCCACTAGCTAATTCTATCTAGACAACCCATGTTGGCACATAATTTATGGGCACGAGTAACCGCCACTTGTCCACTCGATATTAAGCTTGATTTTCACGGAATAGTCATTAATCATATTCATCTTATCTTTAAGGGACATGTGAAATCACTCGTCACATGGGTAATCACATCTTATCTTTCATTAGAGGGCATGGGTAATCGTAGCTTGCCTCATCATTAGAATAGATCCTTAACTTTGATTCATTTTAGGTAAGAAAACCTTTCTACCTTAGAATTCTTCATGTGAGAAATCCTTTCATATTCATGAATTTAGTAATTATGTGAGAAACTCTTTCAGTACAATGAATACCAACAACAACATTTATGTTTTATTCTCAAAGCAACTCGTATCATATTTCATCAATTTCATAAGAACATGCATATATTTCCATAATTCACCTTTCATAGTCCAAAACTCGCTTTCAATCATCATAATCTACAAAACAAGGGTTAAGCATGGATTCATGGGGATTCATCTTATAATCATGGAATTATCTCATTTCATGCATAATACTTCATACAACAATCAATCATTTCAATATAGAAAGAAACTCACGAAATAGAAGAAACCCTAACTTCAATTGGAGATTTCTAACTTCAAAATTGGAGAATTCAGGAACTCTATGAAGGAAAGTGCTCCATGGATGAAGACTATCATACATTAATGTCAAAAGCTTGAAATCAATAGTGGAATTAGAGACTTGACTTGAAATCCTAGATTGACTTATTCTTCAAGCTTTTTAGAGAGAGAAATATTTTAGAGAAGATGAACTTGCTCTTATTTTGATAATTTGAGAGAATGAATTGAATGGGTGATTTTTGGGGTTAAAAGCCTTTATAAAGGGCTTTGGGTAAAGGGTAAAACGACATGATATTGAATTAAAATAATTTGAAAAATACCCAAAAATCCTTGACTTAAAACTGACGAACACCACCTCACGATGGCCTTAACGGTCTGTCAAGCGTTCCACGGACCGTTATGGCCGTCGTGGTCCTTGAGTAGTGGCAAGGGGAGGAACCCCTTCTTGGTGGACCCCTTGACAATCCCTACCACAGGCCGTTTAGGCCTCCGTGGGAGGGACGCTGGCTCTGCGAGCCTATGGAAAGCCTTCATGAGCCTCATATAACGGCTTGTCAACCTCTACACGGGTCATTAAGGCCTCCGTGAGAGGGACTCCGGCCTAGGCAAGTCCCAGTCCACAAGCCTCCAACGAATCGTGATCCTCTTCACGGCCCGTCTGGGGCTCCGTGGAGAGTTTCATGGTCCACTTTTGGGCTTGTGAGTTGCCCACTTGACTCCTTATTAGCCTTTCTCAAATCTGAGGTGTTACACACAAGACCCGAGTCATGGACAAATAGGTTTATAATGTGCCAACTAGATCCATACAACAAACCCACAATAATATACAAAACACGCATAGGGACTAAGGCTGCTCATAAATACCCTTTTATTGATATACACGGACAAAACAAAGGTCCAATACGATCAGTAGCTTCCATCAATTCATTCATCAACGTCGTCCATATGGCAGAGCTTTGCTATCACTCTTGCAGTCGAATGATCTCATAAATCTTATATCAAACACTTTATTTTGAGAAATTAATTTATTTTTAATTTTGATTAATTGTGATAGCACCAATTTAATTGGTAGAGTACAAATTCATTATCAAAACAATAAATTCATACTCATTAGGAGAAAACACAATATAGTGAGATCATATTTATCACTTGTATACCATTAATACTAGTTGTGTTAAAATTTGTGATAATCTTGCATATTGATAAAATAAGGCTTTAGCAAGATATTGGTCTAAAGCACCTCAAGGGGATTAAATTGAAATTCATAAATTCTGAATCAAATATGAGAAAAACCAATCTGGGGACTAAACATCCTATAACTAGGTTCAATGGAAAGAACGAATCATATTATGACTTGCTGTGAAATGCACTATTATTAATTTTGATTCAACCTCTATGATATGAGTGCATTTATAATAATGATTTGTGGAGGTTGTGTCTCTGAACTCTTATTGTAAGTCTATATCTTGTATAAATGGGGTGTCGAATTATAGGAACACCCTTGACAAATTTTACTTATGTGAGTCTAAAGTAGACTACTTTTTATGAGAATGGACTTGTTCTAAAAACACTCGTGAAAATCAGGATAACACATAGTTGTAATGTGCTGGTTGTGAAAGCTTATGTCAACACCTAGATCATTGTATGTAAGCAGTGATATTTTATTTTTCTTAAGGAGTCATAGTTCAAGTCTAATACCACTACAGACTTTAGAGTAAAGGTTGTTATTTTACTAAGTGAAGGTTCAATGCAGAGTATACCTTCGCTATGCATAGTACTGTAATAGTCTAACTTCAATTAAATTGTAAAGTATTCTCTTATCTTAATTAAAATGAGTGGGGAATTGTTTGTCACGCTCCAAAGCTACCCCAGGACGCGGGACCTTAAATCACGAGTGCCCCAAGCTAACTCTGCCGACATATCATAACATACTAAATAAACTGAATTTGGAAAGTATTGTGCGGAAGCTTAAAACATCATGTAAACTGAAATGATGGGGAATACCCATACTAAATTTAATGACTGGCATGACAACTAAAATGTAATGCCCACGGAGGGACTTATAAACTTACGGGGGCACATAGTCTTTGGACTATTTGGGTACGCCGAATCCTAGATGACTGAATTTCTGTAACACTGGATAGCTCAAAATACTGACATGCTAACTGAAAATGCAACATTGATGTACTGATAATGAAACATTCAAATCTAAGACATGTATATCTTAAATAACTGACCTAGCATTTGTAATTCATGAACTAAAAAAGCTACATAACTAGGGTTCTGAATTTATGAAAATAATCTACGCGAAACAATACCAAAATCATGATAATCTGATTAGGAAATTGCCGACCTCCATTTGAGGTCGGTAATTATTAGGCCGGTATTCATTGTTTTTATAGTAGTGTGAAATTCTAGGAACCCTAGGTTTAGATAATATTAAGGGAATCAAGAATCTGTCTGAATTCTAGGAACCTAATGGGTGAAAGGAATCCACTAGTGAAATTCCACATACCTGATGACGAATTTCACGAAGAATCTTTTGATTTCGGGGCTGGAACTGATGAAAGTCTGTTGCGTTCTTGGAACTAGGACTGGTCGACTCTTTCTCCTCTTTTTGCTCTAATTTTCGCTTGTCTTAGGTGAATACTTGATTAGGTTAGGTTCTAATTAGTTTAGTAGGCTAAAACTGATCAAAATCATGTAGTTTAGGGGTTTAACGACATAGCTTAGGTGTCCAACCCATAAGAAAAAGATCAAAACGATCATGACTTAGAAGTCTTAAGGGGCTGATTTCCGAGGTTTACATTGTTAGTGTCATATTTTAGTATAAATAAAAATGTATCATATATCACATTATGTATCATGTTATTGGTGCACATTAACATTTGTGCCTCTTTAGTCTAATCAATTGTGAAAGAATGTGATCATTAGTTGTAGTAACTTTTGTAATCACCAACTCTTTATTTCACTGATTATTCTACCTTTTTATTTTCCTTGTTCGATTGGTTAGGAGCAATTGTATTCAAAAGATATAATGCCTTTCTCAATAGCCTTTGTTATTTGATACTAGTTTTACAAGACTTTTACTGTAAACTTATCTGAACTTTGAATTTTTATTCATCTCATAAACCATGAATTTACAACAGGTTGGTTAGATACTTGTTCTTCATGCTACCTATAAGATTGCATCTAAACTAAGGCTGACAATTTCAGCCCATATAAATGAAATGAAACCATTTTTTCATATTAAATTAAATGGATTATTCATATTTTCTTAAATAGATAAATATGGACTTGAACCTGTTTAAGCACATACAAATATGAACAAAATGAGTAAACATAGAATCCATGTATGCCCCTATACCACTATCTTATTACTCCCTCCGTTTAAAAAAGAATGGTCTAGTTTGACTTGGAACGGAGTTTAAGAAAAGAAAGAAGACTTTTTAATCTTGTGGTTCTAAATTAAAGTTATGTCAAATGTACCAAAATGCCCTTTAATCTTGTGGTCTTAAACATGCCACGTGGAAAGTTAAAGTTAAAGTGTTGCCAAAAAAGGAAAAGAGTCATTCTTTTTGAAACAAACTAAAAAGAAAATAGGAATATTATTTTGAAACGGATGGAGTATAAAAATCCCTAATTGCACTATTTGTTTTTGAAGTAACATATAAAAATTTGGGCTGGGGGCCAAAAAAAAAACTTTTAAATCTTTTTTTTAAAAAATCGGGGGTGAAATTAAAAAAAAAAGTGTTTTTAATTTATTTATTTTTTTGGGGTGGGGTGGGGTGGAGGGAGGTCATGGAGTGGTAGGGTTAGGGTGTGATGGTAGGGGTTGAGGTACTAACAACTTAGCTTTGATATAATATTTCTTGGCTTTAGGATATTAAAGTGGGTTACAACCATTTACCCAAATCATATTTACGCATATAAGTTTAAGTGTCTATTTGTGTACACCCAAAGTTGAAGGGTATAAATATGAAATGAGACCAAGTTAAAGGGCATATATGTGTATTATGCCTTTTAATTAACTTGAGTAATAGGAAATCGTGTCTCATAAATTTGGACAAATAGAAGATTATGTTAGTCTCAAACAAAAAAGATATGAAATATAGGTCTCTGTCTTTGTAGCAACTTAGATCTTAGTCTATGTCATTGGATGTATATGAGTGCACTAAAAAACAACCTACTTTCAAGTTGTAAAGAAAAATAGAAAAAATAAATAAAGAAATCAATAGTTTAATTAACCATAAAACAAGGATAGAAGATTAATCTCTAAACATGAAATATAATGTGTCATATAATTTTGTGAACCTCAAACAATTTCAATTTCATAGAGTATTTGTTGCTTATCATTCACACAAATACTGAATAACTCTGCTCAGACGAGAATTGCACATATCAATTATATTCCAACTCCTTGAGATTTTCTTCAGAAGCATCAATAGTTGGAAGTTTTATCCTAAGTTGTACATTTTCATCATATTTTCCATATGTAAAAACAAGATAGCAATAATCATTTTGGTGATTATTACTAACCAAGGTATAAAGTTGTTGTCCTGCTGCAAAGCCACCAAGAAGTTGATATGATCTTTCTGATTGATCCATAGTTACACAAATATCATCACCACAAGCAGCAACTTCTATTTGTGTTCTATAGATGAAATCCAAAACTTGTGAAATTTCTTTTTCAAACTCATAAAATGGTCCATTTTCAAAGTTGAATTTTCTAAGCTTACATACTCCTTCTCCCAATTCCATCATTGCTCCTTTGTGATTTTTGTTGAATAAGTGATGGAATCCTACTGCACATTGAAGAATTCCGTGGAGTAGAGTTCGAATGGGCTCTTGGGATTCGTTCCAAAGGGCTTCAAGAACATCGTGACATCTGTCATAGGTGACAAAATAAATTTATATTTTTGTAACATGTTTAAAATCCACCTAACTATAAACGGATTGAGTTGGAGTTAATTGCATAAAATTCAGTTTTTTAAAGAATTTAAATTTTGTTCCCGTTAGCCCAGCGGACTAAATTTATCTATCATAAAAGAAAAAAATAAGCGAACTGAAGAAATTTATAACCTGTTTGGCTAAGTTTTTGAGAGGTCAAATGAGTAAAAAAGAATATTAAAAAAGAGGTGTTTGACAAATTTTTAGGGAGTAACAAAAATTGTTCTCCAAAAGTAAAATTTTTTTCAAAATTTACTTTTTTTCAAAATACATTTATAACTTACTTTTATAACGTCGACCAAAAAATATTCTTTTCTCAAAAGTGTCTTGAAAATTTATTCATCAAATACAAATGACTTCTTACCGAAGTACTTTTAAAAATTTACTTTCCAAAACAAATTTAATTTTAAAAATTTGATCAAACAAACTGAACTTTAAAAACATAAATTTAAAGACTAACCACAAAAAAATTAAAAGGGGTCTAAATAGTGTAATGTGACAAAGTCAAAATGCAAACCCAGTCCAGACATACATTATCATATTTAGCAATTGGGAATTGTGTAAATTTTAAAGAAACTAAACTAATAATTTCAGAAAAATAGATCAACTTTCACAATTTTTTTTTAGACTAAACCAATTTTGACCTAAGCAAACTGTATGTAACGAATCATTTTATAATTTGACTTTTCATTTTTCTTTTTACCTGTAATAATCTCTGTTATTAAAAAGTGTCACAGCTTCTTGGAAACTATTGTTTTTCGATTTCTGATCATCTTCTTCATCTTCGTCTTCCACAAAACTCCTTCGAGAAAAGAGGCGATAGCTATATGATGATGGTGAAGTGTAATTGGTCTCCTTGAATTGATGATAATATAATTGGTTATGTAAATGAACCTTTGAATATGGAAAATTAGAGAGTGAAGATATGTTAGGAAAAGATATTAGAGTTTGATTGAATTTTGGGAGATTGATAGAAATGTTATTAGCCATAAAAGAATGATTTTCCTAGCTACATCTTTTTTTTGTCTCTTTTATTGTGATGGTTTCTAATTTGTGGTTCATTTTTTCTTATCACTTCAAAAATCAGATATTGTTTTACAATAAAATCTCCCAAGATTTTTCCTTTAAATGTAGGGAAAGTTACACATTTAACAGGTATGTCAAAAATAATTAATTACATTTTATAGTCAAATCAACAGAAAAAAAATATGTTTTCTCTATTTTTATTTGTCTGTTTGACTTTTCTTTTTTTAAGTGTATTTTAAATAGATATCGTTTTTCTTTTTCAGCAACTTTTAAATTTTGACTTTTTATATAAAATACTTAACGAAATAAGATTAAAGGATATTTTGATAATAATTTAATTTAAGTTTCTTAACTTTTGTTTAGAAAATAATTATAACAATTTATTTTCTAAGAAAACAAAAAATATAAAACTTAAACTTATGTTTACAAAAAAACATCTTCTTTGTATCATTTA
Organism: Solanum lycopersicoides; assembly: GCA_022817965.1. Lineage (NCBI taxonomy): Eukaryota > Viridiplantae > Streptophyta > Magnoliopsida > Solanales > Solanaceae > Solanum > Solanum lycopersicoides. Next base: position 8,516,607 of record CM040620.1, read on the forward strand.
ATTTAAGTATCTTAATTTTCTTTTAGAAAATAATTGTAATAATTCATTGGGGGCATACTCAGGTATTTCCAAGCACTTCCTATTCCTGTAAGGAAAAATTAGCAAACTACTCAAAATAACAAACATATTTAGTGAAAAGCTCTCTATTTTAAAAATATTAATAAAAAAATTTAAAATATCATTATTTTATAAAAATAATGTATCCAAAATCAATTTCTAATTTTCCTCACATTTTAGTATATGTTTCTCGTGAAAAAGAAAAAAAAAATTACACTTCAATTAACTCCTTACCAAATTTAAAAAAGAATAATTTATTTTCTCTCTCTAAAATTTATATCTTTCATTCTCCCTTATTTTTCAAATTCCCCATATCACGCTTCCCCCATTTTTCAGATTTTCCATATCACTCTTCCCCTTTTTTTATGGGCAACTTTCACATATAGCAAATAAAAAATTCATATTTGTATGCTATAGCAAAGTTTGCATATTTGCGCTCCATAGCAAACATAGAAACTGTATAATTCGCTATACATATACAGTTGAAACGAATTGTATAAAACGAAGTGTATAAAACGAGAAAGAGAAAGACACTTGGGTAGAGACTTGTATAAAAACGAAGTGTATAAAACGAATTGTATGATTATAAGTGTATAGAACGATTATATACAATTTGAATTTGTATAAAATGAGAAAGAGAGAAAGACAAAAGAGACTTGGCAGGGAATATACAATTGAATCCAATTGTATAAAACGAGAAAGAGAGAAATTAGATACAATTTGAAATTTGTATAAAACGAGAAAGAGAGAAAGACAAAAGAAATCGGGCAGGGAAGTATTTTTATTGTATAATTATAAGTGTATAGGACGAAAATATATGTACTTGCATGTGTATATACAATTTTCTCACGCTTTATACAAACAGAAACGCAATTTATACATTTCGTTTCTGTTTGTATAAGTGAGAAAGGCGAGGGTGGCGAGCGAGATTTGGGAGAGTGGCGAGCGAGATCTGGAAGAGGGGAGAGAGGGGAACAAAAATATATGTATTTATACAATTTTCTCTGCTTTATACAATTCGAAATAATTTTGATACACTTGTGTTTGTATAAAAAGTGAGGAGCGAGGGAGAGATTGGAGGAGAGTGGCGAGCGAGATATTGGGAGAGAGGCGCCTGGCAATTTTTTGCAAACGTTTGCTATGGAGCACAATTAAATCAAAACCTAGCTACTCCATTTATTTTAGGTTATTAGTTTGCTATTATATACAATTATCCCTTTTTTTATTTCAGAAATTGGATTCTCAACAATCCATTGATTAAGGTATTCATCTTTATGCTATTGTTTTATGTTTTCGTTTGAAGTTTTTTCGATTTTTGTGTGTTCTTGTGTTTTTCAATCTCCCTATTTTCAGTTAAGATTTCAAATAAAGAGAAAAACACAAAAACTGCAATTCAATGTCTGATTCAAAGAGGAATATAAGAAGTATCACATATAATCATCAACTTTTGGGGATTTTGCCTTCTTGATTTATGCATTACTCAAGGATTATTCGAAAATGTAGTTTGTGTAGAAGATCTAAGTTTCTTCATGATTCTACCTGCATTCAAGTTCAAGATAGTAATGTCAGCAGGATAAATACACTATTAATAAAATAAAATAAAAAAATTAGGTGTAGAAGATTTCGAAAAACTTATTGAACACCAAGCTGAGGAAGAACAATTTTCTATTAGTTTGTTTTGTATTTATAGTTCTTTTTTAGAATTTGGTACTCCTTCTCAATTTGTATTCAAAATCATTATGTATGCTATCAAAATTTGTATTTATTAAAAATCTTATGTTGCGTAGTTTATGAATCTTGTATTTGTCCCTAATTTGTATTCATCTCAAAGGTATGTCAGCTAGTTATATATTTTATTTATAGGAAGAACAACTTTCTATTAGTTTATTTTGTTTTTATAGTTTTTTCTTCAACTTTTTGTATCCTTTCGTATTCAAACTAGAATGTATTTTATTAACATTTGTATTTTATTTAAGAATGATTGCAACAAATGTTCTCGTACTCTTTTTCAATTTTATATTTCATTCTCACTTTTTCATCATATTATTTTTATATTTTATACATCATTATACAAAATAAAATATAAAAAGTAGAAGGAATACAAATACAAATAATATACATATTGGAATGAACACGACTTAAGAAATGAAACAAGATTTTGAAGAGAAAAATAAATACACACTGAAAAAAATAACGAATACAAATATGTTTTTTAAATAGCTACATATTTATTTGACATACATATTGGAATGAATGCAAACTAATAAAGAAATACAAGTTTCATTATACAAAATACAACATGAAAACTAGAATGAATACAAATACAAATGGTATGCATATTGGAATGAATACGATTTAAGCAAGGATACAAAATTTTAAAAAATAAAATAAATACACTGTGAGAAAATATGTAAAATAACAGATAAACTATAGGTGTTCAAATTTCTAAATTAAAATTTTTTAAATTTAATAGATAAAACTATAACGTGTTATAAGTTTCATAACAATGAGTAGTAAAAATCGGATATTGAATTTTTTGATTCCTTGATTTTCATAACATTAATTAGTGAAAATTGGATATAGAAAATTTTATAGTGTGGTACTTCTTTAATTCCGTGATTTTCATAACAATAATTAGTGAAAATTAGATATTTATTTTGATAAATAAAAGTGTTAGAAACAAAAAAAGATTAAGAAAATTGGATACTGCATTTTTTTAAAACAATGGTGAAAGACTTATTGTTTAGAACATCGTGAACGAAGAAGAAAGAGATGGAAGTTGGTTATTTTGATAAATTGTAACTCATGAGACTTTTTAAGCAGTTGTTCCTTTTTATAATAATTCTATCCCCTAAATTCCTCCAAGCTGTGATATAAAAATTGTATTCTTTAAATAAAAATAAATAATAAAAACATAAATAAGATACATAACAAAATAAAATTTTGACATTTTTACTAAATATTGAAAGTGTTGCTAATGAGCCCTCTTAAATGTTAAAATATTGACATTTTGAAAATTTTTCCCTTTCTGGAATATTATATAAGGCCCAATCTGTTGGGAAAAGAACATTTATTTCCAAAAAAATAAATTGGAATATCTATTTTTATACGTTTCATTACTCTACCTTCCTACTTTTAAAAAAAAAATAACATATATCAATTTTTTTTGCACGTTGATGGTATGTTGATAATAATACCTATTTTTTTTCTTTTGATACCATCAGAGTATTTTGCTTCGGTCCTTCGATAAGATTATAATCATCCATTATATCATAACAGTATATCTATATATTGTTGTGGTACCATTGAAGTATGTTTCAGTTCCTCAACATTTTAATTTTAAAAAATATAAGAATATGATTTCTACTAATTTAGAGTTTAATAAATAAGATTGACTTTAATAATTTTCTCTTACTTATTTCTTAAAAAAAAGGGAATCAAATCCTATATGATACTGATAGTGGAAGAAAATAAAAATTTACGTTTGCGGCACGTTAAAATAAAGTTTTGAAGAAGCTTTAATGGATAATGGAGTCTGACAATTTCAACTAACTCAAAATCTCGACTCCCAAATTTAAGATATTGATCTCATTTCGATATTTCAAGTCTTTCAATATATTATTCACTCGAAACAATTCATGTTTGCGGCACTTCAAATTTTAAAATAAACAAGTTTTAATGGCTAATGGAGTCTTTTAATCCTCACCAAATCAAAATCTCCTCTAAATAGTTCCAATTTTATATAGGAGCTCCTCTTGATGTCCAAATGTTTTAATATATTATCCACTCAAAAACAATTTACGTTTGCGACACGTAAAAATTTAAAATCAAACTTTAATGATAAAATTTTGGCACACAAATGGTTGTCAAACATAGGTAACTTTTGTAGGGATGGCTATGGAGCGGGTTGGGGCGGGTAGAAGCTTAATTCGCAAATTTCAACCCCCCGGTCCCGCTTAATATGTTTTTTCAATTCTTAACTTACACCGCCCTGCCCCGCAAAGACCAGCCCCACTTATGTTATATATATTTATTTTTCTTTTCTGTATTATGTAATTTTCTAAAGCAATAGACAAATTTAACATTTTTAACGATGAAGATCTAATTTGATTATTTCTCATTTGTTATGTTAAAACACACCAATTAAATAGTTTCTACTTTGTACACCTCTAGGTGGCTTTGTCTCATAACTAAATTCAAATTTTATTACAAATAAATTCAATTTAATTTCCTGTACTAAAATCCATTAGAAAATTTGATTATAAAATCATATATCTTTTAAAAACTTAGAGAAAGAGTGAAAAACGGTAACAAACAACAGTTAAAGAGACGAAAGTAGAGAGAGTGGAGCAATCAAATAAGAAAAGTGAGAGAAAAAATTTTCAACCCGTCACCTGCCCCGCCCTGCTTAATTTCTTTAAAAAAATTATTTTCAATCTGCCCCGCCCCGCCCAAGGCTAAACCCTCCCTGCACCACATAGATACCTACCCTGCCCCGGCCTCACAATCGTCCCGCCGCATTGCCATCCCTAAACTTTTGTTCCGTCACACTGCCCCTCTCAGGTAGAGTTGATCCAATCTGTACTTCTACTACTTATGAACTGATATCCTCCTCTACAACTTCACATATTTTCATGTGTTACATACTCATAACTAATCTAAATTATGTATAAATAAAATTTCAACCTCAAATCAATCAAACAATTTCCAATAAACATTCAGCAATTTAAATGTATATTAAAGAAATTTCTTACCTTCAAAATAAGAATAACACTCTTGTTTCAAATAAAAAATAGTTACAAACTAGATTTGTTGGGGTACTTCAACACAGAGAACCCCTCCAAAAATTGGCGTATGCCATTAATAGCAGCGCGCACACGGTATTCTTTAGTAAAAGGCGAAAGAATAGTTCGCTATGTGCTCACTGCATGGCTGCGTAAGTTTTGCAATGAATTTATGTGTTTGTTTTATATTACTACAAAGTTTATATTTACTTATTATTTAACGGTGTGGTACTCGCCTCACTCCTTTAATATCTATATGAACAAAAATCATTACGTTTCTTGATGATTTTGCTATCCTTTTTTATTCATCCAGATTCTGTTTTCCTTTATTTCAGTCTGGAGCAGTCACTCTGCAAAACAAAAAATAAACCAATATAAACATGTTCAATTTGAGCCCCAAGTTTAGCAGACCCCATGTATTAGTAACCAGATGCATAAACCCAGACACACACTTCCTCTTGCAAAAAGGTTAGACAAAATTTTGTTTTAGAAATTGGTAGGGGCCGCGCGAACGCAGGCCCCCGCTGCAACAAATTATGACGTAGGCTCGACCACTTGGGCCGACCTTAGGCGGGTACCCCTCCAGAGTGCAATGGAGGTCACCAACCTAGGCCATAGGCCTTATTGATCACCCATTGACCCCGTCCAGGTAAGTATGTTTCTTGGAGCTCATACCTTTTTTCTTATACCCATTTTAATCCCTTTATTCCTTTGCTTCAGCCGATGAGGGACTTATTACCCTTGATTATATTTTTTCTCATTTATAGCACCAAATAGACAACAAACAGGATGACTAACTCATCTCTCTTTGCCTTTACTTACATATGGAAAGCAAAAGACAGGCCTCACAACTCTGAGTTGAGCTAAAGCTGTATCCATGTCAATGGGGTTTGGCTCATGAAACAACCATTCAACCAAATGCAATTCCTTTTGTTCTCTATTCTTATGGTAAATGGAGAGACTATTGCAAGAAAATTTTGTTTAAAAGTAGCATATTCTTCTTTTGATTTTCAATCCTTTCTTTCTCTGTTTCACCTTTTTTCACCAAACAATCTTTTGCTCCATCTTGCTCAATTACTTATACACCACACACGCATCCATCAACGTTTCTAAAGATTACAATCAACATATTGCTTAACAGCAACAACAAGATTCCCGTAAAATATAATCTATCTCATTTGAATAGTGAGGCTTCAGATCACTCTGCTATTTTACTAAATACCGATCCTCAGCCTATAAGAAAAAAGCGATGCTTCTATTTTGATAAAAGATGGAGTGAAAAGGATGCAATATAATGAATAATTTAGTGACAAGTAGATGGCTTTGAACACTCCAAAGTAAGCTTCAAACTAAAATTGGGAACTGAAAAGGGGTAAAGGGAACTGAAAACAAAGAATAATTGGGATCAAAAATCAAATTGATAAGCTTAAGAATGATCTTGATCACTTTGACCTCTCTAAACTTCGATTTTTGTGAAAAGAATTAGGTAAAGCTTACAAAGAAGAAGAAGCATGCTGGAAATAAAAATCCCCATATTTGTTCATATTATGTGTTGAAGGACTTTCCAAGCTTTTGAACCAAGCTGAGGAGCAAGGAGAGTTGCGTGGAATAATCCTAAGAAGAGGAGGTCCTACGGTAAATCATATTTTCTTTGCTGATGAATCCTTTTTATTCTTTGTTCAATTAATACTCAAAGTGCGGTAAGAGTTTTTGAAATTCTAACAACTTATGAACTTTGCTCAAGCCAAAAAGTTAATTTGAAAAATCAACAATTTATTTTAGCAAAAATATACCGAGAAAGAAAAAGATAATTTATAGCGGAGATAGGACAAATACATAGAGAAAATTTGGGACTTTATTTAGGATTACATGCGGTAGTTGAAAGATCAAAGAAGAAAATGCTTGAGTTTATCAAGAAGGAGTTGATACTAAGATAATTAAAGGATTGGAAGAGTAGTTTTTTAAGCGCGGCAGGCAAAGAAGTCATGCTTAAGTCAGTACTTTCTTCTATTCCTTATCAGTTTTCAGTTTCCAGATAACTTAGGAATTGAGTTACTATCATTTTTTCTGATTTTTGGTGGAGGAAAAATGAGGGGAAAGGAAAAATGGCAGAAACTTTGTGAGGCAAAGTCCCAATGGTTTTCGAGATCTCAAACAAGCCTTTTTGCTAAACTTGCGTGGAGAATTTTAACCCAAGAGGATTCTTTGCTT
>CM040620.1:8523683-8775508 GCA_022817965.1 Solanum lycopersicoides
ACATCAACATTGATCTGTCCCACAGGGAATCGCTTGAACCAAACTGCGTGAATGTGAACGTAATCCATGATATAGCATCCGATATCATGTCTTCAAATCATGCCTCCTGGCCGGCATTCAATATAGTCATCATGCTGGGAAATTTGGAGATCATGGACCTTCTGTAAGTTTGGAGATGCAAACAAATTAGAGACGTTATATGAAACACAGATTGCTTGGATACATTCAAGGCTGCATAATATCAAAACCTTTCCACCAAATCTCAAATTGGATGTGCCGCTGACAGATGTTTGTGATACCCATTGAAAGACTAAGGCATATTGTTATCTTCTCTGCTCTTGCTCTTTTTTCCTTCGTTATGTGTCAGATTCTGTTTGTCTGGAAAGTTCAATGGGTCTAGACCTTGCTGGATGCGGTTAAAATTAACACAGGATGCTAGTTATGATATTACTAATGGAAAAGCAGCTTAGGCTTGGTGTCAGAGAACCACAACTGGTGATTGTTTGTCTTTCATAGTCCCCCTGCCTCCAAGTGTTTAGGTGATAATCAACCAAGCAAAAGCATTAGCTGCTCAACTACGGACTTAAAATGGTGCATCCACCATGGCTTTAACCAAAATGCAAATTGGGAGTTTGACTCTCTTATAAATGGGGATATGTTGAACAATAGAAGCACAACAAAACATGAAGCCTCAAAAGATCGATCCAGACACTATCAGAAACATGGAGATATACGTTGGACACTTTCACATGTGTATACGAGAAGCTATACTGTGGTGATTTTTTAGCGCAACAACTTACTCGAGTGGGCATAGCACTTTGTTAGCGGAAACGTGAAACTAAAGAACAAGGAAGAACAACATATTTAACGTGGTGCGGATCAAAATGATCATCTCATGTCACCAATGAAACAACTGCATCTGATATTTAATTTCACTCTACAAAGAATACAAGTGAAATACTACAAGAGAGAGACACAAATGCCTTAGAAGGTGTAGAAGGCAAGTGAGAGTGATGATTTGAAAATGACATTAGAGCTACCTATTTATTAGGATAAATCATACCTATTGATGTCATCCATGAATCACTTATGTGTCAGTGTCAAATTGTCAAGGTTAAGATAGCAAACCATTTTATGGTTTGCCTAACTTTCACCTACCAAGATACAATCTTTGACTTGATTTTGTACTAATTATCTTCCTACCAAATATTCATATTAATTCATCTTCCATTTAGTTTGATTCCACAAGAACCAAAACCAACTCTTTCAATCTCCACCTTGGTTTGTGTTCCAAGCATGCGTATAAACAACTCCGGCCAAAACTTCTAAGCTTACTGGGCAATCCCATTGTAAGAAACAAGAAGAATCAAACCTTTGTTGAACATACCAGCTCCACCTAGCAGTTGTTCTCTTAGAGTTGCATCAATTGATGCATACTCCCGCCAAGTCCTTGCAGTGTGCAAACTTGGCAAGCGGGACTATTTTGGTCAACATGTCTGCAGCGTTATCGTCTGTGATAACCTTCTCAACCTTGATAGCTCCCTTTTCTACGACATCTCGAATAAAATGAAATCTGACATCAATGTGTTTGGTGCGCTCATGAAATCTTTGATTTTTAATCAAATGAATAGCACTTTGACTATCACATTTTAGAATTGATTTAAGCTGAACTGAACTCAATTCTGCCACCAAACCTTTCAACCAGATAGCTTCTTTCACTGCCTCCGTTGCTGCCATATATTCTGCTTCTGTTTGTAGACAAAGCGACAATCGACTGTAAAGTCGATTTCCAACTAACGGCACTGCCAACGAGAGTAAAGATGTATCCAGTTGTGGACCTCCTTCGATCAAGATCCCCTGCATAGTCAGAATCAACATAACCGAGAATTGAAATACCTTCACTTTTCCGAAAGGTTAGGCCAACATCAGGAGCTCCTTTGAGATATCTCAATATCCACTTGACAGCTTCCAGTGCCTTTTTCCTGGATTTGCCATGTACTTGCTTACCACACTTACAGATTGGGCAATATCTGGACGTGTGCATACCATAGCATACATAATGCTACCAACTGCACTCGCATAAGGAACCTTTGACATATGCTCCACCTCATCCATAGATTGAGGCATTTGTAACTCTGAAAGCTTGAAATGAGAAGCTAACGGTGTACTTACAGGCTTGCTCATATGCATATTGAATCTTTCAAGAACTTTTCCGATGTACCTCTTCTGAGAAAGATGTACAACACCATTTTCTCTTGAAATTTCCATTCCAAGGATTTTCTTTGCAACTCCTAGATCCTTCATGTCAAATTCCTTGCTCAACAGTTTCTTCAAAATATTTATCTCTGTGATGTTGTTAGCAGCAATAAGCATATCATCAACATACAACAAAGATAAATCATAGAGTTACCAGACATCTTCTTGTGATACACACAACTATCAAATGCACTCCTCGAAAATCCATGTGTAGTCATGAATGCATCAAACCTCTTGTACCACTGTCTAGGGGATTGCTTCAAACCATACAAAGACTTCTTCAGTTGGCATACATGGTCTTCTTTTCCTTCAGCTAGGAAACCTTCAGGCTGATCCATATAGATTGTCTCTTCTAGATCACCATGTAAGAAAGCAGTTTTGACATCAAGCTGTTGAAGCTCTAAATCAAATTGTGGAACCAATGCTAGTAGCACGCGAATTGAGCTATGTTTCACGACTGGAGAAAAAATCTCATTGTAGTCAATTCCCTCCTTCTGACTGAAACCCTTTGCAACCAATCTCGCCTTGAACCTAGCATCTTCCACTTCTAGAATACCTTCTTTCTTTCTGTAGACCCATTTGCATCCAACTGTCCTCATCCCCTTTGGCCTTTTAACTAAGACCCATGTCTCATTTTTGTGAAGAGACTCCATCTCTTCCATCATGGCTAACTGCCATTGTGCAGCATCTTTGCAAGAAGTTGCTTCAACATACGAAGAGGGCTCGAGATCCTTAATCTCTTCTTCTGCAGCTACGAACGCATGTGCAATCAGATTTTCTTGCTCTATAAGACGTTCCGGTTTCCGTATCTGCCTTTTGTCCCTTCCCTTCGCAATTGTGTATGGTTCATTGGAAGCAAGTTCTTTAAGATCTGCATCTTTTGACTCATCAATTTGAGTCTCTTGATCCCGTTCCTTGGTAAGCTCCACCGGTAGCTCCACCTGCTCGTTGTTCTCGTTTCTAGATAACTCCACAGAAACTTTACGAGGATCAAGTATAGAGGATTCATCAAAGGTAACATCTCTACTAACTACAAATTTGAGTAAAGACAAACACCATAGTTTGTACCCTTTTACTCCATCTACATACCCTACGAATATGGCCTTTTTAGCCCTTGGTTCAAGCTTACCTTCATTAACATGATAATAAGCTGGACACCCAAATATTCGCAAGTATGAATAGTTAGAGGGTTCACCTGACCAGACCTCATTCGGAGTCTTAAAGTCAATCGCTGATGCTGGAGACCGATTGACAATATGAGAAGCAGTATGAACTGCTTCAGCCCAAAATACTTTGGACATCTTAGCTTGTAAGAGCATACAACGAGCCTTCTCAAGAAGAGTTCTGTTCATTCTCTCGGCAACTCCATTCTGCTGTGGTGTGTGCCTGACCGTCTTATGCCTTGCGATCCCATGAACCTTGCAGAAATCATTGAACTCTTCACTGCAAAACTCCAAGCCATTGTCCGTGCGAAGATACTTGATTTTCCTCTCCATTTGATTTTCAACCAAAATCTTCCACTCTTTAAATGCTTCAAAAGCATCACCTTTTGTCTTCAGGAAACGCACCCAAACCTTTCGTGAAAAATCATCAATGAATGTGAGAAGATACCTCTTTCCTCCCTTCGATGGAAGCTTAGAGGGACCCCATAAATCTGAATGGATGTAGTCTAGCACCCCTCCCGTCTTGTGCTTGCCAGTGCTGAAGCTGACCTTTTTCTGCTTCCCTAAGACGCAGTGCTCACAAAATTCAAGTGTGCTGATCTTCTCACCATTCAAAAGGTTGCGGTTGCTCAACATCTCCAATCCTCGTGCGCTCATATGGCCTAGTCTCATGTGCCATAATTTTGCCTTGTCATCATTAGATAACTGCACTGTAGATGCATTTACAGAGCCAATAATGGTGCTTCCCGCAAGTGTGTAGAGGCCATCCTCCAGCTTGGCCTTCAACATGACTAAAGACCCTTTAGTCACTTTCATAGTTCCTCCTTCACTCATGTACTTATAGCCTTGTTTATCTAAAGTACCCAGGGAGATCAAATTCTTCTTTAGATCAGGAACATGACGGACTTCTGTAATAGTCCTCACGATTCCATCATGGCAGCGAACATGAACTGAACCAATGCCAACTATTTTACAAGTTGCATTATTGCCCATTAATACAGTTCCTCTGCTTGTTTCATAGCTGCTGAACCAATCTTTTCGGAATGTCATATGCAGAGTACAACCAGAGTCTAAGACCCATTTGTTGTCATAGACTCCACTATTGCATGATGTTGTTAGTACATAATCATCATCATTATCATGTACTTGCTCAACAATGGATGCGCTCGCCTTTTCTTTGGACTTCGACATAGGGCAATCTCGTTCAAAGTGCCCCTTCTTGTGACAGCCCCAACATTCCGCATTCTTTTTGTTCACACGAGACTTTGATCTGTACTTCGATTTGCTCCTTCCCTGTTGGCTAGTACGACCTCTTACAAAGAGTCCACTAGCTTCGTCACTTTTGTCTCCTTCAAAATGCATCCGCACATCACAAGAGTTTAGTGCTTGCCGCACTTGCTCAAGTTTAATAGGTTGTTTGCTATACATCATTGAATTCTCAATATCACGATATTTTGAAGTCAATGAAAATATAGCAAAAACATGCAAGCGTCTCCTCGTCCTTTTTAATTCCAGCAGTTTGTAAGTCCATCACAAGTTTATTGAACGCATCTAGATGGTCTTGCAACAAAGTACCTGAATCCATCTTAAATGTATGAAGACGCCGTTGTAACAACATCCTTGTTGTCACTGACTGGTCCTGGTAAAGCCCTTCCAGCTTTTCCCATAACTCTTTGGCCGTCTCTTCGGTACTTGTACTCACTTCACAAAGTACGTTAGGTGCAAGGGACAGTTGGATTGCACTCAATGCATCTCCTTCAATCTTTTCCTTGTCGGAATCCGATATCTTATCGGGGTACTTTCCGTCAATAGCATGGATTGAACCTTCCCTCCGCAGTAACGCTATCATCTGGATTTTCCAGATATTGAAGTTGTTGCGCCCACTAAATCTATCAATTTCAAACTTCATGGAACTCATTTTTTTTTTACTTGTTCTTCCTTTTCTACTACAATGTATTTGGAACTACAGAAAACCAAAGTAATCCTTTTCTGATGTGGAAGTTCAGACTGTGCTGCAACCACAGCATACTCAGACAGAACCTTGGCTCTGATACCAATTGTTAGCGGAAACGTGAAACTAAAGAACAAGGAAGAACAACAATATTTAACGTGGTTCGGATCAAAATGATCCTATGTCCACCAAAGAACAACTGCACTGATATTTATTTCACTCTACAAAGAATACAAGTGAAATACTACAAGAGAGAGAACACAAATGCCTTAGAAGGTGAGAAGGCAAGTGAGAGGATGATTTGAAAATGAATTAAGAGCTACCTATTTATAGGAATAAATTCATCCTATTGATGTCATCCATGACATCACTATGTGTCAAAATTGTCAAGGTTAAGATAGCAAACCATTTTATGGTTTGCCTAACTTTCACCTACCAAGATACAATCTTTGACTTGAATTTTGTACTAATTATCTTCCTACCAAATATTCATATTAATTCATCTTCCATTTAGTTTGATTCCACAAGAACCAAAACCAACTCTTTCACACTTTCTATTTCCCCTACGAACAACTCCCAAGAGAAGTGAAAGGTCTATTTCAACTTCCTAATATAAGGAGGAGATACGATAAGAATAATCTTTTTGTTAGTTGAATATATATGTTGTAAGTTTCATGTGGGAGTTATATTGGTTAGCTCTCATCTTTTGTTGATTGCAAGTTACAATCTGGTCTTTGCCCCCCTCCGTGTATTTTGCATTGAATGAATGGGAAAGACGTGGGTCTAGCCAGACCCCTGAAATAAAAACAAACAAACAAATATATTTCTTCTATCTCTAATTACTTGTCTATTAATTTACACACCTATTAAGGAATCAATTAATGACATAGAGACTTTATCATTTGTTTGGTAAATGTGAGTTTACCATTTTACCTCTATTAATTATGAAGGGAATGAATTAAAAATTTAATATTTTCAAACTAGATTTTTCAAAGAAATTAATTGAGGGTAATAATTTTTTTTGTAGTTTTTTCTTGATTTGTCAAAATAGACAAGTAATTAGGAACAACTATAAAAGAAAAAATGAACAAGTACTTTAAGGACAGAGGGAGTATATGTTTCCATAAATGCGTAGGACTGAAAGTTAATTTGAACAAATTTATTGTAGCTACAAATGTTATTCTCCACTGCAAATAATCTGCTACCATAAACAATAAATTTCATTCTTCCTCCACAATGTACTATTCTTAAAACAAAAAACGGTCCTTTTTTAAAAATAGTACTTTCTATTCTATTTATCACTACAACAAATGAATAATTTTGGGGTAATTATTTAACGGTAATAATATTTTAAAAATGTGTATCGTGAGTTTTAAAAAATAACACTTATGACACAGTCTACTTTCAAGTCTTCTATTGCAGGAGTAGTACTTCTGCACCATATGCTCCTTACTAATTTCTGCGCCGGCCAGAGGCATGGGTTGTAAACTGAGTGAAATATCAATTTTACAACTTTTAGTTTGACAAATTGTAGAAGGCCATTGCAATACATATTGCATATTATGAAATCGTTGGCTCTCCACTCTAAAGTAAATTATATCAATAACTAATATAAATAATAATCAATATTGTGAGATACTTCTTGAAGTAATCTTAGTCCATCATTATTGTGGGAGATAACCTTAACCGACATGTAAGACCATGTGACCTATTAACATGGAATTCAGTGTCTCCCACACCGAAAAGGGGTGTCCTACTTGCCAAGGTAGGAATCATGAACTTCTAGCCTACGTGGATCCACTAGCTAATTCTATCTAGACAACCCATGTTGGCACATAATTTATGGGACACGAGTAACCGTCACTTGTCCACTCGGTATTAAGCTTGATTTTCACGGAATAGTCATTAATCATATTCATCTTATCTTTAAGGAACATATGAAATCACTCGTCACATGGGTAATCACATCTTATCTTTCATTAGAGGGCATGGGTAATCGTAGCTTGCCTCATCATTAGAATAGATCCTTAACTTTGATTCATTTTAGGTAAGAAAACCTTTCTACCTTAGAATTCTTCATGTGAGAAATCCTTTCTTATTCATGAATTTAGTAATTATGTGAGAAACTCTTTCAGTACAATGAATACCAACAACAACATTTATGTTTTATTCTCAAAGCAACTCGTATCATATTTCATCAATTTCATAAGAACATGCATATATATTTCCATAATTCACCTTTCATAGTCCAAAACTCGCTCCAATCATCATAATCTACAAAACAAGGGTTAAGCATGGATTCATGGGGATTCATCTTATAATCATGGAATTATCTCATTTCATGCATAATACTTCATACAACAATCAATCATTTCAATATAGAAAGAAACTCACGAAATAGAAGAAACCCCAACTTCAATTGGAGATTTCTAACTTCAAAATTGGAGAATTCAGGAACTCTATGAAGGAAAGTGCTCCATGAATGAAGACTATCATACATTAATGTCAAAAGCTTGGAATCAATAGTGGAATTAGAGACTTGACTTGAAATCCTAGATTGACTTCTTCTTCAAGCTTTTTAGAGAGAGAAATATTTTAGAGAAGATGAACTTGCTCTTATTTTGATAATTTGAGAGAATGAATTGAATGGGTGATTTTTGGGGTTAAAAGCCTTTATAAAGGGCTTTGGGTAAAGGGTAAAACGACATGATATTGAATTAAAATAATTTGAAAAATACCCAAAAATCCTTGACTTAAAACTGACGAACACCACCTCACGATGGCCTTAACGGTCTATCAAGGGTTCCACGGACCGTTATGGCCGTCGTGGTCCTTGAGTAGTGGCAAGGGGAGGAACCCCTTCTTGGTGGACCCCTTGACAATCCCTACCACAGGCCGTTTAGGCCTCCGTGGGAGGGACGCTGGCCCTGCGAGCCTATGGAAAGCCTTCATGAGCCTCATATAACGGTTTGTCAACCTCTACACGGGTCGTTAAGGCCTCCGTGAGAGGGACTCCGGCCTAGGCAAGTCCCGGTCCACGAGCCTCCAACGAATCGTGATCCTCTTCACGGCCCGTCTGGGGCTCCGTGGAGAGTTTCATGGTCCACTTTTGGGCTTGTGAGTTGCCCACTTGACTCCTTATTAGCCTTTCTCAAATCTGAGGTGTTACACACAAGACCCGAGTCATGGACAAATAGGTTTACAATGTGCCAACTAGATCCATACAACAAACCCACATTAATATACAAAACACGCATAGGGACTAAGGCTGCTCATAAATACCCTTTTATTGATATACACGAACAAAACAAAGGTCCAATATGATCAGTAGCTTCCATCAATTCATTCATCAACGTCGTCCATACTATCACTCTTGCAGCCGAATGATCTCATAAATCTTATATCAAACACTTTATTTTGAGAAATTAATTTATTTTTAATTTTGATTAATTGTGATAGCACCAATTTAATTGGTAGAGTACAAATTCATTATCAAAACAGTAAATTCATACTCATTAGGAGAAAACACAATATAGTGAGATCATATTTATCACTTGTATACCATTAATACTAGTTGTGTTAAAATTTGTGATAATCTTGCATATTGATAAAATAAGGCTTTAGCAAGATATTGGTCTAAAGCACATCAAGGGGATTAAATTGAAATTCATAAATTCTGAATCAAATATGAGGAAAACCAATCTGGGGACTAAACATCCTATAACTAGGTTCAATGGAAAGAACGAATCATATTATGACTTGCTGTGAAATGCACTATTATTAATTTTGATTCAACCTCTATGATATGAGTGCATTTATAATAATGATTTGTGGAGGTTGCGTCTCTGAACTCTTATTGTAAGTCTATATCTTGTATAAATGGGGTGTCGAATTATAGGAACACCCTTGACAAATTTTACTTATGTGAGTCTAAAGTAGACCACTTTTTATGAGAATGGACTTGTTCTAAAAACACTCGTGAAAATCGGGATAACACATGGTTGTAATGTGCTAGTTGTGAAAGCTTATGTCAACACCTAGATCATTGTATGTAAGCAGTGATATTTTATTTTTCTTAAGGAGTCATAGTTCAAGTCTAATACCACTACAGACTTTAGAGTAAAGGTTGTTATTTTACTAAGTGAAGGTTCAATGCAGAGTATACCTTCGCTATGCATAGTACTGTAATAGTCTAACTTCAATTAAATTGTAAAGTATTCTCTTATCTTAATTAAAATGAGTGGGGAATTGTTTGTCACGCTCCAAAGCTACCCCAGGACGCGGGACCTTAAATCACGAGTGCCCCAAGCTAACTCTGCCGACATATCATAACATACTAAATAAACTGAATTTGGAAAGTATTGTGCGGAAGCTTAAAACATCATGTAAACTGAAATGATGGGGAATACCCATACTAAATTTAATGACTGGCATGACAACTAAAATGTAATGCCCACGGAGGGGACTTATAAACTTACGGGGGCACATAGTCTTTGGACTATTTGGGTACGCCGAATCCTAGATGACTGAATTTCTGTAACACTGGATAGCTCAAAATACTGACATGCTAACTGAAAATGCAACATTGATGTACTGATAATGAAACATTCAAATCTAAGACATGTATATCTTAAATAACTGACCTAGCATTTGTAATTCATGAACTAAAAAAGCTACATAACTAGGGTTCTGAATTTATGAAAATAATCTACGCGAAATAATACCAAAATCATGATAATCTGATTAGGAAATTGTCGACCTCCATTTGAGGTCGGTAATTATTAGGCCGGTATTCATTGTTTTTATAGTAGTGTGAAATTCTAGGAACCCTAGGTTTAGATAATATTAAGGGAATCAAGAATCTGTCTGAATTCTAGGAACCTAATGGGTGAAAGGAACCCACTAGTGAAATCCCACATACCTGATGACGAATTTCACGAAGAATCTTTTGATTTCGGGGCTGGAACTGATGAAAGTCTGTTGCGTTCTTGGAACTAGGACTGGTCGACTCTTTCTCCTCTTTTTGCTCTAATTTTCGCTTGACTTAGGTGAATACTTGATTAGGTTAGGTTCTAATTAGTTTAGTAGGCTAAAACTGATCAAAATCATGTAGTTTAGGGGTTAAACGACATAGCTTAGGTGTCCAACCCATAAGAAAAGGATCAAAACGATCATGACTTAGAAGTCTTAAGGGGCTGATTTCCGAGGTTTACATTGTTAGTGTCATATTTTAGTATAAATAAAAATGTATCATATATCACATTATGTATCATGTTATTGGTGCACATTAACATTTGTGCCTTTTTAGTCTAATCAATTGTGAAAGAATGTCATCATTAGTTGTAGTAACTTTTGTAATCACCAACTCTTTATTTCACTGATTATTCTACCTTTTTATTTTCCTTGTTCGATTGGTTAGGAGCAATTGTATTCAAAAGATATAATGCCTTTCTCAATAGCCTTTGTTATTTGAAACTAGTTTTACAAGACTTTTACTGTAAACTTATCTGAACTTTGAATTTTTATTCATCTCATAAACCATGAATTTACAACAGGTTGGTTAGATACTTGTTCTTCATGCTACCTATAAGATTGCATCTAAACTAAGGCTGACAATTTCAGCCCATATAAATGAAATGAAACCATTTTTTCATATTAAATTAAATGGATCATTCATATTTTCTTAAATAGATAAAATGGACTTGAACCTGTTTAAGCACATACAAATATGAACAAAATGAGTAAACATAGAATCCATGTATACCCCTATACCACTATCTTATTACTCCCTCCGTTTAAAAAAGAATGACCTAGTTTGACTTGGAACGGAGTTTAAGAAAAGAAGACTTTTTAATCTTGTGGTTCTAAATTAAAGTTATGTCAAATGTACCAAAATGCCCTTTAATCTTGTGGTCTTAAACATGCCACGTGGAAAGTTAAAGTTAAAGTGTTGCCAAAAAAGGAAAGGGGTCATTCTTTTTGAAACAAACTAAAAAGGAAATAGGAATATTCTTTTGAAACGGATGGAGTATAAAAATCCCTAATTGCACTATTTGTTTTTGAAGTAACATATAAAAATTTGGGCTGGGGGCCAAAAAAAAAACTTTTGAATCTTTTTTTTAAAAAATCGGGGGTGAAATTAAAAAAAAAAGTGTTTTTAATTTATTTATTTTTTTGGGGGTGGGGTGGGGTGGAGGGAGGTCATGGAGTGGTAGGGTTAGGGTGTGATGGTAGGGGTTGAGGTACTAACAACTTAGCTTTGATCTAATATTTCTTGGCTTTAGGATATTAAAGTGGGTTACAACCATTTATCCAAATCATATTTACGCATATAAGTTTAAGTGTCTATTTGTGCACACCCAAAGTTGGAGGGTATAAATATGAAATGAGACCAAGTTAAAGGGCATATATATGTATTATGCCTTTTAATTAACTTGAGTAATAGGAAATCGTGTCTCATAAATTTGGACAAATAGAAGATGATGTTAGTCTCAAACAAAAAAGATATGAAATATAGGTCTATGTCTTTGTAGCAACTTAGATCTTAGTCTATGTCATTGGATGTATATGAGTGCACTAAAAAACAACCTACTTTCAAGTTGTAAAGAAAAATAGAAAAAATAAATAAAGAAATCAATAGTTTAATTAACCATAAAAAAAGGATAGAAGATTAATCTCTAAACATGAAATATAATGTGTCATATAATTTTGTGAACCTCAAACAATTTCAATTTCATAGAGTATTTGTTGCTTATCACTCACACAAATACTGAATAACTCTGCTCAGACGAGAATTGCACGTATCAATTATATTCTAACTCCTTGAGATTTTCTTCAGAAGCATCAATAGTTGGAAGTTTTATCCTAAGTTGTTGTACATTTTCATCATATTTTCCATATGTAAAAACAAGATAGCAATAATCATTTTGGTGATTATTACTAACCAAGGTATAAAGTTGTTGTCCTGCTGCAAAGCCACCAAGAAGTTGATATGATCTTTCTGATTGATCCATAGTTACACAAATATCATCACCACAAGCAGCAACTTCTATTTGTGTTCTATAGATGAAATCCAAAACTTGTGAAATTTCTTTTTCAAACTCATAAAATGGTCCATTTTCAAAGTTGAATTTTCTAAGCTTACATACTCCTTCTCCCAATTCCATCATTGCTCCTTTGTGATTTTTGTTGAATAAGTGATGGAATCCTACTGCACATTGAAGAATTCCGTGGAGTAGAGTTCGAATGGGCTCTTGGGATTCGTTCCAAAGGGCTTCAAGAACATCGTGACATCTGTCATAGGTGACAAAATAAATTTATATTTTTGTAACATGTTTAAAATCCACCTAACTATAAACGGATTGAGTTGGAGTTAATTGCATAAAATTCAGTTTTTTAAAGAATTTAAATTTTGTTCCAGACTAAATTTATCTATCATAAAAGAAAAAATAAGCGAACTGACGAAATTTATAACCAGTTTGGCTAAGTTTTTGAGAGGTCAAATGAGTAAAAAAGAATATTAAAAAAGAGGTGTTTGACAAATTTTTAGGGAGTAACAAAAATTGTTCTCCAAAAGTAAATTTTTTTTCAAAATTTACTTTTTTTCAAAATACATTTATAACTTACTTTTATAAACGTCGACCAAAAAATATTCTTTTCTCAAAAGTGTCTTGAAAATTTATTCATCAAATTCAAATGACTTCTTACCGAAGTACTTTTAAAAGGTTACTTTCCAAAACAAATTTAATTTTAAAAATTTGATCAAACAAACTGAACTTTGAAAACATAAATTTAAAGACTAACCACAAAAAAATTAAAAGGGGTCTAAATAGTGTAATGTGACAAAGTCAAAATGCAAACCCAGTCCAGACATACATTATCATATTTAGCAATTGGGAATTGTGTAAATTTCAAAGAAACTAAACTAATAATTTCAGAAAAATAGATCAACTTTCACAAATTTTTTTTTAGACTAAACCAATTTTGACCTAAGCAAACTTTGAAAACATTATGTAACGAATCATTTTATAATTTGACTTTTCATTTGTTCTTTTTACCTGTAATAATCTCTGTTATTAAAAAGTGTCACAGCTTCTTGGAAACTATAGTTTTTCGATTTCTGATCATCTTCTTCATCTTCGTCTTCCACAAAACTCCTTCGAGAAAAGAGGCGATAGCTATATGATGATGGTGAAGTGTAATTGGTCTCCTTGAATTGATGATAATATAATTGGTTATGTAAATGAACCTTTGAATATGGAAAATTAGAGAGTGAAGATATGTTAGGAAAAGATATTAGTGTTTGATTGAATTTTGGGAGATTGATAGAAATGTTATTAGCCATAAAAGAATGATTTTCCTAGCTACATCTTTTTTTGTCTCTTTTATTGTGATGGTTTCTAATTTGTGGTTCATTTTTTCTTATCACTTCAAAAATCAGATATTGTTTTACAATAAAATCTCCCAAGATTTTTCCTTTAAATGTAGGGAAAGTTACACATTTAACAGGTCTGTCAAAAATAATTAATTACATTTTATAGTCAAATCAACAGAAAAAAAAATATGTTTTCTCTATTTTGATTTGTTTGTTTGACTTTTCTTTTTTTTTAGTGTATTTTAAATAGATATCATTTTTCTTTTTCAGCAACTTTTAAATTTTGACTTTTTATATAAAATACTTAACGAAATAAGATTAAAGGATATTTTGATAATAATTTAATTTAAGTTTCTTAACTTTTGTTTAGAAAATAATTATAACAATTTATTTTCTAAGAAAACAAAAAATATAAAACTTAAACTTATGTTTACAAAAAAACATCTTCTTTGTATCATTTAACTTAAGTATCTTAATTTTGTTTTAGAAAATAATTGTAATAATTCATTCGGGCATACTCAGGTATTTCCAAGCACTTTCTATTCCGAAAAATTAGCAAACTAGTCAAAATAACTAACATATTTAGTGAAAATCTTCCTATTTTAAAAATATTAGTAAAAATATTTAAAATATCATTATTTAAAAAAAATAATGTATCCAAAATCACTTTCTAATTTTCCTCACATTTTAGTATATGTTTCTCGTGAAAAAAGAAAAAAAATTACGCTTCAATTAACTCCTTACCAAATTTAAAAAAGAATAATTTATTTTCTCTCTCTAAAATTTATATCTTTCATTCTCCCTTATTTTTCAAATTCCCCATATCACACTTCCCCCATTTTTCATATTTTCCATATCACTCTTCCCCTTTTTTTATCTCAGAAATTGGATTCTCAACAATCCATTGATTAAGATATTCATCTTTATGCTATTGTTTTATGTTTTCGTTTGAAGCTTTTTCGATTTTTGTGTGTTCTTGTGTTTTTCAATCTCCCTATTTTCAGTTAAGATTTCAAATAAAGGGAAAAACACAAAAATTGCAATTCAATGTCTGATTCAAAGAGGACTATAAGAAGTATCACATATAATCATCAACTTTTGGAGATTTTGCCTCCTTGATTTATGCATTACTCAAGGATTATTCGAAAATGTAGTTTGTGTAGAAGATCTAATTTTCTTCATGATTCTACCTGCATTCAAGTTCAAGATAGTAATGTCAGCAGGGTAAATACACTATTAATAAAATAAAATAAAAAAATTAGGTGTAGAAGATTTCGAAAAACTTATTGAACACCAAGCTGAGGAAGAACTATTTTCTATTAGTTTGTTTTGTATTTATAGTTCTTTTTTAGAATTTGGTATTCCTTCTCAATTTGTATTCAAAATCATTATGTATGCTATCAAAATTTGTATTTATTAAAAATCTTATGTTGCATAGTTTATGAATCTTGTATTTGTCCCTAATTTGTATTCATCTCAAAGGTATGTCAGCTAGTTATATATTTTACTTATAGGAAGAACAACTTTCTATTAGTTTATTTTGTTTTTATAGTTTTTTCTTCAACTTTTTGTATCCTTTCGTATTCAAACTAGTATGTATTTTATTAACATTTGTATTTTATTTAAGAATGATTGCAACAAATATTCTCGTACTCTTTTTCAATTTTATATTTCATTCTCACTTTTCCATCATATTATTTTTATATTTTATACATCATTATACAAAATACAATATAAAAAGTAGAAGAAATACAAATACAAATAATATACATATTGGAATGAACACGACTTAGGAAATGAAACAAGATTTTGAAGAGAAAAATAAATACACACTGAAAAAAATAACGAATACAAATATGTTTTTTTAAATAGCTACATATTTATTTGACATACATATTGGAATGAATGCAAACTAATAAAGAAATACAAGTTTCATTATACAAAATACAACATGAAAACTAGAATGAATACAAATACAAATGGTATACATATTGGAATGAATACGATTTAAGCAAGGATACAAAATTTTGAAAAATAAAACAAATAAACAGTGAGAAAAATATGTAAAATAACAGATAAAACTATAGGTGTTCAAATTTCTAAATTAAAAAAATTTAAATTTAATAGATAAAACTATAACGTGTTATCATTAAGTTTCATAACAATGAGTAGTAAAAATTGGATATTGAATTTTTTGATTCCATAATTTTCATAACATTAATTAGTGAAAATTGGATATAGAAAATTTTATAGGTGTGGTACTTCTTTAATTCCGTGATTTTCATAACAATAATTAGTGAAAATTAGATATTTATTTTGGTAAATAAAAGTGTTAGAAACAAAAAAAGATTAAGAAAATTGGATACTGCATTTTGTTAAAACAATGGTGAAAGACTTATTTTTTAGAACATCGTAAACGAAGAAAAAAGAGATGGAAGTTGGTGTATTTTGATAAATTGTAACTCATAGACTTTTTAAGCAGTTGTTCCTTTTTATAATAATTCTATCCCCTAAATTCCTCCAAGCTGTGATATAAAAATTGTATTCTTTAAATAAAAATAAATAATAAAAACATAAATAAGATACATAACAAAATAAAATTTTGACATTTTTACTAAATATTTTAAGTGTTGCTAATGAGCCCTCTTAAATGTTAAAATATTGACATTTTAAAAATTTTTCCTTTCTGGAATATTATATAAGGCCCAATCTGTTGGGAAAAGAACATTTATTTCCAAAAAAATAAATTGAAATATCTATTTTTATACGTTTCATTACTCTACCTTCCTACTTTTTTTTTTTTTAAATGACATATATCAATTTTTTTTGCACGTTGATGGTATGTTGATAATAATACCTCTTTTTTTTCTTTTGATACCATCAGAGTATAATATACTCTGATGGTATCAATGAGTAATTGAACGATATTTTGCTTCGGTCCTTCAATAAGATTATAATCATCCATTATATCATAACAGTATATCTATATATTGTTGTGGTACCATTGAAGTATGTTTCAGTTTCTCAACATTTTAATTTTAAAAAATATAAGAATATGATTTCTACTAATTTAGAGTTTAATAAATAAGAGTGACTTTAATAATTTTCTCTTACTTATTTCTTAAAAAAAAGGGAATCAAATCCTATATGATAATGATAGTGGAAGAAAATAAAAATTTACGTTTGCGGCACGTTAAAATAAAGTTTTGAAGAAGCTTTAATGGATAATGGAGTCTGACAATTTCAACTAACTCAAAATCTCGACTCCCAAATTTAAGATATTGATCTCATTTCGATGTTTCAAGTCTTTCAATATATTATTACTCGAAACAATTCATGTTTGAGGCACTTCAAATTTTAAAACCAACAAGTTTTAATGGCTGATGGAGTCTTTTAATCCTCACCAAATCAAAATCTCCTCTAAATAGTCCCAATTTTATATATGAGCTCCTCTTGATGTCCAAATATTTTAATATATTATCCACTCAAAAACAATTTACGTTTGCGGCACGTAAAAATTTAAAATCAAACTTTAATGATTAAAATTTTTGGCACACAAGTGGTTGTCAAACATAGGTAACTTTTGTAGGATGGCTATGGAGCGGGTTGGGGCGGGTAGAAGCTTAATCCGCAAATTTCAACCTCCCCGGTCCCGCTTAATATGTTTTTTCAATTCTTAACTCACACCGCCCTGTCCCGCAAAGACCAGCCCCACTTATGTTATATATATTTATTTTTCTTTTCTGTATTATGTAATTTTCTAAAGCAGTAGATAAATTTAACATTTTTAACGATGAAGATCTAATTTGATTATTTCTCATTTGTTATGTTAAAACACACCAATTAAATAGTTTCTACTTTGTACACCTCTAGGTGGCTTTGTCTCATAACTAAATTCAAATTTTTTTACAAATAAATTCAATTTAATTTCCTGTACTGAAACCTTAGAAAATTTGATTATAAAATGATATATTTTTTAAAACTTAGAGAAAGAGTGAAAAACGGTAACAAACAACAGTTAAAGAGACGAAAGTAGAGAGAGTGGAGCAATCAAATAAGAAAAGTGAGAAAAAAAATTCAAACCGTCACCTGCCCCACCTGCTTAATTTCTTTAAAAAATTATTTTCAATCTGCCCCGCCCCGCCCCGCATAAGGCTAAACCCGCCCTGCACCACATAGATACCTACCCTGCCCCGGCCTCACAATCGTCCCGCCGCATTGCCATCCCTAAACTTTTGTTCCATCACACTGCCCCTCTCAGGTAGAGTTGATCCAATCTGTACTTCTACTACTTATGAACTGATATCCTCCTCTACAACTTCACATATTTTCATGTGTTACATACTCATAATTAATTTAAACTATGTATAAATAAAATTTCAACTTCAAATCAACCAAACCATTTCCAAGAAACATTCAGCAATTTAAATGTATATTAAAGAAATTTCTTACCTTCAAAATAAGAATAACACACTTGTAAGAACAAGTACAAAAAATAGTTGAAACTAGATTTGTTGGGGTACTCAAAAAAGAGAACCCTCCAAAAATTGGCGTATGCCACTAATAGCAGCACTCACACGGTATTCTTTAGTAAAAGGCGAAAGAATAGTTCGCTATGTGCTCACTGCATGGCTGCATAAGTTTTGCAATGAATTTATGTGTTTGTTTTATATTACTACAAAGTTAATATTTACTTATTATTTAACGGTGTGGCACTCGCCTCACTCCTTTAATATCTATATGAACAAAAATCATTACGTTTCTTGATGATTTTGAATACATATGGTCACAAGCTGATCGATGATGAAATGTTTTGGCCAGTATCTTGAATAGTGCGTGAAGTCGGCATTTTTACTAAGGAAATTCAAGTGAAGTGTTGTATTCTGTTTTATAACTACAATCTCAATTAAATTTTGTTTAAGAATTGGGGAAGGGCAGTGCAAACGCTGGCCCACACTATCTCAAATTATGACGTAGGCTCGATCACTTGGGCCAACCATTTACCATGTCCAGGTAAGTATGTTTCATGTGACTCCTTCCTATCCTTTTATATTCATCCAGATTCTGTTTTCCTTTATTTCAGTCTGGAGCAGTCACTCTGCAAAACCAAAAATAAACCAATAAAAACATATTCAATTTTTATAATTGAGTCCCAAGTTTAGCAGACCCCATGTATTAGTAACCAGATGCAAAAACCCAGACACACACTGCCTCTTGCAAAAAGGTTTGACAAAATTTTGTTTTAGAAATTGGTAGGGGCCGCGCGAACGCAGGCCCCCGCTGCAACAAATTATGACGTAGGCTCGACCACTTGGACCGACCTTAGGCGGGCACCCCTCCAGAGTGCAATGGAGGTCACCAACCTAGGCCATGGGCCATATTGATCACACATTGACCCCGTCCAGGTAAGTATGTTTCACAGAGCTCATACCTTTTTTCTTATACCCATTTTAATCCCTTGATTCCTTTGTTTCAGCCGATGAGGGACTTATTACCCTTGATTATATTTTTTCTCATTTATAGCACCAAATAGACAACAAACAGGATGACTAATTCATCTCTCTTTGCCTTTGTAAGTGAAAGACAGGCCTCACAACTCCGAGTTGAGCTAAAGCTGTATCCATGTCAATGGGGTTTGGCTCATGAAACAAGCATTCAACCAAATGCAATTTCCTTTTGTTCTCTATTCTTATGGTAAATGGAGAGACTATTGCAAAAAAATTTTGTTTAAAAGTAGCATATTCTTCTTTTGATTTTCAATCCTTTCTTTCTCTGTTTCACCTTTCTTCACCAAACAAATAGGGCAAGTTCTAACGCGTGCACTCGTTAAAAAGAATTCTAAACAAAAGAATTATAAATACATGCAAGAACCTATTCTAGAATTGTTATTTAGCTAGTTTTATCTTGTTAATTACTCATGGTTCCCACAATCCTAGTTGTGGATTTAGTTACCCATGCTTAGAATTACACAATTCATGGTTGTTAAACAAGAATTCATATACTTACTTTGACAAGTTTGAAGAAAATCCAGAAATATCACTTGAATTAACGAAAATATTGTAAGAATCGATTCCGAAAACTTGAAGTAATTCCCAAAAATCCAAAGTTCAACTTCCAATAACAAGAGTATGAAAAATAATAAAA
Organism: Solanum lycopersicoides; assembly: GCA_022817965.1. NCBI lineage: Eukaryota > Viridiplantae > Streptophyta > Magnoliopsida > Solanales > Solanaceae > Solanum > Solanum lycopersicoides. Next base: position 8,543,572 of record CM040620.1, read on the forward strand.
AGTCTAACCCCCAAAATGAGGTTTTTAACCCTATTTATAATAATAAAGTCCTAAATTAAAAGGAGTTCTAAATAAGGAAAATCTGTCCCAAAATGCGTCTTCAGTCAACGACCCAACTGACGGTCCGTCAATGGAACGACGGACCATCGACTGCCTCCGTCGGTTCACACTTAACTTTTTCTTCAGCCTTCACTTTTGCATCCTCTCTGTTACAATCGACGGACCAACAACACGGTCCGTCGTCTCACTTAAGGTCCGTCGATGCCTCCGTCCTTCCATACTTAGTGATTTCTTCAAGTCGGATACTGGGACTACTCTCTGTTAGAAACGACGGTTTGCTAGGACAGTCCGTCGATCAGTCGACGGACCTTCGATCCTTCCGTAGCCCCACACTTGGTGAGATTTCCCCGAGTTGCTTCCAAATGCTTAAACCTCCAATCGACGATCACCACCTACGGACCGTCGATGGCTTCGTAGGTCATCACTTCTGCACTGATTTCAACATAGTCTTATGCATTTCCGTTTTGGACATCTTTCCTGCAAACACAGATAAAAATATATTTAAATTATTACAAAAAGGCCTTAGACACACACTAAACTTAAGAAAAAAGCATTGAAAGTACCGTGAAACCATGGTACATCATGCCCCCAATTTTGGGGGGCCCAAATTTATATCAAAAATGAATAAATTATGTGTTAAAATTTTTATATTAAGAAATAATTATTTATGATAAAAAGTATAATTTTTATAAATATAATTATTTTACCCACTTTAACATCTTTCGTACTTTATTAAAAATAAGAATTAATAGTGAAAAGTGTTGAACAAAGTGAGTTATAAATTCTTTTTTATTTCTTTTTAAATTTTAGTTTCAAGCATTACTACAAGTATATTAAAATGAGGTATATCAAGTCATCAACTTCTTGCGTCAAATCACATGGTTCTAACTCTTATCTTTATTTAATATTTGTCAACTTATTACTTATAGAATTATGTTAACAATTCATATAATAATTGTCTCACTAAGAGGATGTTTTTCCATGTTAAGTTGATAAAATCTTACCTAAAACTAATAACTGGAAAAAAAACCAATATTAAAATACTAGTAATTTTTAAATAAATAATATAAGAAAAATAAATTATGAATAAATACGTACATAAAATTTGTTTATATTTTAGGCCTCAAATTAAAATTTCGCTTTAGTCCCCCAATCACGTCGAGCCGCCCCTGGAGAAGATACTATATTCAACAAGGGTCTTGTTACTCCTAGTCTTACCCTTGAGTCACTCTTAGTATTGTCCTCCTATCTTCAAATTTTGGGTTCGCCTTTGCCTCTAACAATTTCAAATTTTGTATATAAGCTCCTCTCAATGTTCTCAAAACAATTCACGTTTGCTGCACGTCAAAATTTAAAAAATCAAAGCTTTAATGATGAAATTTTTTGGCACATAATTGGTTTGTCAAACATAGGTAAACTTTTGTTCCATCACACTGCCCCTCTCATTCCTGAAATAGCCACACTCGGGTAGAGTTGATCCAATCTGTACTTGTACTACAGCTTCTACTATTTTTAAAATTTAAAACCAAATCGAATGTTAATTTGAAACACCCCTTGTTTTCATAAATTGAAGAATTGTCATATTTATGAGAAAAAATATATATAACTAAAATTCAAATTATTTATCTAAATAAAATTTCAACTTCTAATCAACCAAACCCAAAAACATTCTATAAGTTTTAATCTATTTAAAAGAAATTTCTTACCTTCAAAATAAGAATACCACACTTGTAAGAACAAGTATAAAAAATAGTTGAAACTAGATTTGTTGGGGTACTCAAAAAAGAAAACCCCTCCAAAAATTGGCGTATGCCACTAATAGCAGTGCACACACGGTATTCTTTAGTAAAAGGCGAAAGAATAGTTCGCTATGTGTTCACTGCATGGCTGCGTAAGTTTTGCAAAGAATTTATGTGTTTGTTTTATATTACGACAAAGTTTATATTTACTTATCATTTAACGGTGTGGTACTCGCCTCACTCCTTTAATATCTGTATGAACAAAAATCATCATGTTTCTTTGAATACATATGGTCATAAGCTGATTGATGAAATGTCACATAGATGTTTTGGCCGGTATCTTTAATTGTGCGCGAAGTTGAAATTTTTACTAAGGAAATTCAAAAATAAACACACGAAGAAGACTAAAAAATTAAACAATAAATATAATTTTAACATTATATATGGTGTGTGAATGTGTGATTTTTTGGAGGTGAAACGCATAATTTAGCGAGAAGAACCACTACAACAACAAAGAAAAACAAATACATGTTGTCACTAGCATAATTATCTATATTTTTAGGACACAACTGCACTACTTTATCTCAATTAAATTTTGTTTAAGAATTGGGAAGGGGCCGCGGTAACGCTGGCCCCCACTATCACAAATTATGACGTAAGCTCAACCAATTGGGTCCATGGAAGTCACCAGCCTAGGCCATGAGTTTCATTGATCGCTCATTGACCCTTGTCAAGGTAAGTTCGTTTTCATATTGATCGCTCATTGACCTCGTCAAGGTAAGTTTGTTTTCATATGGCTCATTCATATCCTTTTATGTCCTGTTTTCCTTCATTCCAGTCTATGAGGGACATTTTTCCGTTGAATTTTATTTTTCAACTTATAGCACCACATAAACAACAAACACATCTTTACAGCACTCTTAAAAGAACAATGACATACTCATGGACAAATAATGTTACGTTAGCCAAGAACTACTACGAACCAGGAAACAAAAATAACGTTGAAAAAATATTTTTGTGACAAACATTTACATCGAAATTCATGTATTTATAGGGGCCTTTACTCAATATCTCAGGTTAATTAATTATTTATTCTCTTACAATACATATAATTCACTCTGCAAAACAAAAAATAAACCAATAAAAACATGTTCAATTGTTATAATTGAGCCCCAAGTTTAGCAGACCCCATCTATTAGTAACCAGATGCAAAAACCCAGACACACACTTCCTCTTGCAGAAAGGTTTGACAAAATTTTGTTTTAGAAATTGGTAGGGGCCGCGCGAACGCAGGCCCCCACTGCAACAAATTATGACGTAGGCTCGACCACTTGAGCCGACCTTAGGCGGGTACCCCTCCAAAGTGCAATGGAGGTCACCAACCTAGGCCATGGGCCTTATTGATCACCCATTGACCCCGTCCAGGTAAGTATGTTTTTTGGAGCTCATACCTTTTTTCTTATACCCATTTTAATCCCTTTATTCCTTTGCTTCAGCCGATGAGGGACTTATTACCCTTGATTATATTTATTCTCATTTATAGCACCAAATAGACAACAAACAGGATGACTAATTCATCTCTCTTTGCCTTTGTAAGTGAAAGACAGGCCTCACAACTCCGAGTTGAGCTAAAGCTGTATCCATGGCAATGGGGTTTGGCTCATGAAACAACCATTCAACCAAATGCAATTTCCTTTTGTTCTCTATTCTTATGGTAAATGGAGAGACTATTGCAAGAAAATTTTGTTTAAAAGTAGCATATTCTTCTTTTGATTCAATCCTTTCTTTCTCTGTTTTACCTTTCTTCACCAAACAATCTTTTGCTCCATCTTGCTCAATTACTTATACACCACACACGCATCCATCAACGTTTCTAAAGATTACAATCAACATAGGCTAAACCCGATTGCTTAACAGCAACAACAAGATTCCCATAAAATATAATCTATCTCATTTGAATAGTGAGGCTTCAGATCACTCTGCTATTTTACTAAATACCGATCCTCAGCCTATAAGAAAAAAGCGATGCTTCTATTTTGATAAAAGATGGAGTGAAAAGGATGCAATATAATGAATAATTTAGTGACAAGTAGATGGCTTTGAACACTCCAAAGTAAGCTTCAAACTAAAAAAATGTCGCGCCTCATTAATGTCTTGGCTGAAAAGGGGTAAAGGGAACTGAAAACAAAGAATAATTGGGATCAAAAATCAAATTGATAAGCTTAAGAATGATCTTGATCACTTTGACCTCTCTAAACTTCGATTTTTGTGAAAAGAATTCGGTAAAGCTTACAAAGAAGAAGAAGCATGCTGGAAATAAAAATCCCCATATTTGTTCATATTATGTGTTGAAGGACTTTCCAAGCTTGGTTCGTTCATATTATGAGCTGAAGGACTTTCCAAGCTTTTGAACCAAGCTGAGGAGCAAGGAGAGTTGCGTGGAATAATCCTAAGAAGAGGAGGTCCTACGGTAAATCATATTTTCTTTGCTGATGACTCCTTTTTATTTTGTTCAATTAATACTCAAAGTGCGGTAAGAGTTTTTGAAATTCTAAGAACTTATGAACTTTCCTCAAGCCAAAAAGTTAATTTTGAAAAATCAGCAATTTATTTTAGCAAAAATACTACCGAGAAAGAAAAAGATAATACTATAGCGGAGATAGGACAAGTACATAGAGAAAATTTGGGACTTTATCTAGGATTACATGCGGTAGTTGGAAGATCAAAGAAGAAAATGCTTGAGTTTATCAAGAAGGATTGGAAGAGTAGTTTTTTAAGCCCGGCAGGCAAAGAAGTCATGCTTAAGTCAGTACTTTCTTCTATTCCTTATCATGTTTTCAGTTTCCAGATAACTTAGGAATTGAGATTACAATCATTTTTTCTGATTTTTGGTGGAGGAAAAATGAGGGGAAAAGGAAAAATGGCAGAAACTTTGTGAGGCAAAGTCCCAATGGTTTTCGAGATCTCAAACAAGCCTTTTTGGCTAAACTTGCATGGAGAATTTTAACCCAAGAGGTAAGATATGACTATCATCTAGCGAAAAGCCTAGCTAATAGTACTGACTATAGAACTGAAAAATCTCAAGCCAATGGTCAATCTTTCTCAAAATCTTTTTGGACTTTCTTATGGTCACTTAAAATAAGAAAACAAATACAAATATTTCCTCAAAAAATGCATTCTTAATGTCCTTCCTGTTAGCGCAAATATTTCTAAGAGATTGCATCAACATTGTAATGTTTGTATGGTCTGTGGCTTAGAAACTGAAAGGGTTGATCATATATTTTTCAGTTGCCCAAAAGCACAACCAGTATGGAAGTTGGCCCCCATTAATTAACTGGCCTAATGTACAAAATGTTATGAATTTTATAATATAGTGGAATGACTTATTTTGTAATACACGTGTCTTTTTTTCTTTTCCTTTTATATATAGATAGATTGATCTCCTTGAATTGATAATAATATAATTGATTATGTAGATGAACCTTTGAGTATGAAAAATTAGATGGTAAAGATATATTAGTAAAAGATATTAGAGTTTGATTAAATTTTAGGAGATTTGATAGAAATGTTATTAGCCATGGAAGAATGATTTTCATAGCTGCATCTTTTTTGTCTTTTACTATGATGGTTTTCATTTGTGGTTATTTTTTCTCATCACTTCAAAAATCTGATATGTTTTACAAAAAAATCTCCCAAGATTTTTCCTTTAAGAGTGTGTTTGGTATGAAGGAAAATATTTTTCTGGAAAATGTTTTCCAATTTTTCCATGGTTGGTTGGGACAAAAGTTTTGGAAAATGTTTTCCAAATCAACTCATTTTCCTCAAAATTAAGGAAAATGACTTCCCTTCAAAAATTAAGGAAAACATTTTCTAAACTCTCCTCAAATTTCAAATTACATTTTTTTTTTTGGAAAAACATCAATTTTAACAACATATTTTCAATTCAAAATTTTATTTTTTCACCCGACTCCTGAACCCCCGCACCCCACCCCAGCCCCCACCCCAACCCTACCCCTTCCCCAAAAAATTAATTTTGTTTTTTAAAAATATTTCCAACTTCAAAATTTTATTTTTAAACTCCTAACCCCCCCTCACCCACCCCAACCCCCCAAAAATTTAATTTTGTTTTTTAAAAATACTATCAACTTCAATTTTTTATTTTTTCACACCTCCCCAGTCCCCCTCCCCCCTCCCCCCGCTCCCACCCATTACCCACCCACCACCACCACCACCACCACCCCAAAAAATAACAACTTTGATTTTAAAAAATATTTTCAATTTCATAAATTATTTTTTACTCTAGTAAAAATAAAAGATGTCTCTCAAAAACATTTTTCATTCATAAATCAAACACTAAAAATCATTTCCGGAAAATATTTTCTACTCACCAACCAAACATGAGAAAATAAGTTCAAAATCTACTTGTTTTCCAGGAAAACAATTTCTAGGAAAACATTTTCCATGGAAAACATTTTCCTCCATACCAAACACACCCTAAATGTATGAAAAGTTACCCATTTAACAGGTCGGTCAAAAATAGTTAATTACATTTTATAATCAAATATATGAAAAAAATATATGTTCTCTATTTTGATTTGTCTGTTTGACTTTTCTTTTCTTAGTCTATATTAAATAGAATATCGTTTTTCTTTTTCAGCAACTCTTTATTTTTGACTTGTCATATAAAATACTTAACTATGTATGATTAAAGGATATTTTAATAGTAATTTAATTTAAGTTTCTTACCTTTTGTTCAGAAAATAATTATAACAATTCATTTTCTAAGATAATAAAAAATATAAAACTTAACTTATGTTTTTTAAAAACAATATCTTCTTCATATTATTTAATTTAAGTATCTTAATTTTCTCGTAGAAAATAATTGTATTAATTCATTTGGGATGGTCCATACTCAGATATTTCCTAGCATTTTCTATTAGTGGAATATTATATAAGGCCCAACCTGTTAGGAAAAGAACACTTATTTCCCAAAAAAGTGAAATATTTATTTTGGAATGTTTCTTTACTTTCATTCCCTTTTTTTTAATTTTAAAATGACATAAATAAAAAAAAATTGCACGCTGACGTCATATCGATATCAACGTCCACCCTTTTTCCCTCTTTGATATCATCACAATATATAGATATACCTTGGTGATATCAAAAAGTAACTGAGCAATATCGTCGTTGAAGGATTCTTTCTTCCTCCTTGATAGAATTAAAGTATAATATACTCTGGTAATTTCAATGAGTAATTGAATAATGTTTTTTTTTGAGGTTTGTAACAGTCCTTTGATAAGATTATTCAATCACCCATTACACCATAGTGGTTTAACAACATATTATCATATCATTGAGCTATTTTTAATTCCTCAATTTTAATTTTAAAAAATAAATGAATATAATTTCTACTAATTTAGAGTTTTATAAATATTAAATAATTTTCTCTTTTGTTGTTTTTTATTTTCTTAAAAAAGAGAATTCAATCCTATATGATAATGATAGTGAAAGAAAATAACAATTTACGTTTGTGGCACGTCAAGATCTAGCTTTGAAGAAGCTTTAATGGATAATGGAGTGTGAAATTCCAACTACCTCAAAATCTCCTCTTAACTGTCCCAATTTTAGATATGATCTCATCTCCAATGTTTTGAGTCTTTTGAAAATATTATTCACTCGAAACAATTTATGTTTGTGGCACTTCAAATTTCAAAATCAACAAGTTTTAATGGCTAATAGTCTTTTAGTTCTGACCAACTCAAAATCTCCTCTAACCAGTCTCAAATTCTATATATAAAGCTCCTCTCAGTGTTCTCAAAACAATTCATGTTTGCGGCACATCAAAATTTGAAAAATCAAGCTTTAATGATGAATATTTTTGAGTTATTAATACCTTATAAGGTCACTCAACTTTAAGAATTTATCTAATAAAATCATTAAACTTTATTTTGTATCAATAAAATCACTCAACTTAGATTTTTATATCAATAAAATCACTCAACTTAAATCTTTATATCAATAAAATTACTTAATAAAATTTAATTGTCATGTTCATCATAATTAAAATAATAAACAAATAAATTAAAATTACTAACATCATTATGCATACCTGCATAATTACTACTGAATCGAAATCATATTTTTAATTTATACCTGCAAATTAGGGTGTCGTGCGGACTCAAGATATCGTTGAAAAGTTTATTGAAAAATTATATTATATATATGTAAAATTATATTTATATTCATATAATTAACGTTGAATCATCCTAATTTATTTATGCATTTTCCTCATTATATTAGTCAACATCAAATAAATAAAAGGCGATCTTCCTTTAAAAAAAAAGAAAAAGAAATTATTTTCTGGTTAAATTGAATGAGAAAGAGAGGTTTACGGGTTACTGATTGGCGATCAATGCCAAGAGAGACCACGATAGACGTTGACGGAGAAAGTAGCAGCAGAGAATATGGAGGCAACTCCTATCTATAAATGAAGTAGTAATTTTGGTTCATTTATTTATTATTGAATCATGAATATAGTATAAAAATTAATTATTTCATCATACCAAATTTATTTTAATAATAAATGTGTAAATTGAGTGATTTTATTGATATAAAACAAAGTTTAATGATTTTTTTTAGATAAATTCTCAAAATTGAGTGACCTTTTGAGATATTAACTCGAATATTTTTGGCACATAATTGGTTTGTTAAACATAGATAATCTTTTGTTCCATCACACTGCCCCTCTCATTCCTGATATAGTAACACTCAGGCAGAGTTGATCCAATCTGTACTTCTACTGTTTTTAAAATTTAAACACCCCCTTTTGTTTTTCATAAATTGAAGAATTTTCATACTTATGAGAAAAAAATATATAATTAAAGAAAATTCAAATTATATATCTAAAGAAAATTTCATCTTCAAATCAACCAACCATTTCTAATAAACATTATGCAATTTCAAATCTATATAAAAGAAATTTCTTACCTTCAAAATTAAGAATAACACTCTTGTAAGAACAAATAAAAAATAGTTGAAACTAGATTTGTTGGGGTACTCAAAAAAAGAACCCCTCCAAAAATTGGCGTATGCCATTAATAGCAGCGCACACACGGTATTCTTTAGTAAAAGGCGAAAGAATAGTTCGCTATGTGTTCACTGCATGGCTGCGTAAGTTTTACAAAGGATTTATGTGTTTGTTTTATATTACGACAAAGTTTATGTTTACTTATTATTCAACGGTGTGGTACTCGCCTCACTCCTTTCATATCTATATGAACAAAAATCGATCATCATGTTTCTTTGATGATTTTGTATACATATGGTCACAAGCTGATCGATGAAATGTCACCTAGAATGTTTTGGCCAGTATCTTGAATATACTTGAATTGTACGCAAAGTTAAAAATTTTACTAAGCAAATTCAAAAATAAAAACACACGAAGAAGGAAAAAGAATTCGACAATAAAAATAATTTTATCATTATATATGGAGTGTGAATGTGTGATTTTTTGGTGAAGGCTCAGCTTTTCCTCTTTTGTGGTTAATTTAAGTTGGTCTTGTAATGGCTTTGAGTCATATAATGAACTTTGTGTCTCGAGCTAAGATTTTGAAACCAACAGAAAGTGGAGTGGATAGGGTTTAAGCCAAACACTACACTGTGTTCTGCCAAACTCGTAATTTTACCTGAAGGTTGAGAAGGAACCACTATAACAAAAAAAAATAAAAAATACAAAGAATGCTAAAACTTTTATCGACAAAACTTTAGTAGTCTCTACAAAGAGTACTTAACATATAACTGTCACTAGCATAATTACCTATATTTTTAGAGCACAAATGCACTTCTTTCAAGTGAAGGGTTAGAATCTCTATTAAATTTTGTTTAAGAAATGGGCACTATCACAAATTATGACATAAGCTCGACCAGCGGGCACCCTTCCAAAGTGCAATGGAAGTCACCAATCTAAGCCATGGGTCTCACTGATCGCCTATTGCCCCCGTCCAAGTAAGTATGTTTTACTTTGGCTCCTTCCTATCATTTTATATCCATCCAGATCCTGTTTTCCTTCATTACAGTCGATGAGGGACATTTTTCCCTTGAATTTTATATTTCAACTTATAGCACCATATAAACAACAAACACATCTTCACACTACGATAGCCAAGAACTACTACGAACCAGGAACAAAAATGACGATGAAAAAATATTTTTTGTGACAAGCATGAACGTCGAAATTCATGTGTTTAAAGGGCCTTTACTCAATATCTTAGGTTAACATATTAGCCAAGTCTGGAGCAATTGATTAATTATTTATTCCTCATACGACACATATAAAATCACTCTGCAAAACAAAAAATAAACCAATAAAAACATGTTCAATTTTTATAGAGAAAATTATGCGGATAAGCAAACTTATACTATTTAATTACGCATCATAGCTATAGTTTGCTATAATTACCACTCGCGACTAACATTATACATTAATTACGTGGGTTGACTTTGAGTTTGTATAATTAATCATGTTTGTATATGTATAATTCGCCAGGATATATACAAATAAATACGTATAATATACAATTTTTTAGTCTATATACATATATACAATTCACCTCTTTCCCACTCTCTGCCCTCTCTCGCTCGCCTCTCTCCTCCCTCTCTCGCCTCCCTCTCCCACTCTCGCTTGCCATTTATACAAATGTATATGTATAATATACAGTTATATACAATTATACATATACAATCCACCTCTCTCCTCGCCTCTCTCCCCCCTCTCCCAATCTCTCTTAACCTTATATACAATTACATATAATATACAATTAACCTTATACACAATTACATATAATATACAATTATCTAGCCAATATACATATATAATTCACCTTTCTCCCACTCTTTTCCCCCTCTCTCCCAGCCTCGCTGACCTTTCTCCAGTCTCACTGACCTTTCTCTTCCATATAACATGTAGCTACAAAATTGTAATTATCAAACTATAGCTATGAAGAGTAATTAATTATTTTTAAGTGGCTATATGTAAAAATTTCCATTTTTATAATAAAGCCCCAAGTTTAAAATTTTATTTCAGAATTGGTAGGGGCCGCGCGAACGCATGCCCCCGCTGCAACAAATTATGACGTAGGCTCGACCACTTGGGCCGACCTTAGGCGGGCACCCCTCCAGAGTGCAATGGAGGTCACCAACCTAGGCCATGGGCCTTATTGATCGCCCATTGACCCCGTCCAGGTAAGTATGTTTCTTAGAGCTCATACCTTTTTTCTTATACCCATTTTAATCCCTTTATTCCTTTGTTTCAGCCAATGAGGGACTTATTACCCTTGATTATATTTTTTCTCATTTATAGCACCAAATAGACAATAAACAGGATGATTAACTCATCTCTCTTTGCCTTCGTAAGTGGAACATATGGAAGGCAAAAGACAGGCCTCACAACTCTGAGTTGAGCTAAAGCTGTATCCATGGCAATGGGGTTTGGCTCATGAAAACAACCATTCAACCAAATGCAATTTCGTTTTTTCTCTATTCTTATGGTAAATTGAGAGACTATTGCAAGAATATTTTTTTAAAAGTAGCATATTCTTCTTGTGATTTTCAATCCTTTCTCTGTTTCATCTCTCTTCACCAAACAATCTTTTGCTTCATCTTGCTCAATTACTTATACACCACACACGCATCCGTCAACATTTCTAAAGAGTACAAGCAACAAGTTTCTTACCTTTTTGTTCAGAAAATAATTATAACAATTCATTTTCTAAGATAATAAAAAAATATAAAAATTAAGTTTAAAAAATAATAATATCTTCTTCGTATAATTTAATTTAAGTATCTTAATTTTCTTGTAGAAAATAAGGGCAAAAAAGGACAGAAATCACATACTTTTAAGGCAAAATTACAATTTATCCCTTATAAATTTATAATTACAAAAATCCCTCAAACTGATATAATAATATAAGCGCTGACACATTAATTTGATGCGCCAGATACATTAATCGTTAAGTAAGATACATTATATTTTATACATGATACACTAATCTGATGTACACTTTATACATGATACACTAATCTGATGCGCGAAATACATTAATTTGATGCGTTGATACATTAATCTGATGTGTGAAAATGAGGAATTTTGGGAATTTGTAAAACTAATAGGGGGTAATGGTACTAAGAGAATTTAAAGGTGGAATTTCTGTCATTATCGAGAAAATAATTGTAGTAACTCATTTGGGATGGTGCATATTCAGATATTTCGTAGCACTTTCTATTGTGGAATATTATATAAGGCCCAATCTATTAGGAAAAGAACACTTACTTCCCAAAAAAGTAAAATATTTATTTTCGAACGTTTCGTTACTTCCATTTCCTTTTTTTATTTTAAAATGACATATAATAAAAAATTTCGCACATTGACGTCATATTGATATAAGCGTCCAGTATGTTTTGCTCTTCGATATCATCACACTACATTACAATATATAGATATACCTTGGTGATATCAAAAAGTAACTGAGCAATATCGTCGTTGAAGGATTCTTTCTTCCTCCTTGATAGAATTAAAGTATAATATACTCTGGTAATTTCAATGAGTAATTGAATAATGTTTTTTTTTAGGTTTGTAACAGTCCTTTGATAAGATTATTCAATCACCCATTACACCATAGTGGTTTAACAACATATTATCATATCATTGAGCTATTTTTAATTCCTCAATTTTAATTTTAAAAAATAAATGAATATAATTTCTACTAATTTAGAGTTTTATAAATATTAAATAATTTTCTCTTTTGTTGTTTTTTATTTTCTTAAAAAAGAGAATTCAATCCTATATGATAATGATAGTGAAAGAAAATAACAATTTACGTTTGTGGCACGTCAAGATCTAGCTTTGAAGAAGCTTTAATGGATAATGGAGTGTGAAATTCCAACTACCTCAAAATCTCCTCTTAACTGTCCCAATTTTAGATATGATCTCATCTCCAATGTTTTGAGTCTTTTGAAAATATTATTCACTCGAAACAATTTATGTTTGTGGCACTTCAAATTTCAAAATCAACAAGTTTTAATGGCTAATAGTCTTTTAGTTCTGACCAACTCAAAATCTCCTCTAACCAGTCTCAAATTCTATATATAAAGCTCCTCTCAGTGTTCTCAAAACAATTCATGTTTGCGGCACATCAAAATTTGAAAAATCAAGCTTTAATGATGAATATTTTTGAGTTATTAATACCTTATAAGGTCACTCAACTTTAAGAATTTATCTAATAAAATCATTAAACTTTATTTTGTATCAATAAAATCACTCAACTTAGATTTTTATATCAATAAAATCACTCAACTTAAATCTTTATATCAATAAAATTACTTAATAAAATTTAATTGTCATGTTCATCATAATTAAAATAATAAACAAATAAATTAAAATTACTAACATCATTATGCATACCTGCATAATTACTACTGAATCGAAATCATATTTTTAATTTATACCTGCAAATTAGGGTGTCGTGCGGACTCAAGATATCGTTGAAAAGTTTATTGAAAAATTATATTATATATATGTAAAATTATATTTATATTCATATAATTAACGTTGAATCATCCTAATTTATTTATGCATTTTCCTCATTATATTAGTCAACATCAAATAAATAAAAGGCGATCTTCCTTTAAAAAAAAAGAAAAAGAAATTATTTTCTGGTTAAATTGAATGAGAAAGAGAGGTTTACGGGTTACTGATTGGCGATCAATGCCAAGAGAGACCACGATAGACGTTGACGGAGAAAGTAGCAGCAGAGAATATGGAGGCAACTCCTATCTATAAATGAAGTAGTAATTTTGGTTCATTTATTTATTATTGAATCATGAATATAGTATAAAAATTAATTATTTCATCATACCAAATTTATTTTAATAATAAATGTGTAAATTGAGTGATTTTATTGATATAAAACAAAGTTTAATGATTTTTTTTAGATAAATTCTCAAAATTGAGTGACCTTTTGAGATATTAACTCGAATATTTTTGGCACATAATTGGTTTGTTAAACATAGATAATCTTTTGTTCCATCACACTGCCCCTCTCATTCCTGATATAGTAACACTCAGGCAGAGTTGATCCAATCTGTACTTCTACTGTTTTTAAAATTTAAACACCCCCTTTTGTTTTTCATAAATTGAAGAATTTTCATACTTATGAGAAAAAAATATATAATTAAAGAAAATTCAAATTATATATCTAAAGAAAATTTCATCTTCAAATCAACCAACCATTTCTAATAAACATTATGCAATTTCTAATCTATATAAAAGAAATTTCTTACCTTCAAAATTAAGAATAACACTCTTGTAAGAACAAATAAAAAATAGTTGAAACTAGATTTGTTGGGGTACTCAAAAAAAAGAACCCCTCCAAAAATTGGCGTATGCCATTAATAGCAGCGCACACACGGTATTCTTTAGTAAAAGGCGAAAGAATAGTTCGCTATGTGTTCACTGCATGGCTGCGTAAGTTTTACAAAGGATTTATGTGTTTGTTTTATATTACGACAAAGTTTATGTTTACTTATTATTCAACGGTGTGGTACTCGCCTCACTCCTTTCATATCTATATGAACAAAAATCGATCATCATGTTTCTTTGATGATTTTGTATACATATGGTCACAAGCTGATCGATGAAATGTCACCTAGAATGTTTTGGCCAGTATCTTGAATATACTTGAATTGTACGCAAAGTTAAAAATTTTACTAAGCAAATTCAAAAATAAAAACACACGAAGAAGGAAAAAGAATTCGACAATAAAAATAATTTTATCATTATATATGGAGTGTGAATGTGTGATTTTTTGGTGAAGGCTCAGCTTTTCCTCTTTTGTGGTTAATTTAAGTTGGTCTTGTAATGGCTTTGAGTCATATAATGAACTTTGTGTCTCGAGCTAAGATTTTGAAACCAACAGAAAGTGGAGTGGATAGGGTTTAAGCCAAACACTACACTGTGTTCTGCCAAACTCGTAATTTTACCTGAAGGTTGAGAAGGAACCACTATAACAAAAAAAAATAAAAAATACAAAGAATGCTAAAACTTTTATCGACAAAACTTTAGTAGTCTCTACAAAGAGTACTTAACATATAACTGTCACTAGCATAATTACCTATATTTTTAGAGCACAAATGCACTTCTTTCAAGTGAAGGGTTAGAATCTCTATTAAATTTTGTTTAAGAAATGGGCACTATCACAAATTATGACATAAGCTCGACCAGCGGGCACCCTTCCAAAGTGCAATGGAAGTCACCAATCTAAGCCATGGGTCTCACTGATCGCCTATTGCCCCCGTCCAAGTAAGTATGTTTTACTTTGGCTCCTTCCTATCATTTTATATCCATCCAGATCCTGTTTTCCTTCATTACAGTCGATGAGGGACATTTTTCCCTTGAATTTTATATTTCAACTTATAGCACCATATAAACAACAAACACATCTTCACACTACGATAGCCAAGAACTACTACGAACCAGGAACAAAAATGACGATGAAAAAATATTTTTTGTGACAAGCATGAACGTCGAAATTCATGTGTTTAAAGGGCCTTTACTCAATATCTTAGGTTAACATATTAGCCAAGTCTGGAGCAATTGATTAATTATTTATTCCTCATACGACACATATAAAATCACTCTGCAAAACAAAAAATAAACCAATAAAAACATGTTCAATTTTTATAGAGAAAATTATGCGGATAAGCAAACTTATACTATTTAATTACGCATCATAGCTATAGTTTGCTATAATTACCACTCGCGACTAACATTATACATTAATTACGTGGGTTGACTTTGAGTTTGTATAATTAATCATGTTTGTATATGTATAATTCGCCAGGATATATACAAATAAATACGTATAATATACAATTTTTTAGTCTATATACATATATACAATTCACCTCTTTCCCACTCTCTGCCCTCTCTCGCTCGCCTCTCTCCTCCCTCTCTCGCCTCCCTCTCCCACTCTCGCTTGCCATTTATACAAATGTATATGTATAATATACAGTTATATACAATTATACATATACAATCCACCTCTCTCCTCGCCTCTCTCCCCCCTCTCCCAATCTCTCTTAACCTTATATACAATTACATATAATATACAATTAACCTTATACACAATTACATATAATATACAATTATCTAGCCAATATACATATATAATTCACCTTTCTCCCACTCTTTTCCCCCTCTCTCCCAGCCTCGCTGACCTTTCTCCAGTCTCACTGACCTTTCTCTTCCATATAACATGTAGCTACAAAATTGTAATTATCAAACTATAGCTATGAAGAGTAATTAATTATTTTTAAGTGGCTATATGTAAAAATTTCCATTTTTATAATAAAGCCCCAAGTTTAAAATTTTATTTCAGAATTGGTAGGGGCCGCGCGAACGCATGCCCCCGCTGCAACAAATTATGACGTAGGCTCGACCACTTGGGCCGACCTTAGGCGGGCACCCCTCCAGAGTGCAATGGAGGTCACCAACCTAGGCCATGGGCCTTATTGATCGCCCATTGACCCCGTCCAGGTAAGTATGTTTCTTAGAGCTCATACCTTTTTTCTTATACCCATTTTAATCCCTTTATTCCTTTGTTTCAGCCAATGAGGGACTTATTACCCTTGATTATATTTTTTCTCATTTATAGCACCAAATAGACAATAAACAGGATGATTAACTCATCTCTCTTTGCCTTCGTAAGTGGAACATATGGAAGGCAAAAGACAGGCCTCACAACTCTGAGTTGAGCTAAAGCTGTATCCATGGCAATGGGGTTTGGCTCATGAAAACAACCATTCAACCAAATGCAATTTCGTTTTTTCTCTATTCTTATGGTAAATTGAGAGACTATTGCAAGAATATTTTTTTAAAAGTAGCATATTCTTCTTGTGATTTTCAATCCTTTCTCTGTTTCATCTCTCTTCACCAAACAATCTTTTGCTTCATCTTGCTCAATTACTTATACACCACACACGCATCCGTCAACATTTCTAAAGAGTACAAGCAACAAGTTTCTTACCTTTTTGTTCAGAAAATAATTATAACAATTCATTTTCTAAGATAATAAAAAAATATAAAAATTAAGTTTAAAAAATAATAATATCTTCTTCGTATAATTTAATTTAAGTATCTTAATTTTCTTGTAGAAAATAAGGGCAAAAAAGGACAGAAATCACATACTTTTAAGGCAAAATTACAATTTATCCCTTATAAATTTATAATTACAAAAATCCCTCAAACTGATATAATAATATAAGCGCTGACACATTAATTTGATGCGCCAGATACATTAATCGTTAAGTAAGATACATTATATTTTATACATGATACACTAATCTGATGTACACTTTATACATGATACACTAATCTGATGCGCGAAATACATTAATTTGATGCGTTGATACATTAATCTGATGTGTGAAAATGAGGAATTTTGGGAATTTGTAAAACTAATAGGGGGTAATGGTACTAAGAGAATTTAAAGGTGGAATTTCTGTCATTATCGAGAAAATAATTGTAGTAACTCATTTGGGATGGTGCATATTCAGATATTTCGTAGCACTTTCTATTGTGGAATATTATATAAGGCCCAATCTATTAGGAAAAGAACACTTACTTCCCAAAAAAGTAAAATATTTATTTTCGAACGTTTCGTTACTTCCATTTCCTTTTTTTATTTTAAAATGACATATAATAAAAAATTTCGCACATTGACGTCATATTGATATAAGCGTCCAGTATGTTTTGCTCTTCGATATCATCACACTACATTACAATATATAGATATACCTTGGTGATATCAAAAAGTAACTGAGCAATATCGTCGTTGAAGGATTCTTTCTTCCTCCTTGATAGAATTAAAGTATAATATACTCTGGTAATTTCAATGAGTAATTGAATAATGTTTTTTTTTAGGTTTGTAACAGTCCTTTGATAAGATTATTCAATCACCCATTACACCATAGTGGTTTAACAACATATTATCATATCATTGAGCTATTTTTAATTCCTCAATTTTAATTTTAAAAAATAAATGAATATAATTTCTACTAATTTAGAGTTTTATAAATATTAAATAATTTTCTCTTTTGTTGTTTTTTATTTTCTTAAAAAAGAGAATTCAATCCTATATGATAATGATAGTGAAAGAAAATAACAATTTACGTTTGTGGCACGTCAAGATCTAGCTTTGAAGAAGCTTTAATGGATAATGGAGTGTGAAATTCCAACTACCTCAAAATCTCCTCTTAACTGTCCCAATTTTAGATATGATCTCATCTCCAATGTTTTGAGTCTTTTGAAAATATTATTCACTCGAAACAATTTATGTTTGTGGCACTTCAAATTTCAAAATCAACAAGTTTTAATGGCTAATAGTCTTTTAGTTCTGACCAACTCAAAATCTCCTCTAACCAGTCTCAAATTCTATATATAAAGCTCCTCTCAGTGTTCTCAAAACAATTCATGTTTGCGGCACATCAAAATTTGAAAAATCAAGCTTTAATGATGAATATTTTTGAGTTATTAATACCTTATAAGGTCACTCAACTTTAAGAATTTATCTAATAAAATCATTAAACTTTATTTTGTATCAATAAAATCACTCAACTTAGATTTTTATATCAATAAAATCACTCAACTTAAATCTTTATATCAATAAAATTACTTAATAAAATTTAATTGTCATGTTCATCATAATTAAAATAATAAACAAATAAATTAAAATTACTAACATCATTATGCATACCTGCATAATTACTACTGAATCGAAATCATATTTTTAATTTATACCTGCAAATTAGGGTGTCGTGCGGACTCAAGATATCGTTGAAAAGTTTATTGAAAAATTATATTATATATATGTAAAATTATATTTATATTCATATAATTAACGTTGAATCATCCTAATTTATTTATGCATTTTCCTCATTATATTAGTCAACATCAAATAAATAAAAGGCGATCTTCCTTTAAAAAAAAAGAAAAAGAAATTATTTTCTGGTTAAATTGAATGAGAAAGAGAGGTTTACGGGTTACTGATTGGCGATCAATGCCAAGAGAGACCACGATAGACGTTGACGGAGAAAGTAGCAGCAGAGAATATGGAGGCAACTCCTATCTATAAATGAAGTAGTAATTTTGGTTCATTTATTTATTATTGAATCATGAATATAGTATAAAAATTAATTATTTCATCATACCAAATTTATTTTAATAATAAATGTGTAAATTGAGTGATTTTATTGATATAAAACAAAGTTTAATGATTTTTTTTTAGATAAATTCTCAAAATTGAGTGACCTTTTGAGATATTAACTCGAATATTTTTGGCACATAATTGGTTTGTTAAACATAGATAATCTTTTGTTCCATCACACTGCCCCTCTCATTCCTGATATAGTAACACTCAGGCAGAGTTGATCCAATCTGTACTTCTACTGTTTTTAAAATTTAAACACCCCCTTTTGTTTTTCATAAATTGAAGAATTTTCATACTTATGAGAAAAAAATATATAATTAAAGAAAATTCAAATTATATATCTAAAGAAAATTTCATCTTCAAATCAACCAACCATTTCTAATAAACATTATGCAATTTCTAATCTATATAAAAGAAATTTCTTACCTTCAAAATTAAGAATAACACTCTTGTAAGAACAAATAAAAAATAGTTGAAACTAGATTTGTTGGGGTACTCAAAAAAAAGAACCCCTCCAAAAATTGGCGTATGCCATTAATAGCAGCGCACACACGGTATTCTTTAGTAAAAGGCGAAAGAATAGTTCGCTATGTGTTCACTGCATGGCTGCGTAAGTTTTACAAAGGATTTATGTGTTTGTTTTATATTACGACAAAGTTTATGTTTACTTATTATTCAACGGTGTGGTACTCGCCTCACTCCTTTCATATCTATATGAACAAAAATCGATCATCATGTTTCTTTGATGATTTTGTATACATATGGTCACAAGCTGATCGATGAAATGTCACCTAGAATGTTTTGGCCAGTATCTTGAATATACTTGAATTGTACGCAAAGTTAAAAATTTTACTAAGCAAATTCAAAAATAAAAACACACGAAGAAGGAAAAAGAATTCGACAATAAAAATAATTTTATCATTATATATGGAGTGTGAATGTGTGATTTTTTGGTGAAGGCTCAGCTTTTCCTCTTTTGTGGTTAATTTAAGTTGGTCTTGTAATGGCTTTGAGTCATATAATGAACTTTGTGTCTCGAGCTAAGATTTTGAAACCAACAGAAAGTGGAGTGGATAGGGTTTAAGCCAAACACTACACTGTGTTCTGCCAAACTCGTAATTTTACCTGAAGGTTGAGAAGGAACCACTATAACAAAAAAAAATAAAAAATACAAAGAATGCTAAAACTTTTATCGACAAAACTTTAGTAGTCTCTACAAAGAGTACTTAACATATAACTGTCACTAGCATAATTACCTATATTTTTAGAGCACAAATGCACTTCTTTCAAGTGAAGGGTTAGAATCTCTATTAAATTTTGTTTAAGAAATGGGCACTATCACAAATTATGACATAAGCTCGACCAGCGGGCACCCTTCCAAAGTGCAATGGAAGTCACCAATCTAAGCCATGGGTCTCACTGATCGCCTATTGCCCCCGTCCAAGTAAGTATGTTTTACTTTGGCTCCTTCCTATCATTTTATATCCATCCAGATCCTGTTTTCCTTCATTACAGTCGATGAGGGACATTTTTCCCTTGAATTTTATATTTCAACTTATAGCACCATATAAACAACAAACACATCTTCACACTACGATAGCCAAGAACTACTACGAACCAGGAACAAAAATGACGATGAAAAAATATTTTTTGTGACAAGCATGAACGTCGAAATTCATGTGTTTAAAGGGCCTTTACTCAATATCTTAGGTTAACATATTAGCCAAGTCTGGAGCAATTGATTAATTATTTATTCCTCATACGACACATATAAAATCACTCTGCAAAACAAAAAATAAACCAATAAAAACATGTTCAATTTTTATAGAGAAAATTATGCGGATAAGCAAACTTATACTATTTAATTACGCATCATAGCTATAGTTTGCTATAATTACCACTCGCGACTAACATTATACATTAATTACGTGGGTTGACTTTGAGTTTGTATAATTAATCATGTTTGTATATGTATAATTCGCCAGGATATATACAAATAAATACGTATAATATACAATTTTTTAGTCTATATACATATATACAATTCACCTCTTTCCCACTCTCTGCCCTCTCTCGCTCGCCTCTCTCCTCCCTCTCTCGCCTCCCTCTCCCACTCTCGCTTGCCATTTATACAAATGTATATGTATAATATACAGTTATATACAATTATACATATACAATCCACCTCTCTCCTCGCCTCTCTCCCCCCTCTCCCAATCTCTCTTAACCTTATATACAATTACATATAATATACAATTAACCTTATACACAATTACATATAATATACAATTATCTAGCCAATATACATATATAATTCACCTTTCTCCCACTCTTTTCCCCCTCTCTCCCAGCCTCGCTGACCTTTCTCCAGTCTCACTGACCTTTCTCTTCCATATAACATGTAGCTACAAAATTGTAATTATCAAACTATAGCTATGAAGAGTAATTAATTATTTTTAAGTGGCTATATGTAAAAATTTCCATTTTTATAATAAAGCCCCAAGTTTAAAATTTTATTTCAGAATTGGTAGGGGCCGCGCGAACGCATGCCCCCGCTGCAACAAATTATGACGTAGGCTCGACCACTTGGGCCGACCTTAGGCGGGCACCCCTCCAGAGTGCAATGGAGGTCACCAACCTAGGCCATGGGCCTTATTGATCGCCCATTGACCCCGTCCAGGTAAGTATGTTTCTTAGAGCTCATACCTTTTTTCTTATACCCATTTTAATCCCTTTATTCCTTTGTTTCAGCCAATGAGGGACTTATTACCCTTGATTATATTTTTTCTCATTTATAGCACCAAATAGACAATAAACAGGATGATTAACTCATCTCTCTTTGCCTTCGTAAGTGGAACATATGGAAGGCAAAAGACAGGCCTCACAACTCTGAGTTGAGCTAAAGCTGTATCCATGGCAATGGGGTTTGGCTCATGAAAACAACCATTCAACCAAATGCAATTTCGTTTTTTCTCTATTCTTATGGTAAATTGAGAGACTATTGCAAGAATATTTTTTTAAAAGTAGCATATTCTTCTTGTGATTTTCAATCCTTTCTCTGTTTCATCTCTCTTCACCAAACAATCTTTTGCTTCATCTTGCTCAATTACTTATACACCACACACGCATCCGTCAACATTTCTAAAGAGTACAAGCAACAAGTTTCTTACCTTTTTGTTCAGAAAATAATTATAACAATTCATTTTCTAAGATAATAAAAAAATATAAAAATTAAGTTTAAAAAATAATAATATCTTCTTCGTATAATTTAATTTAAGTATCTTAATTTTCTTGTAGAAAATAAGGGCAAAAAAGGACAGAAATCACATACTTTTAAGGCAAAATTACAATTTATCCCTTATAAATTTATAATTACAAAAATCCCTCAAACTGATATAATAATATAAGCGCTGACACATTAATTTGATGCGCCAGATACATTAATCGTTAAGTAAGATACATTATATTTTATACATGATACACTAATCTGATGTACACTTTATACATGATACACTAATCTGATGCGCGAAATACATTAATTTGATGCGTTGATACATTAATCTGATGTGTGAAAATGAGGAATTTTGGGAATTTGTAAAACTAATAGGGGTAATGGTACTAAGAGAATTTAAAGGTGGAATTTCTGTCATTATCGAGAAAATAATTGTAGTAACTCATTTGGGATGGTGCATATTCAGATATTTCGTAGCACTTTCTATTGTGGAATATTATATAAGGCCCAATCTATTAGGAAAAGAACACTTACTTCCCAAAAAAGTAAAATATTTATTTTCGAACGTTTCGTTACTTCCATTTCCTTTTTTTATTTTAAAATGACATATAATAAAAAATTTCGCACATTGACGTCATATTGATATAAGCGTCCAGTATGTTTTGCTCTTCGATATCATCACACTACATTACAATATATAGATATACCTTGGTGATATCAAAAAGTAACTGAGCAATATCGTCGTTGAAGGATTCTTTCTTCCTCCTTGATAGAATTAAAGTATAATATACTCTGGTAATTTCAATGAGTAATTGAATAATGTTTTTTTTTAGGTTTGTAACAGTCCTTTGATAAGATTATTCAATCACCCATTACACCATAGTGGTTTAACAACATATTATCATATCATTGAGCTATTTTTAATTCCTCAATTTTAATTTTAAAAAATAAATGAATATAATTTCTACTAATTTAGAGTTTTATAAATATTAAATAATTTTCTCTTTTGTTGTTTTTTATTTTCTTAAAAAAGAGAATTCAATCCTATATGATAATGATAGTGAAAGAAAATAACAATTTACGTTTGTGGCACATCAAGATCTAGCTTTGAAGAAGCTTTAATGGATAATGGAGTGTGAAATTCCAACTACCTCAAAATCTCCTCTTAACTGTCCCAATTTTAGATATGATCTCATCTCCAATGTTTTGAGTCTTTTGAAAATATTATTCACTCGAAACAATTTATGTTTGTGGCACTTCAAATTTCAAAATCAACAAGTTTTAATGGCTAATAGTTTTAGTTCTGACCAACTCCAAATCTGGGCGAACCCACATGCACCCATGAGGGTGCACGTGCATCCGATAACTTTTTTTAAAAAAATCGCATATATATATATATATATATATATATGTATAGACAGTTAATAAAATGAATATATATTTAGTTGTGCACCCTAAAAAAATAAAAGTTGTTGTGAGTGCACTGGTCGAACGCGCCAAGTTGATGTGCAACTACGTGAGATCGATTCTCGGTAAAAGCACCATTTTTTTTAACTTCAAATTCAGCCTTTTCTCTTTAAAAAAACTTTGTAAAAATTTCTTTTATTAAAACTTGTTTTTGCCACCTCATCTGGCCCACCCTTTTCTTAACGACCTTTTTTTGTCGTCCGATCTTATTTCTTTCTTAAATGCATTTGAAAACAAATAAAAGTCATAACACAATTCTAAAAAAATATAATATTGTTAGAAAATCTACAACTTACAAATATTATTCACTGCATAATTGAAGTCGTACTCCCATTATTTCTGCGTAAATTGGTAAGTTCTTCTTTATAAGCGTATTTTCTTTTTGCAATAATTTGTTGTTGATTCCTGTAATTTGAGATGGATAGATTTTTGACGAAAAATAAAACTTCTCAACTAAGTGCTAGTATTAGAGACAATTCTTCGTGTTTTATAGTTGAGTTTGATTTGCAGTCACTTAAACCGGATCCTGAAGAAAGAATAACCATTGATAAATTTAGCCCTAGAATACGAGATGAAGTGAGAAGACCAGTGCCGGCTCTATTTCTTTGAGAATAAGACTTTTGCCTTATGCCCCCAATTTTGAGGCCCCAAATTTTTATCAAGAATGAATAAATTTTGTCTTAAAATTTTTATATTAAGAAATGATTATTTATGATAAAAAGTATGATTTTTAAAAATATAATTATTTTACCCACTTTAACATCTTTCGTACTTTATTAAAAATAAGAATTAATAGTGAAAAGTGTTGAACAAAGTGAGTTACAAATTCTTTTTTATTTCTTTTTAAATTTTAGTTTCAAGCATTACTACAAGTATATTAAAATGAGGTATATCAAGTCATCAATTTCTTACGTCAAATTATATGGTTCTAATTCTTATCTTTATTTAATATTTGTCAACTTATTACTTATAGAATTATGTTAACAATTCATATAATAATTGTCTCAATGAGAGGATGTTTTTCAATGTTAAGTTGATAAAATCTTACCTAAAACTAATAACTGGAAAAAAAATAATATTAAAATACTAGTAATTTTTATTTAAATAATGTAAGAAAAATAAATTTTGAATAAATACGTACATAAAGTTTGTTTATATTTTAGGCCTCAAATTGAAATTTCGCTTTAGGCCCACAATCACGTCGAGCCGCCCCTGGAGAAGACACTATATTCAACAAGGGTCTTGTTACTCCTAGTCTTACCCTTGAGTCACGCTTAGTATTGTCCCCCTATCTTCAAATTCTGGGTTCGCCTCTGCCTCTAACAATCTCAAATTTTATATATAAGCTCCTCTCAATGTTCTCAAAACAATTCACATTTGCGGCACGTCAAAATTTGAAAAATCAAAGCTTTAATGATGAAATTTTTTGGCACATAATTGGTTTGTCAAACATAGGTAAACTTTTGTTCTATCACACTGCCCCTCTCATTCCTGAAATAGCCACACTCAGGTAGAGTTGATCCAATCTGTACTTATACTACAGCTTCTACTATTTTTAAAATTTAAAACCAAATCGAATTGTTAATTTAAAACACCCCTTGTTTTCATAAATTGAAGAATTTTCTTATTTATGAGAAAAAATATATATAACTAAAATTCAAATTATCTATCTAAATAAAGTTCCAACTTCTAATCAACCAAACCCAAAAAACATTCTGCAATTTTTAATCTATTTAAAAGAATTTTCTTTACCTTTAAAATAAGAATAACAAATTTGTAAGAACAAGTATAAAAAATAGTTGAAACTAGATATGTTGGGGTACTCAAAAAGAGAACCCCTCCAAAAATTAGCGTATGCCATTAAAAGCAGCGCACACACGGTATTCTTTAGTAAAAGGCGAAAGAATAGTTCGCCATGTGTTCACTGCATGGCTGCGTAAGATTTGCAAAGAATTTATGTGTTTTTTTATATTACTACAAAGTTTATATTTACTTATCATTTAACGGTGTGGTACTCGCCTCACTCCTTTAATATCTATATGAACAAAAATCATGATGTTTCTTTGAATACATATGGTCATAAGTTGATTCATGAAATGTCGCATAGAATGTTTTGGCCAATATCTTGAATTGTGCGCGAAGTTATAATTTTTACCAAGAAAATTTAAAAATAAACACATGAAGAAGGCAAAAGAATTCACCAATAAATATAATTTTAACATTATATATAGTGTGTGAGTGTGATCTTTTGGAGGTGAAACGCGTTGAATTTTATTTTTCAACTTATAGCACCACATAAACAACAAACACATCTTTAGCCAAGAACTACGACGAACCAGGAACAAAAAAGACGTTGAAAAAATATTTTTGTGACGTTACATGAACGTCGAAATTCATGTGTTTATAGGGCCTTTACTCAATATCTCAGGTTAATTAATTATTTATTCCTCATACAATACATATATAAATCACTCTGCAAAACAAAAAATAATGCAATAAAAACATGGTCAATTTTATAATTGAGCCCCAAGTTTAGCAGAAAACCATGTATTTGTAACCAGATGCAACAAAAGATTGTTTTAGAAATTGGTAGGGGCCGCGCCAGGCCCCCGCTGCAACAAATTATGACATAGGCTCGACCACTTGGACCGACCTTAGGCGGGCACCCCTCCAGAGTGCAATGGAGGTCACCAACCTAGGCCATGGGCCTTATTGATTACCCATTTTAATCCCTTTATTCCTTTGTTTCAGCCGATGAGGGACATGTTACCCTTGATTATATTTTTTTCATTTATAGCACCAAATAGACAACAAACAGGATGACAACAACAAGATTCCATAATGCTCACTACTAAAATATCATCTATCTCATTTAGGACCCTTAACGTCAAAAAATCAAACAACACAAAAAAAATGTATCAGATACACCTGACTATTTTACTTGAAATGAGTGACCAGTCTAATTTCAACTGATTCTATAACACTTCAAAATTTTAGCTGAACTAAGAATATTCACATACAATGACAGCTATAACGTGAATCTTACAATGATGTCAAGAAATGAAGTAGTCAGCGGTATTAAGCTATTTTTCATATTCATCTACAGCTCTGTCTGGACAACTAAGCTTCAATTGGTAACAACTAACAATCACAAAACATCAATTGGACTCAGTTTTGGTGTTCTATTTGGATATTGTATAGTTTCTAGAGACTAATGTAGCTACTACTACTCTAGCAACGCAAAGTTCCAGAATCGTCTAGTCCCAAATGCAAGAAACCTCACCAAATGCTCACAGAGCATCACTTCTCAAAGAGAATTCATTGATTTCACCAAATAAAAGATAAGCATAGAAAATTTCCTCTATATATGTATTATTTAAAAAAAAAAAAGAAGAGCTTCTCGTATGCAATGAGTGAGCATTTCAGAGAACTTTTCGGGATGATGAGGCTTTCTTGGTTTGTTTAACTTCTGTTTTGATAAGTCTACTACTTTCTTTCACTTTCATCCTTTTTCCAAAAAGAAATGTAAATATTAGAGAAAGAATGACAGAAATCAGTTGGGTTGTTAGGCCCTACGAACGAAATGAAAGAAAAATGTAAGGAAGTCTGCAAACATGTCACAAAGAAGCAGTAAAAGAATACATTACGTGCCACAAAGAAGCAGCGAGTACAGGGATTATCTGCATTAACTGGCTTAAAAATCCATGAGAACATATGAAATGCTTCATTCATTTGTTTATTCTTTTTTACTTCTTAATAGGAAAAATACTGGAACCAATGTTAGAATTCTAAGTAACCGTATAAAAAGGATAAATTATTGTTTACAGGATTACAGAAGCTGAAATGGAAAGGAATGCAGATTAAAGTCAAATAGAGTTTCAGAACCATCACAAGGCTAGATGGTGAATCAGTTATCAGGTTAACGTCGTTTAAGTACGACTAGTCTCAACTAAGAGCTTAAACTCCTAAGAACAGAGCTGAATTAAGATAAAAGCAATACAAGCATAAGCATTAGAAGAAAGTAAAGGAAATTGAACTCTACATAGTGTTAACAGGCAGTTCAGAGAGAAAGAAAGTCAGAAAAAGGGAAGAACGTTAGAACGCAGACCTGAAAAGTAGTTTTGAGTGCTTCATCAACTGCTTAAAATGAAAGGGGTCAGGAACAGAAAATTAACAGTGTTAAAGGAGATATCAAGAGGGAGTAGGATATTTATTACCTTGCTCCAGTAAAGTTTCAAAGTCTCTGATCGTTTCTTCTGAAATCACACACATGGCAGAGCTCGTTGAATTAGGGATAGTACTTCTCTAATTAAGCCAAAACCTATACTTATTACTCCTATAAAGGCCAAAAACACCCAATCGACACTTCAATTTTGGTGGCACTTTCTTGAATAAATTCTTTGTACGTCACCACATTACCATGAGTAAATACTTTCCTTCCTAAAGTGAACCAATGTGACAGTATGTGCAAGTTAATTGACTTTAGGAGAATAAATTACATGCTTCCTTCCTCAATCTCCTCTTGTGTAGAAAGAATAAACCAAGTGAGTTCCCTCATCTTTAAAGTGAATAATATTTCAAATTTGTAGTTAATTCCTTTAAATATTCACCAATTATACAAAACTTGAAAGAGCATGTTCTTGTCACCATCTATCCGTCAACTCTGGTTCAACTAATGTTTATGTTGTTAACATCATTATCATAGTGAAGGCAGCCAAATCCACAATGCTATTGACAAAATTTACTAAGGCAATGCAACTTCGTCTTTTTCTTTTCCTTATGGTAAATGGAGAGACTATTGGCTATTGCTAGAACATTTTGTTTAGAAGTAGCAAATTCTTCTTTTGATTTCAATCCTTTCTCTGTTTCATCTTTCTCATAAATGACCAACTATAGTTACTTGATAGACTAACACTAGGATGGTATGATCCTTGCTTAATATGATGAAATTCAGATAGTGGGAGCAATATTATATGATCCTCAGCTCCTCAATACAATGGATAACATATGTAATTTCCAAAGGAATATGATGTTTTCTACAATGCCTCAATTACATGCAGATGTTTGGAAGACCAGCAATACACTCCAAAATGTCCCTAAACGGGGATGGATTAGACTAATAAACAATGTCAATACTAATACAAGAAGACGTGAAACTAAAGAGGAATCAAGATGGTCACACGACCATATAACAGCAAAATCTTGCCAGCTATAGTCATGAACTACAGTCACATCTTTTATGAATCTTTTTAGGCACAGGAGTTAATCTTATGTATATCTTAAAGCAATAAGTAGAAGATAATTTACGATACTATAGTATACTTATGTTCCCAACTCTATACAGAAAGTTGCTTATACTTGAGTAGCTCGAGTTAAGTGACCATGATTACTTATTTGCATTGTGAGAAGGCAGATTCTGCTGATGTTGCAAAAGTAAGCCATATACTGCAACCCTCTAAAACATATTATAGTAACTCGTCTCTTCATCTATATAAAGTACTTTGGAGAAAGATGACCAATACACCACGACATGCCGAGTCAGGAGAAGATTAAACCAGGATCTAGTCCATAAACAGAGAAAACAGAATAAACGGATCCAGTCTACAATGTACATGCCTCTTAAAAGAGAAAAGCAAACAAGAAGAATGTGCGTAAAAAAACAACATAAAGAAGATATCTTCATGTCAAGAAATTTTTCAAATTAAGCCGCTAACAACAAAAACTTACTTCTCAATACCAATTGCGGAAAAACTAATACCTACCAACCAAAAACAAATCATTATCATCCAAAACTTGGACATCTCTTTCCCCAATAAAGTTTTCCCGTCCAATTTTCTCAACAATCTTCACAAACTCCTCTCTCTTTGCCTTTGAAAGTGGAACATAGGGAAGGCGAAAAACAGGCCTCACAACCCCAAGTTGAGCTAAAGCTGTATTCAGAGCAATGGGGTTTGGCTCATGAAACAACCATTCAACCAATGGCATTAGCTTTGAGCTTAAAACAGGGTTATTTCCTCCAAACATTAGTTCACGCATCAGACCAGGAACCAAGTTGCTGGTGACAGAAATAACTCCCGTAGCACCATGATGCCACCTTGAGTCATGGCATTCATCATCGTTCCCACTCCACACAACCAACCCATTACGTGTATAGTGCTCCACTCTATCATTTCCTACACACTCTTTGACACCAGCAAGGTTAGGGCTCTTTGCTAATGCCTGGATTACATGAGGGGGAATGTCTTGACCAGTTCGTGATGGCACATTATAAATGATAGTAGGGCCCATAGGGAGCACACTGTCAAAGTGAGAAATCAAACCCTCTATGGAGGTCTTCCCATAGTATGGATTAATGTGAAGAGCTGCATGCATACCTACAGCAAATCCTTGTTCTGTCGCATGGATTGCTTCCCTCGTGGAGTTGCTTCCTGTGTTTCCAATGACTTTAATTGATCCACCAAAACAATTGATGGTATGACCAATGAGCATGATGTGTTCATCCCAGCTCATCAATTGACCTTCCCCTGTAGTGCCACCAACAATCACACCCTCGACACCATTTTCAATTTGCAAATTTACTAAGGCGTCATAAGCCTCAAGATCGAATCTTCCATCTGGTAGATATGGGGTTTTGATTGCAGTAATCAATCGAAGTTTTTTTATGTCCTCGGCATACGTCCTGCATAAGAGAAGGTTAAATGAATTTATGTTAACATTGTGGTTGCATGTATCTACTGTAAATTTCCTTGATGCTGATATTCACCTATTAGCTGTTTATGTTAACTACAAGGGAAGCATGTATCATCGATTGTTACCTACAGGGAAATGTTTATCCATTTCCAATGCATATCATCGATTGTTGCTAATAGCTCATCGAAACAAGATGATAATGAATGTCCTATTTTGTTGGCACAGCAATACCTAAGCATTCGATATACTAGAGAGTTCCTAATACTGTTTATTCATGGATGGAAGACTACCAGTATGAAATCTAAAACTGACCTCATTACAAGAATAGGAATAACATGTCAAACAGGCGAACAATTCATTAAATCACACACACAAATAGATGATAAAAACTATGATCGAGGAACCACCATTGCCTTCTAATCTCTTGTTCTGATTTATTAAATTGATAAAATTATTGGGTTCGGCTAACCTATCAGCTGCGAGGTGTCATAACGACTTGTATTTTTTGATCATGACAATTTGGTATTAGAGTGGGTAAAAGAGTTTTGACAGTTCAAAATCGCGTCATTAGGAGATAACCAATCCATTCCATGGATAGCATAAAAGTCTACCATATCTAAGACCTTCAAATTCGCTTGAGTATCATATTCCATCAAAGTAACTACACACACAGAACATGTCCAAACTCGAAGCAAATTATGTCGAAACAGAACAAGAGATGATGAAAACAACCCCTACGGAGCATAGGCTAATGCGAGGAACCTGAATGCCCTCCACGGCCTTCAGGTCAGGATGATGAGCATTGTGAAGTTTGTATTGAACTGGAAGTACTACGTCCGACATAATCAACCTACGACGATGGCATGAATGGGTTTGTTAGACAGAGGGTGATAACCACTCCCCAAGTAACCTCGACTCCTAGGTGGAGCACCACCATAATCACCTGCCTGACATGCCCTCTTGCCCTCACACTAAATCATTTTTAACTCCTCGGCAACATCTATCACTTTCTGAAATGGAACCGTGAAAGCGAAAACCTAATAAACTCCCATGCAAATCAAAATAATCACTCATTCAACAAACCTTCTCACTTTCGATGGCAAGTATCATCAAAGTGTACCTACGGAAGGCATGAATCTAGTCTCATACTCAATAACTGACATACCCTACTACTCTAATCCCTCAAACCGCGTGGAACAAACTATGCTAGAAACACCTTGATAAATTTAGCCCATGAAAGTGGAGGTGATCTAGCTAACCTACTATCAATATAATTCCTCCACCATTGAATGTTGTGTAGTCAACTCTACTAATCCAAGGTTGTGCAACCTCTCATGACAGCGGACTATAAACTCATATCTATCACACTCAATTCACTAGTGTAGGTCAGAGGATCCAACATCCTAAACCTTCTAAACATCTTTCGCTTATCAACACCCATGACATGTTTATTAGTCAAATGTGGTTTCCATTCCGACTGTGGTGGTGGTCGTGATGTTTATAGTCTAAGAGCGGTTGTGTCCAGTGTTGTGATTTTCTGAGTAGGCCAGAAGCATAGGCTCATCTATTGTTATCAAGTGTATTATTCTAGTTTGTCATCGATCGGTTACAATATCATTTGAACTAAGCTCTACATATTCTTATATGTCTACAAACTTTGCTTTGAGTTTGGATATGTTATGTGAGTTGCTTTATTTGCATGTACATGTTTCTACTCTTGTTGGGAATCCCATAGTGACATATCGATTGTGCGTACTTTGATGATATATGATACTCAAGTGAATTATAGAGTTTGATGCTATCCTGGAAATAGATTGGTTATTTCCCTATCACCCCATTTTGAATTGCCATAACTCTTTACCTACTCTAATACCAAATAGTCATGACCCATAAACACAAGTCGTTATGACACCAATGTTGGATGGTATTTCATTTTTACTGCATTTCATTTTGTGAAAGACTTTGTGTTTATGATATTTTGTTAGTCACTTACTTTTTCAATTGGTTTAGTAAATTGAAACGATAAAATTATTGGGATTGGCTGACCTATCCCAATAATTGACTTGTGTACACGTTTTACAAACTTTGAATATGCAAACTACAAATTGTGTTATCTACTACAATTAATTCAATTTTGATGTTCAGTGTAGTTATTTTCGTAAGTAATATTGGTGAATATACTACATTATTTCTTCTATCATCTCTAAAAACCTATAGTTTTTCCTAGCCATTTCACCACTACATCCCAATTATACAAAAATAATCAAGTTGTCATATACTATTATCTAGCATACCCAAACAAGAAACACAAGGAAGTGGCATCATCCAATAATGCCCAAAAACCAGTGTGCACTTCAAAAAACTTAGAACACATTTAATCCCAAATCAACTCTGCAGGTGGATATTACCTATTTTTAACTTCATTACTGCGCATCGGGAGGTGGATACATGGAATTACTGCTGCTCTTGGTGATTTCCATGTTGTAGTTCTCCTGTAATCAATTCACAGTACATAAATTAAGAAGTTGATCATCATTTGACAATAAAGGCACAAATACTTTGTTGATGTTGAGCAACATACATACATACCTGTTTGTTGTTCCGGCACGTTCAACATAGAAATGGCAGCAACTTGTAATGGACGATGACATTTCTCTCTCCCTATCGGAAATGTGTAAACGGAGAAAAAGGAAAACGACGAGAGAGAAAAAGAGGCGCAACACGTTTTTATAAAATACTCCATAAAAGGAAAGAGGCTTAGGGTTTTCTGGCGGGATGATCAAGGGTATTTCTGTCATTTAACTCAATCATGAAAGTCAAGTCACCTCACGCACGTTTTTTTGTAGCCTTTGAATTTTGGTAAAGTTACATGAATCGGTACATTTTAATAAATAATTACGAATTTTAGTAATATTTTTTATTTATTATCATTTATAGTAATAATATGTTAAATCTGCAATATGTATTAGAAGTAATTTATGTATGAAATATATATGAATTATATATGAATAATATTTATTTTTTAAAATATAATATGTTTATTTGGTAAAAATTTGATACATTGTATTATAAGTGTATTAAAATGTGTGATAAATGAATTATCTATCATTAAAATTTGTATTATATGTGAATAAAAAATTATTCTTTATAATATGAATTAAACTTATATTATAAATAAATTAAAAATGATCAAGTAAAAAAAATATTATTACTCTAAATGATAAATATTTTTTTATTATAATATATTTATGTAAGTTTTCCTTTCAATTTTCTCTGTTCCTAATTAGTTATGGGCCCTTTTAGGAACATGCCTACCCATTGAGAATTTGTATTCATCTTACTTACCATTTAATAACTCATAATCACATCTTATTTTATCACTATTTTAGCTTTTAGCTTTAAAAAATAATAATATCTTTACTATTATATTCTTATTTTGTTTTATTCGGAAGTGAATTTTTTAAGTAATGAACATTAATTTATTTATTTTGATTAATTAAAGTGATCAATAAACATGAATTTATATTTTTAAAGCTAATACTTCTTCTATTTTTAATTAATTGTCTACTTTTGAATTGACAGTTTACCATTTTACTCTTATTAATTATGAAATAGATAAATTAAAGCTTAAAATTTTTAAGAAGTTAGATATTTTTCAAAGTAATAAATAAAGTGTATAATAATAAATTTTTTTATCCTTTCTTAATTTGTCAAAATGGATAAATAATTAGGAATAACTAAAAAGAAAAAATAAATAAATAATTAGAGACAAAGAAAGTAACTCTCAACAATAAAATAGATGACAATGATGAAAATTCCAACTATATGTGTAAGAATTTCTACTTTGACATAAAAATTTAGGGTGAAAGGTAGTATTAAAAAGAAAAGAACGAATAAAGGAAAAGACTAACATTATGTTTTAGGATCCATGTGATCATAGTATTATGTATATATAATTAAGGATATTTATGTTTTATCTTATCTCAAGTAATATAATAGTATAAATAGTATGGGATGAATATTATTTTCACCCTTTGAACTAAGATTATTCATGAATGAATTTAATCTCTCAGTTCTTTGTTCAAATTAGGTTGTTATAAACCTTTATTCATTGATTTCTAATTGAGAAAATACATCAAATCGGTTTTGAATTTGGTAGCACAATTTATTTTAACACTTAAATTATATGGATACTCCCTCTGTCCTTAATTACTTGTCCATTTTTTTTTAGTTGTTCTTAATTACTAGTACATTTTGATAAATCATGAAATGAATTTTTTTTACATATAATACCTTCAATTAATTACTTTGAAAAAGGTAGAACTTTTTGAAAATCTTAAGTTTTTAATGCATCCACTTCATAATTAACAAGGGTAAAATGATAAATTTACTATTTCAATTTTCTTAATAAATCTGTCAATTCAAAAGTGGACATGTAATT
This sequence comes from Solanum lycopersicoides, assembly GCA_022817965.1. Classification (NCBI taxonomy): domain Eukaryota; kingdom Viridiplantae; phylum Streptophyta; class Magnoliopsida; order Solanales; family Solanaceae; genus Solanum; species Solanum lycopersicoides. The sequence continues at coordinate 8,578,462 of CM040620.1, forward strand.
AGGAACAAAGGAAGTATTAATACCCTCTTATTTGAAATGGTGAAAATATATTCGACTCTACTTATATTTTAAGTGAATAAAAACGAATTACCTAATAGATAATATAGATAAATATGGATGCTCATATAATAGTAGGAATATTGTTAAAAACTTCAAAATCAAAATCTTAACCCCACTCTTCATCCCCTCACCCACCCTACAAAAAAAAACTTCTAATTTTTTTTAACCCTTCTAACCCATGGTAGTTATCAGCAAGATAATAAATCAAATAAGACCAAATCATAGCTACGGCGAACGCAAGACCTTGTTTTGGTTATTATTTAAATTTTATTGTATCGTATCGTTTAAATCATTTTTAAGTACCAATGAAAATATTCATTATATGTAACGATCGATTTAATGTGATTGTGTCGTTACCTTAATATTTTCTTTCTTATTTTACCTTTATTTATTATTTAATAATTCAAATTTTAAAAAATTATGTTATATGTTGTCACTTATTCGGATTATATTATGTATAAACATTTAGAGTGTGTTTGGTATGAAGGAAAACATTTTCTGGAAAATGTTTTCCAATTTTCCCATGTTTGGTTGGGACAAAAGTTTTGGAAAATGTTTTCCAAATCAACTTATTTTCCTCAAAATTAAGGAAAATGATATCCCTTCAAAAATTAAGGAAAACATTTTCCAAAACTCTCTTCCAATTTCAAATTACATTTTTTTTTGAGAAAAAACGTCAATTTTAAAAAAATATTTTCAGTTTTAACATTTTATTTTTTCACCCGATCCTTGACCCCCCGCCCCCCCCCAACCCCAACCTCTCCCCAAAAAATTAATTTTGCTTTTTAAAAATATTTTCAACTTCAAAATTTTATTTTTAAACTCCTAACCCACCCACCCACTCCCCACCCCCAGCAGCCCCCCACCCACCCCCAACCTCCAAAATAATTAATTTTGTTTTTTAAAAATACTATCAACTTCAAATTTTTATTTTTTCACTCCTAACCCCCCTTCCCCCGACCCCACCCATTACCCCTCACCCCACCCCCACCCCCACCCCCAAAAATAATAATTTTGATTTTAAAAAATATTTTCAATTTCATAAATTATTTTTTACTCTAGTAAAAATAAAAGATGTCTCTCAAAAACATTTTTCATTCATAAATCAAACACTAAAAATCATTTTCAGAAAATATTTTCTACTCAACAACCAAACATGAGAAAATAAGTCCAAAATCTACTTGTTTTCCAGGAAAACATTTTCTAGGAAAACATTTTCCATGGAAAACATTTTCCTTCATACCAAACACACCCATAAATAAATGAATTTCATTTGATCACATCTCACGCTAGAGGTATGTTGAAAAAATTATAATTAGTAAAAACTAAAAGTATATGATTAATTGTGTGTGTGACCAAGTAAGATCTAAATAACCATTAAAATATATAACATAATTTATTTATTTTTACGTACAATGCAATATACGTATTAATTAGGTTGTATTAAGACGAAAAAGAATTTTCAAATAGAAGTTTTTATTTATTTTTAATAAAATGCATATTTTAATGCTTGTTCTAAACAAACAATAAATTTTGGGATAATTTGATAGACGTCTTTCCAGGTTTCGCTTTATAACACTCCCTCCCCTTTGGTTTATGATATTACATCTACCTCCCTTATTTTCATTTTCTTGTAACTATTCTTTAAACCTATTCAAAATAAATATAAATTAATTTAGATTTGATAATTTTACCCTTATATATAAAAATTTAGATCTAATTTTCAACGATTTATCTCTATTCGTTGGATCATGTTTCTTCTTCACTCTTGGAAATATTTAACTAGAACAAAATCTTATCGTTCTTATCGAATTTTTCTCTTGGGGAGTTTATTTTATATTCTATTTGAAGAAATTGTTACCGAAAATTATGGGTTATTGTGGGGGGAAAATTTACATGAATTGATAAAGGTGAAATGAAGATGGAGAGTTAATATTTGGTGAAAATGGTTGGTCAGCTTAAATGAAGACTTTGGTCTTTGTTGAATAAAAAAAAAATGTATTTGTGCTGATTTATTTTTATAGTATTTGTTGATGAGTTGTTTTTATATAATATTTATTACTATGAAGAAATTAATATAAAGAAGGGTAAGATTTTCAAATCTAAATTAATTTATATTTATTTTAAATAGGTTTAAAGAATGGTTACAAGTAAATGGAAAGAATGGAGGTAGACGTAATATTGTAACCCACAGGAGAGGTGAGTGTTATAGAGCGAAACCTGGAGGGAGCTCTCTGAAATTATCCCTAAACTTTTTGTTTAAACAATTTAATTTAAATGGAACAATATAATGTAAAATTCGGCAGAGAATACATTTACATTTCACACACACATGTAAATACATTTGACAAGTAATCCCCTAACATACATACATGATTAATATATTACCGAGTTAGGTAAATAAGTTAATATTCATTATTTTTAAAAAACTTATATTTATTTTATAATTCCAAAATGTTTTCTGTTATAATTTTAATAAAAAAAATATATATATTCATCACAAATTTTACCTAAAAACTGATAAAAATAAAATTATTGACTTATTCATCTTCACATCGGTCGACGCATGCAATTATATTCTACCTGTATAGAAGCATGAGTTGAATGTTTGTATCAACATGTATGCTTAGAGTCATTTGTTAATTTGTATGTGGCATTTTAGTCTTTTAAGTTAGGTCTGGGATTTTCATAGGTAGAAATGAGTCACTTTTCTTGCATACTTTAATAATTTTTTTATTGTGCTGACTATTTAACCCTTTGACACAACTTTATAATTAATAAAAAGTGGGGCCATTTCTCATTATGATTGTGGGTTGTAGCTGACAATAGTTTTCTACTTCTAATTTTGCCCATTTTTCTTATTCAATTTTAAAAGAGCAATGCATATGATATTTATTAAAGGCATTTAGTTATGAAATTTAAATAATCGTACTATTTATTTTATTAAAGTTTTAAGCTATGATTGGAGTTGTTTTTAACCATATCTTTTACGAAAAAAAATAAATTGGAATTGAATGTACTTTAAGTATAATTTATGTTCATCAATTTTTATAAACTAGCAAATTCATTCAGCTTTACTAATTTATATAAATCATATCGTCAAATCCTCTCTAAAAGAATAATATCTTACACTAAATAGCCACACGATATCCTAGATTAGATCCCATAATTAAAAATGAAAAGCTTACAAAAAAAATATTAAACTGAAGAGGGAAATTAAATTATTTTACGATGAAAGAAATAAAAATAATTAAACATATATGAATTTTAATATCAATAATTATGTATATTAGCTAATAGTAAATAGACGAATTAAAAAAAGACATGTGCCCAATTTCTTTTTTCATCTGTTGCTTTCAAAAGACAGTGACACTCTCTATGCAACATCAACATTTAGGGTCTATCTATTTCATTTAAAAATAATTTAAAAGTATGATATGATCTAAATTTAATTAAGGTATGTCGCTGATATTTATACAATACTTCATTTGGACTTTGTGGCAGGGCAAGCATTTGCCGATTCATCAGGACTTTTGACGATCCACCAGACTGCTCCCTCCATTTTACATTAAGTAAATTTTTGGGGCTCTTTTCATGTTTAAAATAATTAAATTGTTCAAAGTTCAAGATAAATGTTTAAGTTTTTATTCTTATTGGCGCTCACCTCTAAAGAAGTTTTATATGAGATAAATTGCACTACTTACAAAGTTATATTTATGATTTCACAAAAAGGCAATTATGAAAAATATGATTTAAATTATGTCCTTGAATGTTTGTCTTAATACATATACATTGCCTCACGAATTCATTTAATATAAAATAGACGAAGTATCATAGTTTGACAGAAAACTTATTTTTTCAAAATGAGTCAAATCATAAAATTTCATCACAAAATTATCATATTTATAAAAACTAAAATATGATATTTTTAAAATTTAAGATGTTGGCCCGTGCTCTGCACGGGCAAGGCTTATCTAGTCAATTGGATAAAAATAACAGCAACTTGGCAAAGGAAGATGAGACATCATATTACTATGACTAATTCTACTTTATTTGTTTGATAATGATTTGCAATACATGTATTCATAAAAGTCATGATATACAACAAACAGAAGATGAAATTTTTTAAAAATCTCTTAATTTTACTTACATGTAATTTTTTTAGCTAAGTGGATTACTTGGCTTTTTATGGTAAATTGAACCAATTCAAAATAATCTTGCAATAGAATAATATTTCTCATTATATCCATTATATGTTTGCTTGTGAATCTTATCTTGGGGAAAGTTCGTTTGTTTCGTTTTTTCTTATTTATAATATCAATTGAGCAACAATGTCATAAATTGATTACTCCTATATAGACACTTTAATTTAGTTTGTTGATTCTTGAAAATTCACTCCAGACATAAATATAATTTTGAGTTGTGCGAGATGCTTTTATAAAGTTAATTGACTATTTAAACTTGTTTAGTTATTTTAGTTCATTACTCTTATCCATGAGTAATTAAAAAGAGGGGAAATGCTAAATTACCAGAAAAATGTGGTCATAATTTGGCCAGAATAGTGAAAAAGATTGTTATCTAAATTAAGTTACTTTAATTTTTTGATAACTCATGAATAATTAAGTTATTTTATGAATCTTGAATTTGAATTGAGTGTGAGATAAATTTATTTTTGTAACACTTTGAAAATCTAAGATGTGTTCTAGAGCCTAACATAGGTGTCAAAAGGTTTAGACACTGTTTTAAGGTCTATTTTAATGTATATAAGTCATTTAGGAAGGCTAAAAACCAAAACGTCAAAAAACGTTCATGACGTCCGGAAAATAGTTCAATGAGGTACTAGCGTGCCTTAGCCTATTTGACTAGCTTTTAGGAGTCGAAAAATGATGAAAATTGGTGGAAGGGTGTCTAAAACGCATTGGAGTTAATTCATAGTCGAAACGTCCGGGCACGACTCCCCAAGGACCAACCAAGGGCCCTTGAGGAGGACCCTTGCAAAGGTGACCAAAATGTGCCTTATCATGAATGACTATGTGGCTTATCATGAATGACTATGTCAATGTGCTAACCTCACTTATATGAATTGTAATGAAAGGATTTATACTCATGCGATTCTTATTGAGCTATGATGATGATTATACAAGGGATAGACCCTACGACCTAAACTAAGCTATGAATGTTAATAAAGGCTTAAAGACATTTCAAAAGGGACTCTAGCTTAGCACCGAGTGAACTAGAGTGAGGAGTGTCCCTTCCCACATAGGGAAGGTAGGATCACTAATGTACTCTTGAGATTGGAGACTATAATGCATGTAGCATAAAGAGGGTCCCAATTATATCTCCTAGTTCTTGAACTATGTTGCCCCCGTAGGAATACTAGCTAGTGGATCCACGTAGTTGCTATGTTCATGTTTTGGTACTACATTGGCAAGTAGTCCACCTTCCTTTGGTGTAGGGTTCCATGACACCGGATTCCACATTAGCTCATGTGGTCTATGTCGGTTAAGGCAAGATGTTCCAAAAGTGTAAAATGAATTTATGAATGATCTCTAACTAGGATGACCTAAGGGGTTACGCTTAGTCTAGGTAGGAGTATGAGACTCTACCTAAACATTGCACTAGTTATCATTGAGGGAAGTCTTATGAGGTTGTTCTTATGTATGTATATGCTAATGATGCAAATGGTGATAATATGATGATCTCACATTTAAATGACATTATGTGATGTTGGTTGCTCCTATGAACATGTATTTGGTCTCTATTGTTAAAGTATGATGATATGTATTCTTAAATGATATGCTATATGAAGTTGGATATTACTCATGGTTCTTGTTGGATTACTTGATTGAGTAAGGTTATGGGGCTTTGCTTTGTCATTGCACTTGTTAACCTAGTGAGGGTTCTTGGGTGATTGTCTTGCTTTGATTATGTTGAAATGAACTCGTCTATGCTTGTTACTATTATAACTTGATGATAGAGTTGTTTTGACTATGTGTCCAATTATGTGATATGCATGTTGACTTGACTAGATTTAGTATTGTTGGTCTTGTGATGAACATGCTTTAGACTTAGTGAATATGTCTTGTTGATTGGTATGGTCTTCTTGAATGTGCATAAGGATTTCTAAAGGTAAATAGCATGTTTTTATGAAAGATCCCCTTTTAGCATGATTTGATCTTATATGTGCATATGGTCTCATACTTCGTACAAGTGGTGTACTAACCCCATTTTTTCCCTTTTTCCCAATATTTTAGGTTTCAGTCGTTGAAGACTTTTGAGACGACTTTGAAGAAGACTTGGAATTTCTCAATCATCCAAGTAGGTAGGTATTCACTTTCTGAGGGCAATGTCAATATCAAGCTTATGAAGTTGTTTTAGTTTTAAGACTCTTATATTCTTTCTCTTTTCATTTGAGTACGGATTGTATAGCCTATATGTGGCTCTATTACATTGATGTATGGGCTAGGACCAAATTGTTATAATCTTGTTAGATGGTTATGAGATGAAACACTCTTTTAAGACTATGTTATATCTTATATATACTTATGTGTTATAAAAGTAGAAGACTATGTAACCTTCTTATACGAAGGGCCTGTGTATACTCGATATGAATATATTATGTGTATGTAGAGGTCTATGTAACCTCCATGTAGAAGTAATGAAAAGTTTTAAATTTTCCGCATTTTTATCCTATGAATGTAATGATGTATGCTAAGAGGCTAGTCTTAGTCCTCAAAGAGGACGATGACGCCGGTTACGTCTAGGGGGTGCTCCCAGGATGTGACAAACTTGGTATCAGAGCGAGGTTAAATATCTTTGAAGTCGATGTCTCTCTCAACCACGTCTGTGTAGATTCTTATTCATAATTGTGAAGCGCGCCACACTTATGAATAGGAAACTATGTGATACTTAGGAAACTCTCACTTTTCTTGAAAATCCTATATCGTGCCTCTAGAGTATACTTATTGTGTGTTTTCACCTAAACCTTGTATTTTGGTTATAGGCAATGAATACTCGAAGGGACGCGACACGAAGACTTGAGAAAGAGATTGCCAATGCGGGAGTTCCTCCCCGTGGTGATCAAGTCCCTCCTCTTGAAGAAGATGCTAATGTTGACCAAGCTCCGGTCAAATCTCCACCTTTGACGGATGGTGAAATAAGGGTTGCCCTTTTCCAAATGGACCAAGCCAATACTTCACAAGCCCAAGCCTCCACTACTCAAGCCCAAGCCATGACGACCCAAGCTAACCGGGAGGTTGTACCCCGAGCAAACCAATATGTTGGCACCATGGCCTCCCGTTTGAGGGATTTCACTAGGATGAATCCCCCTACTTTCTATGGGTCCAAGGTTGAAGAAGACCCCCAAGAGTTCATTGATGAAATCTACAAGATCGTTTATGCTATGGCGTTGACTATTAGTGAGAAAGTCGAGTTAGCCACTTACCAACTCAAAGATGTGGCCCAAACTTGGCACGTCTAATGAAGGGACAATAGGCCTCTAAGGGGTGGACCGGTGACTCGGGAGATCTTCAAGAAGGATTTTCTTGATCGGTTCTTCCTAGGGAGAAGAGGGAAGTCAAAGTGGTGGAGTTCATCAACCTTCGCCAATGAGGTATGAGTGTGCTTGAATACTCCTTGAAATTCACTAAATTATCAAAATATACTCCTTCTTTGGTTTTCGATCCTAGGGATGAAATGAACCGTTTTGTGACGGGGGTGTCAGATGATTTGTAAGAGGAGTGTCATTCGTCCATGCTACATGACAATATGAACATTTCTCGTCTCATGGTACATGCTCAACAAGTGGAAGAGGCAAGGGCTAAGAGAAAGAGTAGAGATGCTAAGAGGGCAAGATCTTTTGATGATGGTTCTTCAAAGGGTAGGCTTGATCTTCAAGACAAGCCTAAGTTCAAGAAGAGGTTTTCTAGTCAAGTTCCTACCAAATTCCCTAAGGCTCATGATGATAGGGTGTCTAACCCTAAGCCTCAAAAGGGAGGAAGCACTAGTTCACCAAACAAGAAGCCAACTTGTGGAAAGTGTGGCAAGAAGCATTATGGTGATTGCCTTAAGGGAACGGATAAATGTTTTGGTTGTGGTAAAAGTGATCACAAAGTTAGGGATTGCCCTAATGTGAAGGGTCAAGATAAGGGTGGTGGTCAAGCACAAGCAAGTGGTTCTAATGATGCTCCTAAGAAGAATCATTTTTATGCTCTCCACTCTAGAGGTGAGCAAGAGACTTCTTTCGATGTGGTGACCGGTATGTTAAAAGTCTTATCCATTGATGTATATGATTTACTTGATCCCGGTGCTACCTTGTCATTTGTTACTCCTCTTGTAGCTAAAAAGTTTGACATTTTGCCCGATATCTTGAATGAACCTTTTATAGTGTCTACCTCGGTGGGTGAGTCGGTTGTAGCAAAAAGGATGTATTGAAATTGTCCTATAATATTGCCCAATGGAGTTGCTTATGTTGAACTAGTAGAACTTGATATGCTTGATTTTGATATCATATTGGGTATGGATTTTTTACATGCTTCCTTTGCCTCTATAGATTGTACAATGAGGGTGGTGAAGTCTAACTTTCCAAATGAGCTCGTTTTAGAGTGGAAGGGGGGAAATTCTATTCCTAGAGGTCGTATCATCTCTTGTCTTAAGGCTTGTAAACTGATCTCTAAAGGGTGTTTATATCATATAGTAAGAGTCCAAGATTTATACTCCGATATTTCTCCCATTGAGTCGGTCCCCGTAGTGAGGGAATTTTCGGAGGTCTTTCCTAATGATCTTCCCGGTATTCCTCCCAAGCGGGAAATTGATTTTGGTATCGATTTGTTACCGAATACAAATCACATATCAATTCCTCCTTATCGGATGGCTCTGACCGAATTGAAAGAGTTGAAATCTCAACTCAAAGATCTACTAGACAAAGACTTTATTAGACCTAGACAAAGGCCGAATTGAAAGAGTTGAAGGCTCAACCCAAATTGATATAATCTTGTTAGATGGTTATGAGATGAGACACTCTTTTAAGACTATGTTATATCTTATATATACTTGTTGACATCCAATTTTGACCCTCAATGATATAAATTAATTAGCGAATTTCTTAATTCTAAACGACTTTGAAATAATTGGTTTTATAAGGTTTAAAGTGTTTTCTAAATTATTTCACATTGGTCTTATCTTTTATAACTTTTAGTTAATATATACGATTTGCGTAATTATATATGCAACTGATATAGTTTAGATTTATTCAAAAATCGTCTCAAAAAAAAAAAGATTTTACTTTGTTTAAATATTTCACTAATTAGTTTAGTTATATAATATTTTTATTTCTCGGATTAGTCATTTTATAGTCACATCGATTATTTTTATTTCATTAAAATTAAGAAGCTTGTCTAATTAATTTATATCAATCAATTGCATCTATTACCAAATATTTAATCCATTTAGATAAAGCACTTTGGGCCTCTTATATTTTAATTTTCAGCAGTCCTACTCCCATTTAATTCTATTTCAGAATCGGCCCAACCCAATTCAAAAACCCAATCCGAGCCCTTCTTCCTTTCAAACCCGACCCAGTCCGCTTAACTGTCCCAAAGAAGCCAGCAGCGACATTCAGAACCCATCGTTCCTATCCTTCACGCGCTAATGGGCAAAAGTCCAGAAATAGCGCATTGAGAGTGACAATTCCCAACGGCGTTAACACAACAGCGTGTGTACGACCCCAGTGACGCCCGCACGCGCATTCCACGCGGGCAAAAGGGGACGAGTCGATGAAGGAGACGTCCGAGTACACGAAGACTTCACGGCGCCAAAGAGAATCACCCGGAGATAGACGGAAAGCAAGGGCTGTCACGCGTCTTATTCCTCTTTCTGCCTCCAGTACGATTTGGTACAGAGAGCAGCGCGAGATGGAAAGATCTCATACGTTCGCTTGACCTTGATACGAAATCGAGCGTCCAGATCGCTGTTCCGTTGAGGGATTGTACAATTTCGTACAGATTCTTAGCTGTCCAACCTTATCCCTTAAGAGATTTTTCGAATTTCAAAGGGTGGGTGGGTCCAATTTTCTTCAAGTTTCCCCCTATTTTTGCATTGAAAACCCCTATTTTCCCCCCTATAAATACCTCTCTTCTTCATATTTCAAGGGGTTGGACGATTTTGTGGGAAGAAGGAGAATTGTGTGTTAGATTTTTTTTCATACTGTGAGATTCTGATCGAGATTGGGAGACAATGTTTTTTCAAAATACGATACTAAATACACCCTTTGTGAGCATAATAATTATTAGTTTCAGTGATAGGCTTAAGTTCTTGCATAGCCTCCCGTTTGCGACAAAATTTTGAGTGCTTCTCTTTGTGGTCAGAAGATCGTGTCCTGCTCGTCCGTCTCGGTTCTGCTGCCCTCGTAAAAGGTATACAACTTTGCTCTTCTTACAGTCCTTTTTCTTAATTTGAGAGTGTATTTGTTTGTTTAGTTGGTTATGTTGCTCTGGTAGCTTATTAAGGATAATATTTCCTCGTGTGTTTGAAGCTGTTGGTTATTTGCTTGTTGAATATGATCCGAGTATGTATGTGTGGTCAATGATTATATCTCGAAGTTACTTTCTAGCCCAAAATTTTTACTGCTATTGTTCCTTTTCGGATTTTCATAGCGGCATTTGGTATAGTCTTCAAGTTATTCTTCTCATCTTAGTTTATTTCCGTTCATCATGCATCTTTGAAATGTTTAATATTCGACGTCAGATTATTCATTCTTTCACCTCAAGTTGAATGAATGAACTAAGATGTCAGCATTCTGAGTTCGTGTAATTGTATTCACCACTTTTTTGAGTTCTTATACCGTATTTGTTACTGCTCATTTTGATACTTTGTTGGACTGTTTTGTGGGTTTATTTCATAGTGTAAGTTCCAATTTTCCTTCTCCAGGTTGCCTGTGCCCTGTTTCCAGTTTTTCTCTGCATGTTTGCCGTCTAGTATTCCTTCCATGTTGTTCTCTAATGTGTTGATTATTTGACTCTTGACTGTGTAAGGTGATTGATAATTAGATTCTAGGAGTTTTTTTTTTCCCATTAAAAATAAATAAATAAATAAATAATCGTTGATTCGAAATAGTGGATACCATTGGCTTTGTAACAGTACCTCTTTGAGTACTTTGGTGCTTTTCCATGTTCACTTTAAAAAATATACCCACTGTTTCACATTGTTCCCATGTGGTGTGTGTTTCGAGTTCGCATAGGAATATTGTAGCTATCGCATTCCGATCCTTATCATTTACTCATGCCAGCTTGGATGAAATATTTGAATTGGTATGTTAGTCGATCATATTGTTAGAATTCATGTTAGAACCTCTTTATTTGAACTTGATTAAAAATGGGGTCAAGTAGCCGATTAATTCAAGCTTTGTTCGAGTTCAATTTATATTTAACATGATAACTGACTGTTTGATTTCCTTATCATAAATTTGCCTATTCACTTTTGTCTAGTTCATTTTTGTCACGATTATACTTTCCTTTCAATTTTTTTTTTTACTTTTATTTGCTATTGGTAGTTTTAAATGAAAGCATTTTGATATGGTTGAAATGGCTAATCACCTAAAGGGTTCATATGATTGAATTTGGTTCTTTGAATTACTGTTAAATTTTCCTTGTTTTGGAACATTCTTCTGTTCACTAGTATGCCTGATTTGGTTTAATCATGAGATAATTGTTTAGTTCCTTTCTATGACTTCTAGTTTGACTTCCAACATGCCTTGTTAGATTTTCTGGCGATTAGGATTGTGTTATATATATATATATATATATATTCGCTTTCTTTTAGTAAATCTCCTCCTCTGTTTGGACTTAGTTGGACTATATATTAACTCTTATACTCTTTACTTTGTTGCATGGAAATTTGCTCTGAGTCTCTTTGGAATCCTATCTCTTGCACATCCGCCTCTTCGAGTCAACCCCCTCAAAATTCGATGTACAGGTCCCCAAAGCTGAAGACTCCGAAGCAAGTCAATTGAAGAGTTTGAAGAAATTTGGGTCATTAGGACGCACATTTTATTTATTTATTTATTTTATTTTATTTTTCCTTAGAATTTGTATTTTGTTGTTGTTGGTCCTAAGCCTATTTAATTATTTACTTATTGTATTCTTAGAATTTAGGACAGGTACAGGTGAAGTGGGCCAAAGGCCCAAAACAAATGGGTCAAAAACCCAAAACAGGTGGGTCCAAATTCCGATCTAAGCGGAGGAAAACCTGGGTTTGGACCCAAATCTCTCTCCCTTTTTCTCTCTCCTTCTTTACGTGCTTTTAATTATTTGTTTGATTGTTGTTAGTCTTAAGGTTAGAAAATCCGAACCCCCGCAAACGCCGTACTGTTCTAACGACTTAAATCAAGTTTAAGTAACTTTAAAATAATAATTTTTTTAAAAATTAGATATTAGATGCAAGTTAAGTTTTCATTTCTCAAACAACTCTAATTAGTTTTATTTAAGTTAAGTTTTAGCCAAATTAAGTTAATTGCCAGAAAACCGCAATTTAGCGGATATTTTAGGTGCCTAATACCTTCCTAAAGTATAAATAGGAATCCCCGAATCCCTTCTATTATTTTTAATTGATTTTTCTGTTAACTCTTTTGAAAATAGAGGTTTTCTTAATTTTTCTCAAAATTAAGTGGCGACTCTAAAAAGTCGAAAACTTACGAAAAAATCCTTTTTCGATAAAAATAGAAATGGCGACTCCGCTGGAGAATTAGGAGGATTCTAACCTTAAAACTAACTTTATTTGGCTTTTGTAATAAATTGTTTACTTGTTTAATTTACCTTAGTTTTTGAAATGTTGCATATCATGGCATCTTTTCGCCAATTGACAAATAGTTTGCATTAGGAAAAATGAAAGTTACGTGGCTTTCCACGGCTTTCTTCAGAAATACACAAGAGTTTCATTTGGAAGTATCAAACGAATAGTTGGAATGCGGTCATCCGACGTCGTTTGGTAGCTTCACCCCGTTATTTGTCCGACTTGGATAACCGTCGACTTAAAAACTATTCTAGTAAGCCTAAGCTAGAGTGGAACCAAAACCAAAAATTAAGCATTAGCCTGAGTTGGCTTAATATCCAAAGTGTATTAAGTCCATTTGGTAGAAAACTGCCAAAACCGTGTTCAAGGTCTCCGACCTCACGACACATCATTTTATTTGACATTTGAATGATGTACGTGTGGAAACCAATTTTAGGTGGGTAAACCTAACTACTTTCTGTTTTGTAGATATGGATCATTTTTCGACGGGGATCATAAAAGAACCCTCAACAAATACGTGGGTGCTTTGACGGAATTGATCAACATGAACGGTTGGCCAGAATTGGTTGAGGTCCTCACGGGATACTGGATAGCCAACGAATGATATTCCGATTTGGAATCGCTGAAATTATCCCGACTTTGGAAGAGATCAGAGACTGCATAGACACCGTAGGTACTGGGATAGAGAGAAAGGCAAGAAAACAAGAAAATAATTTTATCCCTAACAAGCTTTCTGTAGAGGATATTGCGGACTGGTTCGGGTTGGGAAAAAACTTTGCCTACTGGTGCCAAAAATCCCACATAGCATTCAGAGATCTTTATATCAGATTTGGACATGCGAGTTTCTACGCCATTTACAACCGAGAGTTCAAGGTCTCCTACAGAGAGTGGAATGAAATTCGTCCTCTAGCATTTGCTGTATTGGAAACGATGGTCTTTCCACATGGCCCAAGTCTGAGCATCAATACCCGAGTTATAACACTCGCGCACACTTTATTCAAAGGGTATGAGAACCAAGGGACAACGAAGTACTACCCTATAGCTCCAGTCATCCTGTTCGATATGTATCGAGCCTTAGGAAAATGCAAAGAGGGGCATCGATACTTCCAAGGATGCAACCTACTTCTTCAGTGGTGGATTCTAAGCCACTTGGCAAAGGGTGCTGGGACTCAGAAGCTGCATACTCTTGACAACAAGAACACCCTTAAAGATTTGAATGACATGCTATACTGGGCTAATATGGATAATCGGAGAACAAGAGGGAGATGGGCTCAGATTTTCTCCGAATTGAGAGAAGAAAATCTTCAATGGATGCTCGATCGCTTCATCTCCAAAGAAGTCATCGTGGAGAGCCACAGACAGATTGTGCTTCCTCTGTCAGGTATTCGGGAAATTCACCCTTACGCACCCTTTCGAGTCTTGAGACAGTTTGGGAGGAGAAAAACTGGGCCTGAAGAAGCGTACTATGGCGCTTATGTATACTATGACAATTTTAAATTTAATATTATTAGTGCTTATCTTGCCATTTAAATTTAAATTTATTTCTTAATTATAAATTTTAAATTTGGGTTTTTTTATACTCTAATTTATATTGAAAAGTAGAGGGAAGAAAATAAATTATTAATGCTATCATTCGGTAACTTTTTAAAAAGAAATTGAAATTAACATATATTTATGAAAATTATGACAATCTGGAAACAAGTTTATTTCTCAAGTATTGTGAAACATTTCAAGTATTAAAAAATAATTAATAAATTTAAATTTAAATAAGGACAAGAATATCAAAAAGTAAACCTGTTTATTGTGTGAATGTTTTATTTTGAACATTATGCCCAAAATTTTCTAGCCAAAAGGATTTTTCCTTTAAAGAGTTTACGGAATTCAATATTTTAATCTTTTGATAAATCATGATTCACAACTATTATCTAAATTCTCTCTATAATTTGCATTCTCAAAAGAAAAGTAGTCAATTCAAGTGCGGGTCGATGTTGACTACTTTAGAGGAATTAGTGGTTTGATTGGGCCGCTATAGTATCTCAATGCATTGTTTCTTCTTATTGTTTCCACTACTAACTTTTATGATTAATAGTACCCCAGCATGAATAATCTCATCGCATAAATTCCAACAAACAAATCTACTGAATTCTTTTGTAGAAACTTACCTCTTTTGATATAAATAGATATATTTATTAGTTTGTCCAAATAATCAAAAGGTTTTATTGAATCATATCATGCAGGGTGAAATCAACAACGTTTAGAAGCATTAAAAACATAAAAGGGTGAGCTTATATATTCACGATATCTTAGAAAACAATTAAATATGATTAGTACAAGTTATAATGTACAAACATAACAATTATTTAACCTATATCATGAACACAAAAATTGCGAATTTAGGATCTGATACTATTTTTATCACAATATCCCTTTCAGGGGCATGGATATGCAGTATTCCCTTGAGTACAAAGTTCAGAAACGTTGTCCCTATCACAATACCACAGACCACAATATTGAAAACTGTCTAGACTTTCGCCATGACCTCGAATCTGTCATCGACATGGGAAGATTCAAGTCGAGATTATCCCCCGTGGTTGAGATAACGTAGAGAAGAAAATGACTAAGATATAGTCATCATTTTATCTTTAAAATTCTGTTGTTGCCTTTCAATTTCCTTGTAATCGTAATGAATGAATGAAAATATTTCCCTTCGTATTCAAACTACGTTGGGCCTGAAATCTCCTTGTGAGATACGTAGGCAGCCTTTCCAGGCCCGACCCCTATCTTTAAAAAATTTCATTCTTCCCTCTTATGATACAAGGAAATGAGAAGATTAGATCAACGGACATCGAAGAATAGCTGCAAGAAGACCATAGCTCAACGTGATTTAGCCTTTCTCAAATAGTGTCAAATTAAAAAAAAAACAAGCAAACTCCTGCTTGTTAAAAAATCTATTTCCGTCCTTACTCGTGGGTTGAAAATATTCCTCAAACACAGCAACTTGTGTGTTTAGCTCTCTATGTGTGATAATATGCGTTTTGTATTCTGAAACCAAACTGACAAATCTGCTTTTGAGTTGTTTTCCTCCTCAGGTATTTTGAACTGATCTGTGTTGATTAAGCTGGCAGATCATCCTTACTTCACCAGATCGAAAGGTCCCGCAGATTCCTTCCCAAGGCAAAATTCTGATAAAGAAAAGACGATTATGGGAGACAATAACGAAGACGTAGGTCTCACTGATGTTGTGGTGGCTCAACCCACCATAGCGGACCAAAACGAGTTGATTCTGCAGTTGATGCAACATATTGCAAAGATGAGGGTAGAGATGCAGAGAAGGCAGGATTTGCCTCCGCCAGGATATAATATTAATGCTGCAGATGGAAGGCCTCCTATCTACTTTCCTTCCTCGAACATGGATCCATCTCAAGGCGTGCCGCTCGCTCAGAATCCCCCCGCTATAGATCCAACTACCCAAAATCCGCAATATGTTTCAGCCTCTTACTAAACTCCACCACCTCTTCCGAATAACCACTCCCAAATGTCATCTCATCCTCAAAATACCCAACCGCAAGCCGCTCCACCACCGCAAAACCAAAGTCAAAATCCAAATCAGAACGCTTTTAATCCCAAAATATCCCACCACCACTTAAATCAGAATACCAATCCTCAGACTTATTCCCAGAATTACAAAGCTTCCCAAAACGCCCAGAGTCCTTCCGTAGCTCCACCCTTACCCAAAAGAACCACTTTCCAGATTCCCGTCCCTGTTGAGCACGACGTGCACGGTTTTGAGTTGGACCACTACGAGGAACAAGAAAGAGAATGGAGGGTGAAGGAAGAAGCAAAGGTAGATATAAAAGAGGAGATCAAGAAAGACATGAAAGAGCTCCAATGCGTCCCTGATGCCGCCGGTCTTAGTTATGAAGATTTGTGTATTCATCCAAATCTGGACCTTCCATAGGGGTTCAAGGTTCCGAAATTTGATACTTTCGGAGGAGTGGGGAACCCTATGGCTCATCTGAGAGCCTACTGCGACCAACTTGTTGGAGTTGGTAGGGATGAAGCTCTATTGATGCGGCTTTTCAGCCGAAGCCTTAGCGGAGAAGCTCTTGAATGGTTCACCTCGCATGAAACCAGGCATTGGCTCAGCTGGAATGCTCTGGCAAAGGATTTCATCGAGCGATTTTCTTTCAATGTAGAAATCATTCCTGATCGTTACTCTTTGGAAAAAATGAAGCAGAAATCGACCGAGAGCTATAGAGAATTTGCCTATAGATGGAGAAAAGAAGCTGCGAGGGTAAGACTGCCTATGTTTGAAAAGGAAATCGTCGAAGTGTTCGTGCGGGTGCAAGAGCCTAAGTATTATGACAGAATCATGTTGCTCATGGGAGCGAAGTTTGCCGAGATAGTCAAGATCAGCGAAACTATTGAAGACGGTTTGAAAACAAGAAAGATAGCTCGTGTAGCCGCTTCGCCCGGATCTTCAGGGTTGTTAAAGAAGAAAAGAGAGGACATTGCCGCTATTTCATATGAGGGGAGGAAAAACCCTAGAAGAGCGTCATCATCACAAGGTCGTTCTCGATTCTCTCAAAACTCCTACCAAGCTAGTCAGACAAATAATCCTCCTCCAGCCTACCAAAATCCTCCTCCAGTCTACCAAAATTCACCCCTAAATTACCAAAATCTATCTCCCACTTACCAAAATCATCCCCCACTATACCAAATTCCATCTCCTCACTACCAAGGTGTTGCTCCCAACTGTGCTAACGTGCAGTCGAGCTACAGAGCACCCCCTCCTGTGTATCAAGTCCAAGCTCCACTATACCAAAATTCCCCTCCAAATTACCTAGCTCCATTGCCAAACTACCAAGCAAATCCCTATCCCAGAAATCAAGCTCCCCGTCCCAACAACAGAAGTTACCAACAGATGCCTCCTCCACAAGGCAGTTATGATCCACCGCGGCCAAGATTTGAGAAGAAGCCTCCTAGGAACTTCACTGCGCTCGCCGAAAGCCGAACAAAGTTGTATGAGCGACTGGCTGCGGCCGGATATATCCACCCAGTGGGGCCCAAACCGGTGGATACTAGTTCTAAGTTCTATAGGCCTGATCAAAGGTGTGCTTATCATTCCAACAGTGTTGGGCATGATACTGAGGACTGTATCAACCTCAAGCATAAAATTCAGGATCTAATCGACCAAGAGGTTGTCTCTCTACAACCGTCTGCGCCTAATGTCAACACCAATCCTTTGCCGAATCATGGAGCCGGCATTGTTAATATGATAGAGACAGATGATGATTGGTGCGTGAAAAAAGTGATAACTCCAATCGTCCCTGACGAGTTGGAAAGGTTTGTGGCTTCGTTGAGTATCAAAGAGAAAAAAGAGTTCGTTATATTGACACCCGCAAAGGCTGTTGCCTTGGTGCCATCAGAAACTCTTGTCAGGCTAAAATTTGTGATTGAAACTGCTGCCGCTCAGGTATGACCCGTTCTGGGAGGTGTTATACTCTTGAAGAGTTAGCTCTTGGAGGACAGAAGAAGGATCATGGTAAAAGGCCGATAAGCGAAGGCGAAGCAGAGGAATTTTGGAGAAATATGCAGCCGAAGGATTATTCGATTGTTAAGCATTTAGAGAAGACTCCAGCCCAGATTTCTGTGTGGGCCCTACTGATGAGTTCTCAATTGCATAGACAGGCTTTGATGAAGGCTCTTGATGATACGTACGTGCCCGTGTGCACAAGTAGCGATAACGTGGCCTCTATGATCAACCAAGTCATCCGAGGGCATCAGATCAACTTTTGCGACGATGAGTTGCCCTTTGAAGGGAGGTCACACAACAAGGCGCTGCACATCACTGTTGTATGTCGCACGAAGGTCATAAATCGCATCTTGGTGGATGACGGATCTGGTCTGAATATTTGTCCATTATCGACACTAAGGCAGTTACGGTTTAATTTGGGGAAACTGGAGCAGAACCAAGTCAATGTAAGAGACTTCGATGGGGGTGCAGAGAGATACGTTGGGAGCGGTGAATTTGGTCATCCAAATGGGTCCGGCAGAATTCAGTGCACAGTTTCAAGTCTTGGACATTGACACCAGCTATAACCTTCTTCTGGGAAGGCCTTTGATTCATATAGCTGGAGTTGTGCCTTCTACCCTTCATCAAATGATGAAACTTATTTGGAAGAGCGAAGAGCTGGTTATTCATGGTGAAGGGAGTCACTCCGGCAGACAGGCGCCAATTATCGATGAAGTGTCTCGTGATACCGATTTCTATACGGCGGAGCTAGTAAATGCCACCGGTGAGGACTTGGCACCACATCCTCTTATGCCCGCCGTGTATAAGATGATAGCCAATGTGATGCTGCAGAATGGTTTTGAACCAGGTTTCAGATTGGGAAGAAATTCCCAAGGAATTACTGAGCCTATTTCGGTCCCCGTCAAAGAAGCAATATATGGTTTGGGGTACGTCCCCACATATGATGATATGAAGGCAAAGAAGAAGAATGATCAAGCATTGGCTAAGCCAATCCCTCATTTGTGTTAATCATTCCCGGTCCGAGAGTACGCCGAGCCTGACGTCGTTGGCTTAGGAATATGCAGCCTTTTCGAGGAGATCGATGTTGTTATTGAGGAAGAGGTCAAGCTAGCTGGTATCCGTGATGCTGAGCCTGGGGAGACGCTGTAGAATTGGACCTCCACGCCGATCCTGATTCCCCGAACTCCTTGGTAGAAGGGCATCATTTATGCATATTTAAATCGGTGGTAGTCCGGAAGAGGCCCGAGACCCACCATTTTGCATTTTCTTAATTGCGTGCATTTTAAAATTCCCTCATGATGTTTGAAAAAGGCAACATGGCCTTTCGGCGTGGCCAAGTTTGCATCGTTTGTTTAAATTGAATGAAAGCCTCTTTTATTAAAATTTACTTATTTACTTATTTGCTATATTTCTACTTGTCTAATTTTGTCTATTTATGGTTTCAGTAATATAAGTTTTTAACATGTCAATGTCGTGTCATGTCACGAGCTGAACGAACAAAGTGAGGCAGAAGATGACGAGGTTGATGAATACGAAGAGGAAAATGAGGTACCGGAATATGTTGCTGAAGAATTTCTGCAGTTTGAAAATCAGCACAAACCGAATCTAGAGGAAACTGAAACAATAAATTTGGAGACCAAGATTGTGTCAAAGAGGACAAAATCAGCGTTCATTTGAATGAAACTCAGAGGAAGGATCTAATTCATTTACTCACCAAGTACGTTGATGTGTTTGTCTGGGAAGCCAGCGACATGCTAGGGCTAAGTACTAATGTTGTGCCTCACAAATTGTCGATTAATCCAGGGTTCAGTCCGGCAGAAAACTCAGAAATTCAAGCCTGAGTTGAGTTTAAAGATTAAAGAAGAAATTACCAAACAGATAGAGTCTCGATTGGTGGAAGTGACACAATACCCGACTTGGTTGGCCAATATTGTTCTGATCGCCAAAAAAGACGGGAAAATCAGAATTTGTGTAGACTTCAGAGATCTCAACATAGCCAGCCCTAGGGATAATTTTCCGCTGCCGAACATCCATATTCTGATCGATAACTGTGCTAAGCATGAAATACAGTCATTTGTGGATTATTAAGCAGGTTATCATCAGATTCTGATGGACGAATAAGATGCAGAAAAGACAGCTTTTATTACACCTTGGGGTGTATATCATTACAGGGTGATGCCATTTGGCCTCAAGAATGCTGGTGCTACCTATATGAGGGTATGACGACTATATTTCATGATATGATTCATAAGGAGATTGAGGTGTACGTAGATGACTTCATAATCAAGTCCCACGAGAGTTCGGACCACTTGACACATCTAAGGAAGTTCTTTGATCGTTTACGTCATTACAACTTGAAGTTAAATCCCGCCAAATACGCTTTTGGAGTCCCAGCCGGCAAGCTGTTGGGATTTATAGTCAGTAGAAGGGGCATTGAGCTCGATCCTTCCAAGATTAAAGCAATTCAAGAGTTACCTCCGCCGAAGACGAGAAAAGAGGTGATGAGTTTCTTAGGGAGGTTAAACTACATCAGTCGATTCATAGCTCAATCAACCGTGGTGTGTGAGCCTATCTTCAAGCTGTTGAAGAAAGATGCTCCGACAAAGTGGACTGAAGAGTGCTTTTGATGCTATCAAGAACTATTTGTCCAATCCACCGGTATTGGTTCCTCCACGAGAAGGGAGTCCTTTGTTGCTGTATTTGTCCGTCTCAGATAATGCATTCAAATGCGTACTCGGTCAATACGACGAGACAGGAAAGAAGGAAAGGGCTATATATTACATAAGCAAGAAGTTTACTCCATACGAGTCTCGATACACTCTGTTGGAGAGAACGTGTTGTGCTTTAACTTGGCTTGCCCAGAAGTTGAGGCATTATTTGTCTTCGTATACTACATATCTCATCTCCAGAATGGATCCGCTGAAGTATATTTTCCAAAAGGCGATGCCAACCGGAAAATTAGCTAAGTGGCAAATGCTGTTGAGTGAATTTGATATCGTGTATGTGACTCAGAAGGCGATAAAGGCACAGGCCCTGACTGATCATCTTGCAGAAAATGCTGTTGATGAAGAATATGAACCACTCAAGACTTATTTTCACGATGAAGAAGTATCATTTGTGGGTGAAGATATTTCTGAAATGTATCCTGGCTGGAGATTATTCTTTGATGGAGCGGCAAATCACCAAAAAAAAGGTATTGGAGCGGTTTTAGTATCAGAATCTGGTCAACACTATCCTATGAGAGCTAAGCTTCGATTTAATTGCACGAACAACATGGTCGAATATGAAGCTTGTATCCTCGGTTTGAAAATGGCCATTAAAATGAACGTCTATGAGCTATTGGTTATTTGAGACTCAGATTTGTTGATTCATCAAGTTCAAGGAGAGTGGGCCATGAAGAACCCGAAGATTATACCTTACGTACAGTATGTACAGAAGTTGTGCAAAAGATTTCGTAAGATCGAGTTCAGACATATTCCCAGAATACAGAATGAGTTGGCCGATGCTCTTGCCACCATCGCTTCAATGATCAAACATCCAGACACTAATTATATTGATCCTCTGGATATAGAGCTGAAAGAACATCCAGTCTATTGTTCACACGTTGAAGCAGAACCAGACGGTTTGCCATGGTATTTTGATATAAAGAAGTATTTGGAGTCCGGGAGTTATTCTGAAGATGCAACATCCAACCAAAAAAAGTTGATACGACGTATGACTCTCAATTTCTTTCTAACTGGAGAAGTTCTTTATAGGAGGACTCCAGATTTGGGTCTTCTCAGATGTGTTGAATTTGTTGAAGCTGCAAAACTTATTGAACAGATACACGCTGGATTTTGCGGCACGCACATGAATGGGCTCACTTTGGCAAGAAAGATCCTTCGAGCCGGTTATTTCTGGATGACAATGGAGAATGATTGTTGCAAGTTTGTGCAGAAATATCATAAATGTCAAGTGCACGGTGATCTGATTCGAGTGCCGCCTCACGAACTTAATGCTATGAGTTCACCTTGACCGTTTGTAGCTTGGGGCATGGATGTCATCGGTCCGATAGAGCCAGCCGCTTCTAATGGACACAAATTTATTTTGGTTGCCATTGATTACTTTACCAAGTGGGTGGAAGCAGCTTCGTACAAATCAGTGACCAAGAAAGTTATAGCTGATTTTGTTCGCAACAATCTTATTTGCAGGTTTGGAGTACCAGAATCTATCATTACTGATAATGGTACAAGTCTCAACAGTCACTTGATGAGAGATATTTGTGAACAATTTAAGGTCACTCATCGGAATTCAACCGCTTATCGTCCCCAAATGAATGGAGCTGTAGAGGCTGCCAATAAAAATATCAAGAAGATTATGAGGAAAATGATTGACAATCACCGAGGTTGGCATGAAATATTGCCATATGCTTTATTGGTCTATCGGACGACTATCAGAACATCAACCGAAGCTACTCCATATTTGCTAGTCTATGGAACAGCAGCAGTCATACCTGCTGAAGTTGAGATACTGATGTACCGTGGTTTCACGGTACTTTTAATGTTTTTTTCTTAAGTTTAGGGTGTGTCTAAAGCCTTTTTGTATTGATTTTTTATGTAGGTTTCTCTTTATTTGCAAGAAATCTGTCCAAAGATGAACGCGGAGTTTTTGAGCAAGAAATGTAGAAGAGACCACCTACGAAGCTTATAACGGTCCGTCGAGGCTGTGACGGTCCGTAGGTGGCATCGTAGTGAGGAGAGAAGCTGCTGAAGGAAGATGGGGAAGTCTGACCAAGTGTGGGACTACGGAAGTTCATGACAAACCGTCATAGCCACGACGGTTCGTCCTGCTTGTTCGTCGTGATGAATAGAGAGTAGTCCCAGTACCCAATTCCAAGAAGTTAAGTATTATGGAACGGAGCCCCTCGACGGACCGTCGTGCTTGAAACGGTCCGTCATAACCTGTCCGTTGAGGGTAATGAAGAAAGCAGCAGAAGAATTTGTGAAGTATGGGACGACGGAGGCCATGACGGTCCGTCGTATCCACGACGGTCCGCCACGAGGTCCGTCGACTCAGATGCGTTTGGACAGATTTTTATTAATTAGAATCCTTCTTTTATTAGGTTTTGTTTTTATTATAAATAGTTCGAAAAACCTCGTTTTTGTGGTTAGACTCTTGGATATTTTTCAGTACTCTTGTTTTAGTGTTGGAACTATTGATTTTGGTATTTGATATACTTTTTTGGAATCGATTGTTGGTGTTTTTGTTGATTAATCAAGTGAATTTCTGGATTTTATTCATTCTCATCAAAGTAAGTGCATGAAGTATTACATTATCAATATGAATTGTGTGACTATGACCATGGGTAACTAAACTCCATAACTAGGGTTGTGGGAACCATGGGTAAATAACAAGGTAAAATCTAGCTAAAATAACAAGTCTTGAATAGTGTCTTGCATGTATTGATAATTCTTTCGTTTAGAAGTCCTTTTAACGGATGGCCAACGTTAGAACTCGCCTTAATGCTACTTGCCGGACCAAGGAGGTAGATAATAGGAAAAGAATTATCAATGTAGATTTAGTGTATACTATCTAATAGGCTAGTGTTGGTTGGTACGTAGTAATAACTTCGTCAAATATCGATTATGATGCTTAATATGAGGTAAAGATAATGTTTAGTAAAGCAACACACGTAGCCGGACCAAGGTGCGGAGTGAAATTCTCTAGATGCCGGACCAAGGATTTAGAGATACCTAACTTATCACTTTGCATGCAAGATATTAGGAAAGAATTGTTATAGCTAGAATTACCGAGTTAGGAGCCTGTGGGGAACACTTAAGCCCTAGTTAATCTCATCACTTGATTAAAACTTCAATACTTAAATCTGTTAGTTGATTACTTTAACTTAGTTAATTGTTTTTATTAATTAAAACCCCCCTTTTAGTTATTTGTTTTCTCAAAAAATAGTTGACTAAATAGTAGTAATAATAGAATAAAGTTAAGTCTAAACCATTTTTCTCGTGGGATCGATCCCAACCTCATTAGTTGGGTTCTTTACTTGATACGACCGCTTTACTTCTTATTTGAGAAGTAAGTTTGAGCGTATCAAATTTTGGTTGAGATACCATCCTTGAGAATCATCCAAGAAGCTGAGTTGAGTAATGCTGAGAGGGTCAGCAAACGGATTGATCAACTAACTTTGATTGATGAGAAGAGAATGGTTGTCGTTTGTCATGGTTAGCTATATCGACAGAGAATGATTCGTGCTTTTCACAAGAGAGTAAGAGCCAGAATTTTTGAAGTCAGTCAGTTGGTCCTTAAGCGCACTTTTCCTCATCAAGACGAGTACAAAGGAAAATTCGCACCAAATTGGCAAGGACCCTACATGGTTCGCAAAGTATTATCTGTAGGTGCTTTGGTCCTGTCAGAGATGGATGGCACCGCATGGCCGAAACCGATCAACTCAGATGTTGTCAAGAGATACTACGTGTGAAGCTTCAGTTTGCATTTCTGTTATTTACTTATAATTGTTCTATTTTGCTGGTATTTGCTTTGTTTTAATTTTTTTTCCTCTTGTAATGAACTACGTCTGACCTGAATTTTCAAGAGTGAGATACGTAGGCGGCCTATGTCGGCCTCGGTCATCTCTTTTATCCCCTTTAAATATTTCTTTGTATTTGAACTACGTTCGACCTGAATTCTCAAGAATGAGATACGTAGGCGGCCTATGTCGGCTTCGGTCGATTTTCTTTGTAAATTCCTTATTGTTATTAGTCTTGAGGGGGAACTACGTTTGACCTGATTCCTGCCTCAACGGAATACGTAGGCGCCACAAGGGTTCGATCATATGTCCCGTAAGATTTCTATTCCTCTTTACAATAGAAACTGGGACAGAATTTTTGAGAGGGACTCAAAAATTCTCGAGAAGAAGATGACTCCTCAACAAGCCAAGACTGAAGATATGTCGAGATTTGCAACAGGGACAGAATTTTTGAGAGGATCTCAAAAATTCCGTGATTTTCTCACCAATAGTCAAAGAAATTTGAGACATGTAACTGGGACATAAATTTTGAGGATGGCCTCAAAATTTCAACATGGGTTTATCGACAGTCTAGAGTGGCTTTGAATACTCCCCAGCGAATAATCAGATAGACCTCCAAGCATCAGGCTCAAAGAAGTTCGCTAAGCCTGACGTGACATGACACTTGGCAGTGACCCTTTTCAAAAAATTACTTCTCGAAAATTTATTTTCCTAAAGATTTTCCTTTTATGTTTCATTTGTTTTGGCATAAAATATTTTATCTTATCCATCAAGAGTTGTGAGATCAGGAAGATCAGCCGGAGATAGCAGGACAAGGAGCAGGCAACTGAAGAAATCGATACAGATCAGTTCGTTTTAAACTAACAATTTTTCTGTGGACGCAAGTTTATAGCTTTGCTTTGATATCAGCAATTTCCTCCGACCGATGAATATGGAGAAGTCAAGGGAGGGTAAAGCTCTCTCAAAATTTAACGGTGTTCCTGTAGACGCAGGAATTATTTTATATTGCTTGTACCGGAGACTTGAGAATATGAATGGTTTATTTCAGTCAATTTTCAACAACATGAAGTCTATAAAGAACGTCCAGCTAGATTCGAGGTTAAATCAAGCGAAGATCTCAAGAAAGAGTTTACGGTTTCTGTAAAGGACGTTATTGGCATCATCATGTCAGATATGATATTATACATTATCCGGAGGGGTCATTTATTTTATTGTCGATCAAGACAATACACTACCCGGAGGGGTCATTTATTTTATTGCCGATCAAGACAATACACTATCTGGAAAATCATTTTATCATTATTTTCAATTGAGACGATATGATTATCCACAAGGCACCTAGAAGATCACTATGTTGCTCGATTTAAGCACTATCTTCATTTGGTACCAAGGATGACATCAAGAGTTAATATTCATGCATCGCGAGTCAATATTTATGCATCGCGTAAGATCATGCATCGCGAGTCAATATTAATGTATCGCGTAAGATCATGCATCGCGAGTCAATATTCATGCATCGCGTAAGACCATGCATCGCGAGTCAATATTCATGCATCGCGGAAGATCATGCATCGCGAGTCAATATTCATGCATCGCGGAAGATCATGCATCGCGAGTCAATATTCATGCATCGCAGAAGATCATGCATCGCGAGTCAATATTCATGCATCGCGAGTCAATATTCATGCATCGTGGAAGATCATGCATCGCGAGTCAATATTCATGTATCGCGGAAGATCATGCATCGCGAGTCAATATTCATGCATCGCGGAAGATCATGCATCGCGACTCAATATTCATGCATCGCGAGAAGATATTCATGCCTCACCGAGAGCTATGCATCGCGGGAAGATTTCATGCCTCGCAGAAAGTTATGCATCGCGAGAAGATATTCATACCCCGCAAGAAATCACGCATCGCGGGAAGATATTCATGCCCGCAAGTAATCATGCACTGCCAGAGGAGGAATCATGCATCTCAAGGGAAATATTTACCCCTCAACATCAATTGCATCTTTATTTGGAAGAGTGAATGCCAAGAGAATCATCGAAAGCAACGAAGAAAATATCAGCATTGCATCAACTTTATTTATTTTGACATCAAATGAAGAGTACATTGAAGATTATATTGCAAACACAAGACATAAGCTTTATTTGCTTTACGTCAAACCAATCGAGTTGATGTCAAATATCGAGGAGAAAGATTAAGTGTCGATGCGGTAAAAGACACTGTCTCCCTTTTAATTGCATTTTTTATGCTGACGAGTTTTATCTCAGTCTTTGTCGAGAGCATCCGAAAGGATGAATTCTCCAATAAAAAAAAAACAGGTGCGGACGACATCAAAAGGATGCAGCACAACGTGGAACTTTTTCTTAGCAGCGAACTGGGACATAGCCCAAAGAAGAGTGTCAAACTCTTAGGACGCGAGCAGAGGAGCGACTTCCACCACAATCAAACCACACCCCTATCTGAAGGCATGTGGGTTTTTCTTTATTTTTGTCAGTTTCGGTTTTGCATCCGGAATTTTGGTCTACCGGAAGCAAGTTTCCAATCGGAGTGACAATGCGCCAAGAGCTTTGGAAATTATGTTCGTGTAAGTTCTTAAGCATGGGTGTGAAGCGCGCCACATTCATGGCTAAGAGGTTACAAGCCTCCTTTTCATACTCGATTAATTTGTCACTCATCCAGAACCAAAGGTATCTAGCATAATAGGTTTCCTTTTCAACCAATCGAGTCAAACTACAAGCAGCCTGATTCCTAAAGGTTTAAGGATATGTAAGCGGGCTTAGTGTCGAAACTCGGTTGTATTCCAATATTCGCTCTCAAATCTTATTCTCGAGCATTTCGGTACCTTCCTAATTTGGTATTGAGGTGGCTTTTGATTTCTTTCAAAATCGTGCGTTGAATCGAGCTTATCGAACTACAAATGGCCTAGTTTCTCATATAGCTTGAGATATGTAGGAAACCCATTTCCTAGGGCTCGGCCATAATTCCTAAAGTCCGTACCAAATCCCTTTTCCTAAAAGATGAAGACGAGGTTGGTCAAAATTGGCTTGGTCAATTTCATTTTCCTCAGATTTCTTGCATTAATCCAAGTAAAATGAGGGACAGTTGTTGAAACCCAATTTTGACCCTCGATGATATGAATTAATTAGCGAATTTTTTAATTCTAAACGATTTTGAAATAATTGATTTTATAAGGTTTAAAGTGTTTTCTAAATTATTTTACATTGGTCTTATCTTTTATAACTTTTACTTAATATATACGATTTGCGTAATTATATATGCAATCGATATAGTTTAGATTTATTCGAAAATCATCTCAAAAAAAAAAGATTTTACTTTGTTTAAATATTTCACTAATTAGTTTAGTTATATAATAGTTTTATTTCTCGGATTAGTTATTTTATAGTCACATCGATTATTTTTATTTCATTAAAATTAAAAAAACTTGTCTAATTAATTTATATCAATCAATTTCATCTATTACCAAATATTTAATCCATTTAGGTAAAGCACTTTGGGCCTCTTATATTTTAATTTTCAGCAGTCCTACTCCCATTTAATTCTATTTCAGAATCGGCCCAACCCAATTCAAAAACCCAATCCCAACCCTTCTTCCTTTCAAACCCGACCCAGTCCGCTTAACTGTCCCCAAGAAGCCAGCAGCGACATTCAGATCCCACCGTCCCTATCCTTCACGCACTAATGGGTAAAAGTTCAGAAATAGCACGTTGAGAGTGATAATTCCCAACGGCGTTAACACAGCAGCGTGTGTACGACCCCAGTGACGCCCGCACGCACATTCCACGTGAGCAAAAAGGGGCGAGTCGACGAAGGAGACCTCCGAGTACACGGAGACTTCACGGCGCCAAACAGAATCACCCGGAGATAGACGGAAAGCAAGGGTTGTCACGCGTCTTCTTCCTCTTTCTGCCTCCAGTACGATTTTGTACAGAGAGCAGCGCGAGATGGAAAGATCTCATGCGTCCGCTCGACCTTGATACGAAATCGAGCGTCCAGATCGCTGTTCCGTTGAGAGATTGTACAATTTCGTACAAATTCTTAGCTGTCCAACCTTATCCCTTAAGAGATTTTTTGAATTTCAAAGGGTGGGTGGGTCCAATTTTCTTCAAGTTTCTCCCCTTCTTTCGCATTGAAAAACCCTATTTTCCCCCCTATAAATACCTCTCTTATTTATGTTTCAAGGGGTTGGACGATTTTGTGGGAAGAAGGAGAATTGTGTGTTGGATTTTTTTTTCATACTGTAGATTCTAATCGATATTGGGAGACAGTGTTTTTTCAGAATACGATACTAAATACACCCTTTGTGAGCATAAGAATTATTAGTTTCAGTGATAGGCTTAAGTTCTTGCATAGCCTCCCGTTTGCGACAAAATTTTGAGTGCTTCTCTTTGTGGTCAGAAGATCGTGTCCTGCTCGTCCGTCTCGGTTCTGCTGCCCTCGTAAAATATATACAACTTTGCTCTTCTTACAGTCCTTTTTCTTAATTTGAGAGTGTATTTGTTTGTTTAGTTGGTTATGTTGCTCTGGTAGCTTATTAAGGATAATATTTCCTCGTGTGTTTGAAGTTGTTGGTTATTTGCTTGTTGAATATGATCCGAGTATGTATGTGTGGTCAATGAGTATATCTCGAAGTTACTTTCTAGCCCAAAATTTTTACTGCTATTGTTCCTTTTCGGATTTTCATAGCGGCATTTGGTATAGTCTTCAAGTTATTCTTCTCATCTTAGTTTATTTCCGTTCATCATGCATCTTTGAAATGTTTAATATTCGACGTCAGATTATTCATTCTTTCACCTCAAGTTGAATGAATGAACTAAGATGTCAGCATTCTGAGTTCGTGTAATTGTATTCGCCACTTTTTTGAGTTCTTATACCGTATTTGTTACTGCTCATTTTGATACTTTGTTGGACTGTTTTGTGGGTTTATTTCATAGTGTAAGTTCCATTTTTCCTTCTCCAGGTTGCCTGTGCCCTGTTTCCAGTTTTTCTCTGCATGTTTGCCGTCTAGTATTCCTTCCATGTTATTCTCTAATGTGTTGTTTATTTGACTATTGACTGTGTAAGATGATTGATAATTAAATTCTAGGAGTTTTGTTTTTTTTAATTAAAAATAAATAAATAAATAGATAATCGTTGATTCGAAATAGTGGATACCATTGGCTTTGTAACAGTACCTCTTTGAGAAAATTGGTGCTTTTCCATGTTCACTTTAAAAAATGTACCCACTGTTTCATATTGTTTCCATGTGGTGTGTGTTTCGAGTTCGCATAGGAATATTGTAGCTATCGCATTCCGACCCTTATCATTTACTCATGCCAGCTTGGATGAACTATTTGAATTGGTATGTTAGTCGATCATATTGTTAGAATTCATGTTAGAACCTCTTTATTTGAACTTGATTAAAAATGGGGTCAAGTAGCCAATTAATTCAAGCTTTGTTCGAGTTCAATTTATATTTAACATGATAACTGACTGTTCGATTTTCTTATTGTAAATTTGCCTATTCACTTTTGTCTAATTCATTTTTGTCACGATTATACTTTCCTTTCGAAATATTTTTTTTTTACTTTTATTTGCTGTTGGTAGTTTTAAATGAAAGCATTTTGATATGGTTGAAATGGCTAATCACCTAAAGGGTTCATATGATTGAATTTGGTTCTTTGGATTACTGTTAAATTTTCCTTGTTTTGGAACATTCTTCTGTTCACTAGTATGCCTGATTTGGTTTAATCATGAGATAATTGTTTAATTTCTTTCTATGACTTCTAGTTTGACTTGCAACATGCCTTGTTAGATTTCCTGGCGATTAGGATTGTGTTATATATATATATATATATATATATATATATATATATATATATATATATATCGCTTTCTTTTAGTAAATTTGCTCTTAGTCTCTTTGGACTCCTATCTCTTGCACATCCGCCTCTTCGAGTTAGCCCCCTCAAAATTCGATGTACAGGTCCCCAAAGCTGAAGACTCCTAAGCAAGTCAATTGAAGAGTTTGAAGAAATTGGGGTCATTAGGACCCAAATTTTATTTTTATTTTTTTTATTTTTTTCTTAGAATTTGTATTTTGTTGTTGTTGGGCCTAAGCCCATTTAATTATTTATTTATTGTATTCTTAGAATTTAGGACAGGTACAGGTGAAGTGGGCCAAAGACCCAAAATAAATGGATCAAAAACTCAAAACAGATGGGTCCAAATTTCGGTCCAGGCGGACAAAAAAATCGGGTTTGGACCTAAATCTCTCTCCCTCTTTCTCTCTCCTTCTTTACGTGCTTTTAATTATTTGTTTGATTGTCGTCAGTCTTAAGGTTAGAAAATCCGAACCCCCGCAAACGACGTACTGTTTTAACGACTTAAATCAAGTTTAAGCAACTTCAAAATAATAATTTTTTTAAAAATTAGATATTAGATGCAAGTTAAGTTTTCATTTCTCAAACAACTCTAATTAGTTTTATTTAAGTTAAGTTTTAGCCAAATTAAGTTAGTTGCCAGAAAACCGCAATTAAGCGGATATTTTAGGTGCCTAACACCTTCCTAAAATATAAATAGGAATCTCCGAACCCCTTTTATTATTTTTAATTGATTTTTCTGTTAAGTCTTTCGAAAATAGAGGTTTTCTTAATTTTTCTCAAAATTAAGTGGCGACTCTAAAAAGTCAAAAATTTACGAAAAATCCTTTTTCGATAAAAACAGAAATGACGACTCCGCTGGAAAATTAGGAGGATTTTAACCTTAAAACTAACTTTATTTGGCTATTTGTAATAAATTATTTACTTGTTTAATTTACCTTAGTTTTTGAAATGTTGCATATCATGGCATTTTTCCGCCAATTGACAAATAGTTTGCATTAGAAAAAACGAAAGTTACGTGGCTTTCCACGACTTTCTTCAGAAATACACAAGAGTTTCATTTGGAAGTATCAAACGAATAGTTGGAATGCAGTCATCCGACGTCATTTGGTAGCTTCACCCCGTTGTTTGTTCGACTCGGGTAACCGTCGACTTAAAACCTATTCTAGTAAGCCTAAGCTAGAGTGAAACCAAAACCAAAAATGAAGCATTAGCCTAAGTTGGCTTAATACCCAAGGTGTATTAAGTCCATTTAGTAGAAAACCGCCAAAATCGTGTCCAAGGTCTCCGACCTCACGACACATCATTTTATTTGACATTTGAGTGATGTACGTGTGAAAACTAATTTGGGGTGGGTAAACCTAACTAGTTTCTGTTTTGTGGATATGGATCATTTTCCAAAGTTTGATATGATCATAGCAGCACCACCCCAACTCAAAATGTGGCACGACAATCTCGACGGGGATCATAGAAGAACCCTCAACAAATACGTGGGTGCTTTGACGGAATTGATCAACATGAATGGTTGACCAGAATTGGTTGAGGTCCTCACGGGATACTGAGATAGCCAACGAATGATGTTTCGATTTGGAACCGCAGAAATTACTCCGACTTTGGAAGAGATCAGAGACTGCATAGACACTGTAGGTACTAGGATAGAGAGAAAGGCAAGAAAACAAGAAAATAATTTTATCCCTAACAAGCCTTCTGTAGAGGATATTGCGGACTGGTTCGGGTAGGGAAAAAACTTTGCCTACTGGTGCCAAAAATCCCACATAGCATTCAGAGATCTTTATATCAGATTTGAACATGCGAGTTTCTACGCCACTTACAACCGAGAGTTCAAGGTCTCCTACATAGAGTGGAATAAAATTCGTCATCTAGCATTTGCTGTAGCGTTATTGGAAACGGTGGTCTTTTCACATGGCCCAAGTCTGAGCATCAATACCCGAGTTATAACACTCGCGCACACTTTATTTAAAGGGTATGAGAACCAAGGGACAATGAAGTACTACCCTATAGCTCTGGTCATCCTGTTCGATATGTATCGAGCCTTGGGAAAATGCAAAGAGGGGCATCGATACTTCCAAGGATGCAACCTACTCCTTCAGTGGTGGATTCTCAGCCACTTTGCAAAGGGTGCTGGGACTCAGAAGCTACATACTTTTGACAACAAGAACACCCTTAAAGATTTGAATGACATGCTATACTGGGCTAATATAGATAATCGGAGAACAAGAGGGAGATGGGCTCAGATTTTCTTCGAATTGAAAGAAGAAGATCTTTAATGGATGCTCGATTGCTTCATCTCCAAAGAAGTCGTCGTGGAGAGCCGCAGACAGATTGTGCTTCCTCTGCCAGGTATTCGGGGAATTCGCACTTATGCACCCTTTCGAGTCTTGAGACTGTTTGGGAGGAGAAAAACTGGGCCTGAAGAAGCGTACTATGGCGCTTATGTATACTATGACAATTTTAATATTATTAGTGCTTATCTTGCCATTTAAATTTAAATTTTATTTCTTAATTGTAAATTTCAAATTTGGGGTTTTTATACTCTAATTTATATTGAAAAGTAGAGGGAAGAAAAGAAACTATTAAAGCTATCATTTGGTAACTTTTTAAAAAGAAATTGAAATTAACATATATTTATGAAAATTATGACAATCTGGAAACAAGTTTATTTCTCAAGTATTGTGAAACATTTCAAGTATTAAAAAATAATTAATAAATTTAAATTTAAATAAGGACAAGAATATCAAAAAGTAAACCTGTTTATTGTGTGAATGTGTTATTTTGAACATTATGCCCAAAATTTTCTAGCCAAAAGGATTTTTCCTTTAAAGAGTTTACGGAATTCAATATTTTAATCTTTTGATAAATCATGATTCACAACTATTATCTAAATTCTCTCTATAATTTGCATTCTCAAAAGAAAAGTAGTCAATTCAAGTACGGGTGGATGTTAACTACTTTAGAGGAATTAGGGGTCTGATTGGGCCGCTATAGTATCTCAATGCATTGTTTCTTCTTATTGTTTCCACTACTAAATTTTATGATTCATAGTACCCCAGCATGAATAATCTCACCGTATAAATTCCAACAAACAAATCTACTGAATTCTTTTGTAGAAACTTACCTCTTCTGATATAAATAAATGTCCAACTAATCAAAAGGTTTTATTGAATCATCTCATGCAGGGTGAAATCAACAACGTTTAGAAGCATTAAAAACATAAAAAGGTGAGCTTACATATTCACGATATCTTAGAAAATAATTAAATATGATTAGTACAAGTTATAATGTACAAACATAACAATTATTTAACCTATATCATGAACACAAAAATTGCGAATCTAGGATTTGATACTATTTTTATCACAATATCATATATCATAGTCATTTTAGTTCGTAAGATAAAAAAAATTACACATTTCTTGTATCACATGATGATAATCAGTGTAGTAAAATTGACAAAAAAATCTATTTCAATTGTTCAAGTCAATAGTTTTTTAAATATATACAAAAAAAAAATGCAAAAATTCGTTTCGCAAGAAAGAATCTTGTTTTGATGAATGTAATTTTAGAATGTCCCTAATAAAGAGAAGTAAATCAGAAAAACAAAGACAATGACATTGACATTGACATTGCCTCTAATAGCGTATATTTGTAATTGAGTCTGTCAAGTTGAATTAACCCATCAATTTTCATAGTTAAAATTGAATCACTTTACATACGCAAATATATTTGTATATTTCATGAATTCTTGGTCAATAGACCCGCTAACATGTATGTAAAAGAAGGAATAAACAACTAACTATTTAACAATTATCACTATGATAATAATTATTTGACATATAAACTTAATCATTCTATAGTTCGCTGCGTCAATAAAATTTGTAAAAGACTCACTAGTCTTTTCACAATCACCAATGAAATATTGACAAAATTAACGGATGTCATTATATTGAAATTTCACTCGTATTCATTTTTTTTTCTCTATCACTATTACAAATATTATGAAAATGACCTTTTCACAAACACTTATTAATATATTACACTAGTCAATGACAGTACCAATGAATACTCATATCATACGCTCTTCTTTTTGCAAGAATTAGAAAATATTTTGAAATTAAAAAAAAAGGTTTATTTTGTTTTATTAAAAAAATTAATTTTCGTCGTCACCGGACCCACACACAACCCCTGTCAACCCACTCTCACGACCAAAAACATATAGTTTATTACTAACTCTATCACTATCCTAAAAAAATATAGCAAAAAATAATTAGAATTTTTTAAAAGTATTTTTTTTATCACCCACTCCTTGTTTAAGCCCCTTGTGAATCTCTTTTATCTATTTAACTATCCTCTTTTTAATGAGTAATACGAGCTGGATATTTTATTTATTTAAAATAGCTAAATTTGAAAAGATATACGCCCTTAAGTAAAATCTATCAATTGTTTGATTTGATTGTGATACGACTCACTATTTAAATCAAAATATTTTACTTATGCTAGCGGATATTTTGTTGCTTTAGATAAAGGGAAACTTACATAAATATACTATAATAAAAAAATATTTACCATTTATAACAATAATATTTCTTTTTCACTTGATCACTTTTAATTCATTTATAATACAAGTTTAATTCATATTACAATGAAATTTTTTTATTCACATATAATACAAATTTTAATGATAGATAATTCATTTATCACACATTTTTATACACTTATAATACAATGTGTTAAATTTTTACCAAACAAATATAATATATTTTAAAAAACAACTATAATTCATATACAATTTCATATATATTTAATACATAATTCACTTTTAATACATATTGTAGATTTAACATTGTATTGCTATAAATGGTAATAAATAAAAAGTATTGCTAAAATCAGTAATTATTTATTAAAATGTACTAATTCATGTAATTTTTCCTTAGATAAATAGGGGTCCGATTGGGCTGTTATTGTATCTCAATGCATTGTTTCTTTTTTGTTACTAACTTGTATGATCTAAATCACCTAATCTTAGATGATTTCACTGCATAAGTTTCAATAAACAAATCTAGTGAATTCTTCTGTGGAAACTTACCTCTTCTTATACAAATAAATCTATTTATTAGTTTGTCCAAATAATCAAAAGATTTTATTGAATCATCTCATGTTGTGTGAAGTTCACAACATTTAGAAGCATTAAAAAAAAACATAAAAGAGTGAGTTAATATCTTCACAATATCTTAGGAAACAATTAAATATGATTAATACAAGGTATAATGTGCAAACATAATTTTTTTTTAACCTATATCATGAACAAAAAAATTGTGAATCTACGATCTGATATTTTTGTTGTTTGAGTACCATACTTCATGGTTATTTTAGTTCGTGAGATAACAATAATCATATTTTTTTTGCATCACATAACAATAATTAGTGCAGTAAAACCGATAAAAGAAATCTACTTTATTTGTTCAAGTCAATATTTCTTTTATATATATATATATATACAAAAAAAATCAAAAACTTATTTCACAAGAAAATATTTTGATTTGATGAATGTAATTTCTAGAATCTTCTCAATAAAGAGAAGAAAATCAGTAATTGAGTCTGTCAAGTTGAAATTAACCCATGATTTTTTCATACTTAACATTGAAACACTCTACATATACAAATAAGTTTGTGAATTTCCCAAAATTTGGTCAATAGGTGCGTCAACCTAGATGCAAAAGAAGAAATAAATAACTCAATATCTAATAATTATCACTATGATCATAATTACTTAGTGTTCAAATGTAATCATTCTATAGTTCGTTGCGTCAACAAGATATGAGAATAAAATAGTGCATTACTTCAAATATAGTAAAAATAGTTATATCACATAAACTTTAAAAGACTCACTAGTCTTTACACATTGACAAATGACAATATTAATGTATTTACATATTGTACTCTCTTTTGCAAGAATAGAACAATATTTTGAAAATTAAAGAAAAACTTTAATTTGTTTTATATAAAAAAAATTATTTATCAACGCGACCCCTAACCTGCCCCCAACCCCTGTCAGCCCACTCCCACACCTAAAAATATTTATTTTTTATTGACCCTTGTCACATCCGAGCTTAATTTTGGCCGTGATCGACACTCGAGAATCATTGTTGGCTCCAAACGAATCCTTGGTCTGGCTAAACTACTAGTGGAAAACTTACTCAACATGAAGTAACTTTAAAAAGTAAATTGTAACTCAAACGATAACTTATAATGTTTTATAAATAAACATTCATCTAGTCAAAGTGACAAGTCAAGTCTCAATATAACCGTATGAAAAATGAAAAGACTCATAAACTAACAATGTCTAACTATCTATCTTGAAGCCTCTACTAACTTAGACGGATGTCGGGAAAAGACCCACGATATCCTAACAAAACTAGAATGATAAAGCAAATAAAAGGAGTCCTCCGAAAATAAAGAGGCTCGCCAACAACTCTGAAGCTCAACTGGATCAACAACTCCTGATTAACAGTTTTTATCATATTACTTTTTTGTTAAATTGTAATTTATAACTTAAAATTATTTGAATTATGTAATTTCAAAGTGGAAGTAGAAAACTCTTAATCAATTTACTTATATTTTGGAATTCACTAAAATCTCTCACATAAATCAAAATTTAAAGATAAAATTATTCATATAAATTTAAAATTCATCGCACTAACTTATTTAAAATTGATCTTACCAATTTTAAAATAATTAACTCAATTACATGCATGTTTTTTTTTTTTGCAAAATATATTTTTTTGTAAAAATTATTTTTAATAAATATTTATTTTTAAACAAAGAATCTTTTAGGATTAATTTTTTTCTTCTTATTTTTAATAATAAACATTATTTTTATTGGTAATTATGGCGCATATGGTTGCATTAGTATTTTTTTAAAATAATTATTAAATATCACAACTATGAAATTTATAATTAAAAAAGGGGAAAAGGCTCAAAAATACCCTTGAACTATCAGAAATAACTCAAATATGCCCTTAAACTATATTCTGGCTCAAAAATACCCTTCCGTTAAAGTATTGGGTCACTTTTACCCTTATTTTTAACAGAGGTGTGTTAAGTGCCACGTGGATGCCACGTGGACGCCACATAAGCACCAAACAACCTCACCTCCACATACACTCATAAAATCTTAATTACTAATTTTACCCTCATTTTTCTAATACATACAATTTCACCCATTATTATTTCTCTAAAACATAATACATTTCCCTTTCTTTCTCTTAACATTTTCCCTTTCCCTTTCCCTACACCTCCTCATATTGAAAGTTACAGTGAGGTTTGTGCACTATATATACATGAGTCCGGAGATTAAACGGTATAAAATGTTAACAAAAATTTTAAAACGGTATATAAATTTTTGTTTTAAACAAAATGGCAAAATTGCTGGTAGAGCAGCGATTTTGCTCGCCGGAAAAAGCAAAATCGCTGCAATAGCAGCAATTTGCAAATTTTAAATATTTTTTTTTAAAAAAAATTAATTAAAGAAATCGCTGATATGACAGCGACTTCCAATATAATTTTTTTTAAAATCTTTTTTTAATAAATCGCTGCCTAGGCAGCGATTTAACTTAAATTATTTATTTGAAATTTTAAAAAAAAAAATTAAGCAAATCGGTGCCTAGGTAGCGATTTGTATCAATTTTTTTTTTTGTAAATTAAATCGCTGCCAAAGCAGCGATTTAAATATTAAAATTTTTTTAACTTTTTTAGGAAATCGCTACCAAAGCAGCAATTTTACATTTTAAAATTTTTTTTTTTAGTAAATCGCTGCTACTGCAGCGATTTTACATTTTTATTTTTTTTAAAATTTTTTTAATTAAATCGCTGACGATGCAGCGAATTGTACCCTTTTTAAAAAAAAATTAGTTAATATTAAAATGAAATAAATGAAGTAAAAAAAAATTTAAAAAAAAATTAAAATTAAAATCGCTGCTCTGGGCAGTGATTTATTAAGAAATTTTTTTTTTTTTAAATTTAAATCGCTGCTTTGGCAGCGATTTAATTTACAAAAAAAAAATTTAAAAAAAAATTGATACAAATCGCTGACTAGGCAGCGATTTCTTAAAAAAAAATTATATTGGAAGTCGCTGCCATATCAGCGATTTCTTTAATAATTTTTTATTTAAAAAAAATATTTAAAATTAGCAAATTGCTGCTATTGCAGCGATTTTGCTTTTTCCGGCGAGCAAAATCGCTACTCTACCAGCGATTTTGCCGTTTTTTTTAAAATAGAAATTTATATACCGTTTTGAATTTTTTATTAACATTTTATACCCTTTAATCTCCGGACTCATGTATATATAGTGCACAAACCTCACTGTAACTTTCAATATGAGGAGGTGTAGGGAAAGGGAAAGGGAAAATGTTAAGAGAAAGAAAGGGGAATGTATTATGTTTTAGAGAAATAATAATGGGTCAAATTGTATGTATTAGAAAAATGAGGGTAAAATTAGTAATTAAGATTTTATGAGTGTATGTGGAGGTGAGGTTGTTAGGTGCTTATGTGGCGTCCACGTGGCACTTAACACACCTCTGTTAAAAATAAGGGTAAAAGTGACCAATACTTTAACGGAAGGGTATTTTTGAGCCAGAATATAGTTTAAGGGCATATTTGAGCTATTTCTGATAGTTCAAGGGTATTTTTGAGCCTTTTCCCTTAAAAAAGGGATAATTGTATATAATAGCAAACTAATAACCTAAAATAAATGGAGTAGCTACGGTTTGATTTAATTGTGCTTCATAGCAAACATTTGCCAAAGTTTGCCAGTCGTCTCTCTCCCAAAAATCTCGCTCGGCACTCTCCCATTCTCGCTCGCCACTCTCCCTCTGCTCGCCTCTCTCGCTTTATACACAGAAGTGTATAAATTATTTTCTGTTTTGTATAAAGCGAGAGAAAATTGTATATACACATGCAAAAACATATATCTTCGTGCTATGCACTTAATTATACAATTTGCAAATATTTTACTTCGATTCAATTGTAGACAAATGCAAATTTCATACAAATATTGCAGCGAAAAAGGCCAACGAATTATACAATTGCGAATTATACAATGTCAGTGAAATACAATTTTCTCTCGCTTTATACAACAGAAGTGTATAAATTGTGTTTCTGTTGTTGTATAAAGCGAGAGAAAAACATATATCTTCTTCCTATACACTTATAATTATGCAATATACAAATATTTTACTTTGATTCAATTGTATGCAAAGAAAATTTTATACATATATTGCAGCGAAATAGGCAGCGAATTATACAATTGCGCATTATACAATTTCAGTGAAATAGGCCAGCGAATTATACAATTGCAGCGAAATAGGCCAGCGAATTATACAATTTAGGCCAGCGAATTATACAATTGTATATGTATAGCGAATTATACAGTTATATGTTTGCTATGGAGCGCAATTATGTAAACTTTGCTATAGTATACAAATATGAATTTTTTATTTGTTATATGTGAAAATTGCCCTTTAAAAAACAACCTGTCGTATTTTTTAAAATAATTTAAAAAAAAACAATTTATTTTCCTTTTCTTTGAAGAGATATGATTTGAAGCTAACCTTACTAATCTCAACAACATTTTTTTTCTTTGAAAATAGCATGTTGAAGGTACTTATAATTTATTAACTTTATCTAATTAAATATTAAAAATAATATATTAATTAAAAATAAGTTTAAAAAATAAATTTAAAAAATCGAAAACTCCATAAAATAAAAGAAGATATTTATAGTAAATTAAAGGAATAGATGTTGATCCGTTTTTCATCTTTCAGCTTTTTCTTGCACTAAAAATAATTTATATTGATTTTATACTTATTTTTAAGTGGTTATATTGATTAATTTACTTATATTAATTTTTAAAAATTGATCACCAGAATTCATTATCTTTTACATTCTTATTTTGTGCAATTATTTGATTAAATGAAAATCTTTTTATTTTACTGGATTGAATGAGAGTTGATTGTGCTAAATAGATCGCAACATACTTTGTAAATTAAATTTAGATTTTAGCTAAAAGTAGAGTTAATAGACTAATAATAGGTTTTAGATTAATCTATAAATTCAAAATTTAATTGATTAGCGCTAGTATTAGTTCAACAAACACCATATATTCTTTTGGTTTTCATTACACCAGAGGAAGGAGAAATTGTTAGAATAATATTTATTGTTTTTGAAGAACGTATCATCATTACACATATATTAGGGGGAAAATTTTGTTAGCATTAATCGTACATATTGTATTTAAAATATTATATATGATTATACATAACTTTTCAATTATCCGCGCAATGCGCGGGGTACGTAAACTAATTTCTCTTAAAAGAGATGATACTCAAAAACTAGTTCAAAAGCTCTTTTGGAAATTAGTG
Organism: Solanum lycopersicoides; assembly: GCA_022817965.1. Taxonomy (NCBI): domain Eukaryota; kingdom Viridiplantae; phylum Streptophyta; class Magnoliopsida; order Solanales; family Solanaceae; genus Solanum; species Solanum lycopersicoides. The sequence goes on from CM040620.1 coordinate 8,619,689, forward strand.
TTTCCTCTCTTATTTAAATGTGAAAACATTTACTCTTGGAAATACGTAGTTCCCATATATCATTTTAAAGAAATGAACTTAGTTTTACTCTTTCTCAAACTCAATGCTCAAGTCTTAAAACAAGTTTAAAACAATTGTAAAAGACTTTTTGCAAAAACTCGAAGAACTCTCTAGGCTTGACTCTTAACTCTACCTTGAATTTGAATTATGGATTCAAGAGTTATGCTCTCATGTTATGGATGATCTCATGGTGTTTATACGTACCTTAGAGTATAGGAAACATAGGTACGATTCGAGGGAACTCAAACGATAAGAAGTGGAAAAGGACCTGGCGACCATGTGTACTGAGTGGCGCATGGTGCCAGACCTTGAACTGCAGAGCCTAGGTTGGGGCACACTGAGTGTCACGGAGCCCCAGTGCCCATCTTATAGACCCTGATGTGGGGCGCACTAAGTGGCGCGGCGCCCCGCCCCACCCTTTTTCCCAAAAAATTGGACGAATTTTCTTACTCGTTTTTCGACCCTAAATTCATCTAGAATTGAATGATTTCTTCCTCAATCACTTAGATTCGAATACCCGATCATAGTGTACAATAATCTAATAAAAACAACCTTAAAACTCATGCGATTATCTCAAGAATTCATCAAAACCTTAACAATCAAGATTATGAAGGAAACTTCAAAGAAACTCATCAAGAACTCAAATCTTTTCCTTTCATGAACGAAATTACGCGGAATAAAACATAATTGGCATGTGGATGAATGAACCCAATGCTATGTGAACTCAAATACCTCTTAGGGATCAATCCATTAGCAAAATTCGCAACAAAATCCTCAAGAACTTGACGAACACTTGACTTTTTCTCCTCTTCTCCTCTTCTTGAGCTTTTCTCAAAACCCTAGCGTAAATTTGGATTTGTAAAATTGAACCAATTCAGTTTAGACCCCTAGATATTGCCAAATTTCGTTTTAAGTTAATTGGATAAGGAAAATACCAAAATATTCCTCTTGAATTCGGGTAACTTTCCTTAATTGTCAGGCAAATTTTCAAACGATCATATCTCCCTCATACAAGCTCGAAAATTAACAAACTCGGTGACCTTGGAAAGATAATTTCAAGACCTTTAATTGATATTTGACCTCCACTCTAACTCATTCTGTACTGAAAGTTATGATCGTTTGAGGTTGACGCAAAACTCATAACTTAGGCTTAACTTGCGAAATTTCAGATTTTGCTCTTTAGTTCTTTCTATTTTAGATATTTCTAATGCGGTATGTTACACGCACCCCCACCCCCCAAGAAACACACAACGGCCCCATCACTATCCCCAAAAAATAAATTGTTTTTATATATAAGATCTTTAAATTTGTAAAAGTATTTTTTATCACCATCCCTTCTTCCAGCCCCTTCTAAAAAATAAACTAATTCTTTTTCAAGGAAATTTTTAGATTTTTCCCCTTCCCTCAGCCCCTTACCCCGACTATCTACCCACCTAAAAAATTTAAAAAAATAATGCTTCTTTATTCGTCCTTTTGTGAGTGGATTTTTTTATTTATTTAACTATCCATTTTTAAATGAATAATATCATTTTAAATGAGTTGAATATCCTACCTATTTAAAATGAATATATATCCATATAACCTATTCTACCGCCCTTATGCAGGACCTATCAATTGTTTGATTTGATTGTGATTGTAACCGATTATTAGAATCAAAATATTTACTTATGCACGAAGTTTTAAAAAAATCAAATCACAAAAATTTATTGCAAAATTTGTTCTTTTAATCATATCATGAGTGTTTGTTAGAGGAGGGGGAGGGGAGAGAGACTATCTATCACCAATTCCTTTCTCTATAAATCACTCCTTTCCAACTAGTCAGTTGTACACTTTGTTACACATGCATATTTTTTAAACACTATTTTTAAATTTTCCGTAATAAATTGCACTAGGGATAGGTTCCTTCATGTTAGAAGGTGTTAAGGTGCTTTTGTTTTAATTATTTTTATGAATCAATTTTGACCAATATACCATAGTCTCCATATTTGGTGATTAATATATTATTTAAGAATATCCTTTAAAAGTATTAATTGATCGAAGAGTAGATCAGAGTTCAAAATTTTAATAGAGACAAAAATGTTAGATGACTTCTATTCTGACATAACTTTGTTGGACAAAGTTATTCAATACTTTATCCGTTCGCTTTTACTAATCACATTCAGTTTTGACATACCAATTAAGAAAATAATGATTGATATGATTAATTGATTTTGTCTTATTTTGATTTTGGTCCCTATGATATTGACAACACTAAGTGATCTGTTTAAATTGATATTTAGTGTTAGTAGAAGAATTGAAATCACTTACTTTAATTAATTAAATGTTAAGTATGATTAGTGAGATATCTTAGGGACCAAAACCAAAATAAGCCGATAACAAACAACAATTATTTTCTCTTAATGTTAAGAGTAAAACATAGAAAAAAACTTGTCTTTCCTAAATGATAACTAAAACTATGAAGATCAGTTTTTGAAATAATGGACAAATAAAAATAAAAAATAAAAACCGAACAAGTATTTGTATTTTTGGAAGATGGCAAGACCCGATGAATTAGCCTAGGTGCGACACGAGATTTTAATTTTTTTTTTTTTTGTAAGCAATGTCTATTAGTAGTAATAAGAAAGGAAAATAAGCACACACATTATTGTCAACATGTGTGCTTCCCGATTTTTCTATGTTTGAGGGATCTTTTTTCATTTTGGCTTTGTTCTATAGATTTTTAATCTTTCAGAAACTATTTGACAATTTTATCCCTTGCTTACATTATGCTTATGTGAGATGAAATGACACTTAGGACTAATTTGTTTTCATTTAGATTAAGAACTCTGAATATGAATATACGTCTGGATATTAAGATTTACATTAAGAGTTAGGTGTCTAGATCTAATATACATGTGAATATTAAGATGTGGTCATCAAATTTGTACAGTACTTGCATGATTATTATTTATTTTCAATATCTGAATGGGCATATGTGTTAGAATCTATGCGTCCACTTATCAGTCAATGGACCAGGTCCCTTGACACACACACAAGTATGAACAGAAAGTAAATGCAGTTTAACAACACAGCAGTTTTACGTGGAAACCTCCTTGCTCAAGGGAGTAAAACCACGACCTGTCACACAGGATTTTCAAAACTGTTTCACTAATCTTCACAAGCAAAAGTAAAACCAGTTACACAAAAGTGAGAAAAAGTTTTTAATCTCACACTCAAGCAATACCTCTATTGCTTGATGAGCCCAAGTAGAAGTTATTCTACTCACTAAGCTATCCCTTCTAGATAACTTAAAGTTTCAACACTACCACACTGATTCCTTTATAGATATAGGAATAATTTACAATGTAAAAGCCCACGAATGTATTCTCAAACAACTACACAATATGCTTCTGAGTTTTAGGTTGTTCTTGAATAATTCTTTTCTTGTGTTTTCTATGACCTCTGCAAATGTTCTTGAAAGTGCTTCTTCAAGTTGCAAAAGCCAAAGAAAAAGTTTAAGGAAAGATGACATTGTATAGACAAGTCACTTTCCTTAAACCCATGCCATTGGTTGGAAAGTTCTGACGTTTCTGCCGCGTCTGCCACTTCTGCCACTGTTGGAGACTGTGCACCAACTTTTTGTACTTTCTCCAACTTGCAGTCAACGGCTTGTTCATGTATGGAACCTGGTACCTTTACAAGGTCCCTGAGTTTGTCACATCATCAAAACTTACAAATAACATTTTCCCCCTTTTTGATGATGACAAACAATGCTCCAGACACTCTTCCAACTTCATAACAAGTTCCCCCTGAATTACTTGTCCATCCTCCTGGAGAAAAAAAATTATTCTGACTGTATTCCCCCTCACTTGTATTCCTCCTCACAACCATGTCCAGCTACCACTTATCAGTTATAATTCCCCCTTTTGGCATCATAAAAAAGAGATACAGTAAACCAGAGATATCAACAAAAATACCAGAGAAGACCAAAGCTTGATAGCAATCAAACAAAAAGGAAAGCATTCACAAGAGATAGTAGCTAGAACACAGGAGGAATAAGATAAATAGCATTCCAAGATAAACATTTAATACATTAATAGCAAACTGAGAATCTAATGACAACAAGATTAGCCACACAAGGAAGACACAGAAAATGATTGGGAAAGACTAAGAGGGGGGAGGCTGATGAGAAAGGGACTGAATAATGAGAGTGAGCCTATCATTTGCAGCATCATTATCCTTTATTGCCTTTTCTTGCAAGGCAGTAACCTTGGCCCTCAGCTCTGCATTTTCCCTTTCCAGGGCTTGAACTACAGAAGTACCAGGTCCCTCTGTCTGTGCAGTGATCAGCTCAGCTTTGAGTATAGCAATTTCAGCATCTTTTCCACTCAATCGCACAGTTAATTCTTCAACTTCATGCTTGAGTTGGTTCTGGTCTTCTATGAGTTGAGCCATCTTGCTCTTGGGATTTCCCTTCCCTTCAATGCACTCACATTCAACCAGAGTATTCTCTGAAAAAGCCTGTTTCACAGTACCAACCTTACCAACGCTCAAAGGAATGTTAAAGTATTTGAATACTTCAGTAAGAAAGTATCCATATCCCATTCCATGTATTCCTTTCCTTTCAACGACAGTCTTGTACATGTGTTCAAGCATGAGCCCTGGGAGATTCAGAGGTTCAAATTTGCACAACAACTCCATCACATATAAATCAGCAGAAGTAGCTGAGGTCCTCTTTTCAGTTCGAGGAAGCAGAGTTTTGTTTACAAACTCGAACACCAACTGATACTCACCTTTCATCACCTTCTTAAAGATTCCTGCACACTTAGTTGTGGGAAGCTTTGAGACCAATGCCACAAACTCAGTCGAACAATTTTTCCCAATCACAGACCTGGTACCCTCTCGAGGCACCTTAAGAATTTTTCCCAACAAAACCTCATTTAGTTGCACTGCAATATCATTCACTCTGGTATGGACACTCCCATCTTCTTTGAATTGAATATTGTAGTAAAATTCACGCACTTCCTCTTCATGAAGAATAGGAGAATTTTTGTTGAAGAGATGCATCCATGACTGGATTTCCACCATATCATGCAGAGAGTCCATTCCAGGTAGGTTGATTATTCCCATGTCAAAAACTCTCCCAGCCAGCACAGCCTGTTTTTTCAAGTTGTCAACAGTTTCTTGTTTGTTGACCTCCTTTTCAACTTTACTTTGGGTACCAGATCCCTCTGATCTTTTCCTTTTTCCTATAGAACTCTTCCCTGTGGATTCTATCTTCTCCACCTTTTTACATTCTCTTGACTTTGTTTTTTCTGACCTTTTCTTCTTGTCCTTCTTTTCAGTCTCTTCAGCAGACACCTCTATGACTCCAGATTTAGGCATTTTGAAGTTAGACACTTTGAATGTTCTAGCACTCCTGATTTTAGCTGTGGACCTTGCACTAGCCTTCAAGGCATCAGCCAGCAACTTTTTTGCATCAGATCTAGTAATAGGTCTCCTTCTAGGTACCTCTTCTACTACCTTTTCTTTTCCCTTTCTTGACACACTATCACCCCTCTTCTCAACCTTCCATTTGACAGATTCATCCTCACCTTCAGACTCAGAGGAGTTTGAAGATGGATACCTCCCAAAATCAGGAGTTTTATCAAAAATGGGTTGAGTTTCTCTAACCTCTTCGCCTTGAAAAGATTCATTTTGTTCGACCCTGACCTCTTCTCTCATCATGGCAAGACTTTCAATTACCAGCTCTTCACTGGCGGCGAGAATGTTTGACTCAGAAGATTTATTTCTTGGCAGGTCTCCTTCAAACAAAGCATCTGGCAGCATTTCGTGATGAGGACCAGGTCCAGTAGGAACACTAGAGCTGTTCAGATCTATAGAGTGAAAAGGATTGTCGGAATATCTTGGAGAGACCCTGAAGGAACATTGGACCTAGACCTTTCTGCTGAAGGAGAATAGAAGGCAATGGGTTCAATTTCACTGAGAGCAGTAAGCATTTGCTTAGAGGCGGATGAAGGATTAGACATTTTAAACAGAAGAAGAGAAGAACAGCAATTTTTCGAAGACACAGAAGATGAGATGAAACCAGATTTCGACTTTTCTCTTCTTGTTCTTTCTTTTAGTGAAGGAATATTGAAAGACACATTTAAGAGTTCAAGCGAGAAGGAGGAGGGTTTTAAAAGAAACGAAACGGTGCCAGGTCCCTTGATTTGACGTGTCACTTGAACAATAAGCGATGGGACTAACGGTCAGAATGACCGATGACTGACACGTGGCTTGATCAACAGTCATATTTTTTCAGTTTAAAATTAATGTAGAGAATGCTAACCTTGACTGGGACCAGGTCCCATAATACATCTTTATTATCATTCCTCAACTGTTCTAGCCATGTCCTTGCTTAGCTAGTCCTTCCTGAATGTATACCTACAATAGGTACAAAAATGATCTAATCCAGATAATATATTATTGACACAAAGGATACCTGTACTGCAAGTTTAGCCATCAAAAGAATTCAACTATTGAATTTCTGAAAATCAGGTAGAGAACATCATGCCCAACTTCAACCTATTTCTTTCAAATTGATCTTTGCTGAGAGCCTTGTAAAGATATCTGCAATTTGTTCCTCTGTTGGACAATACGTAAGTACAATATTCCCCTTTTCAACATTGTCTCTCAGAAAATGATGCCTCACATCAATGTGCTTAGTTCTCTTGTGTTGAACTGGATTCTTTCCCATACTAACTGCACTAGTATTGTCACACATAAGAGGAATAGCTTTGATGATTACACCAAAATCCTCCAAATGTTGTTTGATCCATAACAATTGTGAACAACATGCAGCTGCTGCTACATATTCTGCTTCAGCTGTTGAGAGAGCTACAGAATTCTGTTTCTTAGTTCCCCAAGAAATGAGTGAAGATCCAAGGAAATGAGCCATTCCAGAAGTACTCTTCCTGTCAACTTGATACCCAGCAAAATCAGCATCTGCAAAACCAACAAGATCAAAAGTGTCACCTGCTGGATAAAAGAGGACCAGGTCCCCTGTTTTCTTCAAGTATCTTAGAATACGTTTTGCAGCCTTCAAATGTGAATCACGAGGACATGCTTGGAATCTAGCACACATTCCAACACTGTATACAATGTCAGGTCTGCTGGCAGTCAGATACAACAATGACCCAATGATTCCCCTATACATGGTTTGATTTACAAGAGAATCAGATTCATCTGATATAAGCTTGGAGTTTGTTCCCATAGGAGTATCAATAGGTTTTGAATCAAACATATTGAATTTCTTCAACAGCTCCTTAATGTACTTCTCCTGACTGATTGAGATTCCATTTGATGATTGCTTGATTTGTAATCCCAGAAAAAACGTTAATTCACCCATCATGCTCATCTCAAATTCCTTCCCATTAATGATGAAAATTCTTCACACAGATGCTCTGATGTAGCTCCAAAAATTATGTCATCCACATACACCTGAATAATAAGCAGTTCCTGTTCTCTTTTTAATAAGAACAAGGTATTGTCAATTTTTCCTCTTCTGAATCCATTTTTCAACAGAAACTTTGACAACCTTTCATACCAAGCTCTAGGGGCTTGTTTCAAACCATACAGAGCCTTATTCAATCTGAACACATGATTTGGTAACTCAGCATCTTCAAACCCAGGAGGTTGTTTAACAAACACCTCCTCTTTCAGGTCTCCATTTAGAAACGCACTTTTGACATCCATTTGATACAGCTTGAAACCCATGAATGCTGAAAAAGCTACTAAAATTCTGATGGCTTCCATCCTTGCAACAGGTGCAAAAGTTTCATCATAATCTATTCCTTCTTCTTGATTGTATCCTTGAACAACTAATCTTGATTTGTTTCTGGTAATTACACCATTTTCATCAAGCTTGTTTCTGAAAACCCATCTGGTTCCTATCACTGTTCTGCCAACGGGTCGAGGAACCAGGTACCACACCTTACTTCTTTCAAACTGATGAAGTTCTTCTTGCATTGAATTAATCCAATCTGCATCACCTAATGCTTCTTTCACATTCTTTGGCTCAATAGATGATATGAATGCTGAGAATGCAACTAGATTTCTTGTTTTTGATCTAGTGTGAATTCCAGAATTCAAGGGAGAAATCAGATTATCAAGAGGATGTGATGAACTATGTTTCCATCCTGGTCTCAAAGTCGACTGGTTCAGCTGATCAGCATGTTCTTCTTCTTCAAGGAGCTCATTATCTTCTGGAGAGTTTGAGGTATTCTGACTGGAGTTCAGAGTAGTACCAGGTTCCTCATCACACTTTTCAACTTCATCAGTCTTTTCTGATAGACTATGATTATCATTATCATTGTCATTCTTCAACTGATCACCAGCTTCATTCCTTCAATTTTCTGTGAATTGAACAGCTTAATCAACTCATCTTCATCATTTGATGCATCACTTTTCAAACTTCCATCTTCATCAAACACAACATGAATACTTTCTTCAACACATTGAGTTCTTTTGTTGAAAATTCTGTATGCTTTACTTGACGAAGAGTATCCAACGAACACTCCTTCATCACTTCTAGGATCAAATTTTCCCAGATCATCTTTTCCATTGTTCAGCACAAAACATTTGCAACCAAAAGCCCTAAGATAACTCAACATAGGTTTTCTGTTGTTGAGCAACTCATAGGGAGTCTTATTCAATAAAGACCTTATTAGACACCTGTTAGTAACATGACATGCTGAGTTGACAGCTTCAGCCCAAAAACTTTGAGGAAGATTTGATTCAATCATCATGGTCCTAGCAATGTTCACCAGGGTTCTGTTTTTTCTTTCCACTACTCCATTTTGTTGAGGAGTTCTAGGAGCAGAAAAATTATGACTAATACCATTCTCCATGCAGAATTGATCAAGTTTTAAGTTTTCAAACTCAGTTCCATGATCAGATCTAATTCCAACAATCACTTGATTTAATTTTGTTTGAATCATTTTGAAGAACACTACCAATTCTTCAGGAGTTTCTGCTTTTGATCTTAGGAATCTTGTCCATGTGTATCTAGAGTAATCATCAACTATCACCAGAATGTATTTCTTGCCATTTCTACTTTGAACTTTCAAAGGTCCACATAAATCCATGTGTAACAGCTCCAGTACTCTTGATGATGTTACCTGCTTCTTTGACTTGAAGGATGATCTGATTTGTTTTCCTTTGACACACGCTTCACATATTTTGTTTTCACAGAACTTTAACTTTGGCAAACCTAGGACCAGGTCCTTAGAAATCAGTTTATTCAATAAAGATGAGCTCACATGCCCAAGTCTTCGATGCCACAGATCAGCATTTTCATTTTGAGCACTAAGACATGTCAGATCATCTCCATGAGATGTTTCTAAGTTAGCCACATACATGTTCTTACTTCTGAAGGCAGTAAGCATCACTTTCTTTGTGGTTAGATTAACCACAGTGCACTTCTCGAAGTAAACTTCACTTCATTTCCCTTGTCACAAATTTGAGATACACTTAAAAGACTGTACTTCAATCCACCAACATGATACACATTATCAATTGATTCTCCAAGAGATTTTCCCACTTTACCAACTCCCAAAATGTAACCCTTCTTTCCATCACCAAAAGAGACACCTCCACCTTGAAGTGTCTTGAGTGAGAGGAAATTTTTGATATCACCAGTCATATGTTTAGAGCATCCGCTGTCCATATACCAACATTGACTGCTGCTCCTCTCACTCACCTGCAACACGAGTCACTTGTTAGGCTTGGGAACCCATTTCAATTTGAGTTCCCAGAAAGCTGACAATGGAGTGATTAGATTGTTTCTAGTCCAATGGGGTAGTTTTTGAATCTTTTTGACAAAAGATTTTGGAGTAGAATCAGATCCTTTCTTTGAAAACATTTTAGCTGAAACTTGTTTTGGGGGACCAGGTCTCTCTTTTGTTACTCCTTGCTTTTCCGTGTACTTAGAGAGTTTTTCATGAGACTTTCTCCAGCCAGTACATTTTTCTTTTAAATGCCCATTTTTCCCACAGTGAAGACAAAGTAAATTGTCAGACACAAAAACATACTTGCTGTGAGGATTAAAGGGAGGAGTAATATTTAAACTTCCTAGACCCTTCTTATCAAAATTGCTTTGATTTGTTACACTGGACAGCAACTTAGAAGATTTTGTCCACTTAAGAGATTTTTCAAGTTCTTCCTTAAGTTTGGCAATATCCTTTTCTAAGTTGTTGTTCTTCTCCAAGGCCAACCTAAGTTTTTCCTCAGAGGTAATCAGTTTTTCTTCAATTTCAACTTGTAAACCATTTGACCTTCCATTTTGCTCTTCAGCTTCTTCAATTTTCTGATATAACTGTTTTTTAAGTTCAGTCTTGTCAGATTCCAGAGAAGCCAATTTATCTTCCATTTTATCTTTGTTTTCAATTAAACTGTCAAGTTCAGCATTCATAATGTCTCTTTCAGAGGTTAACTCAATTACTGAATCAATCATAACATTTGCTAATGTTCTCAGTTTTTTAAGAGAGTAAGTACTCAAGTTATGTTTCATATCAAGAAGAGTTACCTTGTCCTCCTCTTCTTCATTTTCTGAATGGGCCATGAAAGCAAACATCTCATTGAAAATGGTTTCCTCTTCATGAACCACCACCATTGACACATCATTTGGTTCATCAGGATCTTCTGAGTCACTTGAAGAGTCTCCCCATGCAGCAAGAGCCTTTTTGATCACATAATCAGCAGCAGCTTTCCTATCATTTTTGTTGAGTACCAGGTCCCTTCTCTTCTCTTTATCACCTCTTGATTTTTGATATTCTTTATTTTCAGCCTTGAGTAATGGACATTCTCTCATAAAGTGTCCAGCTTTTCCACACTTGTAACATGTGTCATTTTGAGTGGCAGTTCGAGGACCATTTGCTCCCCTTTTAAAACCTTTGTTCTTTCTCACGATTTTTTGAAACTACTGATGAGATAAGCCATATCATCATCACTAGCATCCTCTTCAGATTTGTATTTCAGCATTAAGGACTTATCCTTTTTCACCTCCTTCTTCGACTGGTCATGATTTCGATTCATCTCATGAGTCTTCAAATTTCCAATGAGAGCATCCATTGTTAACACTTTCAAATCTTTTGCTTCAGTAATAGCATCAACCTTACTTTCCCAAGATTTGGGAAGGATTCGAAGCACTTTCCTAACTTGCTTGCTCATACTGATAGGTTCTCCAAGGCTTCTCAATTCATTTGTGATGGATGACAATTTGGTGAACATCTCATGAATGGTTTCACCTTCTTTCATTTTGAAGTTCTCATACAAAGAAGTGAGCATATCAATCTTTGACTATAATTTCTTGGCCGAGGTCTCCTTCAAACAAAGCATCTGGCAGCATTTCGTGATGAGGACCAGGTCAGTAGGAACACTAGAGCTGTTCAGATCTATAGAGTGAAAAGGATTGTCGGGAATATCTTGGAGAGACCCTGAAGGAACATTGGACCTAGACCTTTCTGCTGAAGGAGAATAAAGGCAATGGGTTCAATTTCACTGAGAGCAGTAGCATTTGCTTAGAGGCGGATGAAGGATTAGACATTTTAAACAGAAGAAGAGAAGAATAGCAATTTTTTTTTGAAGACACAGAAGATGAGATGAAACCAGATTTCGACTTTTCTCTTCTTTTTCTTTTCTTTTAGTGAAGGAATATTGAAAGACACATTTAAGAGTTCAAGCGAGAAGGAGGAGGTTTAAAAGAAACGAAACGGTGCCAGGTCCCTTGATTTGATGTGTCACTTGAACAATAAGCGATGGGACTAACGGTCAGAATGACCGATGACTGACACGTGGCTTGATCAACAGTCATATTTTTTCAGTTTAAAAATTAATGTAGAGAATGCTAACCTTGACTGGGACCAGTCCCATAATAACATCTTTATTATCATTCCTCAACTGTTCTAGCCATGTCCTTGCTTAGCTAGTCCTTCCTGAATGTATACCTACAATAGGTACAAAATGATCTAATCCAGATAATATATATATTTTGACACAAAGATACCTGTACTGCAAGTTTAGCCATCAAAGAAATTCAACTATTGAATTTTTGAAAAATCAGGTAGAGAACATCATGCCAACTTCAACTATTTTTCTTTCAAATTGACTTTGCTGAGAGCCTTAGTAAAGATATCTGCAATTTGTTCCTCTGTTGGACAATACGTAAGTACAATATTCCCTTTTCAACATTGTCTCTCAGAAAATGATGCCTCACATCAATGTGCTTAGTTCTCTTGTGTTGAACTGGATTTCTTCCCATATACTGCACTAGTATTGTCACACATAAGAGAATAGCTTTTGATGATTACACCAAAATCCTCAAATGTTGTTTTGATCCATAACATTGTGAACAACATGCAGCTGCTGCTACATATTCTGCTTCAGCTGTTGAGAGAGCTACAAGAATTTCTCTTAGTTCCCCAAGAAATGAGTGAAGACCAAGGAAATGAGCCATTCCAGAGTACTCTTCCTGTCAACTTGATACCACAGCAAATCAGCAATCTGCAAAACCAACAAGATCAAAAGTGTAACCTGCTGGATAAAAGAGGACCAGGTCCCCTGTTTTCTTCAAGTATCTTAGAATACGTTTTGCAAGCCTTCAATGTGAATCACGAGGACATGCTTGGAATCTCAGCACACATTCCAACACTGTTAAACTGTCAGGTCTGCTGGCAGTAAGAATACAACAATGACCAATGATTCCCCTACATGGTTTGATTTACAGAGAAATCAGATTCATCTGATATAAGCTTGGAGTTTGTTCCCTAGGAGTATCAATAGGTTTTGAATCAAACATATTGAATTTCTTCAACAGCTCCTTAATGTACTTCTCCTGACTGATTGAGAATCTCCATTTGATGATTGCTTGATTTGTAATCCAGAAAAAAACGTTAATCACCCATCATGTCATCTCAAATTCCCTTCCCATTAATGATGAAATTCTTCTCACACAGATGCTCTAATGTAGCTCCAAAAATTATGTCATCCATACACCTGAATAATAAGCAGTTCCTGTTCTCTTTTTAATAAGAACAAGTATTGTCAATTTTTCCTCTTCTGAATCCATTTTTCAACAGAAACTTGACACCTTTCATACCAAGCTCTAGGGGCTTGTTTCAAACCATACAGAGCCTATTACAATCTGAACACATGATTTTGGTACATCAGCATCTTCAACTCCAGGAGGTTGTTTAACAAACACCTCCTCTTTCAGGTCTCCATTTAGACGCAACTTTTGACATCCATTTGATACAGCTTGAAACCCATGAATGCTGAAAAGCTACTAAAATTCTGATGGTTCCATCCTTGCAAACAGGTGCAAAAGTTTCATCATAATCTATTCCTTCTTCTGATTTGTATCCTTGAACAACTAATCTTGATTTGTTTCTGGTAATTACAACCATTTTCATCAAGCTTGTTTCTGAAAAACCCATCTGGTTCCTATCACTGTTCTGCCAACGGGTCGAGGAACCAGGTACCAACACCTTACTTCTTTCAAACTGATGAAGTTTTCTTGCATTGAATTAATCCAATCTGCATCACCTAATGCTTCTTTCACATTCTTTGGCTCAATAGATGATATGAATGCTGAGAATGCAACTAGATTTCTTGTTTGATCTAGTGTGAATTCTAGAATTCAAGGGAGAAATCAGATTATCAAGAGGATGTGATGAACTATGTTTCCATCCTGGTCTCAAAGTCGACTGGTTCAGCTGACCAGCATGTTCTCTTCTTCAAGGAGCTCATTATCTTGGGAGTTTGAGGATTTGACTGGATTTCAGAGTAGTACCAGTTTCTCATCACACTTTTAAACTTCATCAGTCTTTTCTGATAGACTATGATTATCATTATCATTGTCATTCTTCAACTGATCACCAGCTTCATTTCCTTCAATTTTCTGTGAATTGAACAACTTAATCAACTCATCTTCATCATTTGATGCATCACTTTTCAAACTTACTTCCATCTTCATCAAACACAACATGAATACTTTCTTCAACACAATTGAGTTCTTTTCGTTGAAAATTCTGTATGCTTTGCTTGACGAAGAGTATCCAACGAACACTCCTTATCACTCTAGGATCAAATTTTCCCAGATCATCTTTTCCATTGTTCAGCACAAAACATTTGCAACAAAAGCCCTAAGATAACTCAACATAGGTTTTCTGTTGTTGAGCAACTCATAGGGAGTCTTATTCAATAAAGACCTTATTAGACACCTGTTAGTAACATGACATGCTGAGTTGACAGCTTCAGCCCAAAAACTTTGAGGAGATTTGATTCAATCATCATGGTCCTAGCAATGTTCCTCAGGGTTCTGTTTTTTCTCTTTCCACTAACTCCATTTTTAACTTAAAGTTTCAACACTACCACACTGATTCCTTTATAGATATAGGAATAATTTACAATGTAAAAGCCACGAATGTATTCTCAAAACACTACAAATATGCTTCTGAGTTTTAGGTTGTTCTTGAATAATTCTTTTCTTGTGTTTTCTATGACCTCTGCAAATGTTCTTGAAAGTGCTTCTTCAAGTTGCAAAAGCCAAAGAAAAAGTTTAAGGAAAGATGACATTGTATAGACAAGTCACTTTCCTTAAACCCATGCCATTGGTTGGAAAGTTCTGACGTTTCTGCCGCGTCTGCCACTTCTGCCACTGTTGGAGACTGTGCACCAACTTTTTGTACTTTCTCCAACTTGCAGTCAACGGCTTGTTCATGTATGGAACCTGGTACCTTTACAAGGTCCCTGAGTTTGTCACATCATCAAAACTTACAAATAACATTTTCCCCCTTTTTGATGATGACAAACAATGCTCCAGACACTCTTCCAACTTCATAACAAGTTCCCCTGAATTACTTGTCCATCCTCCTGGAGAAAAAAAATTATTCTGACTGTATTCCCCCTCACTTGTATTCCTCCTCACAACCATGTCCAGCTACCACTTATCAGTTATAATTCCCCCTTTTGGCATCATAAAAAAGAGATACAGTAAACCAGAGATATCAACAAAATACAGAGAAGACCAAAGCTTGATAGCAATCAAACAAAAAGGAAAGCATTCACAAGAGATAGTAGCTAGAACACAGGAGGAATAAGATAAATAGCATTCCAAGATAAACATTTAATACATTAATAGCAAACTGAGAATCTAATGACAACAAGATTGACCACACAAGGAAGACACAGAAAATGATTGGGAAAGACTAAGAGGGGGGAGGCTGATGAGAAAGGGACTGAATAATGAGAGTGAGCCTATCATTTGCAGCATCATTATCCTTTATTGCCTTTTCTTGCAAGGCAGTAACCTTGGCCCTCAGCTCTGCATTTTCCCTTTCCAGGGCTTGAACTACAGAAGTACCAGGTCCCTCTGTCTGTGCAGTGATCAGCTCAGCTTTGAGTATAGCAATTTCAGCATCTTTTCCACTCAATCGCACAGTTAATTCTTCAACTTCATGCTTGAGTTGGTTCTGGTCTTCTATGAGTTGAGCCATCTTGCTCTTGGGATTTCCCTTCCCTTCAATGCACTCACATTCAACCAGAGTATTCTCTGAAAAAGCATGTTTCACAGTACCAACCTTACCAACGCTCAAAGGAATGTTAAAGTATTTGAATACTTCAGTAAGAAAGTATCCATATCCCATTCCATGTATTCCTTTCCTTTCAACGACAGTCTTGTACATGTGTTCAAGCATGAGCCCTGGGAGATTCAGAGGTTCAAATTTGCACAACAACTCCATCACATATAAATCAGCAGAAGTAGCTGAGGTCCTCTTTTCAGTTCGAGGAAGCAGAGTTTTGTTTACAAACTCGAACACCAACTGATACTCACCTTTCATCACCTTCTTAAAGATTCCTGCACACTTAGTTGTGGGAAGCTTTGAGACCAATGCCACAAACTCAGTCGAACAATCTTTCCCAATCACAGACCTGGTACCCTCTCGAGGCACCTTAAGAATTTTTCTCAACAAAACCTCATTTAGTTGCACTGCAATATCATTCACTCTGGTATGGACACTCCCATCTTCTTTGAATTGAATATTGTAGTAAAATTCACGCACTTCCTCTTCATGAAGAATAGGAGAATTTTTGTTGAAGAGATGCATCCATGACTGGATTTCCACCATATCATGTAGAGAGTCCATTCCAGGTAGGTTGATTATTCCCATGTCAAAAACTCTCCCAGCCAGCACAGCCTGTTTTTTCAAGTTGTCAACAGTTTCTTGTTTGTTGACCTCCTTTTCAACTTTACTTTGGGTACCAGATCCCTCTGATCTTTTCCTTTTTCCTATAGAACTCTTCCCTGTGGATTCTATCTTCTCCACCTTTTTACATTCTCTTGACTTTGTTTTTTTCTGACCTTTTCTTCTTGTCCTTCTTTTCAGTTCTTCAGCACACCTAGACACTCAGACATCTATGACTCCAGTTTGGCATTTTGAAGTTAGACACTTTGAATGTTCTAGCACTCCTGATTTTAGCTGTGGACCTTGCACTAGCCTTCAAGGCATCAGCCAGCAACTTTTTTGCATCAGATCTAGTAATAGGTCTCCTTCTAGGTACCTCTTCTACTACCTTTTCTTTTCCCTTTCTTGACACACTATCACCCCTCTTCTCAACCTTCCATTTGACAGATTCATCCTCACCTTCAGACTCAGAGGAGTTTGAAGATGGATACCTCCAAAATCAGGAGTTTTATCAAAAATGGGTTGAGTTTCTCTAACCTCTTCGCCTTGAAAAGATTCATTTTGTTCGACCCTGACCTCTTCTCTCATCATGGCAAGACTTTCAATTACCAGCTCTTCACTGGCGGCGAGAATGTTTGACTCAGAAGATTTATTTCTTGGCAGGTCTCCTTCAAACAAAGCATCTGGCAGCATTTCGTGATGAGGACCAGGTCCAGTAGGAACACTAGAGCTGTTCAGATCTATAGAGTGAAAAGGATTGTCGGGAATATCTAGGAGAGACCCTGAAGGAACATTGGACCTAGACCTTTCTGCTGAAGGAGAATAGAAGGCAATGGGTTCAATTTCACTGAGAGCAGTAAGCATTTGCTTAGAGGCGGATGAAGGATTAGACATTTTAAACAGAAGAAGAGAAGAATAGCAGTTTTTTCTAAGACACAGAAGATGAGATGAAACCAGATTTCGACTTTTCTCTTCTTTTTCTTCTTTTAGTGAAGGAATATTGAAAGACACATTTAAGAGTTCAAGCAAGAAGGAGGAGGGTTTTAAAAGAAACGAAACGGTGCCAGGTCCCTTGATTTGACGTGTCACTTGAACAATAAGCGATGGGACTAACGGTCAGAATGACCGATGACTGACACGTGGCTTGATCAACAGTCATATTTTTTCAGTTTAAAATTAATGTAGAGAATGCTAACCTTGACTGGGACCAGGTCCCATAATACATCTTTATTATCATTCCTCAACTGTTCTAGCCATGTCCTTGCTTAGCTAGTCCTTCCTGAATGTATACCTACAATAGGTACAAAAATGATCTAATCCAGATAATATATTATTGACACAAAGGATACCTGTACTGCAAGTTTAGCCATCAAAAGAATTCAACTATTGAATTTCTGAAAATCAGGTAGAGAACATCATGCCCAACTTCAACCTATTTCTTTCAAATTGATCTTTGCTGAGAGCCTTAGTAAAGATATCTGCAATTTGTTCCTCTGTTGGACAATACGTAAGTACAATATTCCCCTTTTCAACATTGTCTCTCAGAAAATGATGCCTCACATCAATGTGCTTAGTTCTCTTGTGTTGAACTGGATTCTTTCCCATACTAACTGCACTAGTATTGTCACACATAAGAGGAATAACTTTGATGATTACACCAAAATCCTCCAAATGTTGTTTGATCCATAACAATTGTGAACAACATGCAGCTGCTGCTACATATTCTGCTTCAGCTGTTGAGAGAGCTACAGAATTCTGTTTCTTAGTTCCCCAAGAAATGAGTGAAGATCCAAGGAAATGAGCCATTCCAGAAGTACTCTTCCTGTCAACTTGATACCCAGCAAAATCAGCATCTGCAAAACCAACAAGATCAAAAGTGTCACCTGCTGGATAAAAGAGGACCAGGTCCCCTGTTTTCTTCAAGTATCTTAGAATACGTTTTGCAGCCTTCAAATGTGAATCACGAGGACATGCTTGGAATCTAGCACACATTCCAACACTGTATACAATGTCAGGTCTGCTGGCAGTCAGATACAACAATGACCCAATGATTCCCCTATACATGGTTTGATTTACAAGAGAATCAGATTCATCTGATATAAGCTTGGAGTTTGTTCCCATAGGAGTATCAATAGGTTTTGAATCAAACATATTGAATTTCTTCAACAGCTCCTTAATGTACTTCTCCTGACTGATTGAGATTCCATTTGATGATTGCTTGATTTGTAATCCCAGAAAAAACGTTAATTCACCCATCATGCTCATCTCAAATTCCCTTCCCATTAATGATGAAAATTCTTCACACAGATGCTCTGATGTAGCTCCAAAAATTATGTCATCCACATACACCTGAATAATAAGCAGTTCCTGTTCTCTTTTTAATAAGAACAAGGTATTGTCAATTTTTCCTCTTCTGAATCCATTTTTCAACAGAAACTTTGACAACCTTTCATACCAAGCTCTAGGGGCTTGTTTCAAACCATACAGAGCCTTATTCAATCTGAACACATGATTTGGTAACTCAGCATCTTCAAACCCAGGAGGTTGTTTAACAAACACCTCCTCTTTCAGGTCTCCATTTAGAAACGCACTTTTGACATCCATTTGATACAGCTTGAAACCCATGAATGCTGAAAAAGCTACTAAAATTCTGATGGCTTCCATCCTTGCAACAGGTGCAAAAGTTTCATCATAATCTATTCCTTCTTCTTGATTGTATCCTTGAACAACTAATCTTGATTTGTTTCTGGTAATTACACCATTTTCATCAAGCTTGTTTCTGAAAACCCATCTGGTTCCTATCACTGTTCTGCCAACGGGTCGAGGAACCAGGTACCACACCTTACTTCTTTCAAACTGATGAAGTTCTTCTTGCATTGAATTAATCCAATCTGCATCACCTAATGCTTCTTTCACATTCTTTGGCTCAATAGATGATATGAATGCTGAGAATGCAACTAGATTTCTTGTTTTTGATCTAGTGTGAATTCCAGAATTCAAGGGAGAAATCAGATTATCAAGAGGATGTGATGAACTATGTTTCCATCCTGGTCTCAAAGTCGACTGGTTCAGCTGATCAGCATGTTCTTCTTCTTCAAGGAGCTCATTATCTTCTGGAGAGTTTGAGGTATTCTGACTGGAGTTCAGAGTAGTACCAGGTTCCTCATCACACTTTTCAACTTCATCAGTCTTTTCTGATAGACTATGATTATCATTATCATTGTCATTCTTCAACTGATCACCAGCTTCATTCCTTCAATTTTCTGTGAATTGAACAGCTTAATCAACTCATCTTCATCATTTGATGCATCACTTTTCAAACTTCCATCTTCATCAAACACAACATGAATACTTTCTTCAACACATTGAGTTCTTTTGTTGAAAATTCTGTATGCTTTACTTGACGAAGAGTATCCAACGAACACTCCTTCATCACTTCTAGGATCAAATTTTCCCAGATCATCTTTTCCATTGTTCAGCACAAAACATTTGCAACCAAAAGCCCTAAGATAACTCAACATAGGTTTTCTGTTGTTGAGCAACTCATAGGGAGTCTTATTCAATAAAGACCTTATTAGACACCTGTTAGTAACATGACATGCTGAGTTGACAGCTTCAGCCCAAAAACTTTGAGGAAGATTTGATTCAATCATCATGGTCCTAGCAATGTTCACCAGGGTTCTGTTTTTTCTTTCCACTACTCCATTTTGTTGAGGAGTTCTAGGAGCAGAAAAATTATGACTAATACCATTCTCCATGCAGAATTGATCAAGTTTTAAGTTTTCAAACTCAGTTCCATGATCAGATCTAATTCCAACAATCACTTGATTTAATTTTGTTTGAATCATTTTGAAGAACACTACCAATTCTTCAGGAGTTTCTGCTTTTGATCTTAGGAATCTTGTCCATGTGTATCTAGAGTAATCATCAACTATCACCAGAATGTATTTCTTGCCATTTCTACTTTGAACTTTCAAAGGTCCACATAAATCCATGTGTAACAGCTCCAGTACTCTTGATGATGTTACCTGCTTCTTTGACTTGAAGGATGATCTGATTTGTTTTCCTTTGACACACGCTTCACATATTTTGTTTTCACAAAACTTTAACTTTGGCAAACCTAGGACCAGGTCCTTAGAAATCAGTTTATTCAATAAAGATGAGCTCACATGCCCAAGTCTTCGATGCCACAGATCAGCATTTTCATTTTGAGCAGTAAGACATGTCAGATCATCTCCATGAGATGTTTCTAAGTTAGCCACATACATGTTCTTACTTCTGAAGGCAGTAAGCATCACTTTCTTTGTGGTTAGATTAACCACAGTGCACTTCTCGGAAGTAAACTTCACTTCATTTCCCTTGTCACAAATTTGAGATACACTTAAAAGACTGTACTTCAATCCACCAACATGATACACATTATCAATTGATTCTCCAAGAGATTTTCCCACTTTACCAACTCCCAAAATGTAACCCTTCTTTCCATCACCAAAAGAGACACCTCCACCTTGAAGTGTCTTGAGTGAGAGAAAATTTTTGATATCACCAGTCATATGTTTAGAGCATCCGCTGTCCATATACCAACATTGACTGCTGCTCCTCTCACTCACCTGCAACACGAGTCACTTGTTAGGCTTGGGAACCCATTTCAATTTGAGTTCCCAGAAAGCTGACAATGGAGTGATTAGATTGTTTCTAGTCCAATGGGGTAGTTTTTGAATCTTTTTGACAAAAGATTTTGGAGTAGAATCAGATCCTTTCTTTGAAAACATTTTAGCTGAAACTTGTTTTGGGGGACCAGGTCTCTCTTTTGTTACTCCTTGCTTTTCCGTGTACTTAGAGAGTTTTTCATGAGACTTTCTCCAGCCAGTACATTTTTCTTTTAAATGCCCATTTTTCCCACAGTGAAGACAAAGTAAATTGTCAGACACAAAAACATACTTGCTGTGAGGATTAAAGGGAGGAGTAATATTTAAACTTCCTAGACCCTTCTTATCAAAATTGCTTTGATTTGTTACACTGGACAGCAACTTAGAAGATTTTGTCCACTTAAGAGATTTTTCAAGTTCTTCCTTAAGTTTGGCAATATCCTTTTCTAAGTTGTTGTTCTTCTCCAAGGCCAACCTAAGTTTTTCCTCAGAGGTAATCAGTTTTTCTTCAATTTCAACTTGTAAACCATTTGACCTTCCATTTTGCTCTTCAGCTTCTTCAATTTTCTGATATAACTGTTTTTTAAGTTCAGTCTTGTCAGATTCCAGAGAAGCCAATTTATCTTCCATTTTATCTTTGTTTTCAGTTAAACTGTCAAGTTCAGCATTCATAATGTCTCTTTCAGAGGTTAACTCAATTACTGAATCAATCATAACATTTGCTAATGTTCTCAGTTTTTTAAGAGAGTAAGTACTCAAGTTATGTTTCATATCAAAAAGAGTTACCTTGTCCTCCTCTTCTTCATTTTCTGAATGGGCCATGAAAGCAAACATCTCATTGAAAATGGTTTCCTCTTCATGAACCACCACCATTGACACATCATTTGGTTCATCAGGATCTTCTGAGTCACTTGAAGAGTCTCCCCATGCAGCAAGAGCCTTTTTGACCACATAATCAGCAGCAACTTTCCTATCATTTTTGTTGAGTACCAGGTCCCTTCTCTTCTCTTTATCACCTCTTGATTTTTGATATTCTTTATTTTCAGCCTTGAGTAATGGACATTCTCTCATAAAGTGTCCAGCTTTTCCACACTTGTAACATGTGTCATTTTGAGTGGCAGTTCGAGGACCATTTGCTCCCCTTTTAAAACCTTTGTTCTTTCTCACGATTTTTTGAAACCTACTGATGAGATAAGCCATATCATCATCACTAGCATCCTCTTCAGATTTGTATTTCAGCATTAAGGACTTATCCTTTTTCACCTCCTTCTTCGACTGGTCATGATTTCGATTAATCTCATGAGTCTTCAAATTTCCAATGAGAGCATCCATTGTTAACACTTTCAAATCTTTTGCTTCAGTAATAGCATCAACCTTACTTTCCCAAGATTTGGGAAGGATTCGAAGCACTTTCCTAACTTGCTTGCTCATACTGATAGGTTCTCCAAGGCTTCTCAATTCATTTGTGATGGATGACAATTTGGTGAACATCTCATGAATGGTTTCACCTTCTTTCATTTTGAAGTTCTCATACAAAGAAGTGAGCATATCAATCTTTGACTCTTTTACTTATTCAGTTCCCTCATGAGCAGTCTTTAAGCAATCCCAGATCTCTTTTGCAGACTCACATGCTGAGACACGATTGAACTCATCTGGCCCTATCCCGCAGACAAGAAGTGTCTTTGCCTTGTAACCTTTTTCTATCTTCTTCCTATCAGCTTCATCATATTTTTGTCTAGGTTTTGGAACCAGCCTAGTTGTTTCTCCATCTTTCTCTTCAATCATTGGAATAAATGGTCCATCTAACACAATGTCCCATAGCTCACTGTCTTCAGCCATAAGAAAATCATGCATTCTGACTTTCCACCAACTATAGAAGTGTCCATTGAAACGAGGTGGTCTAGTTGAAGACTGACCTTCTTCAAGGTTAAGTGGAGCAGCCATCCTAAAGTAGATGTCACTTTCTTGGTGTTAACCAGATAGAAAGTGCCTGCTCTGATACCACTTGTTAGAATCTATGCGTCCACTTATCAGTCAATGGACCAGGTCCCTTGACACACACACAAGTATGAACAGAAAGTAAATGCAGTTTAACAACACAACAGTTTTACGTGGAAACCTCCTTGCTCAAGGGAGTAAAACCACGACCTGTCACACAGGATTTTCAAAACTGTTTCACTAATCTTCACAAGCAAAAGTAAAACCAGTTACACAAAAGTGAGAAAAAGTTTTTAATCTCACACTCAAGCAATACCTCTATTGCTTGATGAGCCCAAGTAGAAGTTATTCTACTCACTAAGCTATCCTTTCTAGATAACTTAAAGTTTCAACACTACCACACTGATTCCTTTATAGATATAGGAATAGTTTACAATGTAAAAGCCCACGAATGTATTCTCAAACAACTACACAATATGCTTCTGAGTTTTAGGTTGTTCTTGAATAATTCTTTTCTTGTGTTTTCTATGACCTCTGCAAATGTTCTTGAAAGTGCTTCTTCAAGTTGCAAAAGCCAAAGAAAAAGTTTAAGGAAAGATGACATTGTATAGACAAGTCACTTTCCTTAAACCCATGCCATTGGTTGGAAAGTTCTGACGTTTCTGTCGCGTCTGCCACTTCTGCCACTGTTGGAGACTGTGCACCAACTTTTTGTACTTTCTCCAACTTGCAGTCAACGGCTTGTTCATGTATGGAACCTGGTACCTTTACAAGGTCCCTGAGCTTGTCACATCATCAAAACTTCCAAATAACAATATGAAATCAAACAATGTACATGTAATTTTTTCCCTTCACCGTAACCTTCAACAAAACAATAGATCTCTCTCTACATGATTTTTCCCTTTTGTTGTTAAAATGTACTTTCTCTATCTCAATTTATGTGACATTTTTCATATTTCGAGAGTTAAACAGTTTAAATTGGACCATAAATTTCTACATGGAATCTTCAAATTTTTTGAAATGAAATTTATATATTCGTAAACTACGTAAAAAAATATTATAAGTCACAATAATTGACAAATCATATAATTAAAAGATATATGAAAAAATTGCGGTTAAAGATAGACTTGGATCTCGAAATTCAAAAAGTGTCACATAAATTGAGACGGAAATAGTAATTGATTTTATTTGAACATTTATGTATGACCAATGAAAATTTAAAATTAATTTCACTTTAAATATTTTAAATTTAAAAAATAACTTATAGCTTGTTTTGTAGGTCTGTGCACACGAGCTATTGAAAAAAAAATAAGCACACAACTGAACATCCACATGCCTGCTTCAGATATGTGCTACCCTCAACGTTGAGCAAGTTGATCGGGTGGTTGAAGTTGTATAGTTTATGCTTGAGGTCTCTGGATCTCTTCTCCCCAAAACTATGAAAAACTGCAACAGTTGCCCAACATAATATTTTCAATAAAGATCTGCTACATTGGTTATTCAGTGTTCAATACTTCTCATAACGGATTCATGTCTTGTTAATATTCACATAACTTTAATCAACTAAAAAAAAAAAAAAAACCTTCATTTATTGACTCAAATTACTCCCTTTTCTTACCAAAAATGCACCACAAAAGTAGCAATTACGCCGTTGATTTACCTTTAAATCTAACTTTTCTTTTACCTTTATAGTATATCATATCGTTTTACCTTATTTATAGTATAATGTGATATAATTATTCCGTATGTACTATTGAACCCCTGCGGATCACGGACAACCAATATCAAGTATATTAAAAAATGCAAATCATTTTACTTGATTTTACAAAATGTTGTAAAGTATGATCGAATAAACTAGTTTAGGTACAATAATTTACAAATTACATTTAAAGAATACAAATCACATGAAACAAACGTAATGTGATGAATTTTAACTAAAAAAATTATTGATAATTAAGAAAAATCGATCTCAAAATGTCTTTGTGTAAAAAGTTACTTATCCAACCAACTTAATAAACCACCATAGATGTTCAAATGATTAACACTAATATCTAATTTTAGGGACCAACCATGTGCAAGTGATTGAGATTTTTTTTATGGGTAATCTATTTTTTATTGTTCAGTAATCATATTAAAATTCGATTAAATTTAAATTTATATTAAAAATTTCACAATAAGAATAAAACGCTAAAAAATGACCATGTACTCCGAAACTCAAATTCAAAATATCTAATTAAAAAATAAAAAAATACTTATCACTTCACTGGAACTACCAACAAATAATTGAAACTTGAATAAACGTGCCAACTTCTTTCTATTAAAGGGTTAATAAGAATAATAGTGGAAAAAAAGATAACCGACAGCGGATTGACATCCATCACCTCATTCATGTCCTTTTCCATTTTAATTTAATGCACATGTGAATTGACATCTCAATTCTCAATTTCTCACTAATAAAAGAAATCTCAGAAAATGCCCACGCTGTTTAATTCTTGCCACACAATGTGTGATGTTTTTTCCGTCCTAATCTATATAATACTTTTTAATAAATTTTTAATATTTTAAGTTATTAATTATTATAATTAATTATAATATATATATTATAATACTTAAAAATTTCATGCTCAAACTAATTATTAGATTTAATAGTCGTGGCTCTTAAAAGTAGAATTATGCTACATTAATAGAGAGAAAAGAAGTATAGTTTTATTTTTGAAAAGAGTATCTAGTTTTGTGTTTTCATATGCGTTTAATTAAAATAAATGGGAATTAATATTTTTTTACTTAATTTGTGTTTGCACATGCGTTTAAATTCACTTGAAAAATAAACTCAAAACTCCTCTTCTTCTTATTGGTTTAAGAAAAATCATATAACTAAAAAAATTACTATTTCAAATTTTTGGTTGAGAAAAAGAAAAAAGAAGTATGTACAAACGAGAGTATTTTTTCATAATACCATTTACAATGATTTTGTTTTTATTGGTCAACTCAATAATAAGTTGACCTGAGTGATAGTAGGTAGTTTTTTAAGCAATATAAAAGTTTGGTCATAAAATTGACAAGTTGATTAACATATTATATTTTGGAAAAATTATCTAACTATACATTATTTTTATTCTTATTTTCTATTATTTCCTATCATTTAAAAAAATTACAAAAATCCCTTTTTATTCTTAAAATTTCTCCTTTTTTGATACATAACTTTCAAAACTCAAGTCCACGATTTTCTTTCATTTTTCATGCCTATAATCCTTTCACTATATCACCAGTTACCTTCATTACTTTCTTTTTAAAATTTTATATATTTTCTCCGCCCCAGGGGCATACCTACATTGGTTCCACGGTGTTCACCCGAACACCCTCGGTAAAAAAATACACGATATATATAAGGTAAATTTTCTGTATTTTTGTATATGTATATATTTTGAACCCCCTCAATAACAATTAAAAATAGATGGCTCAATGGTAAGACCCTTGAATATTAAGCGGTCCGCCACTGCTCCGCCCAATTAACTATTTAAAGTTAATCAATAGTTTTTTTTTCCAGTTTTCTTTTTTACAGGAGAACACGAACAAAGCTAATTATTTATTGACTATGTATCATATGTTTGTTCTGCATGTGCAGTACTATTTTATAACTAAATTATGTTTATCATAGTCATATTTTGTTTTTTTGTATATGACACATAGATACGTCAAATTACATGGGCATGATTCATAAATATTAATTTATACTATATGTATCGATCTCAAAGCAAACAATATTGTATCTGATAATAATACAATACATATCAATTTAAACGAGATACATAAACAGTATTGTATCATGCATGCACTATTTTTCTTAGACATGATACGTAAATTTAGATTTATATTAATGTATCAATTACATAGCAACTACCACATGATAATGTATCAATCTCGAATTTAACATCTTATGAGCAACAATTACTTATATAATGTATCCAGTATAAATACAATACTTATCAATTTAAACGACATTCACAAATAGTAATGTATCATGCACTAATTTTTTAGATATGATACGTAAATTCGAATTTATACTAAATGTATCAAATCTAACATCTTATGAACAACAATTACTTATAGGCTTAACTCATCGGTGGCCCCTTAAAGTTGGCACGAACTTTCACTTAGACACTTTAACTAGACGATGTTCATTTTAGACACCTTACGTAGAGTCTTGATGTGTCATTTTGACACTTTTTTACTAATCAACAAAAATATATATGGTGTGTGTATTACACTCGCGAATGACGTGTAAATGACGTGTAAAGTGACAAATTAGACGAGGACATGTGTTATTTACATAAAAAATAATTCTTAAATAATTATTTTTGAGTAAAAATAAAAAGTAACCAATGAATCATTGACATATGAATTTTTGCCCAATAATTTTTTAAAAAAAAGATTTAAATCAATAAATCCCCACCCCCACCTCACCTCACCATTGTCTTCTCCAAATATCTGTTCATTTGCAGAAGCATTTGGGCACCCATTTTCTTTGATTCCTTCTTCAAATACCGATATTCCTTTTTTCCAATATTGGACTCACACCCACCAACACACTATTCCTTTTTTATTATTATTTTTTTCAAATATCTTTTTATTTCTTTTTTACCCTAATTAGCAGGTTAAGAATTCACAAAAATATTAAATGTACTCCTCCGTAAAAATTAATTTATTTCAAGAAAGAATCTCATGAATAATTTAATATTTAAATGGGTCTATTTCTAAATTTTCTAACAAAGATTTATCATTTTTCATCATTTTATTGTAACTAAATTTTCGCCATTGTTGGATATTAATGTTTGCAGGAATGGAGGCTGAAATTGGAAAGAAGAAGAAGAAAAAAAATCAAAAAGTCGACTGAATATGTATCTCACGCGCAGTCATTGAGTGTATTACACTCATTGAGCCAGGTAAGCAAAAAGTGTCGGTATGATCCAACAAAAGCTGACATGAGGTGGAATTAGAGGCATTATTCCTGGAACCATTCTTGCCTTTCTTGAATCCAAACTTCAGGTATCTACTTATTTAGGTTGTTGCTTTTTCTATTTATTACATAATGGTTTTTAATTGGATACGCGAAGTTTAAGCAAGAAAGATAGATATTTTTACTAATAGAAAACATGAGATTAGCTATAGACTTTATTGATAATCCAAAGATAAGGTTACTAAATAGCTCCTAGTTGCTAACTGAATTTTCTTATAATCTATTGTTAATTCAAGTTAAATGGTATTAGTATAAGATTTTTTGTTGTTTAACTATATGAAGTTTTGTGCTTTACTAATTTCTTGTTTTCTTGTAGTGATTCTTGAATATGGTCTAAGTAAGTCATAAATATTTGCATGGTTATATAAAATAAAGTTAGAAATGATGAAATGAGAATGTTATTTGAATTGTTTTTATATACTACATAGTTTATGTCTTACTTTCATTTTTAGTTTATTTATAAAAGTCACTTTATTTGAATTTAGTAAATTTCAATTTCAACATACTATGTGGTATATTTAAGATCACAATTAAAAACTAAAGAATGTTATGGTACATTATACACATATTTATTAATTTAAGACTATAAAATTTCAAAATCCTTATGATCCTAAATTTCATGCTCAGTCAAACTAACGCAAATCAAATAATGCAAAGAAAGTATAAAAAAACTGTCATTTGAAAAGTCAGGATAATGAGTGCCCCGCCCATCAAGCGACAGGAGCAACATGCAAGTGATTGGTCGAATAATAGCCCAGTGAACCTGGTGGGAGTGAGCTACACTATGCAAGTATGAGAAAGTGGCCATGCTACGCTTTCTTAAAAGCAAGAACCATTACAGAAGGTCAGCCCAAGGATTAATGAAAGCGGGAGCTCGTCCCTATAGAGGGTTGTAGCTTATGTTTTTCATACAGTTTTCAAATCGAATGATTCTATGAAATTAAGTCGATATTTACCTATATTATGAATAAGGCATGATACATCTCTATTGCAAACTATTATGTCCACCTTATAGCCTAACAAATTAAAAGCATGGTTCTTTCTTTATCGACTTCCACCTTTTTTGATCTTTATGTTATTTTAAGCATATAAAAGTTAAAATTTTAATAGATAGACTATATTGGTTGTATAATTTCTTTTACATTATCATTATACATAAGTAAAATTTAGAATCTAATGTTGATATCCTCAATATATATAACATATATATTTGATTATGGTAGGAGCTTGATGGACCTAATGCAAGAATTGCAGATTACTTTGATGTGGTTGCTGGAACAAGCACAGGTGGACTAATAACCACTATGTTAACAGCTCCAAATAGGGATAATCGTCCTTTATATGCAGCAAAAGATATTTCTACCTTCTACATGGAACATTGCCCACACATTTTTCCTCAAACCCGGTAAACTATTCTAACGCCGAGTCCTAACGAGTTCAACTGAACAAATTACTTTCATCTTATGTCACTTATATATTATACAACATAGGCAAGAGAATTTTATAAATATATAACTATAAAGTATATCATATTCATTTTTGTTAATGATTAACTTTAAACTCTGAATTCATACACACTTTTAGTGATGAAGGTATTCATGAGAAACAAGTTCCCTTTATTCTAATTATATATACTCTCTATTTTCTTATTAATATTTCGTCTTTACTAAAAATACATATTCCTTAATATTTGTCATTATACAAAATCAATGCATAAATGACATTATTTCGTACCCTTGAGGGTTATTAACCTTAAAAATATAAATTTGACCAACATAGAAAAACTATGTAAATAATTCATGTTTGTTAGTCAAATTAATTGAAAACTTGAGTTTAAGAGAACATTAAATAAGGGCACAATGATAAACTTGTGTAATTTCTTAAAGAATGTGAAATCTAAAATAATGACATGTAAATAGGGACGGAAGAAGTATGTCATATACCGGTGTAGGGTGTCAAATTGGGATGTCATTGATCCGTTCAAAAGTTATTTGAACGAAATTAATGACTCAAAAGTGAGCTCAACCCCGTCAATTTTTACAAAGTTTTAATTTCTTTGTTTGTTCTTTTACAGAATTTTAAGTACCTAATACAACTAATTTTTTCAAATATTATAATTAACATACAAATTAAATAAATATTTTATTATTTTGACAAGATTCTCATGATTCGGTTTGGACAACATATCAATAGATCGATTGAACATAATAATATTGTAAGTTAGACAAATCATATTTTTATGGACTAATTTTACCGTACATATGCAGGCGTAAAAACTTTGTGAATAATGTGGCACATTTGTTTGGGGGACCAAAGTATGATGGAGAGTACTTCAGATTATTGGTTGATTCCATATTAGGGAACCTTACTATAAAGCAGATGTTAACTCATACAGTAATTCCAGCTTTTGATATCAGGCGTCTTCAACCCATTATCTTCACCACTGTTGATGTATACTCATTCTTATCTATACATTTTCTCGATATTTATAAACTAGATTACTCAAAGATATTGAACTGTAATTATTCTTATATATTTTTACGCCGCGAATATAATAGTTATTGTTATTGAAAATTGTTTATAGGGAAGAGCAAATGGGTTAAAGGATGCCTTATTGTCAGATATATGCCTAAGTACCTCTGCAGCCCCAACTTATTTCCCAGTACACTATTTTGAGACTAGGGATGCTGCAGGGAGAATCCACACATTTGATCTTATTGATGGAGGTGTAGCTGCAAATAATCCTGTGAGTAACTTGTCATCTATCATTTGGTACGAGGAATAAGGGATAAGTAATTTCGAGATTAATTCATTGTTTTCTATACAGAATGGTCATTGAATGACTAAACTTTTTATTGGCAGACTCTAATGGCAATCACACACATTTCAAAAGAAATAATGATGGGAAGCTTGAAGTATGAAGAGATGGAAACAATGGACAGCAAGAAGATGTTGGTTTTATCATTAGGGACAGGTATTGGGAAGCACCAAGGGAAGTATAATGCAGCATCAGCTTCAAAGTGGGGCTTACTTGGTTGGGTATACAACAATGGTGACACTCCAATAATAGATGTTTATAGTGATGCAAGTGCTGATATGGTGGACATACATGTTTCAACCATGTTTCAAACCCTTCATAATGAAAAACATTATCTCAGAATTCAGGTAACAAGACTAGACTTTACTAAGATTATACGACAACAATAATATACTCGGTGTAATTCCACATGGGAGATCTAGGGAGGGTGAGTATACATATATCTTAAACCTATGTTGGTTGGGGTAGAGAGTCTATTTCTGATAAACCCTCGGCTCAAAAGAATGGGCTTTAGAATAGATATGATGAAAACATTGGAGACAACAACACACTGACACACAATTGGGGACGAATATTATAACTGAATAAGTATAATTATTAAGAAAATAAAAGTGTATACTCTTTCAAATGTTGACAGGATGATAATTTGATTGGGGATGCTGCATCAATGGATATAGCAACCACAGAAAACATGGAGACACTTGTGCAAATTGGTAACAATCTATTGAAGAAGCCAGTGTCTAGAGTCAACTTAGAGACAGGCCAATATGAACCAGTTCATGGGGAGGGCACCAATGAAGAAGCTCTTATCCGTTTTGCTAACTTGCTTTCACATGAAAAGAAACTAAGAAGTTAGAGTACATTGATTTGGGAAAATTTCCATACCACAAATGGTGAGATTTATTCTTAATTTTTATTCTTAATGTAGAAACTAAGAAGTTAGACTACATTTATTCTTAATGTAGAACCGTAGAAGTAAGGTTTGCAAACACGCTACCCTCCTTAGACCCCACTGTGTCGGACAACACTGGGTATGTTGCTGTAACAGCCTCTACATCAGGAATTAGAATTTGGAAGGAATTGGATTTTGCCATACCTTGCTCAACAATAGATATTTTATCATTTTGATGCCAGGCAGAAACATTAGAACAGATATAATCTTAGGTTTAAGAGTGGTTTTAGGAGGGTTAATAGTAGTGAGAGTATAAGCGGGAATTCACTATAGAATGCTTTTGATCAGAACAACCCCCCACGCCCCTCGCAATAAGATAACATCCTTCCTTGCCTACTTTAGTAACCATGTTGTCAAAGTATGATATTTTCTTCCTTCCCACGCAAACTGGGCATCCAAGATATGTACGGAAGGGGAAGCTTTCCTCTATGCAACAAGCAACATGTACAATCTCTCACCCTGTTAATCCTGTAGGCACTAGCTTTGGGATCACCGAGAAAGAAACTTTTGTTGGTGTTGATTCTTCATCTGAACATTTCATGATAACAAACTAAATCTCCTATAAGATCATTCCCACCGACAAGATCATGCATGCAAGTGTTTAACCCCTTCAGTGTCATTGATAAAGATACACAGTGATAGACACAACAAGAAAATTATATATGTAACAGTAGTATCCGGTGTTCTTCATTCATTTTGAAGAACTTATTCGATCCAAGAAAGAACACAGTCATATCAATCCCAACCATACGTGCGTTTTTACGAAAAATTGTCTATAATTCAAATTAAGACAAGATTAATTAAATGCATAAACAAATAAAGTATGCCTATTGGAATTTGATATTTTTTTCTATAGAAATGGAGTGCCTCTACATGACAGCCTGGAAAATTGCACGTAAAGTAATTGAACCAAACAAGAATATAGCACATATCTAGGTTTAGAATGCATCAATAAAAGGAAGAAAAACACTTGTTTGTTCAGAAATATGCAACAAATATTACAACAAAGTGTCTAGAAATTCGCTTACTGTGGTGTATGTTATTTGTGGATATAGCTGTGTCCCTTCCAAACCACCAGAAGACTCGATGCTGAAGTATGTCTGATCTCCTTTAACAAATGCAGAGTATATGAAAACCAACTCCATATTCTCGGGATATGGGGTATCTCGGATTTTCTTCAAGAGTTCATCTTCAGTGATGTAAATCTTTTTTAGCGTCTTCCCAATTTTTCCTTCCCAAATCCCTACCAGCTCATTCATTGAATACACATTTCCCCTTGGCCTCATGTATACCACTTTGTTCAGAGTACGTGCATCGTCCACTGTATTTATGACAAAGGCAGCAACATCATTTTCGTTCATAAAGACAGCTTTAGCAGTTCCATCACCGAATATGCTGACTTCATCTCTCGGAGGGGCTTTCCGACCTGGTTGAGCAAGTGACGGTAGGAGAACACTTGCAAATAAGTTACAACAGACATAAGTGTAAGGAATGCCTTCAGCTTCAATAATACGCCTAATCTCGGATTTTCTCGAGTAGAAGTCGTGGTCCAAATCAGAAACTTGAGTTCTGTCAGGATCTGCCCCGAACTCTGAAGGGAGGAACCTTTTAATGCAACCAGCACGGTTTATAGCAGAAATCAGAATCTTTTGTTCGTGGACTTGCTTAGATGAAACAGCACAAATCACGATCTCAACTTGCTTGAGTGCTTCAAGCAGGATATCTTCATCTTGCAATGAACCCTTGATTACTGTGAGGCCCGCTTCGGAAAGGGTATGAACCTTTTGGGATTTATGTGTGTCAGAGAATGCTGAATCTCTAACAAGTCCGAATGTGGGATGAGAGGAATTGAGACTGGCCTTTGCTAGTTCAAAACCCAAACGGCCTGTTACTCCGATTATCAGTATTTTACTCTTATTTGATTCCATTTGCCTCCGTTAGCCGTCTCCTGTAAGCTGAGGTTTGAAGACTCCCAAAGCAGAAAAAGTTGGAATGTGATTACTGTACACAGAGACAACAGTTAGTATTCTAATGATACTTCCAACAGCCATAACTACTGATTATTCATAGGCTACTCATTATACGATTTCCAAAAGAGAATCAAAATCAAGATTAACAGAACTAGTAATATGCCAGTACTCGTGTCTCGATTATCTTAATATCGAGTAAATCCAACATAATAGGTGAACAATGACCAACATTATAGGTAAAACTAGAGGTGGCAAAATTAGACATGAAAACATAACCATCCAATCCATACAGGTTTGAAACTTGATCCGCACATTTTTTAGCTCAACTTGTTTTGATCCGTCCCAATCCTGCCCAACCCGCCTATTTGACACTTCCCAAGTCATTGTTGAGACTAACAGTTTGATCACCCGTTCGTTCATTTGGTGTTTTGAAGCTTTTAACACAGCATTAACTGGGCTTACTAAGTAATAGAGTAGTAGTACAACATAGCATTAACTGGGAATTCAGGTTAAACAGAGATCGATTTAGGAATATTTGATTTCTGACATTACAGAATTGAAGAAATGGGAAGCAGAATACCTTCTAAACCTGCTGAGATTTAGGCAATTATACACGTCTTTTTGTTTCCTTTGAAGCTTCTCATCTGGGTCGGAATCGGAATCGGAATGTTCAAGAGCTAGGTTTCCTTGGAGAAGACGACTCACACAAGGGGAAACCTATAAACAAAATGACCAAAATGGTCCTGTTTGGAAGGCCAAACTATAATTGGATTTGATTTAATTGATGTAATTACATTATCTGTTTATTTGGTTAGTCATGTAATTACCTAATCAATAGATACTTGAGTGTTATTGGCAGGGTCAGGGGTGACATAAGTATCGAAAAATTGAATCGAATTAAACTAGTTTGGTTATTTAATTCTTCGATTTTTTGATTCGATATTGGTGTTATTTTTTCAAAAGTTCGATTCTTCGGTTCGTATTGGGTGTAAGTGTCACGAAACTTTAGTGTACTGAAGAGCTGAAATGGTCAAATGTCCCTTCGATATATTACGGATTTCCAACTAGACACTTAAACTTTACGGGGTTCTATCACCACCTTGAACTGTTTAAAACTGAAATTATCATCTCCCTAAGTGCTTATGTGGCGAAGTGAGTGTATTTCACTCTCCCTGAAAGAGTGAGCATCGAAAAAAATTATAACTTATATATATATATATATATATATATATATATATATATATATATATATATATCTTTTATTTTCTTTTTTTCATTATTCTTTTCTTTCTTCCTTCTTTGTGACCAGATTTGTCCATCTCCCATCATTTTTATGTCGTTGCCGTCACTGCTATCTTCACCGGATGTACCATAAAATTTTTGCATTTCTCTTTTAATTTGTGTATGGAATTAAGAATTTTTGAAAATCAACTCTTTATCGATATTATTGGAGTTGTTGATCATCCTTGTACATGGTCAACCCACAAAGTTAATTCGATTGACAAATTTTTTTTTTGGTTCTTCAGAGCTCCAAATTTGTAATTTAAATCCAAACCAACGAAGAATTTTAAATTTTCGATGAAACCCGCATTCAACTTTCCTCCATTGTTATTCATTAACTCTAATTTGGGAAATTTGACATATAAATCATGAAAATGATCTTAACACCAATCAAGTAATGGACGAAATGACAAATAGGAATCAAAATCATTGCCGACCTTCTCCTTTTCAAGATTGTAGTGATTGATAAACCTTTGATATTTATAGTAATGGAGAGAATGGTGAAAATATTTTTGGGTTTCAAGAGATAGTGAAAAAATAGAAGAAAAGAGTAACGAATAATGAAAAAATTGAAGAAAACTTTTTAAATGGAATTCACGTGTCAAAACGCGTTAGTTTCACCCATCAACATAAATTTGATTGTGAATTTTTTGGGGTACAATAATTTCGATTTTAAACAGTTTAGGGGGGAGGGGGGGTGATAGGAACCCCGTGAAGTCTAAGTGTGTAGTTGAAAATAGATCCAAAACATACTTTTACCCAACTATGTAAAAGCACAAGTAGTAATTTTTTTGGGATAATGCACAAGTACCCCCTCAACCTATGCCCGAAAACCCAGAGACACACTTATACTATAGTAAGGTCCTATTACCCCTCTGAACTTATTTTATAAATAATTTTCTACCCCTTTTCATCCTACGTGGCACTATCTTGTGGGCCCAACGTCTATTGACATTTTTTTTCAAACTAGTGTCACGTAGGCCGAAAAGGGGTAGAAAATTATTTATAAAATAAGTTCAGAGGGGTAATAGAACTTTAGTATAGTATAAGTGTGTCTCTGAGATTTCAGGCATAGGTTGACGGGGTACTTATGCATTTTCCCAATATTTTTATATCCAATTTTGTAATGTTGAGATCTATTAGTCTTTCAAATGCTAGTCAACCTCAAACTCTTAGATATCCAAACTTGGTTTGTGACCTTTTCACAATTCAAAAGGTATCTATTTAGACTTTTTAAGAGGCACACAATTCAACACATAACAGTCAGTCGAAGTAGTTTCACCCCATAAATTTAAATGTTCATGTGACCTAATAAGCATAACATTAGTCAATTCAATAAAAGTTTTCTTGTTCTTTTCTGCTACTCCATTAGTTAAAGGAGAATAACGAGGAATAGTTTCATGAATTATTCTCAATGATCTAACAAAAGAATTAAACTCATTTGATTCATATTCACGGTCTCTATCACTTCTAATTTTTTAATCTTTCTTCTAATGATTTTCAAATTTATGGAGATAATTTTAAAATTTTTAAAAATCATCACTTTTATTTCTATCAAGTAAACATATGTCAATTTAGAAAAAATCATCAATGAAAGTGATAAAATATCTGTTACCTCCACGAGTCAAAATTCCTCCAAATTCACAAATATCAGTATGAACTAATTTTAACAAATCAATTTTTATTTCAACTTGAAAATGAGAGTGATTTTGGCTATATTACAAGCCTCACACCTTTCAAAATTCTTTTTAACAATTGAAATTAATCATAAACTACTCCTGATTCCAACATAACGATCATTGATATGAGACAAATGAACATGCCAAAAATTGGTAGAAGAATGGATATAAACATAAGTAGAAACTTTATTTATTATAACATTCAGTTTAAACATTCTATCACAAGCATATCATTTTCCCAGAAAAATACATTTCTTCACAATTACATATTGATTAAATTCAATAATAGGTTTAAAGTTTGCTTTATTAAAAGAGATAATGCACAAGTACCCCCTCAACCAATGCCCGAAATTCTAGAGACACACTTATACTATACTAAGGTCCTATTATTCCCATGAACTTATTTTATAAGTAATTTTCTACCCCTTTTCGAATTACGTGGAACTATCTTGTGGGCTCAACGCTGGTTGACTTTTTTTTTTCAAGCTAGTGCCACGTAGGCCGAAAAGGGTTAGAAAATTACTTATAAAATAAGTTCATGGGGGTAATAAGACCTTTGTATAGTATAAGTGTTTCTCTGAGATTTCGGGCATAGGTTGAAGGGTACTTGTGCATTTTCCCTTATTAAAAAGAAACTAAACATCAATTTTTTTCTCATGGAAGGAGTATAAAGTACATCTTTTAAAGTTAACACCCTTCCATAGGTAAAACACAATTCGACATCTCCCGTTCCAAGCACTTGAGTAGTGTGTGAATCACCAAGCATGATGATTTTGGGTTCCTTAAATGAGTATATTTTTAAATCAATCTTTGTCATAATAGACATGACGGTTTGCACCAGAATCAGTCCATCATCCATCAACACTTTCAACTATGTTTATGTCAGTATTCACCGCCACAAAAGGTTCTTCAGTAATGTTTGCATGAGGATTAGGACCATGTTCTCGAAATATGTAAAATCGAGCAATATGCTCACTCTTGCCATAAACAAAGCACAGTCTTACCTTGAACTAGTTAATTTTGTGCTTGATTATTTTCATTGGAAGGTCTATCATTTCTTTTCTTCTTAGGCTTCAAAGAATTATTTTTTGTGAGATTCAAGAGTAGCATTATTTGAAGTGATTAAATTTGCCTTTGTTGCGATGTTACTCTATTATGATTGTAAAAGTGCATCTTGGCCCCTTGCCTCTTATTTCATGCAGATTCAAAAAAGGTTTTCTTTTGATTGTAACGCATAATTTTTTGAAATTCCTTCCAAGAAGGTGGAAGTTTATTTACTATGCCACAAACAATAAGGTTATCTCCATTTTTGACTTCCTCAAACCTAAGCTCTCCAACAATCATTATAAAGTCTTGAACTTGGTCTACCATTGATTTGATGTCCACCATTTGTAAATGAAAAAAATCTACTAGTCACATATTTTTTTGATAATTGAGTATTATGAAAATTTGTACTAAAAAATTGAAGAATGGAGGTTTGACTTGACTATGAGAGATTGTCCTAAGAAGACAACAATATGCTGACAACCCCTTTTGAAGAACAGGAAATCATAAATGCCATTAGATACTGTTATGGGGACAAGGCACCATGACTGGATGGCTTAACAATGGCTTTTTTCAGCCATTGCAGGAACATCATCAATAATGAGGTAGTGGCAACAATCATGGCTTTCCATAAGGAGGGGACTTCTGTGAAAAGCATAAATGCTACTTTTATAATATTAATTCCAAAAAGGGTAGGTGCAATGGAGCTTAATGATTTTAGGACCATAAGTATTGTGGGGTGAGTAAATAAAATAATTGTGAAGGTCCTAATAGAAAGGTTGAAAAAAGTGATGCATAAACTAGTGGACAGACGACAAATGGCTTTTTATCAAGAACACACAGATCATGGATGCAGTACTAGTGGCAAACAAGTGTGTAGACTCAAGAGAAAAAGATAAACAAGATAGACTCTACATGAATTGGACACCCAAAAAGCATATGATCACCTAAATTGATACTTCTTAATGAATATGCTGCAAAGGATGGGTTTTAGTTCAAGGTGCCTTAGGTGGATCAAATAATGTATCAGCACAGTAAGATTCTCAATTTTGATAAACAGAAGTCCATGTGGCTTTTTGTTCAGGCAATAATATAGAGATAACACATCTGCAATATGCAGATGACACTCTAGTCTTTTGTAGTGCCATAGGGAACAAAATGTTAATTCTCAGAGTTATTTTCAAATCTTTGAAGCGGTTTCTGGTTGCACATAAACTGGATAAGAGTTTCATATACCCAACTAATACAATGCCAAACATTGAAGATCTGACTAAAAATTAAGGTGGAAAAGTGTGTGAACACCCAACCATATACCTGGGAATGTCCTTAGGAGCTAAGAGCAAGTTCAAGAACATATGGAGTTGTATGATAGAGAGATGTGAAAAAAAATTAGCAAACTGAAATAGTCAATACCTATCCATAGGTGGCTAACTCACTTTGGTAAGTATTATAATGGACTATATCCCTTCATATATGATGTCACTCTTTCCTATCCCAGCTAGTGTTACTGACAAAATAGATGTTGTTAGGAGAATCTTTATATGGAAAGGAAGTGAAGACAAGAAAAAATAACATCTAGTGATATGGGAGGAGCTACTGAAAAACAACAAAAGAGGGGGGCTTAAACATTAGGAAGCTAGACAGACATAACAAAAGTCTGATGATAAAGTGGTTATAGAAGTTTGCATCTCTAGAAAAATCTCTATATAAAGAAGTTATTAGGTCAAAATATGGCACGCAGGATAGATGGATGACAAGGGAGGTGACAACTCCTTATAATTGTAGTATATAGAGATCCATCAGGAAGCTATGACCTAGTTTCAATAAGGACAAGTTGCAAGGTTAGAAATGGAGAGAAGATGGCTTTCTAGAAGGATATATGGTGTAGGCGATGACCTTGGAATCAAACTTTTCCGGAACTTTACAACTTATGCCATGCCCAGGATGCTACTGTGGCTGAAATATGAACAACTGAAGGTTGGAATCTTTATCTAATAAGGAATTTAAATGATTAAAAGTGAACTTTATAACAAATTTTCAGAATACAGTCCCTCAAAATCTCAACCTTACACAAAAAAGGACAATTTCATGTGACCAGCAAATGTTGCGCCCCATTTTTCTCAAAATGGATTTTTAAGCACGACCTAACAACTCTTTTGGGATTTGCATTTTTGAAGAGTCGCCATCTAACGAATTAAGGCGTGTTGGGGCACCTCTCTAATATAATTAAGTCTAACTAAGGTTAACGAGCCAGACTTCAAGGTTAGGGTTCAAGTTACCTCGAGGGGAAGATGTTAGGCATCCCTTGAGCCCCACAAATATGGATCCCGATCGTATCTCATGCAATTTATGTGGGGATTACAAGTAGCAATTGAGGTCACTTCATTATTATTTAGTTATTTAATTAAACATGCTTACTAAGTGATAATAAATATTGAATAACTAAGATACTTTATTATTTAATTAATTAATCATGTCAAACTAGGAGATAACAATAATAAACATAACAAGTACTAATCAGCTAATAAAAAGGATAAGCGAGGAGACAGAAATTACACAATTAAATAAACAAATAATTTTATATTTTATTTAAGCTACCCCAAATAATTATAATTAAAACAAATAAAGGGCAAAAGGGAAATGTGACTATAAGAGAATTTACGGATCAACGCTCATCTTCTTTTATCGGGACAGACAAAACAAGTGTTTGTCATTTATGGCTCGAGGCAATGTCATCATCTCCGTAGGGCCTAAACTATCCCTACCCCACCACCGCATGCATTTCATCCTCATCCCCGCTTAAGGTCCAAGAGGCATTGGACTACTATTAGGGTGGTTTAGCCTAAAATAAACAAGAACAATTTGGACGAACATTTAGCATGTGAAGTCTCATGTTGGACTCTAGATTAGGTTATTAGCATGCTAGCAAACACAAATAATTAATGAAAAGAAATTCATGCTAGTGTGTGAACATACAAATATTTCATGCTAGTGTGTGAGCATACGAATATTTGAGCAAGCAACAAGACAATATTAATTAATAAAAGAACAAAAAGATAGAACGTAGTGCAAAGTTCATTTAATTATTTATTTTTATAAATTTTAAAGGGCCAAACAATTTCTAATATACGAAAACTTAGATAATTCGGACAGATTTTAATTGAGACAGTAGACTTTAAATTAGCAAAAATTCAAGATACATGTAGAAAACTATCAATTTTAAGTGGCAGAAAATAATTATTTTGCAGAAATTATTATGAGCAAAAAGTATGCAACAAAATTACTTCACTTATTTAACATGCTGAAAATTATTATAACAGGTAGATTTAATTAATCTAATTGATTCATATTAGTTGATATTAATTATTATTAATTAAGTCCTAAGTGCCTGATTTCTAAGTAAGGCATGTCACATTATTACCAATTATATATGCCAATTTTATTTGTGAACAACATGCAATTTTATTAAGAACTAATTAGCGGTGACTAGGACTAATTAGTTGAAGTAAACACCATTAACGGCTTATTACCTAAGCTAGAGAGTGAACAAAAAAAGTTAGGGCTTACTAACTTGAAGAGTCAACAAAGATTTGAGCATATTATCTAATCATTTTACCAACATGATTTTCAGACCTATAGGCATGGTATCTAGAATAATAATTATTCAAAAACTTATATACTACACACGATAATGTCAAGGTTATTCAAATCTTATAGGCATGATTTCTAATTCAATAGTAAGCTTAATATTTTTTTTATGTAAAGTCAAATACTTTAAATTATTAATGTTATGCTAAGGAGTTATAAAGACTTATTAATTTATTTTAACATTAAGAACAAGCGGCCAATGACAACAAGTTTACAATTTAAACAACATTTTAAAGCAAATAAAATATCAACAAGATCACTCTTTTTCTAATTAGATCTAGAGTGCGGGATGAACAAGTAATTAAATCACACTCCTATAGGCATGCTTTGTAACAACAAGTAATGCAATAATGTAACAATTAGCACATGAGTCCCCTCCCCCCTTAAACGATTTCTCAAATATTTCATATATAGAGGGAGTGTTTTAGAGTTAGCGTAATACAAAATATTACGATCTTAAGAAATAATAATAATATTAACAAAAACTTCAATAATAAACTTGTCCGGAAATCTCTTCTAAGCGATTGTTCAACATCTTGAACCTTCAAGTCCAAAACCCTGTTAAAGTAAAACGAAAATACGTGCAAGTAATAACACATAAAAGATGAGCATTATGATACGTCAATTACATGGTACACATATAACATTAATTAGTTCATGTACACAAGTAACATACTGACATACATGAATTAAACAAGTTGTGGAGAATATATAATCATAGAAGAAAAAGGGATAAGAAGACTGACTCAAACGCTTCCCATTTATTCATTCAAACATTCAACAACAATTAAAGCAATGCAAAAGAGAGATTAAACTAACAGAGAAACAACTAATCGATTAACAGTAAAATAACAATCAACAATGAAGACAAGTTAATTCCACACTATTCGATCCGAACACTGCAAAGTCAAGTATAGAGGAACCTTTTGGTTTACCGGAAAACTTCATTCTTTTAAGAGTAGAGAGCAATATTTTTCTTAAGTCTGAGCAAATGTGAGAGGTGAGTTCTTATCGAGATGTGAGAGTTAGTTATAATGAAGGGAGGAGTCCTATTTATATAGTTGAGGGAGGACACAGAATATATGACAAGGATCAGTTTAAATTATTTTTATTTAAATAAAGAGAACCAAATCAATATTATTTTTCCAAATATAACAGGCAAGATTAAGGCAAAGAGAACAATTAGCGAATTTCCATTTTAATGATTTAAACAAAGAGAGCCAAATCAGTATTATCTTACCAAATATGACAGGCAAGATTAAGGCAAAAAGATCAATAGAAAATTTCCATTTCATTAATTTAAATAAAGAGAGCGAAATAACTATTATTTTACCAAATATAATAGGCAAGATTAGGGCAAAAAGATCAATTAGCAAATTTTCATTTTAAATAAAGAGAGTCAAATCACCTTTCTTCTAATTTATTTTTACCAAATATAAAAGCAAGTAAGAAATCTGCTTAAATTCTAATTAGACAAGAAAATCAAATAAGGATATTCACTATATTAATATTACACACAAATTGACAGGAATTAAGGGAAGAGATAATTTGGAATCCAATTAATATAACATTTTCCTTAACGAGTAGAGGGTAAAATCAGTATAATTATTTTACCTTAATTAGCTATCACTTTTCTAAAAAATACAACAATGTAGGAATATATTTAAGTCAAACAAGGTAAAAATAATCAATTAAAGATGACAATAATATTTTAAGGAACACAAAAAATCTGCAATATTATTGAAAATTAAAAGACTTACCATAACAAATAATAATCATAGCGGAACCAATATACACTTTTCATAAGCCGATCCTACAGTCAAAGAGTACAACTAATTAAATTGATTTGGATTGCAATTAAGTTACAACCCAACTACTATTTCATTTCCGATATGACAATCACTTAATTGAAATACGAAGTTATAAAGTTACCATAACTCTATAG
The DNA here is from genome assembly GCA_022817965.1 of Solanum lycopersicoides. Classification (NCBI taxonomy): domain Eukaryota; kingdom Viridiplantae; phylum Streptophyta; class Magnoliopsida; order Solanales; family Solanaceae; genus Solanum; species Solanum lycopersicoides. The sequence continues at coordinate 8,662,895 of CM040620.1, forward strand.
GTTATAATAGATGGAATAGAAATGAATCACAGATAATGTACTTTCAAAAAGAAGAATACTAGGAGACAATTATAACAGAACTTCATGTTTGATTTACCCAATGCATTCTCCACCATAGTTAAACAATTACTCTGATTCTAATTTCAAAAGACGTGCAGTCAATTTAAAGAGTAAATAATGCTAGTATTAGTGGACAACAAAAATTTTATTTAGACCAACTATTAAATATAATCAGCGGATCTCAGAATAATTAGCAAGTTAATACTAAATCTACCCAATAGTTTATGCAAACATCATGAACGAATTTCTATCATTCAAGCAACCAACCACTTAAAGCAATCAAACAAAAATATAATAAAAAATAGGAACAACATAGGGTGAATAGATGAAGTTCCCTTTAACTTCCTTAACCCCTTTTACCCGTTTTAAAATTCTTTTAACCAATTCTTTTTTAATTGAATCACCGTGACGTTGCTTCAATTCAACGGATGTCAACAGAATGGCGACTCTGCTGGGGAGGTAGATGTTCTAACCATTATGAGTTCATTTTTTCAAATCGAGGAGGTTATTCTTTCATTGTGTTATTAATTATATCTGGTATATTTTTTTATTATTTGCATATTGTGCTCGTTACTTATTGTATATTGTCATTGCATGCACAACATTTATTACTTGAAACGACACCTAATTTTGCTATTTTACTTAAAGGACGATTATGCGGGTTCGCAATTGTTCGTTAACCAAACTTTTTTCGAGGCACCCTAACGAATGTAGTTGGCTACTGGATAGTAAACGATCGTTAACTGTCTCAACCCAAGTAGTCCGCTTGGGTCACCTATCCACAATAAACAAATCCCACTCTTAGTTATCTAGTGTAGAGCGACGTCAAACTTCATATTAAACATGACACAAAACCCGCAACACATTTGTATAAGACATGTATTCATTGTTTGTATGTTATGTGATATACTTGTTATACGTGAATATGTTGTATAATAGTCCATTATTTTAAAATAACTCTTGTTAACCTAGTTTTTAGAATATTTATAATTCAAGTCCAGTTTTTATTCAAGTTATAATTTGTTGGAACTACGTTTGACCTGATTCCTGCTTCAACCGGATACATATGCGCCATTAAGGCTCGGTCATCTTTCCCGCAAGCTTTCCAAATTTTTAAAACAGAAACTGGGGCAAAATTTTGGAGGAAATTTCCAAAAATTTTACAAAGGAGATAGTTGTTACAAGATTAAATACCGGAGGTTGTTAAATCTAAAAAAGGGGCAAAATTTTTTAGGAATGCCCTAAAAAATTTCACCAAGGTTATACACAGACTCCAGAATTTATGAGGTTTCACTCTGAGTTGGTTTGTATAATTTGCATTATTTTTTTTGTACATGATGTTAATTCATTGTATATCTTTGATTTTTATTTATTTTACATCAAAAAAATTATTTTAATTGTTTTTTTTAAGTTGGGTTGTTCGCCCTTCAATGTGACTCATTCATTTTTTCTTTATTTTTGTTATTTTTTCTTTAATAAATATTTTTTTTTAAGTTTGGGGTAGTCCGCCCTTCAATGTGACTCATTAATTTCTTATTTTTGTTACTTTTTTGTTAAATTTAGGTGGTTCGCCCTTCAATGTGACTCTAATTTCTTCATTCTTGTTAAGTTTTCTTTAAATAATTAAAAATATTTTTTGTTAAATTTGGTTGCCCGCCTTCAATGTGGCTCATTGGTTTTTCATTTCTATTATTTCTTCTTCCAAAAAATTATTTGTTCAAATATAGATTTTATGTCATATCTGAAAGAACTACGCAAACCTAATTCTCATCAATGAGATACGTAGGCAGCCCTTATTGTGTTCGGTATTCTTTATTCAAAAGATCTTTTATTTTTTATTCTTTTAAAGTTTATATTTTTTAAATCATTTTTTTGATTTGGTTGGTGCCAACACAGTTCAAGTGTGCATGTGAAAAATAATTTGTACAATAAAGAATATTGACTTCTTGTTAAATCATAGATTCTTTTTGGTACCTCTCATTCATACTTTTGTTACACTTGTAAATGTTCTCTTGTATACATTCAAGATTAGAACAAAATCGGATTCATTGTTTCATGTGCATTGTATGGTGAGTTTTGAATTAAATTCAATTGTTTTGCGTTGTGATCTAGAACTTGACCTAAATGTTATTGAGGCAAAATTCTGAGTAATGTTTGATTTGAAAAATGATTGTAGGCCTCCTTTGACCCATTTGATCCTTTTAAAGCCTACTAAATGACATCAATCCTTAGTGTGTCCCACTTTGAGCCTTAATTCTTTTCTTTAGACAACCACATTTTAGCCTACACCTTTTCTGAGTGCTTATACGCACTAATCCTCTTTTGGCCTGACTTTCTTGAGCGCACTAAAGACGTGCAAATTACAAAAGAAGATTCAAAGTTCAAATTTGTCAAAGACAAAAGTTATCAAAGTCCCTGAAAGTCAACAAAATAAAAATAACTTCAAAAGAAAGAAAGAAAAAAAGTTCAAAATTTCCCACAAGTTTAAGAAAGCAGAATTTCAAGAAAAGAAGAAAAACACTCCAAACAAAATGGAGAAAATTCAAAAGGGAAAAAACTCAGACAAACAAAGTTTCAAAGAAGTCAAAAGTACAAAAGGAAGGGACAACAAAGAGAATCAAACGCTAAAAATGTAACAAATGTTGGAAGCACCAATTTAGTGCAATGCTCAAGAAGGGAATAAGTCACTTTTATCCCAAATGACTATCCTACCCGTCCCTAAGCCTACATTACAAGCTATTAACAAGCCCTACATGATTTCAATTTAAATGTTCTCACATTAGTGGAGATTTACACGAAGGTCATGCCTATGGTATCACAATTGCATACGTTGAACATTTTTCTGAGTGTGAGTATGTTGTTCGAGATGCTCCCAAATCAAAACACTTTAAATGTGCGCAAATTGAAAATTTCTTTTTTGTGAGGGCACTTGAAACATGATGTTAAGTGTAGTTCAAAGACTTTGTCTAAAGCAAGATGAACAAATCTTGTCGTTACTTAAGTACATTTGAGGTACCACTTGAATCTATAAGAATTACCTCGAAATCAATCTCAGTTGAAAGATAGAGAATTGCGAGAAATTTTTGTACAATACTTTTGTTGGTGCTAACCAAGTTAAAATATGTTTCATTGTTTATAAAATAAAAATGGGTTGAAACCCACTTTTCATTATTTGTCCAAATAACGTTGTGGACCGTTTCAAAGTTCAAATTGCTTTGTTTGGTAGTCATACCCTTCAAAATGACATCTTTTTATTTTTTGGTAGTCATATCATACAAAATGACATCTTTTAAATTTGGGTCGTCATACCTTTCAAACTGACACCATTTAAATTTATGTCATCATATTCGTCCAAATAACTTTGTGGACCGTTTCAAAGTTTAAATTGCATTTTTCGATAGTCATACCCTTCAAAATGACATCTTTTTATTTTTCGATAGTCATACCCTTCAAAATGACATCTTTTTAAATTTGGGTCATCATATCCTTCAAATTGACATCATTTTAAATTTTTATCATCATATTTGTCCAGATAACTTTGTGGACCATTTCAAAGTTCAAATTACATTTTTGATAGTCATACCGTTCAAAATGACATCTTTTTATTTTTTGGTAGTCATACCATTCAAAATGACATCTTTTAAATTTGGGCCGTCATACCTTTCAAACTGACACCATTAAAATTTATGTCATCATATTCGTCCAAATAACGTTGTGGACCATTTCAAAGTTTAAATTGCATTTTTTTTGGTAGTCATACCCTTCAAAATGACGTCTTTTTATTTTTGGTAGTCATACCCTTTAAAATGACATCTTTTAAATTTGGGTCGTCATATCTTTCAAACTGACATCATTTTAATTTTATGCCCCATATTTGTCCAAAGTAACTTTGTGGACTATTTCATAGTTAAAATTATATTTTGGATTTTCATGTATTTTTTTTTGGGTCGTCATACTCTTCAAAATGACACTTTCTTAAAATTTGGGTAGTCACACCCTTCAAAATGACTTTTTTATTAATTGAGGTCGTTATACCTTTCAAAATGATATCTTTTAGACAATAATTTACTATCTCAAATAAATTAATTCTTTTCAAATTGGTTTCTCATGACGTTCAACATAACACTTTTTATTTTGTTATTCCATTTTAAATTGACATTTTATTTAATTCATGATGTTATTAAATTTGAGTAGTTGCATTGGTTAATACCTTGTTCATATGGTCATGTTTGCATAGTTTACATTATATTTGCTACTAACATTGATATTGCAGATTTTGTGATACGTCATTCATGTTAAGTTCAAGATTTGGTCGTCATTTCGCTTTAAATGACACATTAAGTTCAAGATTGGATTGTCATTTCGCTTTAAATGACACATTAAGTTCAAGATTGAGTTGTCATCTCCCTTCAAATGACACGTTAAGTTCAAGATTGGGTTGTCATCTCCCTTCAAATGACACGTTAAGTTCAAGTTGGGTCATTTCCTTTTCAAAGAGACACGTTGGGTTGTCATGTCCCCTCAAATGACATGTTATGTTCAAATTGGGTCGTCCGCCTCAAAGAGACACATTAGGTTGTCATATCCCTTCTAATGACACGTTAAGTTCTAGATTGGGTTGTCATCTCCCTTCAAATGACATATTATGATCAAATTGGGTCGTCCACCTTTCGAAGGACACGTTGGATTGTCACCTTGTTCAAAGTGACATGTTATATTCAAGTTGGGTCGTCCACCTTTCAAAGAGACACATTGGTTGTCACCTCCATTCAAGTGACATGTTAAGTTCAAGTTGGGTCGTCCTCCTTTCAAATAGACACGATTGTTGTCACCTCTATTCATGTCTAGACACGATTGGTTGTCACCTCCATTCAAGTGACATGTTAAGTTCAAGTTGGGTCGTCCTCCTTTCAAAGAGACGCGCTGGGTTGTCACCTCATTCAAAGTGACATGTTATTCACATCCTCCTCCTTTCAAAAAGGTACACCACCTTCATTGTGCAATTTTGCAAGTAACACAAAGGTATGCGAATTTTCTCAATTTACAATCTTCTCTGTCTTTTTTTAAAATTATTTTCAGCCCAGTCGACGGACGTGGAGTTTTGCTCAAAAGTTCTACTAACGTATTACTTTTTGTTCAAAGTTTATCAAATCAAATTTGGGTTGGTCAACTTTGTTTGACAAGGATCTCTTTCATCGATCCTAATCAAACAAAGGGGCAAGTTGTTGACACCAAATTTTGGTCCGATAGTTGTAAAATTAATACATTTAGAGTATTTTATTTTAAATAGTTTAAAATACATATTTTTGTCATTTTAATGCAATTTTTAGATAATCATCCTTTTTCTCAAAGTATCAGGATTTTTATCAATTGTTATGATTATATTATTTTGTCACAGCTAGACGTTCAAATATTTGTGCATTTTTTATAAAATTATTATTTTTGTTAAATTGCATTTTTTACATGTAATTGATTACGTTTATTACTTTTTTCATATTCATTTTTCTCCATTACGTTGTTAATATTCATGTTGATATTTTTTTGCGCAGTCTAGAAATTTAATTAAATACGAATATAATTTGTATACACAAATTTTTTGGGCCAGATCTCAAGCCCATTTTTGAGAATTTCATACATATACATATTTGGCTCATTAGGTTAGGGGGTGGTGAATAAATTTTAGGGTTAAATTTTCAGATTTGTAAGTTTTAAAGACATTCTTTAGTGTTCACATTTTTTCGGCCACCACCCTCGCCGGAGTATTTTTCGGCGAAGCAAAAACCCCAATTATTATTCTTTTCATTTTTTCAGCAAACAGTAGCCCACAATACTCCTCTCTTCAGCCAGCACCTCACCGGAAATACCACCAAACTAGACCCAACAACCTCACTGTTTTCGGTCTCCCATTCTGGCAAAACGCCACCGCGAAACCCCAACCTAAAACAACCCAACAACAACTCTAATACCCAAGACCCACCTCTGTTTGTGCCTCAAACAATTATTCAAAAAAAAAAATCAAACCCCAACACAACCAGAACCCATTAGTTCGCTGTCGGTCTCCATGAACTCCGATGAGCAAATCTCTTCCAGCCGTTACAAACACGAGCTCTGAGCTCCAAGGATACACCAGCAACCATGAGGGACCAGATCTCCGATGATCTTCAACAACAGACCAGCTCACTAGTTCTTTCACCGAAGGTTTGAACTCCATAAGACTCTCATTTTTTTTATATTTTAAATTTGTTAGCTATTTTACAGTCATCTTAGTTCTTGCTTTGTTTCACTCCTACGATGTCAATGCTCTTTCAATTTATACGATCTATGTTTTTTTTTTTTTTTTTGAATCTGGCTGAAATTTCTTCGTATTCTTATGAGTTGGGTTCATCTGTCTAAATCGGGTTTTGGGTCCCTTTAGTTGTAGTTATTTTTTTTTTTACTTATTAGAAGTTATTCTTTATTAGTAATTGAAGTTGATTGGTTGCTCCTGCTGAATTAAGTTGTAATTTGTTTTCTTTATGTTGGCTCTATTACTAGTATTAAGTATTATTTATTATTATTGCTTTATATATTTTTTTTGATTGTTATTATGCTCCATTATGTTGACTTTCCTTTATAATGTTTGGATAATATCATGCTTATTTAATTCCTCCTCAATGAATTGCATTTGTTTCATTTAACAGTTTGCTCTATTTTATATATAGTGTTGCTTTTTAATTTATTTAAGTTGTGTTTATACACTATGTTCAAAATTATGTCTTATGGGATATTGACTTGTCTTATCTGTGGTTAGCTTTATTTTAAGTGTGCGTTTAGAATTGTAAGATAAAATTAACCAATGGAAAAACTCTCCGTCGATTTCGGAGGCCTCCCCATTTTAAAAAGACAGAATTTTAGTTTAAGTTTATATCTTTTATATGTTGAAATTGGCCGATGAAGAAATTATCGTCGATTTAAAAGGCCTCCAATGTTAATAAGACGGGTTTTTATTTTTAAATTATTATTTCATATATTACATTTTATTCATATTTATTTATTACTAACACTTTTACTAAGTGTGTTTACAGGTACCCAAGACTTGCTTCCTTGAAGCTATTCGAAGAAGTTCAAATTATATTTTTCAATTCATTAATTTGTATATATGGATGTTAGGCAAACCTTAGGCCGTTATTATTATTTTATTTTATTGTGTATATTGCATGTATATTATATTTGTACATTATTTTATTCTCCTCCTCAATTTGAAAAAATGAACTCAGTCGGGAACCACAGTTGTGGATTTCGAAGGGTGCCTAACCCCTTCCCTTCTAAATAATTTGAACCCCTTACCTAGAATCAAATTCGTTTCGTAAATTATCTTTTAAATTAATTTATTAATTGGTTTCCTAGTTTTCCTAAAAAATTATGTGGCGACTCCCTTTTCCCTTTAACTCCCTTAACCCTTTTACTCGTTTTAAAATTCTTTTAACCAATTCTTTTTTAATTGAGTCACCGCGACGTTGCTCCAATTCAAAGGATGTCAACAATAAGCATGAAAACACATAAAGAATTTAAACAATTAAGGAAAAGGAATAGGGAATAACATGAAAATAAATAATATAAAAGACACATAATAATTTAGTATCATAATGACCAAACAAGCAATAGGATAAACCCCACATAAAGCATGAAACATGTAGTGGTAAGAACCTAATATTCCCCAGCAGAGTCACCATTCTGTGGCACCCCATTTTGACCCCATTTTTGTCAAAATGGATTTTTATGCACGACCTAACAACTCTTTTGGGATTTGCATTTTTGAAGAGTCGCACCTAACAAATAAAGGTGCATTAGGGCACCTATCTAACCTAATTAAGTCTAACTAAGGTCAACGAGCCACATATTAGGGTAAGGGTTCAAGTTACCTCAAGGTAAAAGTGTTAGGCATCTCTCGAGGTCCACTAATGTGGGTCCCGACCGTATCTCATGAAATTTATGTGGGGGGTTACAAGTAGCAATTAAGGTCACTTCATTATTATTTTGTTATTTAATTAAACATGCTTACTAAGTGATGATAACAAATATTAAACAATTAAGATATTTTATTATATAATTAATTAATCATGTCAAACTAGGTGATAACAATAATAAACATAACAAGTACTAATAAGTTAATAAAAAGGATAAGTGAGGAGACAGAAATTACACAATTAAATAAACAAACAATTTTATATTTTATCTAAGCTACCCCAAATAACTATAATTATAACAAATAAGGGACAAAAGGGAAGTGAGACTTTACGGATCAACGCTCGGCTTCTTTTATCGGGACAGACAAAACAGGTGTTTGTCATTTAAGGCTCGAGACAATGTCATCATCTCTGTAGGACCTAAAATACCCCTACCCCACCACCACATGCATTTCGTCCTAAAAAGGTGCCTAGTGTCCCTGCCTAAGGTCCAAGAGGCATCGGACTACTATTAGGGTGGTTTAGACTAAAATAATATATATGGCCCACCTAGACACCAAGCAAGAACAATTTGGACGAACATTTAGCATGTAAAGTCTCATGTTGGCCTCTAGATTAGGTTATCAGCATGCTAGCAAACACACATAATTAGTGAAAATGATTTCATGCTAGTGTGTGAACATACGAATATTGCATGCTAGTGTGTGAACATACGAATATTTGATCAAACAACAAGACAATGTTAATTAATAAAAGAACAAAAAGATAGAGCGTAGTGCAGATTTCATTTATTTATTTATTTTAATAAATTTTAAGGGGGGCAGACAATTTCTAATATACACACATAATTAGTTGAGACAACAGACTTTAAAGTAGCAAAAAATCAAGAGACATGCAGAAAACTATCGATTTTAAACGGCAAAAAATAATTATTTTGCAGAAATTATTTATAAGCAGAAAGTACGCAACAAAATTACTTCACTTATTTAGCATGCTGAAAATTATTATAACACGCAGATTTAATTAATCTAATTGATTGACAATAAGTTGACACTAATTTTTATTAATTAAGTCCTAAGAGCATGGTTTCTAAGTAAGACATGTCACATTATTACCAATCATATAGGCCAAATTTTATTTGTGAACAACATGCAATTTCATTATGAACTAATTAACGATGACTAGGACTAATTAGTTGAAGTAAACACCATTGAAGCCTTATTACCTAAGCTAGAGAGTGACATGCAAAAGTTAGCGCTTACTAGCTTGAAGAGTTAACAAAGATTTGAGCATATTATCTAATCATTTTACCAACATGATTTTCAGACCTATAGGCATGGTATCTAGAATAATATATATATAATGTAAAGTCAAACACTTAAAATTATTAATGTTATGCTAAGGGGTTATACAAACTTATTAATTTATTTTAACATTAAGAACAAGCGGCCAATGACAACAAGTTTACAATTTAAACAACATTTTAAAGCAAATAAAATATCAACAAGATCACTCTTTTTCTAATTAGATCTAGAGTGCGGGATGAAAAAGTAATTAAAACACACTCCTATAGGCATGCTTTCTAACAACAAGTAATGCAATAATGTAACAATTAGCACATAAGTCCCCTCCCCCCTTAAACGATTCCCCAAATATTTCATATATATAGAGTGTTTTAGAGTTAGCGTAATACAAAATATTACAAGCCTAAGAAATAATAATAATAATATTAACATAAACTGCAATAATAAATTTGCCCGGAAATCTCTTCTAAGCGATTCTTCAACATCTTGAACCTTCAAGTTCAAAACTCTGTTAAAGTAAAATAAAACTACGGGCAAGTAATAACACATAAAAGATGATAGCAAGATGATAACACTAATTACATGGTACACATATAACATTAATTAGTTCACGTGCACAAGTACCATACTGACATGCAGGAATGAAACAAGTTATAGAGAATATATAATCATAGAAGCAAAAGGGATAAGAAGACTGACCCGAACGCTTCCCATTGATTCATTCAAACAATTAACAACAATTAAAGCAATGCGGAAGGGAGATTCAACTGACAGAGAAACAACTAACCGATTAAGTGGTAAAATAACAATCAGCAATGAAGACAAGTTGATTCCACACTATTCGACTCGAACAAAACAAAATCAAGTAGAGAGGAACATTTTGTTTTACCAAAAAACTTAATTCTTTTAAAAGTAGAGAGCAATATTTTTCTTAAGTCTAAGCAAATGTGAGAGGTGAGTTCTTATCAAGATGTGAGAGTAGTTATAATGAATGGAGGGGTCCTATTTATATAGTAGAGGGAGGACACATATTACATGTCAAGGGTCAGCCAAAATTATTTTCATTCAAATAAAGAGAGCCAAATCAATATTATTTTATCAAATATAACAGGCAAGACTAAGGCAATGAGATCAATTAGAGAATTTTCATTTTAATGATTTAAATAAAGAGAGCCAAATCAATATTATCTTACCAAATATAACAGGCAAGATTGAGCAAAGAGATCGATAGCAAATTTTCATTTCAATAATTTAAATAAAAAGAGACAAATAATTATTATTTACCAAATATAATAGGCAAGATTAGGTCAAAGAGATCAATAGCAAATTTCCATTTCAATAATTTAAATAAAGAGAGACAAATAATAATTATTTTACCAAATATAATAGGCAAGATTAGGGCAATGAGGTCAATTAGCAAATTTTTATTTTAAATAAAGAGAGCCAAATCACCTTTATTCTAATTTATTTTTACCAAATATAAAAGCAAGTAGGAAATCTGCTTAAATTCTAATTAAACCAAGAAAATCAAATAAGGATATTCACTATATTAATAATACACACAAATTGAAAGGAATTAAGGGAAGAGATAATTTGGAATCTAATTAATATAAGATTTTCCTTAACGGAGGGAAGGGATAATTTGGAATCTAATTAATATAAGATTTTCCTTAACTAGTAGAGGTAAAATCAGTACAATTATTTTACCTTAATTAACTATTCACTTTTCTAAAAAATAAAATAATGTAGGAATATATTTAAAGTCAATCAAGGTAAAAATAATCAATTAAAGATGACAATAATATTTTAAGAAATACAAGAAATCTGCACTTACTATTGAAAATTAAAAGACTTACCTTAACAAATAATAATCACAGTGGAACCAATACACTTACCATAAGCCGATCCTGTCATGCCCCGAGCCTACACCCTAGACGTGACTGACACTTGATGACCATTGTTGGCCTTGGACGGACCCTTGGCATGGCTTACTTACTCAGCGGAAGATTTAAACACAAGAGATAACTCAAGAAATAACTATTAAAAGTAATATTTAGCCAAAACGACAACTTAAGTCTTGAACGTATACAACTGAAATGAACAAGACAAAGGAACTAACGTTATCTGTTTATGAAGCCTCTAAAGTAAATATGGATGTTGTGACAGTACCCCAATCATCCTAACAAATGAAAAATGAAATAAAATAACTGAATGATATAGATATCCTCTGGAATAAAGGGAGGCTCACCAACTGACTATGAGCTACTCACTGGATCAATGGTGCGCCAAATGTCGATCCTAGTTGCATGCGTCTGTATCCTGATACGATCCATGCCAACTGACATCAGTATATTGAATTTACGAGTGTGCAAATTGGAATGCTAAACAACAACTAAAGTTTGAAAAGGAATAAAAAAGAACACTTTCCTTGGCTCTGCTCAACTCATAAATAACTAACTCATTTCAATATTAAGCAATTTAAAAACAAGTGCATAATAAATATAAGTTGCTTAAAACCATGATGTAAACTCTGTGTGTATAAAAAGATACAAAATAAATTGATGTCAATTCATAGTCATAATAAAAGACATATCATGCTTCCTCTCAAAGTCTACTTGTGCAATGCATGGATGAAGTCGCATACCCCCATTCATATTAAGGAGAACCCCTTGAGGAACCATGCAATTACTACTGTGGGAGTTTCTCTAACTGACAACTATCACTTAATAGTTATAGTGATCATACAACATTACTCGGCCCACGCTGCCCGACCATCCTAACCTTGCCAAAGTATGGGACCTGCCTAATGGATCCACTAGTCTATTGTGAAAAAGATTCATCTAAAAAGTATAACCCTTTTCTACATGATGGCTACATGGTTTTCATGGAGACTTGAGTTAATATGAAAGTCCCCATATCAGTGCTCAATACTACTCCCAAAAATAAACTTGTCTTATATGTTTTGAAAATAACTTTTCCTGTGATTTGAGATTAGTGCTCAAAAACTTAGCTCAAAGGCTATCTTGGAAATCTCAGTTTCCCTGCTTGCTTCATTTTATAAAGTTATAACTCTTTTCTCAAAACTAGCCCGAAGGCTCTTTGGAAAACTTAGTTTCCGTTCTTGTTCAAATGTGAAAAATATTTCTTTTAAACTTCTTTGGGAATACATAGTCCCAACTCTTTACTTAGCTTGAAACTTGAGTTTTAAAACAAAGTTAAACGTTTATTAAAGACTCTTAAAACTTTAAGAAACTTTGTTTTGACTTACTTCTTAACTTCTAGACTTAACTCTTAACATTTTTGACTTTAATCATAACTTCACTTGAATTGGATTATGGATTCAAGGTTCAGAATCTCATGTTTATTGATGATATCATGATGTTTAGATGTACCTTAGAGTGTTGAAATCAACTAGGAAACATGGGTACATCACTTAGGAACTAGTACGAAAAGATGGGTGATGAATGGGGTGAACTGACGTCCTTGGCGCTTTGACAGGCGTGGGGCACCAGGCCCCAAACTTCACAGGCCAAGTGGGGCGCTCTGGCTGGGGCGCTGCACCAAGGCCCTACGGACAGAGACTGTCTTGTGGGGCTATGGGAGGCGCGGCGCCATAGGGCCCTACGGATAGGCGTTTCGACTTTTCTTTTATATTTTTCATCTCTAAACCCTTAAACCTCTATGGTTCTTTCACCAACACTTAGGATCACTAATAACCTCAATACCCAATAGATTATACTCGAAAAACAACCCGGAAACACGAACCAAATCATCTATAGGCATGCAACAACTCAACCAACAAGAATTCAAAAATATTCTTAAAGAACTTCACTTTTCATCATTCATTCTACTCAAAATCGCTGAATTCAACAAGTTGGTGTGTGGGTGAACTAACCCAACACGAAAAGATCTCACATACCTTTTTAGGAATCACCCCCGACGAATTCCACAAGTTAAACTTCGACGATCTTGAACGTTCTTGCTCCCTCTTCTCTTTTATCCTCTTCTTCTCTCTTCTCTCAAAACCCTAACTTTTTTTTCTAAAAGAATGAACTGAATAAGCTCAGTTTAGACCTCAATTTATTACCAAAAATGAAATAAAATAATTGGGTAAGGAAAAGACAAATTTGCGCTTCCAAATCCAGATTGGACTATCCTTAATCCAACAACCCAACTTCCGAAAGGCATAACTCACTCATACATATCAAAATCGTGAAAACTTGGCAGTATTGGAAAGATCTCTCTAAGGGCTTTCTAACCATACCAAGAACTACCTTTAACTCATCCTGAGCTAGGAGTTATGGCAGTTTAAAGTTGAAAGAAAAACTCACTTTTTCCTAACTTAAGAAAATTTCCAGATTTTAATTCTTTCCAAAACTGAGTATTTCAACTTCTAAACTTCAACCTAGCTATTTTAATTTGCAAGATGTTACAGATCCTAAGGTCAATGAGTTCAACTAATTAAATTGATATGAGTTGCAATTAAGTTACAACCCAACTTATATACCATTTCCGATAAGACAAACACTTAATTCAAATACGAAGTTATAAAGTTACCATAACTCTATAGGTTATAATAGATAGAATAGAAATCAATCACGAATATTGTACTATCAACGAGAAGAATACCATGAGACAATTATAACAGAACTTCATCATTGATAACCTAATGCATTTTCCACCATAATTAAACAATTACTCTGATTATAGTTTCAAAAGACGCGTAGTCAATTTAAAGAGTAAAGCATGCTAGGATTAGTGGACAATAAAAATTTATCTATACCAACTATTAAAAATAATCAGCGAATCTCAGAATAATTAGCAACTTAATACTAAATCCACCCAATAATTTATGCATACATCATGAACGAATTTATATCATTCAAGCAACCAGGCATTTAAAGCAATCATAAAAAATATAATAAAAAATAGGAACAACATACGGTGAATAGATGAAGTAATAATCGATTGAAATAAAATATTGAAGACAGATATGTTGAGATCCGTCCAAATTTCAAACTTCGCAAGAGCTTGCTTTGTCGGAGCTGAATTTTGTCGGAGTTGCTTACTGGTGAGTTTTGTCGGTTGGAGCAGCACTACCGCTGGTTTCTTGCTGCTGGAGGAGTTCGCCTGAAGTTGCTGCTGTCCGGAGCTATCGTTAGTCCACACATTGGAGCCGTTGGTGGTGTTGCTGGTTTCGTCCTCCGTCAGAATCGAGAAGATGTGAGAAGGAAAGGGAGAAGAGAAGAGAGAAGAGGAGGAGCGAAGAGAGAGAGAGGGGCGTCGCAACCCTGGTTTTCACCGGAGCTTCTGCTGATAGTTCTCACCTGGGAACTCACGCTAGTCGGAGCTGCTGGCTGGCGCAGTCGTTGCTCCACTAGCTTCACTGGTGCTCCCTACCTCATCGAGAAAGGAGAGGAGAGGGTAAGGAGAAGGAGGGGGACGGCTGCCACCAGCAGGTGGTGGCGATCTTCGTCGGGAAAAATGGAGAGGAGAGGCGGCGTCCAGAGAAAAGGGAGAGAAAGATAATGAAAGATGAATGTTAGGGTTAGGATCTTTTAGAATAGAAAAGTAAAGCGCTGATCTTAACTGTTAGATGAAAATTATATGAGCGGTTAAGATTCGATCTACGATTTAATCTAAAGGATAGACGGATGAGATTTAAACTAATGGTTTCAAGATTTGGATCAAAAGGGTTATAACTGCAATGAATATATGGTTAAAATTACAATTAAAATTGACAAAAGAAGCTATAATTGGAATGTAATTGAACAAGAATAAGGGATGTATGTTAAATAGATTGGAATAGAATGGGCTAAGATTTAAATAATTTTGAGGAAAATTAAGGAATCGCTCCAATTAAAATACTACATATATTAAAATATTTTTATATAATTAAAAATCATTTCAACTTTGAAACATTTGAATGAAATAAAATCAAAACTTATTAATAATTTAAAAATATTTTATTAATATTTACAATAATTTTAGAAAGTAAACATACTAAAATATATGATTTCTATACAAAATTGACTAAAATTCTGAACTCATAAATATATTTTAAAATACGTATTTAATTGAATAACATTCTCAAAAAGGTCAAAGGTCGGTCAAAATTAGGTGTCAACGTTAAGGTATTTTCACTATCAGGCCAGCTTACAAAGATCTGACAGGAACAAATACTCAGGAGATAGGATAGCCATGGAGAATGACCTAGAATACCAAAGTGCCTTAGAAGGTAAACTGCTTCACATTGTTACTAACAAAGGAAGCAATCCTCACTCATGAAAACCTTAATGAGAGGAAACAAAACCTAATGTCACGTCCCGCCACTTCACAATCAAATTTTGCACTCGGATAGGGGCGGAAGAGTTTAGAGTTGTGGAGAGGTTTGGAGAGAACTCTAGATTATTCAAGAAGGCTATAGAATTTCTTAGAATTCTCTAAAATAACTTATATAGTTTCCAACAAAGTCTTAGAATTCCCTCGAAATGGTAGAGAATTCTAGAATAGGACTACAGTGTAATTATTGGAGGGACTTGTAAATTAATTATTATTTACACTTAGGCCCCTAGGAAGTAGTATATAGAGGGCCTCTCACTTGTAAATCATACATCCAAGTTGTAAACAATCTTCCAAGTAGTAAAAAGCATTCTTCCAAAGTTCTCAAATCGTGAAAGATTCGTGACTAAGTTGTCAAGTGCCGCAAGATCTTTAGTAAGAGTGTAAGTCTGTGACACTATGCTCTAGATGTTATCTATTTGAAGAACAAATACAGACAATCAATCATCTCACTTTGTATTTTAAATAGACAGACCAACTGTGGCAGATGTTCTCACACAAGAGGAAGATCAGGTGGGTGAAATATGTGAAGAATAGAAATAGTCAACCATCTCTTTTTGCATTTTAAATAGACAGACCAACTGTGACAAATGTTCTTA
Organism: Solanum lycopersicoides; assembly: GCA_022817965.1. Lineage (NCBI taxonomy): Eukaryota > Viridiplantae > Streptophyta > Magnoliopsida > Solanales > Solanaceae > Solanum > Solanum lycopersicoides. Next base: position 8,679,146 of record CM040620.1, read on the forward strand.
CACAAGAGGAAGATTAGGTGGGTAAAACCTGGGAGTATCAAAGAAGTGCTAAAGAGTTGGAAAAATTATGGAAATAAAGGAAGAAAGGAGGAGAGATAGAAGATGGTTTCGTATATATCTCATGGACCATATGGAAGGAAACAAATTAGAGACATTTTGAAGGCAAAAAAGAGCAACATACAAAAGATCAAGATCAACTACTTAGGCCTTTACTATTTTTGGTGTAAACAAGTAGCTATAGACAACATTGAAAATGTTCTTAATGCAATTGACTGGTTGTAATTAGAATTATTAGGATTTTGTAAAGAGAATTTTGTGATGGGTACTACACTTTGTTGTAGTACACCTGTGGATATACAGAAGTAAAGTTTACCATTCTCAAAAAAGATTATGATACTCTCTCAGATTATGAAGCACTAAGTGGACAAAAAATACACAAAGACAAGAGTGTTTGTGTTTCTCTATCATAATGTGACTCCAAAGGTAAAACATGAAGTATTTCGACAAAAATTCCTAAAAACGAATTTCCCTTTACATATTTGGGAGTACCAATTTATCACGGGAAAAGAATGATTGCTCATTATAAAGATATCGTAGACAAGATATTCAACAGACTCAATTCTTGGACAGGAATGTTGCTTCTATATGTGGAAGAGTAACTCTCATTAAACATGTCCTTCAAAGCATGCCAATACATCTATTATCTGCTTGCGACCCTCCAGGAGGTGTGCTAGCACAGATACACAGAATGTTTTCAAATTTTTTTGGAGTAATTCTGTTGGAAACTCTAGTAAGCATTGGGTATCTTGGACAACTCTTTGTCACCCATTGGAGGAATGAGGGTTGATATTTAGAATCTTACAGGATGTTTCAAAGGCACTTTTTTTTAAAAAATTGTGCTGGAACTTCAGAACAAACAATCTTTTGTAGAGAATGTATACAAGTATAAATATTTGAAAAGAGACCATCCAGTGATTGGGTAGTGGAAAAGAGTAACATATATTTGGAAGAAAATGTTGCAATGCAGAATCTTAATGGGAAAAAAAATAGGTTGACAACTTAAACAAGGAAATACTTACTTTAGGTTGGATAATTGGTTAGTATTTGGAGCATTGTACAAAATTATTTTACCATATTTAAGAATCAACTGCAGTACTATTGAAGGACATAGTGCAAGAAGAAAGATGGAATGAAGAAAGATTGTAGGAAATTTTATCAAGAAATATTTCAGATCAAATTATTCAAGGTATATAAAGCCTCCACCAGGTGATGAAATTCAAGATAAGCCCTACTGAAAGCTGGACACAAACAGTAAATTCACCATGGGGACAACCTTCCACCTAATTAGGAAGAGAATGGAATCGATGCAACGATATAAATTTTTTTGGATGAAAGGCCTACCTCTTTCTTCCTATGGAGATTATGGAAAGCTAAGGTGCCTCTAGATTACATAGTGAAGAGGTGGAGTATTCAATTCCCTTCCAATTGTTAATGTTGTGAAAAATGTAGAGGTGGAAACTATTTCGCATGTGTTTTTAACTTCTCCTATTGCTCAATACACATTGAATTTGTTCTGCAGACCTATGGAACTTATCATTTAGAGTCTGTAGCTAAGCCAAGTTATTAATATTTGGTGGGAAGCTCGAGTAAATCACCACGTTAAAAAATATATTTCTAGCAATTCCATCAATAATAGTCTAGGAATTATGGAAAAAGGAGGAATGTTATTAGACATGGTGGAAAGATGTCTAGGGTGAAGTTAATATACCAGATTATGCACAATATCTTCTTGTTTAGGAAATTTCAAACATGTCTCCTACAAGTAAAAGACATTGCTACAATCCCTGCAGTCCTACACTCCAAAAACTAAGGTGATATTAGTAAGCTGGAGAACTCTAGATATTGAATGGGTAAAATACAATACATATGGTATTTCTTAGGAAATCCTGGAAGAGGCTCCGGGTTTCTGTCTAAGGGATGAGAATGGTAACCTGCTAGAAGCTAAAGCAAAAGAAATGACTCATTTCCACTGCACAAGCACTAAATCAAAAGCTAAGGCCATAGTGCAAGCAATGAGATATGTAGAGGAGAGACAATATCAACAAGTCATAATAGAGACTGATTCATTGCTACTGAAGAATGTTATCCTGAAGATTTGGGAGGTACCTGGCAAATAATGGAAGAGGTAGAGGAAATCTGGAGGAAAATGAAAGGACAGTGAGAATAACTCATATTTTGAGAGAAGGAAATCAATTGGCCAATTATTTGGCTAATGCAGCACTGGATGATGGAGAAATAGAAGTAGAATCCTTCAGGTACCTTGGAGTACAAGGAAGGAGACGGATTAACAACGATAAACTCAATCTTCAAAACTTAAAAAGCAGACCATGCAAAAGTTGAATAATAGGATAGTCAAATGGAGAAAGGACAATGTTTTTATGAACAAATCCCTTGTTGGGAGGAGAACATGGAAAACAAATTTTTAACTAATATCTTTTTTGTTTTTACAGAAAAACAATTAAGGAGGATAAAGGACAACAACATAATTATACATCAATTGAATAGTTGTATACCAAAAGAGAATGAATAGCTATCAATTACTTGTATTTGGATTGACTCGATAGAGGTGATTCGATGTGTGGTATTAGCATCCTATGAAGTCATATTGAATCGTCAATATTGAGACACCAAATATTGAGGAAAGTGACTGATATGTCCACATTAACACAATTACAACTATTTAAAATGGCAAAATCAAAATCAGATGCAAACAAGGGCATAAAAGGTAACAAGCACATAGAACAAATCAACAACAAACACAAGAATCAATATTTACGAAAACAACATCTCCGAGATGGATCACACATGCGCAACAAAGAAAAGGAAAAGATGAAAGAGCAGCTCACCTTTTAGCAATGATGATAAGCAACCAAATTCGCAGACCAACAAAATACATGGATCTAACAAAACATATTCATCACAACAACAAAAGGCATTGTATGAGCAAAGAAAGCAATAGGAACCAAGATTAGGAAATCTCAAAACGAAACGAACTTCAGAGATTTGTGACCATCAATTTTCTTTTGTTTTACTTTTCTTTTTGAACATTTTGCTTTTGTCTTCTAACATTACAATATTATAATAAAAATTGTTTAAAATAAAAAAAAATATGTTATCCAATAAAAATTTTACTCTTGAAAAGATGATTGTTACGAAGAACAAACTTTAATTCGTATCACTAAAAACATATTCCCTTTTACCAAATTTCATTCGCATGTCAACTGAGGTTGTGTTTGGTAGGGAGAAAAACATTTTTAATTTTTTCATGTTTGTTGTAATAGAACATGAACACCTACCAGAAGCATAGTTTACTAGTCTGGAGTAACAACGGGTAGCCAGTGAGATCAACAACTAGAGGAATTATTGGCAATAACGAGGAAGCACTCGGTGTATCAGATGGAGATCTGGTCGAGGGACTAGAAGAAATGGATGACGAAGATTTAAAGAAGGATGTGGCTGAAATATTGGACGCAAGAAGCGGTGAATTTATATAGACGCGGCCAGAGGCTCTATCAAGGTAGCGCCATAGTGTATAGAGTGGTACCCAAGAAAAACGCATGACACACTACGAAAGTCAAGCTTATGTTTATTATAGGGGCGAAAGCAAGGAAAGCAAAGGCACCCAAAGGCTTTTAGAAGAGTATAGTCAGGTGATCTGCGGAATGCAAGTTCAAATGGTGATCTGTTGTTGTTCGAGGGAGAAGGGATATGATTTATTAGATATACGGTTGTATCAAACTTGAATTGTCAGTAACGGAAAGGAGAAGAATTGTGCGCTAAGAAGCTTAAGCTCGTTTCAACTATATGACGATGTTAGCATTCAACTTTGCCTTATTGTTCATGTGTGTGAGGACAAGAAACTCGGTGAGAGATACCAAATTGAGAGATGATAGGAGATAGAGCACGAAATACACCACCCCAGTCTGATTGGATTGACTTAATCTTAGTGTTAAATTGATTTTCCACAAGCAGCTTGAATTGTAGGAAAATGGAAGCAACTTTCGATTTAAATTTCATTGGAAATCCCCAGATCAAGTTGGAAAAATCATCAACAAAGACAAGAAAATATTTTTGACCTTCAGAAGATAAATGAGGGGCAGGTCCCCAAACTTCGACAAATAAGAGTTGTACAATAGATGAACTTTTATTAATTGAAATTGGAAGAGATAACTTTTGTGACTTGTCGAGTTGACAAACACTACTTATATGATTAAAATTGAAACTAGAACAACGTAAACTATGCTTCTGTAAGACTTGATGGAGCACTCGATATAGTAATACAAATTGTATCTAACTAGGAGACCTAACTACACTAAATAAGTTATCCCTTGTCCTTAGGATTACTAGGCAGATTATGAATCGTAGTCAAAGCAGGAGACGAGCTACATGTTCCAATAGGTTGACTTAAAATGTTTGAAAAATCAACTCATTTTCTTCAAATCTAAAGAAAGTGACTTTCCTTTCAAAATTTAAGAAAAACATTTTTTAAAACGTTATCCTTTAATTTTTTTCTTACGCTACACATACCCTGTAACTGACCCATTCCATTCAAAAAAAAAGTTAAAATTTTTTAATTTTTTTTTATTTTTTGAATTTCAAATATATTTTTATCCCTATCCACAAACCAGCCCCCCCTCCCCCCACCTCCAATTAAACAAAAAAATTAAAAAATTATTTTTGAAAATGTTTCAAATTTTAAGAATTTTTTTACCTCATCCAACCCCTACCCCCCCCCCCCCCCCTTAAAAATCTTTTGAAAATATTTCAAATTTAATTTTTTATTTATTTTTACGCAAATCCCCATCACCACCACCACCCCAAACAAAGGTCACCACCTCCCTGCCACCCCGTCAATATTTAAAATATATATATTTTTGATAGTATTTCAATTTTTTTAAATTTTACTCCACCCCTACCCCCCAACCCCCAACCCGTGCTAGCCCCAATCAAAAATTTTCTTTTTTTAAAAAAATCTTTTTTATGCCACCCAACCCCAGCCCCAGACCCTTTCCCCCGCAACCCCGTCAATTATTATTTTTTTTCGAAAAAAAAAAGTTCCTGGGTCAGATCTCACTCTCTTAGGGTCGGATTTTAGGACGATCATCGGGGTCTTGTCCTAGTTTGGGTGTCGGGTCCTAGATTAATTATCAGGGTTGATTTTTTGATCAGAAATTATTTTCCTAATGAGTACTTTTTAGTCTCAAGCCAAAAATAAAAGATATTTTTTGAAAAATATATTTCATTTCGTCAACCAAACATTTAAAAATAATTTTGCGAAAAATATTTTCTACTCACCAACCAAACATGAGAAAATAAGTTAGAAATTCACTTATTTTCCAAGAAAATATTTTCCATTGGAAAAACATTTTTCTTCCTAACAAACACACTCTATCATCAACTCTACACATTAATTTACTTTTCTTTGAACGACAAATTTCATTTTTTTCAATAGGTTTTACTTTCATAATATATGTCCATATTCCAAAAGGTAATCAAATAAAAAATTGAAAAACTCATTTGAAACGAATTAATAGTTCATATTCTATTTAGACTACTAAATCATGAACTAGATTACTAGATTAATATTTGACAAGATACCAACAAAGAAATTCTAGTATTTGCCATGTTTTTTAATTACATCAAAGAATATAGAATATATGGTTTCATATTGTATAGTATCTCTAACTAATAATAATAATACTTTATGTATGGCATATATATGTAAAGTTTCTTTCACATAACAAAATCAAACTATAAAAAGGATTTATAGTCAAATATAGTTGTCAGGCCACTTATGATCATCGTGGATTGTGAGATAAACTTGTTCAATTTTTTTTTTAATTCTCATGCTCCATACTTAATAAAAACTTAGAGGTGTTATACATACCAATTAAAACAACTTCATTCATAAAATTAAGAGTCTCCTAACACAATTTAATTTTTTTTATGACAAGGGAAACCATAATCGCTATCATTTGGGTGCGCACAGGATAAAATTTCCATTCCTATGCAATAGCTCGCAAACTACATAAGAGAGGTAACCTGCACTAGGCGTTTATTTTACGAAACAAATGATTTCTGATATTTTTCTAAATAAAAAATTAGTGTGTTTAAAGAGAAAATGATCTTAAGACTCTTGTTTTGATCTGATCAAATTAAACATTTTTAGTTCTTTTTTTAAAAAAAATGTATTTAATAGATTGAAATGTGACTAATTAAATTCAGACCTTCAATAAGTATAAATAAATAAGATTGTAATAGGAGGAAGTAGTAACGTGTTTTGTGTTTACATAACATAATGAACACCATTATCTGAATTTTAAAACAAGATGGAGTTTTGATACGAAAGAAAGTAAATTTTTATAATTAAAATATAGTTACGTCTAATTATATTTTATTGTAAAATTTAAATATATTATTTCTATTATTAATAAGAACGAAAGTATATTAATCTGGTGTCCCATTAATCATCATTATTGAATATTTTTATTTGATTTTTACACTTTTTACTACCACAATAATTTCTCTTCACTTTAATAAAATAAAATGAATCTGGAAAAGTGCGGGAAAAAAAAACAGAAAGAAGTAATTGGTATTAAGTGTTTGAAATAAAATGAATCTTGAGAGGAGAAAATAAGAAGAAAAAAAAATGTAATTTGTATTAAGTCTTTTTTTGCGTGTCGAATAATCAGAAAGCCAGTGGATCGCTAGGAAATATCGTATGTCACTACCATGGTACTTCATATTTATTGTTGGTGGAAGGTGACAGATATTGTCACATTCGGAGAGCACCCCCTTAGAAGTAACATGGCGTACTTGATCTTTCGGAGGTATTATACAAGCCCATAGTTATCATTCATCGCATTGTCATAGGTAAATTTAGCGAAAAATTTAAAACTTTCTTAGCACATCATTTGCCAGAACATTACTTCATATATATATAAAATATCATCATACATAGTTAAAGTCTCTAGTCTCTTTTGTCATCCTAGACTCTACATCATAAGAGTACCATTAGGGACACGAACCTTACAACTTAATCATAAATATATAATTACAAGACTTTACAGTAAAGACATGACTTAGGAATACTTGGACTTAAGGATCCCTTTATTTGAACTTGGGAATCACATATCAAGCTCCTCAATCATAGAGTCATCCTTTAAGCATCCATAACGTACATTTTGTGTAAAAAGTAGAGAATAATGGAGTTAGTACAAGAATGCACTAAGTATGACAACCATGCAAAAACATGCATTTAAAAGGGATATTTTCTTGAAATCACACTTCATGCCTTTTTATGGAAATCTTCATAAAAACACATTTATACAATAGCATTTATATCATTCACATACTTCATATAGACATATTCCAAGTTCAAACATCATATAAAATCACATATAGAATTTAAGTCACATTTGAGGTCATTTTACAGTGAGCTCCTTTCACTTTACAGTGACTACTTTCCTTTACAGTGAAGTTCTTCTTTTAACTCATTAACCTCCCAAGTAACCCTCTAGTGATACTTGGTGCAATGCATCACCTTAAGGTCATAAGGAAAATCATACATTCAACTTACATAAACCAATACATACCATCATAGAAGTATAATACATCAAAGACATAGTTAAGTCAAAACCATAAGAACCTTACAGTAAACCATTAGGCATTATGCACATATACTTATTTTACTTCACATAGAACCTTATGAAACCTTACTCATAATCTCAATCTAAGTCCACTAGTGCAATATACATGTGAAGCCCCATAATCTCACACATACTTAGTAAATCTATCATAAGACTACAAGCCTTAACACTCTATTTCATACATCAACTAGGCCATATAGACAACTTCATTTATGCCAACAAGAGCTTCATCATATAGTCATTAAGACCAACATTGTGCATATGAGAAAAAGACCACATCATATAAACTCATACCGTGCACATCTTCATAACAAGTAGACAAATACTACCATGCCATGCATAAAGACATAACCATAATCATACAAAAAAAAAAATCACCTTTCTAGAACTCCCTAAGAAGCCACTTGTGCAATGTCTAGGTGGGTTCATTACTTCCACCTATCCTAAGTAACCTCCCTTAGGTCATCCTAGTTAGGGTCTTAATCATTTACTTTCATTGTCCATTTTACTTTAGGGAAACTATAGCCTTAACCGACACTAAGACCATGGGTGCTACATGGAATTTGATATTTTAGAGTCTTATACCAATGGAAGGTGTTCTTACCTAGCCAAGGTAGAACATTAACACATGCTAGCATCTTAGTTGATATCACTTGCTAGATCCTATGTGGCAAGCATAGTTTATGGAACTTGGAGGCACATGTGAAAACCCTCTTTATGCCAAATGGTGCATAATAGTTATTCACTTATGGAAACCCTCTTTATGCATATTGATGCATTGTAGTTATCCACCTCATGAGGATTATGGTTGTTTTATTAAAAAATAATAATATAATATATATTTTTTGAAAAAATGACTAAGTTTTGGAAAATCAATTAATCTTATGATTTATGAGAAATCGACTTTCCAAATTAACAGAGTCGCCACTTGATTTTTTAGTAAAAATCAAGAAAACCTAAAATTGTTTTTAAAAAGATTTAAAACAGATAAAAATCAGTTGAAAAGGGTTCGAAGTTCAATGTACATTCCGAGAAGGTGTTAGGCCCTCGGAATGCCCGCTAACTTGCGGTTGACCGGCGATTTGACTAAAAATGACTATTTAAAATAATTTTTTTTAAAATTTTAACTAAGCTAAATAAATTCAAATTTTACTTATTTATTTATTATTATAATTTCTAAAATTAATTATCTTAAGGAGGGAAATAAGCTAAAGGGTTATTCTAAAGGGGATAATTTAAACATTTGACAAAACCAATAAATAAAATAAACACTAAGCAAAATCTATATATATATGTATATATTAAATATGTAAAAATTAAGGAAAATGGCTTTCGTTTGAGAATTAATTAAATTGGAACCAAAATGTTAGTCAATAACAACAAATAAATAATGAGGGAAGAGGAGAGTAGAGTTTGAACTTGGGTCAATTGCCCAAATTCATTAAATTGGGCTTTGGTCCACCTGTCCTAATTCTAAAATTATCACAAATGGACTTGGGTCTTTTGCCCCAAATTCAGCTAAGTGGGCCTGCTGAAATTCCCTAGGCCTTTGACACTACTTTCCTTTAAATGACCTGTGTATACACTTTGTGTATATTCTGATATATATATGGTATACGATCTGTTTTTGGGCCTGTCAATCCTGTATTTTCGCTGAAACTTACACCCTGTTTTTCCTGCCTGTATTTTTCTATTTTTTGCACCTGTATATTATATTTTTTTACTGTATATCATTGTATACAGCTGGTATATCGACCTGTTCTTCAACTTTTGGGGGGCTGGAAAAATAATTTCCAGCAATGACTTTACTACTTTCGACCTTCATATCATGTTTTCCAGGGTTGGACAACTCGGAGATGCGAGGGAGATAAGTCCGTCATGGACTTTTTCCGGACAGCAAACCGGAACTAAAAGTTGGCGACGACTTCACCACAAATCCTGAACGGCCTGAGAGAAAAATCCCAAGCTAAACTTCCAATTTTATCGTTTGGAGACTATTTCTATATATTTCAATTGAATAGTTGTACCCCCCCCCTTCCCTTATATTAATTAAAAAAAACATCAATAATGAATGAGAAAGAAGAAGAAAAAAGAAGGTATTTATAGGAGATTTTTATGGTAGATTTAGGGGGGAAATGGAATTGATTTTAGGATGAATTTGAATTTCAAAATTCAAAATTCAAAATTCAAATTCAATATATATATATATATATATATATATATATATATATATATATATATATATATTATTATATATATATTAGGGGGCAAATGGAATGGATTTTGGGATGAATTTGAATTTCAAAATTCAAATTCAAATCTCTCAAAATTGTAGTTGAGAATTGTATTGGGCTGCAGTAATTTGGAGGAAAGAATTGGGCCTAGGAAATTGTAAGGGAATTTGACAAAGAATGGGCTGCTGAAGGTAATTGTGAAGAATGGGCTGGGAAATATGAAATGGGCTGCTGAAAATTGAATTGAATCTTGGCCCAAATATTTCTCAAAGTTGAGTTAAGTTGGAAGTCTAAGATGGATTAAATTTAAGAAATAGCCAAATTGTGTTACATTAATAAATTTGGCTAAACCTTAAATAAGACAAATTAATATTAATTAATTAACGAGCTTCTTAATTTTAACAAAAAATAAAATAATTAATTTAATCGTAAACTAGTGATTCAAAAATATAACCATGATTTAAACTAAACTAATTTAAAAGACTACTCACTAAATTTAAAATATTTTTGAGATGGTTTTTTTTTGAATAATCATAAAATATACTAATTATATACATAATTATGTAAAATATTAAAACTATAAGAAATGGAAAAAATAACGCAAACTTTATATTTTTTCCTAAATTTATAAAACTAATTATTTTAAATTGTTTGAAAATTTAAGAAGCTCATGAATTAATTCCTACCGGGGATGGTCAAAATTGGGTGTCAACAATGGTGACCTACCTTCGTACAATGGGAAGGGACACCTCTCATCTTCAAGTTCACTCGGTGAGCTAAGTTCCCTTTTTATTAAAAAGCCTTTATTAACTTTATCTTATAAAATTAGGCTTAGGAGAGTCATCCCCTCATATGCTTAGCTCATAGGTCATAGATGAGAAGTCCTTTCATCAACCTATATCATGTGAGAAAATCTTTCACATGGACATAGCATATGTAAGCACCTATCTAGTTTAGGATACACTTGAGCACCTTTCAAGGCTCCTCTATTGACTAGATCTTCATACATGTGTGTATACTTATACGTGAGCAAATCTTTCAAATAACACTTTAAAGCCACACTTGTTCATACTTACTTCATTCATGCATAAGTGTACAAGTGTAACTATATGAGCCATGCTTTCATATAAACACATTTAGATACTAGGTATAATCATACTTCATCATACCACATACTTCACATTATAGCATATAAGACATGTTCATAACATACTTATGCATTCATATCCATGTACATAAGAGACCAAACCTAGGAACTATCCTATCAAGGTACACATGTGTAATGCATAGACAAGGTCCCATACCCTTGCCCATACTAGTACACCTATCAAGTCATCCTAGTTTAGGAAACACATATCATACTTTCATAGACATAAGCTTTACATTCATAGTAGTAGACACTAGTGAATATGAGAACAATCTTTCATTAGACACTATGATCATATACTACTTGTAGGCATGCATGTAGAGTGAGGGTGTGTACATTGGTCAATATGATCAGATAGTGGCTATCAACAACACATTGAGGCATCCACCCTCTTAGGACCACAATGCACAACCAAGCATAGACCACACAACACAATTTAGCATAGGAGACAAGCTATCTTCATATTACACTTTAAGACTCCTAACATTAGCTATTTACACCTTCACATAGGGGTACATGGGTAGGGGTCATCAATACTTAACACTTCATTAATGGCAGCACCTACACATGATCTTAAAATAACCATTTACATGCTCATAAAATAGCCATACAACATAGATCACAACTAAAATAGGAAAGTAGGCATAAGCTTCACATAGTGTGATCATCATAACCACACACTCATGTATTCATCAATTTGCCTTCAAGGCCATAGTCAACACGGTAAACACCGCCACCATAAGTGGATCATACCACACAGTGCCATACAAGGCTTCATCAACAATACTATAGAGAAGTAGAGGAGAAGAGTATACCTTACCAATTCATCAACCCTTTTGATCAACATTGATCAATACACCCTTTTTATCAATAATACATGTATAGGGCATTAGCTAAATGTACTTTAATCGTGAAAGAAACCATGTACAAGTCGTTACAAGATCATGATACAACTAGTGCAAAACATCACCATTATTCTAGAGAATAGATAGACATAGATCATCAACCAATTTCCCTAGTCTTGATCATTAATCAAAATTCATCAATAATGTACATGTAGTACAGTAGCTAAAGAAATCATAGCCTAAACGAGATCCTACTTCAATTGCCAATAAAATCGAGATCACTGTAAACATGCTTCATATTAGGAATTCATGGAAGATAAATTTACATAGGTTAATCCTATTCAAACTATCATGCATTGATCCACATTGGATCCATTAGATATAATTCATAATTACATTACATTATAGACAGTAGCTAACCATCACTTTAACATAATTGAATCTCACAATAAGCATGCTAGCATCATCAATCTATAGGCTAAAACATGTAGATTAATGTTTACCAAGATTCCTTTGATTTGATCACCAAGGTTTCATACCCACAATTCACCAATAACATCAATATAAGGCAGTAGCTACAATTAATTTTACATAAACGAATCCTATACACATATACTATAGACTCGATGTTACATTGAAGTTCATACTTTAACAATCATTAGAAAATAGAGATCAAGTATTCAATGCATCAATGTACATGGATCCAATATCACATAATTCACCATCAATATACATAATAAACAGTATACATAAGCAATTCAACGTAATAGAATCACAATTCAACTAATAACAAGTGATGATCACAATGCCCATGCAAGGGCTAAATCGAGTTTGGAAAGGAACATGGGTTCACAATGCAATTGGATTGAATTTATTAAAAATCAATACATTATCATCAATTCATCATGATTAAGCCTTTGAAAACGTTTTGAGAAAAAACACATGGCTAGATTGAAAAAGAAGAAGTTTGATCATGAAATCTCTTTTGAAAACTTTGAGAAGAACTCTCTAGATGGAAGATTAACTAGAGATGAAGGATCACCATACCTTAATGTGTAATAAAACCTCTAAAACTTGATGAAGAATCCATAGAAATCCAAGCTCCAAGTTGTTCTTGAGCTTCACCTTCAATGGAGGTTCTAGAGAGAATAATTTTGGAGGAAAAGTCTAATTTGTGTGAATTGGATTGGGAATGGGTTGATCACGTTTTTTGATCACTTAAATACACCCAAAAATAACCAAATGAACGTAGTAGGATCAGGTTAGGACGTGGAGTGAATTTCCCATTCACCCCTTAAATAAAACAGTCGCTAGGCAGCAGTTGCAGGCCACCATCGACGCCTAGTAGGTCCATCGACGGGCCGTCTGTGGCTTCAGTTGATTGGGTCTTGGGTTGTTCTTTGGCTGAGTCTTCCCCTGGCTAAGTGTTGATCGACGACTTCACCACCAATGGTCTGTTTGTCAACAAATGGGGCGTCGTTTGGTTCAGTCGATTGACACTGCCAAGGCAGTGTCTCGACAGCCTTTGGGTCCTTCTTATTGGCCCTTTTGCGGGGCCCTTGGAAAGTCGTACCCGGGCATTTCCAACGTAAACATAATAATTAACAATTCAAGGACCTTCCACATCAGTTTCACACAAAATAATTACACGCAACACGTCAAAACATGCTAGGCACCAACAAGACACACACATGCATGTCTCAAGGGCTAACTTTCGAACGTCTTGGACGTTCTTGGACGTTTGACCTCCAAACCTCATGAAACTCAATACACTGCTTATAAACATAATTAATAATCATATAAGGACCTCATAAGCTCATGACACACACATAAGCACATAAAAACACATAAGGTCCCTTAGGTGACTAGTCGTCGAACGTTGTGGTCGTCCCTTGATGTTTGACTTCCAAATGACTTCAAATCACCCAAGCATACTTTAAAACACTTTATTAACATGTTAACAAGCTTATAGGCACAAGTGAGGCTCTAGACACCCTAACTCATTTTGGAAGTCTTACTGATATCCTGTGAAATAGCGGCGGATTTATTCTTCATCAAAAAATTACGTTGTATAGAGTGATCGAATTTTAGTTTAACAAATATTAATACATAAATTGACCCTCTTAAAATAAGTTGAAAGTTTAGTTTGTTGGTTAGGAGTTTGCAAACACTTCATGAGGTCATGTGTTCAAGCCCAATTAGTCGATAAAATACTATAAAATCAATAGATAATTTTACATTTAGGGTGTATTTGGTATGGAGGAAAATGTTTTCCATGTTCCCTGGAAAACAAGTAGATTTTAGACTTATTTTTTCATGTTTGGTTGGTGAGTAGAAAATATTTTCCGGAAATAATTTTTAGTGTTTGATTTATGAATGAAAAATGATTTGAGAGACATCTTTTATTTTTACAAGAGTAAATTTTTTTTATGAAATTGAAAATATTTTTAAAAAGTAAAATTATTATTTTCTTGGGTGGTGACGGGGTGGGGTGGGGTGCGGTGGGATGGGGTGCGGTGGGGGTAGTGGGTGGGGGCAGGGGGGAGGGGTTAGGAGTGGAATAATAAAAATTTGAAGTTGATAGTATTTTTAAAAAACAAAATTAATTTTTGGGGGGTTGGGGGGGGGGGGGGGAGCTGGCCGGGGGTAGATATTTAAAAATAAAAATTTAAAGTTGAAAATATTTTTAAAAAGCAAAATTAATTTTTTGGGGAGGGGTGGGGTGGGGATGGAGGGGGGGCTGGCCGGTGGTGGGTGGGTGGGTGGGTCAGGGATCGGGTGAAAAATAAAATTTTAAAATTGAAAATATTTTTTAAAATTGATGTTTCTCCCAAAAAAAATATAATTTGAAATTGGAGGAGATTTTTGGAAAATGTTTTCCTTAATTTTTAAAGGGAAGTCATTTTCCTTAATTTTGAGGAAAATGAGTTGATTTGGAAAAAAAAATTCAAAACTTTTGTCCTAATTAAACATGAAAAATTAAAAAACATTTTTTCAAAAAATGTTTTTCTTCATACCAAACACTCTTAATATTATTCGGAAAAAGACATTTATTACAATGTACTATCAAAATAAATGCGGTACGCAAGCGTTATGGGTGATTAATAACCAATTATTCACGTGGGCATATGCTGTGTTTGGTCCACTTAATTTCTCATCCTAGCTTAGCTCAACAAATAGGACTAAATTCCTGCCTAATATATTTCATTATTTTAATTTATAATATTGGGCAACCGTTTTAACTGATTTGGGATTTCTTCACTTGAGTGGTTAGGAATTTCTCAAGATAGATTTTTTTTAAAATTATTTTCTAAATATGAGATGGATATTGTAACGTGAAAACTCAAGTTTAATTAGATATTAAATAATTTGTAGTAAAGTTGGTGTGTCAAAGAGAGTGTAAGGTTATGAGTATTACTAAGTAATATATTTGCGTTTCGCAATTTATTTTTTGTCACTTTAAAATATTGCAAACAAAGTTAAAGTACTTATTTATGCACATTTAAAATTGAGGCATTAAATATGAAACGAGGCTACCACCAAATTATAAAGTACCCACGGTGTATTTCTTCTCTAAGATATAATGAAATATTTATTTAACTGATGTTTTCTTCTCAAGCTTATCAATTTTTTTTTAAAAAAATAGAATTCCATTATTTTTTTTTAAAAAAAATAGAGTTGTAATTGTGTACTATTAAAAAATATTTTTTGAATTAGATGCAATGACTATTAATTACAAATAATTTCAATGTGAATTTTAGACAACACTTTTTATTTTGGCCAAAAATATTCTTCAAGTATACCCAAATTTAAGTTACATCCTTAAAGTATCATTCTTAGCAAAAAACATCATTCAAGTATTTAAAAGTGAACAATTTTCATCCTTATGTGAGATATAGTCAAAAAACTAAGGGATCCTACAAAAATATGAGCAGCTCACGTGACTATCAACAAAAGTTTTCCTACATAATTTCATTACATGCTCTATGAAGTTCTTGAAAAAAATATTTAAAATCTTAGACATTATTGCTTACGGAAATAAAAAAATATTTGAAAGGTGTGAGGGTACATATCTGCTCTTTTTCTCATTTAGTAACGGAAAGAAGTTGGAGCTTAATTATCTTTACCTTTTTCATAGCCAAACTGTGTTTAGATCAATAAAATTTTTGGACCAATGTGATATTGAAGTGATCAAAATATTGAGTATGTCTCGCATTTGAGTTTCTTTCTACATTATTAGAAGCGGAAGTCTCCACAAGCGCCGCTTCTAGTATATTGAATTGAGAAGAAACATGTTTCAACTAAGAATATTTTTAATATAAATACATAAAAAATAAATGAATAAACTGTCAAATTAAAATATTTTGTGTAATGCTAAACTCAATAATCGAAAAAGTTTACGATAATATATTTGACGTATCTAAGAATAATAATTAGGAAGGAATGACTTGATTTTGTTAGTTTTCCAATAAATTAAAATATAAGAATGAAAATTGTTTACTTTTAAATACTTGAAGAATGTTTTCTGCTAATAATGATACTTTAAGGATGTAATTTAAGTTTGGGGTATAGTTTAAGGATGATTTTGACCAAAAACTCCAACACATGATAAGCGAGTGTAATAAAAAAACTATATAATAGAGATAGGAAAAGAACAAATAAATACAAATGTGGCTATCTTTTTAAGTAGCATTTATCTACACAATAATAATATGGAGAAAATAGGAGAAATTAAAAGTTTTAACATGGAGAAAATTCCAAAGAAGCATTTTGTTCTAGTTCATGGATTTTGTCATGGTGGTTGGTGTTGGTACAAAATAATCAATTTATTGGAAAAATGTGGTCATAAAGTGACTGCTTTAGACCTTGGTGGTTGTGGAATTAATATGAAACAAATTGATTCAATATTTGATTATATTCAACCTTTGATGGATTTTATGATATCTTTGTCTAATGATGAAAAGATTATTTTGGTTGGTCATAGTTATGGTGGTCTTTGTATTTCTCTTGCTATGGAAGCTTTTCCACACAAAATCTCAACAGGAGTTTTTATCTCTGCTTATATGCCTAATCATGTGGATCCACCTTCTCTTCTTATTCTTGAGGTAATTTTCATATGATGTCATAACAAAAAAATATTTCGTCGATCTGTCTATCTTAATTTATATGGTACTTTCGTTATTTATCTTAATTTATATGATATTTTTTTTAAATTTTTATTGAAATTAATTTATGACCGACTTATGATTTTTTTGCTTTTAACTTTTCTTATTCATGAGGTAATTTCTGCAATCATTTGAGTTCAATTTTCATCAAAAAAAAAAAAAGGAAAAGAAAAAAGTATTCTATTTGTCTCAATTTTGTGTTATACTTTTTCGCTTTTTAAGAGTTACTTTGATTATTTTTTAAAGCTCAATTAGTTATATTAGAATAAGATTGAAGTAAATTTCATGGAATAGGATTTGATCCTACTCATAGAGATTTAGTCCATTAAAGTCTTGTTGCTGATCAGATCTCAAAGATAGTAAGTATTTTCTTTTTCATGAAAGAAATCTGCTTCCAAACATTCTACATAATATTATTTAATACGTTTTACTAAATATGTTATTATTATTCAATTTATATAATGTCATTCCGTCACATAATTATGTGTGCATTGCAGTACTTCAAGAGGACTTCAGTGGAGTCGCTTATGGATTGCCAATTTAAGTTTGATGAAGGAATGGAAAATCCACCAACAAGTGCTATTTTTGGGCCACAGTACATGCAAGCTAATCTTTGCAAGCATTGCCAACCAGAGGTTATAACCCCTTCTCTTTTATTTTAACAAATTTGATTATAAGATTTATCGGTGAATATATCATAAATTATAATAAATTAAAATTGAAAATAAAAAATAGATATTCATGCTAAGACATACTATATCATCACTTTTAGAAGATTTATGATATGTATCAATTTATTAGTATAATTCTTAACTTGTCTTCTCTAAAATATAATAATTCAAATCTAGATTAATTGAAGAATTTTAAGCTACATCTTTAAAACATCTTCATTCAACATTAAATTTCTTTTGTTGAGATCTAAAATATTTTTCTAAAACATCTTCATTCAACATTAAATTTCTTTTGTTGAGATCTAAAATATTTTTCTTTCTCTCCCTTTTTTCTTTGACTACACAACAATTTTTTTTCCACTCAATTTTTTTTTTCATCTTTCTATCGAGAAAGAAACATCACTATTTATAAGTGTGAAATTTTTCATATATTAAATACTCTCCTCCTCCCTCCATCGCCCACTATTATTTGTCAGATATACTAAAAATAATTGTTCAAAATTAATTGTCAATTTAAACAATTAAGAAATAATTGGCCACTTTTTTTTCAATTCTGCCTGGTTCCAAAAAGTAGCAATTATAAAACTACTTTAATGTGCAAAAAAACATAATTGTTTTTATAATTTTCAAAAAGTATAAATCATTTTAATAATAATTAGTGTAAATTTATACTAATTAAATTACACCTTATATTAATTTTTTCTTAAGAATGGTACATCTTATCCTAATAGCAATAGTGGATAGAGGGATTAAGAAAAAACTGGGATAGTAATATTGTAGAACATGTGGTTAGTGGGTATTAATGGTACTAGATTATGACATTAGTGGCTACATAAGTTCGATAAAGAAATAATGACCATATTTTTTTTAAAAAAAAATATACCTATTAACCTATGCAACTTTACTATTTCAATTTAAAATTGAAATGTAATAGATTCCTTGTAGTCACTCAATTAATATTATTATTTTATATATTTATTTATTTATTTTAAAAAATATATAAAAAAAAAATTATAAGATAATATAATTGAATAATCATCTAAGAATCAACCCTCCATTATTATCAATAACGTTGGCAATTCTAACTCATTTGTGTATTTATTTATTTTTCTTTTTGATTGGAGGCAAAAAAAGTGAAATAAAAGGTGATTACAAACTCATTTTTTACTAACTCGTCCAGATTTGTTTATAATTATATTGGTTGATGAATTAGTGATACATAACAACAGATAAATTATGAACTAAACTCGTATTTAACCTGCTGAAAGATGAGTAAACTACGGATTAATGTGAGTTATTAGCTTCTTCGGTAAGACGTTAATTATACAATAATAATAACATATTTAGTGAGATAGTAACAACATATTCACTAAGATCCTAATGTTAATCAGTACTTTTTTGTTTGTTTTTACTTGTGACATTTGGATTTGACATGCTAATGATCGACGTGACTATTGTTCTAAACTATCCCTACTATTATATCTTGAAAAATAGTAATTAATGTTAAAGGTATAATATTAAAAAAATAATTTTGATATGTTAAAAGTGACAGATAAAAATTGAAAATCTTAAAATAGTGAAAAAACAAAAAGTTATATATATATATATATATATATATATATATATTACTTCCTCCATCCGCTTTTAATTGTCATGATTTTTTTAGAGTCAAACTATCAGAACTTCAGTTAACATTTTATAATGTATTTTTTCATCATATTGATATGCAAAAATTTGCAATTTATAATAATTTTCGTATAGTTTTTGAATATTTATTTTTTTGGTTTAAAATATCAAATTAATGTAATCTAATTAATCTTAAAAATTAGTCAAATTGACTTTGAAAAAACGTAATATAAAAAGTAAAAATTAAAAGACGGAGTGAATAGTATAACAAATAATGCAAGTGACACATAAGGAGACCATGATAATTTACACTATTTATTAATATTTTGTTCACATTAGGAGAATTTTCACTTGGGTCCCAAATGTAAGAGTTCAAAATTCCATCAAATATTTCTTTACAATTTTGTCTCTCCTTGGATTTTACATATATTAAAAAGTTTGATGAGTCATGCAATTTTTGGTAGGACTTGGAATTGTCAAAAATGTTGATTAGACCAGGAAAGTTTTTCATACAAGACATGTCAAAGGAAGGGTTATTGACACAAGAAAAGTATGGGTCAGTAAAAAGAGTTTACATTGTAACACAGGATGATCAAGTCATGCAAGAAGAATTTCAAATGTATAATATACACAAAAGTCCTCCTCATGAAGTCAAAATTATTGCCAATTCTGATCATATGGTTATGATATCCCGACCTCACAAGCTTTTTCTATGCCTACAAGAAATAATTGAGAATTCATAGGATTGATGATCTCAATTTTTTGAACATTGAGATAGAATTTATCGATTGGTCATTTATGTTAGAACAAAAATAAGAATTTCAAGACCTATGTCTTAGTCTCGATACATGTCCTTCGATTTGTCTTGTTTGTTTAATATTTAAATTATGAAATGTGATTGTTATTCGTGTAAGTAATAATATTTTCTATCTAAACTCCCACACACCTAAATGGCATTGCTCTCATTGTAATGTGTAAGAGCTAGAAAATAGGCTAAAATCGTATATGATGCATTTTACTTTTATTTTTAAAACTTACCTATATAATATTACTCTTTTTCTTTACAAAAATTGTTATTTTAAAATATCATGAGCGTTCAACTGTATTTAATATGATTTATATATTTATTAAAGGGATAATTGTATAGAATATCAAACTAATAATGTAAAATAAATACAGTAGCTACTGTAGACACGTAATTTTTGACCGAATTTAAGTTTTATACCCTTTTTAGAGCTTAAATATTTTTTATAAATATTTTGACTTTTATCTTATTTTATTAAGTTTATTTTTAAAAGATATGAAAACCACAAAAAATAGAATCACACTTTAAGGTATATTTTTATTTATTCATTCAAGTTTTAATAAATTAGTGATCTTAATTTTATATTTTTTTAATTTAACTATTTAATTTTTCTTAATTAATATTATTATTATTTTATTTAGTAACCAAAAAAAAAATAAAAAAAATTAATTTACCCATTATCCCACCCCCCACTTCACCATTTTCTCTCCACTCACCCCACACCCTACTCCACTAATCCAACTCTTCCATACACACGTACACACTACTAACACACCTACATCCTATATACTACAAACACACATATAGCACAAAAGAGGGGAGACGATCAGAAACCAAAAAAGGAAAAAAAAAAGAGAACAACACACAAAATGTACAAAAATTAGCAAGGAGAAAAGGAGAAATCAAGAAAAAGGAAGGCAACACACACACGCAGAAAATATTGTTCTCATCTTATTACCTTTTTTAAAAAATCACAAACAAAGGTTGAGTTTTGAGGTTCACTTTCGTAGTTTCAAGTTCGTGGTTCCTTGTTAGGATTATATCCTTTCCGTGAATTTAATTTTCGCAACAGGTATTATTTAATATTCATTTTATAATTTGATGTTCATGATTATGTGGTATTTATTTCCCATGTTATGAATTTAATCAAGTTCTAGGTTGGTTCAACCTTTTCATTATAATATTGAAATACGGTAAATATGTGTATATTGTTAAATTTAGAATAAATTATGTATAGTATCGTATTTTAATCTTTATGTCTAGTATTGGTGCTCCTATTTTATCATAGTAATTCATATTTGTTTTTTTAAAAAAAAAACTTATTTTTATATATTTGTTAAATTGAAGCACGAACAAAGTCATTTAAATGATTTCATGTACCACGTAATCTATGAAGTTGATTCCGACAGTACGCCTCATTTTTATTTATTTGTTTATTTATTTCTCCTTATAATTTTTAGTATGTATACTTTATTGTGAATATGCATTTAATTGTTTAAAACATTGTCTCTTTCTTTGTGCCTAAATATACTAGATTAGTAAAATAGTTTATGATAATATTGAATGAGAAATTTGTGAGATAGACTTGATTTGTAATTTATTTAATGCTAGTGTTAATTATCATCTAAAGAAGACTATTGAATATTATATTGAAAAAATAATTATTGAATTGTTATAATATGCTTACTATTATTTTTTTTTCTTTCAAATAATAAGAAATGAAAAAAATAAAACAAAAACAATGTAAACATTACCTACATACATATATATATAGATGACCAAAAAAGAGAAAGAAGGGAGAAAAAATCAGAAAAGAAAAGAAAAGAAAAGAAAAGAAAAGAAATAATGGAGAAAGAACGTTCGAATTAGAAAAAGAATAACAAAAAAAACAAAAAAATATAATAAAAAATGTAAAAAATGTACACGAAAAAGTAAAAAAAAATACTTTAAAAATGAAAAGAAACAAAAAGTATAGTGTTATAAATATAATAAAATTTTATTATTATCATTAAAAAACAGAACTATTAAAAAGGGTAAGAAAAGAAAAAGAAGAAAAATCAATGTAAAAAAAAAAAAAATATAAGAAAAGTTAACAAGAAAAAAAACGTGAAAAATTAGTACAAAAGAAATAAGAAAGAGGAATAAAAAATATAAATAAAAACAAATAAAAATAAAAAAGAGAAATTAAGAAGCAAACAAATGTTGAAAGAATAAAATAAATAAATAAATAAATAAATAACAATAATGTATAAAAACTTCACATGTTTATAAAAATAGGATAGTATTAAATATGTTAAAGATGAATCAAAGAAGGAGGGTAAATACATTTGTTTTAATAATATAATATTCAAAAACTAGTCTAAGTCATAGAGGTCAATAAAGCAACCGTACTAGAACCACGGGATTCGAGGGATGCCTAATACCTTCCCCTCGGTCAACAGAATTCCTTACTCGAATTTCTGATTTGCAGACTAAACAAAGAGTCATTTCCTTTTGATTAGGGATTAAACAAAAATGTGACTTGGAACACCATAACTCAATTCCAAGTGGCGGCTCTGAATATAGAATAATCCCTTTTCAAAATGTCACTTTAATTGGAAAAAACTCTTTTCTTTCAAAACAAGCTATTCAATCTAGAGAGAAAAAATAGGGGTGTGACAGCTACCGTTTGATTTATTTGTGTTCTTAGCAAACTGTTTGTCAGTGTCGCTTGCCTCTCTCGCTTTATACCATATAATTGTATAAATTGTGTTTATATTTGTATAAAGCGAGAGAAAATTGTATATACAAATGCAAATATATATATATCCGTCCTATACACTTATAATTATACGATACAAATATTTCTCTGCCGAAGTCTCTTTTGCCGTTCTCTCTTTCTCGTTTTATACAATTCGATTATAATTTCTCTCTTTCTCGTTTCATACAATTCGATTCAATTGTATATTCTCTGCCCAAGTCTCTTTTGCCTTTCTCTCTTTCTCTTTTTATACATATTCAAATTGTATATAATTTCTCTCTTTCTCATTTTATACAATTCGATTCAATTGTATACAAATCTGAAGAGGAACCAACGAATTATACAATTGCTTCTTTGTATATATGTATAGCGAAATGGGCATAGCTTTTAGTTGTATATGTATAGCGAATTATACATTTATATATTTGTTATGAAGCGCAATTATGCAAACTTTGCTATAGCATACAAATTTGAATTTTGTGTTTGTTATATGTGAAAGTTGCCCTTTATTAAATTAACTAATGTTATTTATTTATTCAAGTAATGAATTTCAAAATTATAATTATATTTCCTAACTAAATAAAAAGAAAATGAATAAATGAACTCTTATCGGAAAGAACAGATTTTATGTAGAGAAATATACATAAATATACTATGTTAAAAAATATTTACCATTTATCACGTTACCTCTAGTAAATTCAATTTCTAAATTTTGTTTAATTTACTGATTAAGATGCATGGTTATTATTACGAATAAAAATCTTTCTAATTCTTAAACGTCTACTCATATTACTGTCACGTCCACATGTCTATGGACTTCAACATAAATACATTTATGGGTTTTGTAAATTAACCAAGCATGACAATTGAGGCAATTTGAAAAAGATTTAAGGTGGTTTTGCATTAAATTTTTGTGGCAATCATACAAAGAAGATGAAGAACATGAACTGCATTTTATCAGATATATTTGCAAGAAAATTACAATGTGCTAAGTCAGTTGAGAAGTATTATTTGAAGCTGAAATAAAATTCACCCATTGAATTGACTGTTTGAAATATAAAGAAAAATCTTTAAATCTGTTGGGTTATCCCACATCGGAAGTGGAAGGGGCTGGTGGTCAATTTATAAGTGTAAGGGAAAGCCTCAACCTTTGAGCTAGCTTTTGGGTTGAGAAGGCCCAAGACCACCCAACATTGGTATCAGAGCCCAGGTTGTCAACAAGTCTCAGCCCACCGGGAGAAACTGGGTTGTCGCTCTCTCCAGCCCAAGGCCCGATGTGTGAAGGGGGAGATTGTTGGGTTATCCCACATCGGAAGTGGAAGGGGCTGGTGGTCAATTTATAAGTGTGAGGGAAAGCCTCAACCTTTGAGCTAGCTTTTGGGTTGAGAAGGCTCAAGACCACCCAACAAAATCATCATAAGAACTAGCTTCGAACCGGAAAGAAATCAAATTCCAAAAATTGCCAACACATACAGAAATTTTTATGGGTCTTTTGGGTATTGAATATAAGATCAAGAATTTTCCGATATATGATGGCTGTCATTGATGCTCTACTAAGTTGCTATGGAGAAGAAACCAAATTAGAAGTAGAAATAAATAAAATAAAATTAAAGAATAAAATAAAATGCATATATTAATGAAAAAGTATTAAAAGTAAAATTTTAATATTTATTTTTTTTATCTTCACTCTCTCAAAGAGAGTGCAATACACTCACTTTGCCATGTAGCATTTAGGGTGGTAAT
Organism: Solanum lycopersicoides; assembly: GCA_022817965.1. Lineage (NCBI taxonomy): Eukaryota > Viridiplantae > Streptophyta > Magnoliopsida > Solanales > Solanaceae > Solanum > Solanum lycopersicoides. Next base: position 8,703,831 of record CM040620.1, read on the forward strand.
AATTCTAGTTTGAAACAGTTTAGGGGGTGATAGAACTCCCGTGAATAATAAGTGTGTAGTTGAGAATCCGGTTATAGCTTGAGGTGGCATTTGACCATTTTTTCTCTAATAATAATAATAATAATAATAATAATAATAATAATAATAATAATAATAAGTTTGTTAGTTTAAAGGGTAATAGTGGACCAAAAAAGATGACTAAGATGGCTCAGATATAGAGCTGATATACCCCTTGTTATCAAAGTGACTCATATATACCCCTACTTATAAATGAATGGCTCACATATATCTTTTTTCTCTAACGGAAATGGAAAAAAAAAGAACTTTAATCTAATTTCTTATTATTTTTTTTCTAAAAAATATAATCCCATAAGAGTAAATTTAATTCTCGTCAAACATATTTTTTTGACTTTTTTGTTTTAATGACTAATTTAGAATTATCATTTTGATGATCAAATTTTATTTATGTTTCACTAATATTCTTATAAAACTTATTGTAGATGACCAAATTTTTTTCTTCGAATGCAAAAAATAGTTTTAAATATTTTTTCTTTACACAAAGAAATGAAAGAAAAAAAAAATAAAGAATAAGAAACTCAAATAATTATAATAAAAGAAGTCAAAAAATAATTTATGTATGAAAAAAATTAAAATATACCTTGAACTTTGATAGAAGAATCATATTATACCCCTAAATAATTTTTTTTTAAAATTAAAAGTAAAAAATATAAATTTAAAACTAATTTTTTCTCTTTCACTAAATGAAGGGTATATGTGAGCTCATTTTGTAACGGCAGGGGTATATGTTAGCCGTTTGTATAACGATAAGGGTATATATGAGCCACTTTTATAACGAACTATATATTAACTCCAAATAACAAAGTTAAGGGGTATATCAGATCCTTTAGGTATAATTTAAGCCTTTTCGAATAATATAGATATTTTTGATCCTTTTTCGTGACTCTTAGCTTTTTCCTCATCAATTTATTTTCTTGATAAAACTATGTTTATGTACAATTTATACATATAAAAAAAATTCAAAAACGTAATTGAGTCTAAAATAAAATTTAAATCCGAAAAATATTTGAATGCGGTGCACAGTGTGACGCACTCAGTTGGGTCCCGATGACCATCGCCATCAACAGCTCCTTACGTCTTGACAGGTCTTAAATTAGATCTTTCCTATCAAGAGTATTTTTTAAAATTGTGATTATAAACTATTTTATTTTATTTTTTCCTATCTAATTTTATTAAATTTTACTTTCAAATCTTTTGATTTTTACATCTTTTTATTCTATCACAATAAAATGTAAAATCATCACGATCCAAAACTAAATGTGATAACAGTTGTCTATTTACACCAAGATAAGTAAGCCTCAACATAACTAAAGGAACGAAAAAACAGAAAGATAAAGCAAGAACAAGATAAAGTGGAAAACTTATTCATTCGATTAACACCACAAAACATGATTGTCACATGTACAAACTACTAATATATAAAGTGCAGAATTTAAAAATAAGAACAAGTGTCAAGTCTTTGTTTCTCAAATAGAATAAAGCATAAAAGAAGAACTAGAGGCACATCAGATGTCAAGCAGCTACCTCTCAACAACTCTTTGTCAAGCCTCGGAGATCGGAGAAAGAGCAATCACGTTATACCAGGCTCAGAACCCTACACACATATAGAAGCAAAAAGTGAGTACCAATAATATGATACCCACGAAACAATCTAATAAACAAAGCAACTAGCTAGAAAACAAATAGTCCTTTTAGGAGCAAGAAACGTTTTGCTTATAAAGGCAAAGTTTTGCCCTTAAAGGCTGAAAACATTTTTGATCTTTAATGGATGAAAATATTGTGCCCTTCCCCTCTCTTCTTCAATGGAAATTGAGAATTAAAAGGGCAGTTTTGTTTTTAAAAAAAGAATCATCTTTTCCAGAAAAACATACACTTCTCCCACAAAATTGTTGTTATATTCTAACCTAAACAATTAATTAATACTCAAAATTAAAATATGAGACAAATAATGACCAAATATATACATTTTGTCCGAATATTCAAACGCCCTGCATAGAAAGAAAGGAAATGTAGACTCGCTGTTAATAAAATCCATTAAATCATGGTACAAGGCCAATGTGTGACAAATTTTTAGGGGTCATTTTGTAGAGTGTATTAATAAAAATAATACTTGCATTAGCTTTGTGTATTAGAAACTGGAAGAGGTATAATGTGTAGAGGACGCAATTTCGCTAGTGTAAGACCAAACTTTTCTTCCATGTCCAAGTCTTTTGGTTCTCTCTCCCCTTCAACCTTCCAATCAAATGAATTCAACAATGAACCCAATATAACTGGAACTGTCCTCATTGCCAAAGGTAACCCGGGGCATATTCTCCGTCCACCACCAAATGGAATTAATTCGAAATCCTGACCCCTAACCTCAAATTCCGAACCCCAAAATCTCTCTGGCTTAAATACCAAAGGATCCTCCCAATTAGTTGGGTCACGGGCCATAAACCATACATGAATTAAAACTAGTGAGCCTTTCGGGATGAAATAGCCACACAATTCAACATCTTGTTTGGCGGTGCGCAAAAACAAGGGACCTGGTGGGTGTAATCGCATGGTTTCTTTCACAATGCATTGCAAATAAGGGAGGAGCGGAACATCCTTTTCTTCTATTGAATTGCCTTTGCCAATAACTTTTTCGAGCTCGGTTTGGGCTTTCTTCGTAACTTCTGGGGTTTTCATGACTTCTGACATTGCCCATTCTACCGTATTTGAAGTTGTTTCAGTTCCCGCTACAAAAAGGTCCTACAATACAAAGTTAGAGTGTTTATTTGTTAGTTGAGACCATCTAGTTTGTGAGGTTATAAATCATCTAAATCAGAGTCAAGCAGACATTGTAAAATTAAATTATTATTTCATATAGAAATATATCATTCTTTTTTTTTACGGACTAAAATAAAGAATATCACTTAAAATTAGAGGTGAAAACATATACATTTCAAACAAATAACATCAAAAGAAACCAAATGAAGAAAAACATAGCAACATTTGGTAAAAAAAAAACAGTACATACCAGGAACATGTGTTCTATGTCCTTTCTTTCAATTGCCTCAGGATCTTCTTGGCTAACATTGAGCAAGACATCGAGAACATCGTCATTGCTACTAGTATTAGTTTGCAGCTTCCTCTGCTCTACGCGTTCATCGATCAACCCCTCAAAAAGGCTAAGCAACTTCCCTGCATGAATGCTAATGCGTCGCCTTATCCCTTGAGGATCCATTCTTCTTAGCATAGGGAAGAAATCTACTATGTTGGGCTTACCGAACTCCTCCATAAATTTGCAGACTAATTCTCTAAATTCCTTACCTGACTCAACCCTCAATTTCGAACAAGTTAGAGTTGAGTGTACATAAAGACAATAAGACATAAACGTGCGAGCTTAATTGATATCTATGTCTTACATCCAAAGTTGTGCACTAGTAGACACTAAAATTTGTATAAAATTGAACAAGTAGGCATGCACATCCTACGTGACAATTCGCGTGAGATACACTCTAGTTGATTTGTATATGCTATGTAAGACGTGTGTGTCAACATGTTCAAATTTATACAAATTTAAGAATTTATTTGTGTACACTCAAAATTAAAAGGCATATGTGTCACCTGAATCATCACTAATCATGTTGCCTTATTTAAACTCCCCTTAGATCTATTTTATACAAAATAAAAACTACCAGGGGCATATAAATTTCTGAAAGGACAAAAAGACTCACCTGAATTCACATAGGGATCAGCAAAATCCCTAGAGAAAATAGTATTGGAAAGTAAACTCAATGAGGTATAAAAGGTAGCTTGGCCAATATCCACTGCCTGCCCTGTTTGGCTATGTTTGTGGCAATAAGCAATTAGCTCTTTGATCTTCCTAGACCTCAAATATTGGTTTGCATCAAGCCTGTTCCCTGGGAAAAGGGGGTAAAAATCAATCTATAGTTACTCCATCTTCTACTTCAAAAGGGGTTTGACTAATGGACATACAATTCAATGTATATAGTTTTACAAAGTAAGTTTTGAGAGGGTAGAGTGTATGCAGACTTTACCTCTACCTCAAAGGTAAAGAAGAGAGATTGTTTTTAATAGATCCTTGGCTCAAGATAAAAATTGTCTAGAAAAAGATGTATTGAAAAAAAAAAAGAGACAATAGATAATAACAAAAACAATATATTATAGCAGAACAGTACTAAATTAATACTACAATCAAACTACACACACAAAAAAAAAGATCCTAACACAGATCAAAGGACAAAAAAGTACAAGAATAGTACTACGACTACAATAGAACAAAACCGTTTATCGATTTGACCTGTTTTAATTTTTCATATTGAACCCAAACCGCCCATTTACCACTTTTGCCATAACAAATGATGAAAAAAATACCTGAAAAGATATATGTATTCAAGATTTTCCGAAGGCGTCTCCATCGATTATCCATAGGTAGCCATATAACAGAGTGTTGATGATGATTGTGTGCACACATTGCATCTGGAACTGATCTAGAAAAGGCTAAATCTTGCTTTTGTAGGACTTCTCTAACACCAACTGATGAAGATATGACCACTGTGGTTGTATTTCCCAATCTTAGGCTATATATTGGACCATATTTTTGGCCAAGATTTGCAAGAGACTTGTGTGGTTGTGCACCTAGTAAGTTATGTAGATTACCTATAAAAGGTAATGGAATTGGACCTGGTGGAAATTTCTTGTTGTTACATGATCCTTTGCTTCTAATTTCTTGTACAAAATAGAGGATTTGGATCAAAGTCCAGGAAAGGACTAATCCTACAACAATGGTTAGGTAATCCATGGTTTACTTCTATGTTTTTAAGTTATAGTTTTATAAGGTATTCCTTCCATCATCTCTGGTTCGTATGATAGCTGGTTAATTAAAGTTATGCATATATTAATAATAATGTAGGGATTGATTATGAGCAAATTTTTATATTATTTTATACATGTCTTTGTTATGCACGGATTTCTAAATTGTTTATCCGACATTGTATAAATTATACAAATATTAATATATATGAGAACTTTTTCTTATCAAACTATCAAACAACTCTTTAATTTATGTGATATTTTTATATTTTAAGAGTCAAATGAATTTTTTTTAACAACCTACTTTCCTTGTCTTTTAAATATTTTCAACTATTAATTATGATCGTTTGTTGTATTTTTAACCTACTTTTCAAATGTATAAATTTTATTTTTAAAAAACTCAATGATTCTATATCTAAATTTATGATTAATGTTATAAAACTGATCATAATTCAAAATATGCTAGGTAGAGACTATTAAATAATGTTTGGTCGTACCTATTATTGTTTTATTTTTCAAATATGATGTCATAGATCTGGACAATTGGATAATAAAAAGAATGATTAGCCAGTAGGAGGCAGGGGCTGATGTTAAGCATGAACTTAATCTAAACTTAACATTTTAGTACGTAGAATAGAGTTTTACGTGAATACTTAAAAGTTAAATGAGTTGACTATCAAGAATTTTAAAAGTCTAAATCATCAAATTAAAATTTAAAATTCGTGTGATATAATGAATTAGTTGGTGTCATAAATTTATTATTAGTAATAAAATTCAAAACAACATAAATCGATGTTGAAGTTAATTAAAAGATACATATTTAAAGTTGTAACTCATTAAATTTAAATTCTATAAACCTTAAAAAAATTAGTGTGTTTTGTAAGGATTTTTTCCCCTTATGGTTATACATTAAGTTATTTAACTTGTTCAACTATTAACATTTGGGGAAATTAATACAAAATCAAGTCACAATTAAGACTAGAAAAGATCTGTATAAAAGAGAATTTAAGGTCCGTGATACAGACTCAATATAATGAAAATCTCGTTTACGGATTCAATATTACAATATTATATATATTTATAATAGAAATTTAATTAGTTTGCAAAAAGAAAAATTATTATTCAAATAACCATGATAAGAAATAATAATAAAATCTCACATGCTCCGGTGATTATTTTAACATTGTGCCAAATAATATATTCGAATTAAATAATTAATTAATGATATTCTTTTTCTATTTTATTTGAAAATCATCAAGAGAATAAATTAAATTATGAGTCTCATTATATTAACAATTTTCATAAGCTATATGAAGATAAAGTCTATTGATCCATCTATAGATCAATTCTGAATACATTTAAAATCTGTATTACAGGTGTTTAATAAATAAAAATAATGACCTAGTTTTAAAATATATTTTTAAAATATTGAAACTTAGTTTATTTATTTTTTATTTCAATTTAATATATATTATTAATTTATGATCACACTTATTTCTTTTGAGGTACATTAATTAGAGTCAAAATAAAAGTGACAATAATTAACTATATTTTTAAATAATGATTTTTTTAATATTAAAGTAGACATTTTTAGTAAGTATAATGAATAGAAAAATATTAAGAATTAAATTAAAGCAATAGTAAAATAGAGTAACGAATAGATACACAATAACTCATAAGAAAAAAGTGAAGTAATAACAAAATGAGTTAAAAGTAATAACAATAACTAAATATGTATCTATAACTATTTAGTTTTCTTGTTATCATTCTTGTTAGATTTTTGTTAGCGTAAAGTTACACTTTTACCTTCGATCATCATTCACTTCATATATAGAAATATATTTCTAGAATTATTTGTTTTTCTTGCTATCTCTCTTAATATATTTTTGTTAGAATGAAATTATATTTTTATTATTGATCGTCTTAAATGCAAATATATCATCCTATTCATTTTTATTTGTAAAGTTACTTTTAACATATTTTTCTTTAATTTCAATTTAATATATTATTAATTTTATCACGCTTATTTCTTCTCAAGTATATTAATTAGAGCTAAATAAAGGTGAAAATAATTAATTCGTAATAAATTTATATATTTAAAGTAGACATTTTTTATAAGTATGATGAATATAAAAAATATTAAGAACTAAATCAAAGTAAGTAAAATAGAGTAATAAATATATATCACAATAATTCACAAAAGAAAAGAAAGTGAAGTAATAACAAAATAAGTTTATAGCAATAACAATAACTAAAGATGTTTCTAAAAATATTTAATTTTCTTGTTATCATTCTTGGTAGATTTTTATTAGCGTGAAATTACTTTTTTACCATTGATCATATTTACGTCATATATAGAAAGATGTTTCTAGAATTATGTACTATCTTTCTTAATAGATTTTTGTTAGAATGAAATTACATTTTTACCCTTGGTCGTCCTACAACTTTACCCTTCTATATAATTAAAAAACAATAGAAATAAGATAGTTGTAACTTGTAAAAGTACATTTCATTACTACCCACACTAACGATTCCCTTATAATAAATTATGACAGAAATGTTAGTAGCTCATATTTATCTCATAATTTCGAATTGTGTGTCATTAAATATTAGAGATTAACTTGCGTGCACTGTCAGTGAAACTCTTTTTGCACGATCACTTAATTCTAAGGCATATAAAAGTTAGGTTTTTCAATTTATTTTTAATTTTTATTTATAAAACACAAATATTAAATATAGTATTATAAGGTAACTAGGATTTTAAATTTATTTTACCAAATTAGTTTAGGATTTTTTTAAAAGAAAACCTACAGACGATATTCCATTGTCGTTCTTTTTCACCGTTCTTGATTCATCGTGGTATTGTTATTTCTTCATATCACCATCATTCACTTGAAGCAATTTAAAACTATCATTGAAATTCATGGTAACTATATATTTACTGATTATTTTTGTTGGAGTAGATAGGCAGAAAAACTTTAAAAAGAAACAGAGGTTCGAAGGTTAAGAGAATTGTATGCTGAAGTCTCTTCTATTTTTCAGTATGTGAAATCACAGGAAAGTAAAACTTTATATAGACTTAAAAATAACAAACTACTAAGTCACTAAATGACCACTATTTCCATTAACTAAACAACAAATTACTAACCAAAACACAACTAGAAAGTATTGCACAATGATCAACATATATATTTGCTAATAACTAGCCCTAGAATATAGGACACTACTAACAAACTTACTTGACCAGATCATACTTTGAATCATGTAATATAGAGGGGATTGCTTCAAACCATATAATGCCTTTTTTAGTTTATAGACCTTTGTTTTATCACCTTTCTTTATGAAATATTATGGTTGTGCTACGTAGACCTCTTCTTATAGGTCTCCATTGAGAAATGTCGACTTAAAATCAAAATGATAAACTAGCCATTGTGACTGTGCAACCAATGCTAGAACAAGTCTAACAATTTCAAATCAAGCAATCGGAGAAAATGTTTCTTCAAAATCAATATCATATTATTGCACATATCCCACAAGACGAGCTTTATGCTTCTGCAGGCTTCTATTCGTTGCAAACTTTGTCTTGAACACCCGTTTCAAATCAATTGCATTTTCGTCTTCTAGTAATTCCACCATATTCCATGTGCCATTTTTTTTGATAGATTTCATCTATTCTAACATCGCTCTCCGTCACTCTTCCTTTTCAGCTGCTTCTCCACAATGTGTAGGATCTGAAATAGCAAAAGAAAATTGACAAGTTGTATACATATCATTAACGTACTTGGGGTTCAATTTTTAAGCCTTGTTGATCTTCTTAATGGAATTGTCTCGTCTGAAGACTCTTCAAGAGTAGTAGATGAATAATTTCTGCTCCGTGAAGTTGAAGAAAATGAACCTAGAGAAGTGGTACTAGAATCGACTGTTGTAGCTGTAGGAGTTGGCTGCTAAATTACATCAAAAGTGATTCTAGTGGGCATAGAACTCTATTCTTGCATCTTATCATTGCTTCCTCTCCAAATCCAGCTTGTAATTTCATAAAATACTACATCCCTTCTAATTAAAATCTTTCTACTAAGAGGGTTATACAATCTATATGCTTTAAATTGTGTGTAGTAACCAACAAAAACACATTTTTCAGATTTTCCATCCAATTTACGATGAAATTGGAAATTTACCAAAGCATAAACAATACAACCAAAAGTTCTTAAATAACTTACAGATGATTTTCTACCCTTTCAAGCTTCAAATGGAGTTTGATACATAACAAGCTTTGTTGGAGACAGATTCAATAAATGGATCGATGTCGCCATAACTTGAGTCTAAAATTGATTCGGAACTCCTTTCATTTGTAACATGCTTCTTGCCATCTCCACAACAATTCAATGTTTTTGCTCAGCAACACCATTTTGCTCCGGAGTATAAGGTGTTGCCAACTCCCTACAAATGTTATTTTCCTCACTGAAGAGATAAACTCCTTGGACAAGAATTTGCCTCCTCTATTTGTACGAAAAGTTTTTATGCACAGACCATTTTGCTTCTCAACCTGAACTTTAAAGTACTAAGAGGGTTATACAATCTATATGCTTTAAATTGTGTGTAGTAACCAACAAAAACACATTTTTCAGATTTTCCATCCAATTTACGATGAAATTGGAAATTTACCAAAGCATAAACAATACAACCAAAAGTTCTTAAATAACTTACAGATGATTTTCTACCCTTTCAAGCTTCAAATGGAGTTTGATACATAACAAGCTTTGTTGGAGACAGATTCAATAAATGGATCGATGTCGCCATAACTTGAGTCTAAAATTGATTCGGAACTCCTTTCATTTGTAACATGCTTCTTGCCATCTCCACAACAATTCAATGTTTTTGCTCAGCAACACCATTTTGCTCCGGAGTATAAGGTGTTGCCAACTCCCTACAAATGTTATTTTCCTCACTGAAGAGATAAACTCCTTGGACAAGAATTTGCCTCCTCTATTTGTACGAAAAGTTTTTATGCACAGACCATTTTGCTTCTCAACCTGAACTTTAAAGTACTTGAATTTTTGAAACATTTCTTATTTTCTTTTTAACAAATAGATCCAACTCATGCGACTACAATCATCAATAAATAATGGAAAATAACGACTCCCACAAAAAGATGTAGTATGTATAGGTCCACATAAATCAACTTGTATTAATTCAAGACAATTTGAATCCCTCAAACTTTTTCAACAGAAGAATACTTCGTAGTTTGTTTTCCATAAATGCACACTTCACACAATTCAATAGAATTAATTTTTGGTAGTTCAAGAATCATACCTTTGTCAATTAGCAATGTCATACCCTTTATATTAAGGTGATCATACCTCAAATGCGACAGACTCATCCTTTGCACTTGCAACAAGCGCAAAACTTTCTATGTTAGAAACATCCAGCGAAAACATCTCATTTGGCGTCATAGTGATGCGAACCAGTTTGTCTGACTTCTTGTTTATAATGACACAAGCATCGTCATCAAACCAAAGAGAATGCTCATCGACATTAGTTGTTCAACACTCAATAAATTGTATCCTAAATCAGGTACAAATTGAACGTTGTCCAACATATTTACTTTGTGTGGCTAGTGTCAATACCCACAGTGCCTTTTTCTCCAACCTACGTCTCCTTTCCATAACCAAGCTACACTTTTTTTTGCTTCTCATCTAGCTCCTGAAATAAAGATTTGGTGCTTGTCATATGATTTGAACAACCACTATCTACAAATCATACATCATTTGGCTTGTGATCTGTATTAATGCAAGACATAAAGAGATAATTCTCTTTCTCATTTTCTTTTGCTGCAAAGTTTATGTTCTGGTATTTATATTAACAATTAGCCTTTATATGTTTGTAGCGCTGACAATGATGATATTGAATGTCATTTTTTGTGTTACTTTTCTCATTGGACTGCCTATGCCCATCATTCCTTCTTCTGCCTCTTTCGTAGACACGACCTCGACCACTACGAAATTCTCTTCTTTCTCGATCTCTGCTTGCTGGACCATTGTTCTCACCATATTTTGTTGTTTCTTCCTTCACCTGAAATGCTTTATTTTCATTCTTTTCAATAGATCGTTTGGGTCTCGTCTCATGGGCTTGAAGAGATCCCATCAGATCATCAAAGGAAAAAAATGGATAGATTCTTAGACTCTTCGATCTATAGCAACCACCACATGATCAAATTTTGGAGTCAAGCTTCGAAGTATATTTTCTAGAATCGTTTGATTAGAAACTTTCTCGCCACATGATCGAATTCTGCTGACAATTGCCAATGTTTTGGACAAGAAATCAACAATCGATTCTCTATTTTTCATCATCAGGTTTTAAAGTAACGCCAAAGTGATTGCAATCTCACCACAATGACCTTTGAATCACCTTGAAACTCCTTCTGCAGAATGGACCAAGGTTACTTTGACGTGGTTGCTGCTGTGATCCGTGAAAAGTGGCTACTCATGAACTGACTGCTGGATAAAAACCAGTCCTTTAGCATCTTTTTTCTTACTATTTCGAAGTCTATTTTCTTCTTCAGGATTTGCGAATTCTCATTCTACCAAGTCCCAAATATCTTGAGAATTGAGTATTACTTTCATACGGATAATTCAAAAGTTGTAGTTTTCTCACTTGAAGACGGAATGAGTGGTTGTGCCATACCAAATGCATTTTCATTACTTTCCATTGCTCTAATACCAAATATGTCGGAGCAAATAGGCAGGAAAAATTTAAGAAGAAACAGAGGCTCAAAGGTTAACAAAATTGTATGCTGAAGTCTTTTCTATTTTTCAGTATGTGAAATCACTGGAAAGTACAACTTTATATAGACTTAAAAATAACAAACTACTAAGTCACTAAATGACCACTACTTCCATTAACTAAACAACTAATTACTAACCAAAACACAACTAGAAAGTACTGCACCATGATCAACATATTTGCTAACAACTAGCCCTAGAATATAGGACACTACTAACAATCTTAATTGATTAGGTCATACTTTGAATCAGTCTTCAATAATTTTTTCTATTTCAGATTTTTTTTGAAGTCGTGAATATGAAGCATGATTCAACTTAGAACGACATAGTTACTTTATCATCATTCATTATATTAAATATACTTCACTTTGAATGAACTTAATAGTAACTTACGATAAATTGTTTATAAAGAATCTTTCTCTTGTATAATATAGTTTGAATATTTAATTAAGCTATATTTATCTTGTTAATCTAACATCTATTATCCACATGTTGCAGGGCAAATTTGGATTCTCTAACTTGCCTGAGCAAAATACAGAAGATATTAGATCTTAACATGAGGATATTCCACAGTTTAGTGATGAAATGATATGGAGTTTCAATCACTTGCTATTGCATTTAAATTTTATCTTGATTATGCTCATTGTAGTGATTTTTGTGTCCACAAAATTGAATCACTAGATCAAGAAAAGATAAATCAATAATAGGTCAAGAATTTATTTGTTCAAAAGAAGAATTTTGCTAAAAAACACACGAGAAAAATATACAAAGAGATGAAACTAGAGAAGGGTGTAAAGTGTTGATACATTTGTCGAAGAAATAAGAGGAAAAGTGGGTTGTTGCTAAGCTGATCTCAACCCATAATCATGAACTTGCTTCTCCACATAGCCAAAAATTCTTGCGATTGAAAAGAAAAAAGTCAGAAGCTCAAAAATTTTTTATTGATCCATTAGATAATTCAGGTGTTCGTCCTAGTAAAATTGCATAAGTATTAATTACTCAAGCAAGGGGTGTAGAAAAAATCTCTATTACTGGACAAGACATTCAAAATTATCTAAGTACTAAAAAGGCTAATGAACCTTGAGAAAGGAGATGTACAATTGATGTTGAAGTACTTTCAAAAGCATCAATATGAAAATTCAGGCTTCTTTAACACAAATGGATGTAGAAGGCCATTTCGCTAAATTTTTTTGGGTAGATGCTATGTCTAGGATAGCTTATAAAATTTTTGACGGTGTTGTCATTTTTTACCATACATACTTGACAAATAGATATAAGATGTTTTTGTTCTATTTATCGGAGTTAATAACCATTACCAATCCATTTTATTTGGCTGTGCTCTTCTCTGGAATGAAACTCAAGAAACTTTTGAGTGGTTACTTCGTACTCAGCAAGAGACAATGTTTGGTGTTTTGTCTCGTCCAATTATCATGGGTAAGGATGCTACCATAACAAATGCATTTGCAAATGTGTTTTCAAATTGTGCACACCACTTTCGCATGTGGCACATTGAGAAGAAAATTTCTAAATATTTAAATCACGTCTTTCATAGCTTTGATGATTTCAAAACTAAATTTGGTAAGTGTATACATGGTATGACAGTGCCTGAGGAATTTTAAGCTGCATGGATTGATATTATAAAAACCTACAATTTGAAAGAAAATATTTGATTGCAAAGATATATGCAATTTGTGAAAAATGAATTTCAGCGTATGTGAGTAGGAATGTCAACAACTCAAAGAGGTGAAAGTATGAACAATTTTTTAAAGGATTATCTTAACTCTAGTAAATTGACAGTGTATTTGTAACACAATATGATAAAGCTATTGATGCTAGGTATCATAAAATAAGGGAAAAGGGAATATAAGATAAAACATTCAAATTCTATATTGAAGACTTTATATCCAATGGAGGATGAAGCAGCAAAGGTATATACTAGAAGAATATTTCAAAAGTTACAAGAATAATTTATTCAATCTCAAGTTTTATTTCAGAAAAGATTGAGGTTCGAAATGGAAATACATATCTATAAAGTTAATTTGTTTTAAAAATAACTCTTACAAACACGATTAGATTGAACCTCATACTGAAAGGTGCTACTTGTTCTTGTCGTAAGTTTGAGTTCATGGGAATCTAATGTAGGCATGTGCTTATGATATTTATAAAGAAATAAATTTACTCACTTTCATCCCGTTCTCTATTGAATCTATGGACAATGTATGCAACCAAACAATAAGTTAATGACATTTCAAATTATAAATCACAAGTGAATAATTTGAAGCCTTCCTCTATATGATTGAACAATATTATGAAATCAACTTCAACAGATTTAATTACATACGTTTCTTCTGTTAACACCCCAACAAATAAATCAAACAAAGTAGTACTAGGAAGATTAGGATTATCCAATGTCATAGAAAAATGATTAGCTAAAGCTCTCTCCATGAATTCATGAGCTAGAATTGAAGAAAAATAATAACTAGACAACATAATAACAATCATACACTAATAGAATACTTTATTGAAATTACTAGTGTGTCAGATTCACTATTCCCAGGGACGGACCTACATATAGCGTTGTGGGTGCTCGAGCACCCATTGACCTCGACGTAAAGTTTAGGTAGGTAAGCAAGAATGTTAAGAAAAAAAATATAAAATATTAGTCAGCACCCATAACATTAAATCTGTTATGGCGCATTGGTTGATAGTTCGGTGCTTAAGTCTCTTGTTTTGGACAGACGATGGATCGATTTCCATCTAAGGTCCCTTTTTAAATTATTTTTCTTCTCAGTTCTCATTGGTGCTTAGTTTGCCTAATTCTAGTTTCTCTTGACCTTTTTTTTTTCTTTTATGATTTTCCTTTATCTAATTTAATTTTAGATAAATGAAAAGAAAAATATAAAATTATAAATTTATTGTGGCAAAAAAAAAAAGGAGTAAGAACCTTTTAAAAGATTTCAATAAATTACCACTCATGAAGGCCTGAATAGCTCTAAATTATTATTATTTTTAAATAAAATAAGCAAAATATACCTATGAGTGAGTTTTCTCGTTCATGAATTACATCACAAATGAATATCATAATATAATGACGTCATTTTTTTATAATGTTCTTTAATTTTCCATACAAAGGGTGATACTAATTGTAATTCTTTCATTACCTTGTTTTTACTAATAGAAAAAAACCATTCCAATCAATTAATTCTACATGTATGAAATTACATGATACGGAATTGGTAGTAAATTTATGTCAAAACAAAAAAGTTAAGCACCCATTGTCGTAAAATTCTGGATCCGCCACTGACCATTTCAAATGGTAGAATGATATTAATGTATATAATATTATTACGTATAGAATATACCTTTGCAACATTGATTTCAGTTACCTGTTCTTCAACATCAATAACAAATCGATCAATATTTTGATCATGAATTGAAAAATCCATGTGTATGGTGAAATAGGTTGTTGAAAGAATTGGTTAGAAGTGAATTGTGGATCAACATTATCTTTCTCTACAAAATCATCCACCATATATGGCATAGAAATGCATTCTTCATGAATCAAAAACTCAGTATAACACAAAATGAAAAGGTAAAAAAAAAAAAGGAAAAACAATATCTTTTTACTTTTGTTATATATCGCGCCAACAACTTTCATCAACTCAAAATAATTTTGTTTTATTAACTCCCCAAGATAACCAACTTGTTTCTCAACCTATATTCAAATTACATGTTTCAAAGAATTAATAATAAATAATCAATGTATAAAACAAATGATTGTAATACTTGCATGACCCTTCAAGTATTGCTTCAAACCTTCTAATTGTGAATTGTCAAAATTTACTTTTCGAATATCTGAATTATCAGGAACATCAGATACATTGCTAGCTGTTGACGTTGATAAATCCAAAGTTTTAGATGATTGATTTGGTTGCTCATCTGGTTGTGTGGCTTTGGAAACATTATATTTATGTGGATGTATGACCTTTCTTCTCTTCAATCGTGGACAATTTCTGTGCTAGAGACTCGTATTGATCTCCTTAACAATTGATCGGGAGGTTTATGAGAAGTCTTCAAATCAAGAAATCTCTTGTGGCTGCTTAACCTCAGGATTAACATTTGATGGGGCAGCTTCAGTTGGAGATACGTGACTGATATGAGGTAAATCAAGTGATGTGATTTCCTCGGCAATTGGCTGAATATTGGCACAATTTTTCTGTAAAACAAAATTTTGAATCATGATTAGAAGCAACAAAAAATGTATCGAGAACTATAAAAAAAAGAAAGTAAAAAGTTGTTGTATATTAATTACCTCCGTAAAAATGCTCTCCATAAACATCTCAAATTTGGACTTTTCAGCCACAACTTTTCAATTGCATATCCTTGGAATAACATTTCGTTCTTTAACAACTATGTCATTATCTAGCATAAACACACATTCATATACCCATACATTGAGTGCGTATGGAATACCATTTAAGCGATACATTTGTTTCTCAGATTTAAACTATTGTCTAAGTGAATCATTAACCTTACGAAGGCCCGTTGTCCCCATGAAAACTGATGATAACTGTTGTCTTCAATCATTAAGAAATCTTCAATTGGAACTGCTGTAGTACCAAGTTGAGATAATACAAAAGTATAAATGAAGTACATGATGACCATCTGAAGGGCATCATCTATGTTATCCCAACCACCCATTAAGAATCGATCTACCACATGCTGTTTGTTTACATTATAATCAGGCCCAGAAAAATACCTCTAAACTAGCCTACTTCTTTTTGAAATTGGATATGTAAAATATGTACTATTTTCTTTACATTTCAAATCAGTAATAATCGCAAATTCTTTTATACTAGAATTCAAGATATTTCCTTTAGCATGGCGAATGTGAAGTTCTACGACTGGATTGTCCTGCTCCACTTTTAAATGAAATAAACACTTGGTGATCTGACCTTGATAGTTGCATTTAGAAATATTCAGATATGGACCAAATATAGTATTCTTGAATAATTGGATACTCTCATCCCCTATTGACAACGCTAAGTCACTTGTGAAATTTGTATTGTAAGTAGAGCCAAATTTAAAGGGGTGTTTTGGAATCTGTTCAACTACATAATTCATATTCTGCAATTCAAAAAAATGATGTTGATACTTAATATAAACAATAAGTTTTAAGAGGATACATAAAAATGTAAAAAATGTTCTTGATTCATAATTCTAATGGCAGGGGCAATCTTTCTACCCCTTTCTTGGGTGTTTTGCATGTGCCTCCTTTATAGCTTTTGACTTCTTGAAACTTCGCTTACCCATTGTTAGAAGATAATGCAAGTTCTTAGACCTGTTTTCTTCCCTGTTAGGATCTTCACAATGAAAGATTCAATTAGTGTTGGGTGTGACTATTTGGGCAATCCCAATACTAAAAGACGAATGATCCATGAAGTATTAGAAAATATAAAAAAACGAAAAAAATTGAAGATGAAGAGACTACCTATTTCAAACTATGAAATCGGTTAAAAGGAGAGAGAATCAGTTTGAAATTCAAAATTGGATGAATATGTTGAGGATATGGCGGAGAAAATTTTGGAGTGAAAATCATGGGTTGTGAACAAGTAAATTTATGGGTGAACAACTAAGGTTTGGACTTCTTCAAGAATAATGTATCCGGTAGTTTAATTTTGTGGGAAAAATAGGATTTTTTTCTTAATTTTTTAAAATAGAGGGGAAAATTGAGAATATGTTAATTAAGGTAGTGTATTATAGTAATAAGCCATTATTAATTGAGAAACTTTCACATATAGAAAAACATAAAAATTATATTTGTATGTTATAGCTTATGATTTGCATAATTGCGCTCCATAACAAATTTTGTGTTTGCTATGGAGCTTTTGATCTGTATAATTCACTAGATACATCCAATTTTATACAAATTATTCAGTTTTGTATAAATTCATTTGTACATTGTAATTTGTATAATAAGATCTACATTTGTATGATTATAAGTTTATAAGACAAAAATATATGTATTTGTATTTGTATATACACTTCTCTCGCTTTATATAAACACAAACACATTTTATACATTTGTATACCGAATGGGTAATTGTATACCGAAAATGACTTATTGTATACCAAACCAGATGACAAAAAATGAGATGTTTGCTGCGAATTACAAATAAAATAAATTATGTCTATAACATTTAATTTGAATTAAGAAAATTTCTATTCAATACAATTTTGTCTTATTAATTTTACAGGATTAACACGCTAAATCTACATTTTACCCGTGATATATGAATAGTTAGTTTATATATCTATTTTTAGGGATGTCAATGGGGCGGGGCAAACGTAAAGTGGGGCGAGTAATAGTGTTTATGGGGCAGTGGGGGTTAGTATTTTTGCGGGGCGGGGCGGGGCGGGGTACAAAATATTTTAAAAGAAAAATATTTGGGGCTGGGCGGGTATGGGTTAGTGTTTCTTTTGCTTTTGAACTTAAACTAAATTAAAATTGGGCTTACAGCAATAGACGAAACGCAATGGAGTGAAACAAAGAAAAAGCTCTGCCTCTCGGCTCTCTCTCGCTTATAAATACCATAGAAAGACGAGGTTTTCTATTACCTTTTCCTATGTTGATTCTTTGAAATGCACTACTCTCCATATTACAGTTGATTCTGATCCAAAAGATCGATTTATTGTTCGGCTGAAAGAGTCACTATCCATAAAGTAGCTTCAACGTTCGCTAAGTAAGTTTTCTCGAATAGTCTATTTTCTATTCTGGTTAACTCTAGTTTCACATAATATAATGCAGTTGATTTAGTTAAGTATTTGAGCTTGCTGGCGAGATATTATTTTTATTTGTTGAGTTTTACTATTTTTGGTCGATTAAGTTGAGTATTTGAGCTTGACAACAAGTGTATAATCCAAATTGATTATTTGAATTTTTAAAGCAGTGAGTGTTGAAACTGTTTCAATCCACGAATTTGTATGACTTTTAATGGCTAATTCTTGTATGAATTTATCTAGAATTGGTCATTTTTGTTCGTGTCTTGTACAATATATTGTTACTCGATCTTGATTCTGTAAAATCTATGTAAATCTACTATATATATTTTGATCGGAATTGATTTCGTATGTTTTGTTTCTTTTCACTGATTTTCTTATAGTAATAATAATAATAATTTGTTTATATCTCCTTAATGTCTTCTTTTGTTGATTTTCTTACAGTAAACTGATGGAGTCTCAAGACAAACAAAATCCAACTTATTCATCCTCTAATAATTGTCCCTATTGAGAATGAAAGTCAAATGCCTTCACAAACAAATGAAGAAATTAATGAAGTTAATGAAATCGAGCAAAGAAGATTTACTTCTAAAGCTTGACAACATTTTTAAACCACTGAAGATTGATGGTGTCCGTTTTAGTGTTTGTAGGTATTGTAATGCTCGTATCAAGTCGACTAGAAATTGTGGGACAACATCTCTGTTAGAACATTTTCGTAGATGTCCCAAAAAGCCAACTAACTTGATAATTGAGGGTGGTTCAGGAGTGAATGATGGAAGCCAACAACAATACTTTGATCAAGACGTTTCAAGAAGAGAACTTGCTCATGCCATCATTTTGCATTCCACTGTTCATAGTTGATCACGTGGGATTCAAAAGTTTGTGATTAGTAGTGCCTTGGAGAGTCTTTCGATTTTGTTGAATGTGATTAGTAGTCTTTTGTTGTTGTAACATCCAAGAATGTGATTAGCAATCTCTTGTAATTGAAACCTCAATTCTTGAAGTTAAAAAATTTCTTGAATTTCATATGTGGAGTTGGATGGAATAAAATATATATTCAGAATCAGTTTTGGTGTTTCAACTTGTCTAAGCATATAGTTTGTGCAAATTTTTTTTTTTTTTACAAGTATAACAATGTGAATTTTAGTGTTTTTAATGATTTTTAGTGAACTTGGTGAATGAATATAACTTCCGCCTTGTAGTGGATAGAAACTGCTCAAAAGACCAGCATCAAGATAATATAATACTCCCTCCGTTTCACAAAGAATGACCTAGTTTGACTTGGCACGGAATTTAAGAGTATAAAGAAGACTTTTGAATCTTGTGGTCCTAAATTAAAGTTAGATCATCAAATGTACAAAATTGTACTTTAATCTTGTGGCCTTAAATATGTCACGTGGAAAGTTGTTACCAAAAAAAGAAAGAGGTCATTCTTTTTGTAACATAATAAAAAGGAAAGGAGGTCATTCTTTTTTAAACGGAGGGAGTATTAACATTTGAAAGACACCACCTTTGAAATCTGTATCATAGCTATTTAAATAACACACTGCCTTCAACAAAAGAATTAATCATTGTCAGTTGGGGCGGGGCAGGAAGGGCTCATGTGGAGCGGGGCGGGACAAGAAGAAAAAAGAATTGTGCTATGCGAGGCGGAGGGGTAAAGACTTTGCGGGTAAAACCCGCACCCGCCCCACCCCTCCATTTGCCATCCCTACCTATTTTCATCTCTATGAAGAGTTGATTGTGCAATTTCGGTCCACCACATACAATACAAACAAATACATGCTCGACAAAAGAAAGGATAATCTCGATAGAAAAATAATAGTATCGAAATTAGAAATTTACGAAAATTAATATATAATCGATATACTTTATATTATTTTTTATACATACAATATAATTTTTTACGAATGATATTTAACTGACAATATGACAAGAACATAGAACGATCAATGATATTTTTGTGAAATCATAAGAAGACAAGAAGAAAGCTCCCTAGGTTTAGAGAACATGACCATGTGGTCTGCATTGTGAATCATGTGGACCTCGTCTGGTGGATTATTGTTAATCAACCACCTTTGAAATTGTTGTTCCTTGAGCACATTGTTATTTTCACATACAAGGTAAACACGATGAACACTACCATATTTCTCTTTTGAAAGTGTAGTGTTTTTCAATAGGATTGACTCATCGAACAATGATACGGGTCTCACCAAATATGTTGCGAGAGTTAAGTCCTATAGAGTCCCAAAGACAACAATTATTGAGTTTTTTTATCATAATTTATCAAAAAAGTTGGTTGAATCATTTGTCATATTAGATTAATTAAATATATCATGACAATGCAAATTAAAGCGAATTATTTGGGTATGATAAGGACATATATTAAATTATTATTATCCTTTTGATTGTTTTCAAACTATTATTATTAAAAAATATATACTCTAGTAGTTAGGAACTCATTAAATGAAGAGTCTTAAATTTTGGATATTTCACCTATTTGAAAATAATGAAAAAAATCTCGACAATTCAATTAATATGTACTAGAGGAAGTATAGTTTATGATTAGGAAGTAGAATTCTAATACCCTAGTACAATAGATATATTGACATTGAGCTATATAAGAACCATCGTCCATCTATGTGTGTGAATTACATGAAAAAAATAAAATAAAGTATTGTATTTTTACACTCAATGTTGTTCTATAATTTGTTTCAAAGGTCTATGTACATTTTACTTTCTTTAGATTTTACTTTTGTAATTTCATTGAATATATTATTGTGACTGTACGGTGGATAAGATATTCAACAACTATAGGTAAAACTAACACACAAAAAGATGTAAAATTTGAAAGTTGGGGAAATTAAGTGTATAGTAATTTTTTTTTTGGTTGAAAAAAAAGAGTTTATAGTTTATACATAGTCACCTCAGGAGGGGAGAGTTGATAAAAGTTGGTTGCTAAGACTTTAGGGCCTAACACGAGAGAGGTTGGTCCTTTCTCATGTCCGTTGTTGTACAAAAATTTAGTATCCATATGTGATTCCACTTGTTGATTATACTGTCAGATTGCAAACAAAAACAATGATTACTAATATTTTGTATATTAGCAATATAATAGTAGTAATACATGTATACATAGAAAGAGTTAAAATTGTCTTTGAACTATATGGAAAAAATCACATATATCCTTCGTTATTTAAATAAAAAAAATATCCTTTTTGTTATCTCAGAGTCTACAAATATTCTTAAGAGTAATAATCCAAATATTTAGTGATGTAATAAGCCACATCTAACTAATAATCCCTTCACATAAATAATCAATTAGGATTCCCACTAAATGATGGTTCATTTAATTCTGACACAATTTATAACCCACCCAAATCCATTCTTGCTCAGTTATAGGAGACTATTTATAAAAAAAATATTAGATTTATCGCTAATTTCAATTTTATAAAGTGTTTAATGCATCATCATCATTATTAGAGAATATGAAACTAACTATGTAGTTTATCGGTAATCCTCATCTAATCCTTGACTAAATAGGTCCTAGATAATTGATTTTTTTAAATAATTTATCGCTATTCATAGCTAAATGAGATTAATATGAAATTTTTTATTGTTTAGCTACAAAATCCTGTCCGGAGCTAATTCCTTATTTTTGTGTAGTGTAAGCATATAGAAATTAAATTCATTTGAGCAAACCTGTTGGCCAAGGGCTACAATATTGAGGTCAGGACCAGGCATGAAAGCTGTGACAAACACAGCCACAACAATCTTTTGAGGGAACTTTTCCATGGCAAGAGCTATATTGATGCCACCCATGCTATGTCCCACTAAAACAACTCTTTCTTGTTGTGGCAATGAATTCATAAATTCCATTAATGGTTCATTGTAATCAGCCATTGAATTAAGATCATCAACATGTTTTTGATTAATTCCAGAGGCAGCCATGTCAAGAACACTAACTTTGTGTCCTTCACTTCTTAGAATTGTCACAACTTTGTACCAACACCATGCACCATGACAAGCTCCATGAACTAGTACAAAGTGACTTTTATCACCCTTTTCCATTTCCCCTCTTTTTCTTGAAGAATTGTTTAGATAACACTTTTCTAATTAATAATATTGAAGGAATTTAGAGTGAATAAAATGATTTTACTTGGCTATAAATTATTTAGAAGGAATAGTTGCTCTTTTAGTCCCTTGATTCTTTATGAATTTTGAATTTGGTCCTTGTCATATCCCAATATTCAGATTTAACCTTTAATTGACGCGTATTATATTGCTCACTTTACATATAAATTATATTACATTTTGATTATTTCTAGAACAATTTTACACTCAAGAGTGACCATACAAGTTTAATACGTTTTGTATTTTAAATTTTAAAAATTTAATATGGAGGTTAATATATATATATATATATATATATATATATATATATATATATATATATATATATATATATATATATATAAATATTGTTTAGTTTTGAGATCTTAAACCTGTCATGTAAAAAGATGGATTAAAAAATAAAAAAAAATATTTTTTTAGAAATTAAATTAAAAAATAGATAAAATAAACAAATTAAAATAAAGGAAGTAAAACACATGAATAATTAGATATAATTAACACCCAATTTCTTTCTATTTATGTGACAACATTACTACTTTAACCAAGTGTTCTTTAAATATTTTGAAATACAACTAATTGTTATATATATATATATATATATATGCCTTAAAAAAAAGTAGTTGTGTAATTTTAAAATATGTAAATTATTATTTTTCAAAAGATATCCATGTGCAAATTAATATCGAAATTGAAATATGTTGGCCCTTCTACTCCAAACCTTGCCACGAATAAAATGTGAAACGGAGAGTAATTCATTTAACTTGTGAAGATTCATGAGTAAAAAGATCACAAATGCACAATTCACTTCATTGTATATATACTTAAATAAACACTAACAAGAATGAAAATAAACATTTATCAAAATTTAAAAGATACTCAATACAATTTTTTTTATTTATTCTTATCCACATTTAGGCAATCACATCAATTTGATTAAAAAAAAATGGATGACATGACATGAAAAGAGATTAAGCAAGAAACCAATATTTTGATGCGTCCAACGATTATAATCCATTCATATTGTATCTCTAAACAGATATGTTGTCTCTTGTCCTTGATTTGTCAAATATCATTTATTCTAGATTTTACTCACTTGGAAATAATCGACATTTTAGATACTATTTTTTTCTGTATTCTGCCGTACGTTAATCCACATAGTGAATTAGAATGCAACAAATACTTAAAAGGGAGAACTATTTTACTTTTTAAGTATTTTAATTTAATTGGTTATAAATTTTTAAGAAATAAATAGTGATTTTTAAATTTTATAATCTTAAATTAAATGTATATGTAGATTGTAGTACTTTAATTAAGGCATGTTTGATGTGATGGTGTTACAAACCAATCTGTCGGGCCATATCCAGTGGCGTAAGCAGAATTTTTAGTAAGCGATGTTAGATATTTATAAAAGAAAAGTTAAAAATTTAACTACCGAGTTTTAAAGTAAGTTACATCCTTGTCTCATTGGCTTAGATTAGTTTTAAACCATGAGTTCAATACTAACTAACAAACACACATATATATTTTGCAAAAGAAATGCTTACAAACCACATTTTTGTTATATTTTGCATAAGAAATGCTTACAAACCACATTTTTGTTGTATTTTGCAAAAGAAAAGCTTCAAGATGAGGTTTGAACCCCCAGTCTTTAAAGCTCCTTCACATCGATCATCAAAAACTATAATGATATTTTAGCTTCTTCCTAATTTTCCACACCTAAAACTAATTAAAATTGACTATTTCTAAGTTTCATTGGTAAAATCATTCAACACTTGTATCAATCCACAACTAGACAAACAAGGAAACTTCCAATATGCAATATTTTCGAAGTTCAACAATTTTAGGTTCCAGCTTGCTATATATAAATAGTCCAGCCACTACCTATAATTTTAATGAAAAATATATGTTGTTTTTATCATCGTATACAAAATAAGGGTATTCATCGTTCGGTTTGGATCTATTTTAATTCCCTCTAAAAGAAAATCGAACTGATAAATTACGTAATCAATAATTAAGTTGGTATTCCTAGCTTTAGATTTTTGTAGGTTTTATTTTTTAATTTTTTTTTAGATATGACATGCTATACTTCCAAGCACATATATAGTAGAGTACGTGGCTATGTAATCAAGTTATATATGTACCTTCCTCAATAAAATCATGCCTATTGTCAAATTTGTTTAGCTATGTTCAACAAACTAAATAAAACTTCTTATAATGAAGTTTTTTGAGCAACAAATTAATGAGTTATGATTTATCAAAAGACATTTTGATGATAATTTAAATTAAATAATGATTAAAGATTAGGTGATTCAAAGATGAATTATCTTAACCATGAAATTGATGTTTAGACACATCAAAATCACTAGTCTACAAGTGAACATGCAATTGGCTACAAACTTTATATGGGAATCTGAATTCACATATCAGACTCAAAATTGCATTTGAATTATGTGAAATAGATCACTATATCTTTTACATTTTGGGATTAAAAATGTCCTTGTCGTTATCCTAAGAGACTATAAATATCCTCAAGAGTTAACACCCGAAATTTATAGTGATGTGGCAAGCCACCTAAGACTAATCCCACCACCTAAGCGTTGCTAACTAGAATTAACTTTAAAAAAACTAGACCTTTTGAACACAAAAGTCGTCATGAAATTTCAGAATATCGCCACTAAAGGTTTTAACTTATTTTTAGCATTAAATTCCGAGTTTGTGTTTTTTCTTCATTATTTTAAAAAAATCACAAATAATATCGGTTAAGAAGGAGCTTTAAGAAATTGTAAGTTTTATTCTTACGTCATATATAAATGCGTAAAATGTACAATGATGCACTATGTCATAGGTGACTTGAATCGATAGGTAATTTTGATGATTTTTGTATTAATATTAGATGTTTTTCATATTGATAGTGCATGTTATTTATTTTAGAAAATTAGGTTGCACCAAAAATTGTTTATCATTTTTTTGGTTGAAAAATAAGTCTTACTAGCGAAGGGTTGTTTCAACTTTAGTCGCCACTAAAAATCACTCCAAATGTTTAGTGGTAATATTTTTAGATTTTGTGGCGACACTTTTCATCGCTAAAAGTGTAGTTCTTTTGTAGTAAATCTTAGTTGGCAACACTTAGGAGGAGGGATTAGTCCCATGTGGCTTGTCACATCACTAAAAATTTGGGTGGGTAACTCTTGAGGGCATATATTTGTGGTCTCCTGGAATAATGGGGGTATTTTTTATCCAAAAATGTGATAAAAGATATAAATGGTATATTTCGCATAGTTCAAGATACTTTTGATCCTTTTCTGTTCATATATTAACCGCTAGAAAGGGAACCATGAGCTGAGGAAAACTTTTCTTGTTGTTTCCATATTTGCTAGCTTGTCTTTTAACTACTTTGACAATACAATATTTTTCTAATCACTTTATTGTAAATATAGAATGACTCACAAACTTGATTAATATGTACTTTTGTAAAGAAACACACTGATTGTGAGTTTGATTGTTTCGAATTAACTTTTTAGGGTGGGATGATTATGAGAATGTACGAGGGTTAGGATTAAGTTATAATTCAGGAATAATTAAGCCATGTTGGTTTAATCTTTTATCATATTGTTATCTGTAGATGTAGAACAAGTCAAGATTCATAAGAAAGGGAAGACCCAAGTTTAATAGAGCTTCCAAGAGGGAATGAGAAAGAGTTGGGGCATTCACTGGTCCACTTCCTAAATTGTTTGTTTGGTTTTCCTGATTGTGAGTTTGATTGTTTCGAATTCGTTTTTTAGAGCATACTCAATAATACATGTACAATGGATGCTACTTTTGTTGCAGCTTCGAAGTACATTATTCTTCAATCTGAAAAATGTTCATCTTAACTTTTGCCATTTAGATGATGTTGTGCAATTTGATAATTTGTTGTTCGATTTGGGGAGTGAATTTGTGAATTTTCATTTACACTTGCACTAAATAAAGTAGAGGCATTAAGAAATGTTTAACTAATTCAGTATTTCAATGATTAAAGATGATTTAAAACATAAGGTTAGTGTGATTAATTAGTTGTGCTTTTCTAATTGCTTGTTGGACGCTCAATTTGATACTATTCTGTTGCTGGAAAATTGTTTGTGATTTTACTGACGCCGCTACGCGCTATGTCTCTTAGGAGGAGGTTTTCAAACTACAAAAGTTTCCAGCAAGGGACTTGAGTTGGACATTAATTTCTGCTTCTTTTGGTATTTTTGTCATTGAACTCAATTTCTGGTTCATCTTTTTATCTGTTATAGTTTTGGGGGGGGGGGTCGATCGGCTGGTGTGAATTCTGAATTTAAAGTATAATGATTGTTAAATAATACTCTATTCTGTTAGTCGGTTAGTTATTCAATGTGTACAGTCAGAGTAGTTAGTTACAAGTTACAGTTGTCATCAACTATACTAGAAGTAAGTAGTTGGTACCAACATCACGCATATATAGGACCTTGTATTGATACATTCATGTACATTGATTAGTGAGAATCACAATCTTTTTTCTCCGCTTCACTGATATACTTTCTTCTTCATTTTGAGTTGATGAATGATGAATGATGAATGATGAATGATGAGTGATGAAGGATGAAGATTACTGAAGCTTTGATAGAGAGCTTGTGTAGGTGACCTGAAGCCTATTCTTCTCACTTCACTTCCAACTTCCTTTTCTGTTCGATTTCTCTCCAAATAAGAGTGCAATTGCACTTGATTGTCTTTCCTTAATTTCGTCTTCTTCTTCAATTTGAAGTCTCTTGAATTCGAGATCTGCTAGGATGGCGATTGGAAATGATTAAATTGAGCATGCTGGTGCTTCAATGCGATCTCACACTGTGGTTTCAAACACAATCGCAATTGATCAGCATCATCCATTGTTTCTTCAACCCAGTGATACTTCAGGTAGATCCTTGATCTCAGTTAAGCTCATTGGTTCTGAAAATTATGCATTATGGAGTATTCTATGAAAATCAGTATGTTATGTAAGAGCAAATTGGGGCTTGTTGATGATCATTCTAGATACACTTGGATTTTCTTTCTACCTACTAAAGTCGATGTAATTGCTGCCCTAAGAGGTTTTCTGTTTATGGTAAAAAATCTGTATGATGTCTTTGTGAAATATCTTAGAACTGATAATGGTTGTGATTTTTTCAACTCTTCTATTGTTGAGTTAATTCATTCCTTAGGCATTATTCATCAAAGTTCTTGTGCCTACACCCCTCAGCAAAATGGGGTTTTTGAGAAAAGACATACAAATTTTGAATATTGCTAGAGCCCTTAGGTTTCAAGCATCTGTACCCTTTAGATTCCGGGGTCAGTGTGTCTCCATAGCTGTGTATTTGATAAATAAATTACTTAGTGATGTGTTGTCTGATCAAACACCTTTTATTGTGTTACATAAAACACCTCCCAAGTATGATCATCTCAAGGTATTTGGGTGTCTTGGATATGTGAGTGTCTAGCCAAAAGTTGATAAGTTTTCTCCCAGGGTTGTCTCTGCAGTATTTCTTGGCTACTCTATGACACAAAAGGGTATAAAATGTTTCTTATTCACTCTAAAATGTTCACTATTAGCAGGGATGTTCAATTCCAAGAAGAAGTGTTTCCCTTTCGACTATGGTTACTCCTCTTTCATCTCTATTTCCAGTGCTACCACAAACAATTGATACAACCCCTACCAACAGCAGAACTGTCTCTATTCCTAGTAATGAGGTCACTTCCACTTGTCCAGCTGATCAGTGTGACAATGGTCCCTCTCTATCTTGTGAAGTACTCCTAGTACTAGTATTCCTGAATTAGCTGGTAAGAGTGTCTGACCTCCAGAAGGAAGGAAATCTACTAGAACCATCAAATCACCTAATTGGCTACAAGATTATGTTACCAAGGGCAGAACTACAACCATCTGCTGCTATCCCATTACAGACTACATCAATTATGACAATCTTTCTCCTTTATTTGGAACAACCCTCAGTACCTATTCTAATATTCCAAAGCCCTCTACTTATAACAATGAGAAATGAAAAGTGGGTAGCATCCATGAAATCAGAAATTTCTGCATTAGAAGAGAACTACACTTGGAGTATAGTAGATCTTCCATCAGGAAAAAGTCCTACTGGCTGTAAATGGGTTTTCAAAGTGAAGTACATAACTTTAGGAGAGGTTGAGAAGTATAAAGCAAAGGCTGATAGCCAAAGGGTATAGCCAGCAAGAAGGGTTGGACTACACTTAAACATTTTCACCTGTAGCAAAAATGGTCACAGTAAGGTCCATCATTGCAATACCTGTGTCAAAAAATTGGTCCATTTTCCAAATGGATGTCCACACTGCCTTATTGCAAGGTGATATATTTGAGAATGTCTACATGGACATTCCACAAGGCTTGGCTACTCAGGTTGAGACTCATAAACTGTGCAAACTGCATAAATCCCTTTATGGACTTAAGCAGGCCCCTAGATAACGGAACAAAAAGCTTAGTGACACTTTACTTCTTCTTGGTTTCTGCCAAAGTCATTTTGATTATTCTCTCTTTACTAAACATGTTGGACCTGAGTTAGTGGTGGTTTTGTTTTATGTTGATGATCTATTGGTTACAGGAAGCAGTCCCTCTCTAATTCTACAAACTAGGAATGACTTAAAACTTAAGTTAAAGATGAAATACTTGGGTGAACTTAAGTTCTTTCTTGGCATTGAATTTTCCGGGTCCAGGAAGGGTTTGGTGATGTGTCAAAAGAAGTATGCCCTAGAGTTTATAGCTAAAATGGGGCTCAGTGGTTCTAAACCTGCTAGTTCTCCTCTAGACTCTTCTATCAAGCTCACTTCAGTTGAGTATGACTCTTTCATTCATAAGGAGAATCCAGACTATCAGATAGATATTTCTATACTGCCAGATATCAGTAAGTATCACAGGTTGGTGGGGAGATTACTATATCTCACTATGACAAGGATAGATATTGCTTTTGTGGTACAAGTCTTGAGTCTATTTATGGACAAACCAAAACACTCTCATATGGAAGCTGCTTTGAGGGTTGTCAGGTTCATCAAAGGGGCACCAGGATTCGACCTACTAATGCCAGCTAAATCATCTAGTACTTTGGAGGATTTCTGTGATTCAGATTGTGTAGGATATTTTCAAACTAGAAAATCAATTACAGGTTACCTAGTTAAGTTGAAGGTGCCTTGATTTCATGGAAGTCAAAGAAGCAAGACACCATCTCTAGAAGTTCAGCTGAGGCAGAATTTAGAAGTATGACATCAGTGGTAGCTGAATTAACATGCCTGACAGGGCTATTTAAAGAGCTTGGGATAAGTATTCATCAGCCAATACACCATCAATGTCACAGGAAAGTTGCCATTCAGATAGCTTCATGAAAGGACTAAACACATAGGCAGTCATTTTGTGAGAGACAAGATAAATGGTATGATTAAAACTCAACATGTTCCAACTAAAGAACAACTTGCTGATCTACACAAAAGCCTTGGAAAGCAACAACATTGTTATCTTTTGTCCAAGTGGGATTGAAGATATATTTCAACCATCAGCTTGAGGAAGGGTATTAAATAATAGTTTGTTATTAATTGTTAGTCAGTAGTTATTCTATGTGTACAGTCAGAGTAGTTAGTTACATGTTACAACCGTCATAAACTATAATAGAAGTAGTTGGCACCAACATCAGGTATATATAGGACCTTGTATTGATACATTCATGTACAATTGATCAATGAGAATCAGTCTTTTTTATCTGCTTCACTCATACTTTCTTCTTCATCTTGAGTTGAGAATGATGAAGGTTACTGAGGCTTTCAATGATCACTTACTATACAATTGGTTCATCCTATGTTGAAAAGTTGCAAACTAATTGAGTAATGATCTATTGCAACTTTGATTTATAAGAAAAAATAATTTGAAGAGAAGGGTGTGATGCAGAATATATATATGTGGCTATTAAATGCCAATTTTTTTAAAGCTTTCATTTACTAAATATTCATTTGGCTAAAATATGACTATTTAGTCTAAGAATTGTATAAAGATTATAAAGTAATTTTTGGTCCATATAAACAAATGTACAACCACAAAAGCTTAGCTACACAAGTATAATATTGCAAATACCAATTGAAAATTTAGAATTCCTTTGACAATAGCTAAAGAGGGAGTTTAATTGTCCTCGCCTTATTTATAAGAAAGAGTAAATACTTTCCTTCTTCTAGTAACCAAATGGTACCAAATCAGAAATTTCATCAAGTGTATCTGAAATTTTATTAAGGATCAATATTGAAGAGAGTATATGTATATATATACATACGGAAGTAATGAAGGATCGATATACTTCAAATTGTTTTTATATTGTATAATTTTTCACAAAGAATGTTCAACTGACTATATGTGACTACACCACTAATAAACAAGGTGAAAGATCAATGATACTTTTGTGAAATCATAACAAGACAAGAACAAAGCTCCCTAGGTTTAGAGAACATGACCATGTGGCCTGCATCATGAATCATGTGGACCTCATCTGGTGGATTATTGTTAATCAACCACCTTTGAAATTGTTGTTCCTTGAGCACATTGTCCTTTTCACATACAACATAAACACGATAAACACTACCATATTTCTCTTTTGAAAGTGCAGTGTTTGTCAATAGGACTGACTCATCGAAGAATGGTACGGGTCTTACCAAATATGTTGCAAGAGTTAAGTCCTGTAGAGTTCCATAGACAAAAATTATTGAATTTTTATCAAAAAGTAATTGAATTATGGGAAAAGACTGACTTTGAGAAAAAGGATCATCTATGTCATAGTTTGGTTATCTATGTCAATTCCATTGAGAAAAGGCTTATCTATGCCGTTATTAGTTAACTGAAAACTCATCCGATTTCGCAAAATCATTTTGTCCACATGACGAATGATGATTTGACCACGTCATTAGTTTAATTTAATATTTTAATTAGTCAAATTTTCCCAAACTATCATCCTAGAAATAATATAAAGTTAGGGAAAATAAGTTTATAATTTTTTTGGGTTGAAAAATAGCAAGCTTATAGTTGATGCATACTCACCTCAGGAGGGCAAAATTGATAATAGATGGTTGCTAAGACTTTAGGGCCTAAAACGACAGAGGTAGGGGCTTTATCCAGTCCGTTGTTGTACATAAATTCAGTATCCATAGGTGCTTCCACTTGTTGACTAAACTGTCAATTTGCAAACAAAAACAATGATTACTTTTTAGTATATTAGCAAATATAATAGTAATAATACATGTACACTCAATTACCTTGGAAATTCATGTTTTTCAATTTTGATCACTATATTTTTTTAAGATCAAAGAGAAACTTATTACATTGGAAATTTTGTCTATGGCACAAGCAGAATTAAAAGTATAAGATTATACACCAATAAAGTTATTTATAGATCGCCACGGATTAACAACATTAAAAACAAGGTTGTTAAGTGTAACGAACTACTCCGACCATTATTAGTAGACCAATTAATGCTGAAAGAAATTAGTCTAGAATTGTTTTGGATAGTGACTTCAATTTCTAGGCTAGGCCAGACAAAATCTGAGCAAGGTAACGTCTAGAGAAATCTAGGGTATTACTCCTAAGGTTGGGGGGGGGGTAACTTGATTTAATGACGGGAAAAGCCCTGTTTTGGGTAGAACGATCATGAGTTGGCTTGGGATTAAGATTTGTGTATAATATTGGTATTGCTAGGCCATCACTGTTTGATGTTGTTATTTGTTTTGACCAAGAACGATCAAGGCATTGATAAAGGGGAAAGCTTGAGTTCTTTAGACATCCCAAATGCTTGATTCAAGGTAGGTGATGGTTGTGTTTTTAAGTATGTTCATGTCTCTATTGCTTTATAATATTATTTGTGCGATGCATGTGAAGAAACTGAAGGCTAATGTGAAATGAACTATGTCGATAATCTCATGCAATGAATATGTTATTTACTTATAGTAGAAGTATGATTGTTCATTGTGATTATGATTGTGTGCTTCTTGTGAATGATGGTTGGTTTGGGTACCACGCTGGTACAAAATAGTAACGGTTGTCTCAAATACCACTCATGTATGAATCATTTATGGTTGGTCCGGAACTCCGGATACTGCACCAGTACACTAATAGTTTGTGTGTGAATTCCATGAGAGAACCAAATTTACATGTTGGTTCCATGGAGTAAACCAATTTTACTTTTTCATAATGTGATTATGGCATGTTTGTCCATGAGAGGATCAGGTATGTGTATTTTTGTGATCATGTGGGGCAGTTTTTATGCATTGGTTGATAAGGATATATATTATGACTTGGAGTCTGTTTCATGTTGTGACTGTTGATATATGTCTGCATTACTATACTGTAGTTGCCTGTTTACGTTCATGTTTTGGAAGTATGATCCTACCAATACACGACTGTTGTATATTGATATTGTACTTGTTTTTTTGTTTTTGAGTACAAGACATATTCAAGCGGCTGATACTAGACCTTAGTTGAGAGGCGTTTGACCTCCAAATTCAAGGGTGAGGTGGTCTTCCGGGCTATCATGGATTATTTCAGATTTCTTTTTCAATATTTTTGGACAAACATTTTAGACTATTAGGCTAATGTTTTCTAGTTTTCGGGGTTGTATCCCCACTAGTGAATATTTAGAGTTTTGGTGCTATCACATTCAGATTCTAGGGGTTAAATATTAGGATGATTTATTGCGTTTATGTGAGCTCAGTACTTTATTTATTTTTAAATGATTTCTTACTATTTTATATAGTAATTTGGTTTAGCTAAGTGTTAGATGAGTTAGGTTGGGTTACAATTGGTTCTCCCACCAGCGGATTTGTATGGGTGCCACTCACGGTGGGCGGCGATTGCGACATGAAGTTATGTATTAAGTACTTTACATATTGAATACGTTGACATTATTGTAATATTATTTTGTCCTATTAATGTTGTTGAGGTAATGGAGTTTTTGATGATTTGATAAATATAAGTTGAAGCATGGTTCACTGGAACAATGAACAAAGCTGGATAAATTCAAGAACATGCGAATAAAATGTGTAAAGACAAGTGTGCAGGGATGACAGAGTGTATAATGTTATTTACGAGATTAATCGTAAGGAGTCTGAGTGAAGAGTTGGAGTCAATAACAAAACTGATGAAGAAATAAGTTTGATTAAAGGAGGAGTCCAATTCAAAGAAGAACTCAAAGACAATAGAGGTCAAGTTATAGAAGAAGTGGCTTCTGACAAGGAGTCTGCTTGAAGTGAAACATTGTGATAGTTGTGTTTGGATAGAGGAAGAGAGTCAATAAAGATTTTGAACTATGTGCCAGGATAGCTACAGGACCAATCATCTCGATAAAAACTATGGAAGAAGGTCAATTTATGAAGGTAAGGGTTGACTTGAGTGCTCTCAGGAAGAATTCCAATTCCAAAAATGTTCTTGTGTATGTCTTAGGACCAAATGAGTAAAACAAGATCCCAAACTGTACCACTGCTAAACATATATGGGACACACTAATAAATGCTCATGAAGGAACAAATCAAGTCAGAAAATTTAGAGTGGCCATGTTGTTCACTGATTATTAAACATTCAAGACGAAGACTACACTCACACTCTAATCAATTTGTTCTCATCCCTAAGAAAGGTTCTCATTACTAAGGAATAGGTTGGCAAAGTTTTGAGGGTTCCTTCAAAGGTAAAATGGGATGTCAAAATTACTGTCATTAGGAAAGATAAAGATATCTCCATCGTGACATTTGATCAACTAGTAGGAAACCTCATAACTTATGAGATGAATATGAACAATTTGAGAAAAGAGAAAATATTTCATGACAAGTCACTAGCCATGAGAGTATCTGATGGTGAAGAAAGTGCTATTACAGTAGACGTACGCTACATTAGTGGAAAACTTCGATACCTAACTACTGAATGTCCAATCGCTAACAAATCTAGAAATAAGATCTCTGAATTAGCTAGCAAAAACAGCTTCAATACAGGTCAAAGAAACAGGTACAACAACTTGTTGCCAATTTGGAAAAAAGAAATCTTATTGACCCCTCTAATCATCGAAAAAGACCAAAGCTAATCTGGGTTTCTAAGACTAACCTTTGAAATTGTTTTACAGGTAAAAGTGAAAGGAAGCAAGCATTGGTACATAGACAGTTCTTGTTTGAGGCATAAGGTTGATGACAAACACAAATCCCTTTCATTTATTGCACTAAAGAAGTTAGTGTTTCATTCGCAGATGGAAGAAAGGTATAGTTGTAGGAGTTGGGAAGAGTGGATAATCTGAATCAAAAGCATTGGAAGAAGTATATCATGTAGATATACTAAATCTTAACATTTTGTTCAATAAATTAAATAGATCATAAATTTTCTGCTCCAGAACACCTAATCTAAATGGAGTAGTTGAGAGGGAAAAAGAGACTCTAGAAGACATGGCTATAAAAATGATGACAGCTAGTAATCTTGCAAATATATTTTGGGCTAAGGCCATGAGCACTGCTTGTTATATTATGAAAATATGCGTGTCTCGATCAATCTTAGAGAACACTCCCTATGAATTACTCAAAGGTAGAAAGCCTTATATCTCTCATTTTAGACATTTCATTGCAGCTGTTTTATACATTACAATGGAAAAGATAATTTGAGTAAATTTTGATGCAGGAAGTGATGAGGGAATCTCCTAGGGTACTCACCACATACTAAAGCCTATAGGGTACTAAAAAGATTAACCAACTGTTTTGAAGAAAGTATGCATTTTAATTTTTATGAAAATAGTAACATGATTGAGACTAACATAAAGGGCATTAATAATATTAAGGAGCATACTCATCAGGAGCAGGTTACACAAATAGTTGACAGGTCAAAATTGTTGGGTTATCCCACATCGGAAGTGGAAGGGGTTGGTGGTCAATTTATAAGTGTGAGGGAAAGCCTTAACCTTTGAGCTAGCTTTTGGGTTGAGAAGGCCCAAGATCACCCAACAAACTGGTATCAGAGCCAAGGTTTTATCTGAGTAGCTATGTGGTTGCAGCACAGTCTGAACTTCCACATCAGAAAAGATTTACTTTGATTTGCGATACTATATTTTTGGGGAAAACAATGGAAGCCAACACAAGTAGAATGGTTACTTTGAATGCTGTTAATTATGCCATTTGGAAGGGAAAAATGGAAGATCTGCTTTATGTTAAGAATTTTTACAAACCAGTATTTACCACTGTAAAGCCTGATAATAAAACAGATAAAGAGTGGAATCTGTTGCACAGACAGGTTTGTGGATTCATTAGGCAATGGGTCGACGATAATGTGTTGAACCATATTTCTGGGGAAACACATGCTCGAACCCTATGGGAGCATCTTGAAAGTTTGTATGCTCGGAAGACTGGCAACAACAAAATGTTCTTAATAAGCAGATGTTGAGTTTGAAGTATCATGATGGTTCTCCGATGACAGACCATCTGAATAATTTTCAGGGGATCATGAACCAATTATCTGCTATGGGCATCAAATTTGATGAAGAAATTCAAGGCTTACTTCTACTTGGTTCCCTACCAGACTCTTGGGAAACATTTAGAACGTCATTGTCAAATTCTGCTCCGGATGGTGTGATCTCTATGGATTCCGCCAAGAGTAGTGTCTTGAACGAAGAGATGAGAAGAAAAACTCAAGTTTCCTCTTCGTCGGATGTCCTGATAATTGGCCCCAGGGGGAGAAACAAAACTCGTAGTTCTCAGAATAGAGAACAAAATAAGAGCAAATCCAGAGGCAGACTTAAGGATATTGAGTGCTATCATTGTGGTATGAAAGGGCACACGAAGAAGTTCTGCAGGAAGTTGAAGAGGGAGAACAAAAACAAAGTGGAAACTAAAGAAGATGGCAATGAAAATTGCCTAGCCACCGTCACCACCGAAGATCTTGTTACCGTTCTTGATGCAAACATGATAAATATTGCTTGTGATGAGTCAAGCTGGGTTGTGGACACTGGTGCCACATCTCATGTGACATCAAGGAAGGATTTTTTCTCTTCCTATACTCCTGGTGATTTTGGAACCTTGAGTATGGGTAATGAGACTGTTTCTAGGGTGGTTGGTATTGGTACAATTTGTTTGGAAATTAGTGTTGGAACTAAACTAGTTTTGAATAATGTGAAACATGCTCCTGATGTTCGTCTGCACCTAATTTCTGTTGGTGTTTTAGATGATGAAGGATATGTTAGTACCAACGGTGATGAAAAATGGAAGCTCATCAAGGGTTCTTTGGTTGTGGCTCGTGGTAACAAACGTCGTGGTCTATACTGGACTACGACATCTGCTTGTGTTGATATGGTGAATGCGGTTGAGAGCGATAGCTCTTCAACTTTATGGCACAAGAGGCTTAGCCACATCAGCGAGAAAGGACTTAATATTCAAGCCAAGAAGAAATTATTGTCAAATTTCCAAAGTGCTAAATTAGAAAAGTGTGAGCACTGCTTGGCTGGTAAACAAAATAAAGTTTCCTTTAAGTCCTACCCTCCTTCGAGAAAGACAGAGTTGCTTGAGTTAGTGCACTCTGATTTATGTGGTCCAATGAAGACAAAGACATTGGGTGGTGCACTCTACTTTGTCACTTTCATTGATGATTGCTCGAGAAAACTTTGGGTCTATGTCTTGAAGACTAAAGACCAAGTGTTAGGTGTCTTCAAGCAGTTTCAGGCTTCAGTTGAAAGAGAAACTGGAAAGAAACTGAAATGCATTCGTACTGATAATGGTGGTGAATATTGTGGACCATTTGACGAATACTGCAAGCATCAAGGTATTAGACACCAGAAGACTCCTCCCAAGACTCCTCAGCTTAATGGTTTGGCTGAGAGGATGAACAGGACCTTGATGGAAAGAGTTAGATGTTTGCTTTCTGAAGCAAAGTTGCCAAACTCATTTTGGGGTGAGGCTTTATTGACCGCTGCACATGTTATTAATCTATCTCCTGTTGTTGCTTTGCAAAGTGATGTACCAAATAGTCTTTGGTTTGGAAAGGATGTTTCCTATGACCATTTGAGAGTATTTGGTTGCAAAGCTTTTGTACATGTGCCAAAAGATGAGAGGTCAAAGTTAGATGCTAAGACAAAGCAATGCATCTTCATTGGATATGGCCTAGATGAATTTGGTTACAGGCTATATGATCCAATTGAAAAGAAACTTGTGAGAAGCCGTGATATTATTTTCATGGAGAATCAAACAATTGAAGATATTGACAAAGCGGAAACGATAGAATCTACAAGTTTTGATGGTATAGTTCATCATGATGACGTTCCTCACACAAGTGTGTATGATGTTGTTGGGTTTGATAATCATGGTGACGCCCAGAATCATGTATCAAATCAACATGTTGATGTTGATTATAACAATGATATTGTTATTGATGATCCTGTTGCTCATGAAGTTGTGGACGAATCAAATATTCCGCTTCGGAGGTCCACAAGACAGCGGTTTCCTTCCTCCCGTTATTCATCCAATGAGTATGTGTTACTCACTGACGGAGGAGAACCTGAATGTTATGAGGAGGCCATGGAAGATGAGCACAAGGATCAATGGATTGAAGCCATGCAAGATGAGATGAAGTCTTTGCATGAGAACCACACTTATGAGTTGGTAAAATTGCCCAAGGGCATGAGAGCTTTGAATAACAAGTGGGTGTTCAAAGTTAAAGTTGAAGAACACAACTTGAAGCCCAGGTACAAAGCTAGATTGGTTGTTAAGGGATTCGGTCAAAGGAAAGGTATTGACTTTGACGAAATATTTTCTCCTGTTGTGAAAATGTCCTCGATTCGCACAGTTCTAGGTTTGGCTGCTAGTCTTAATTTAGAGATTGAGCAGATGGATGTGAAGACGGCTTTCCTTCACGGTGACCTAGAAGAAGAGATTTATATGGAACAACCTGAGGGCTTCAAAGTAGAAGGTAAAGAAAATTTTGTGTGCAAACTCAAAAAGAGTCTTTATGGCCTAAAACAAGCTCCTAGACAGTGGTACAAGAAGTTTGAATCTGTTATGGGGGAACAAGGCTATAAGAAGACTTCTTCAGATCATTGCGTATTTGTACAAAAATTTTCTGACAATGATTTTATCATCCTCCTGTTGTATGTGGATGATATGTTGATTGTGGGCAAGAATACTTCCAAGATTGACGAGCTGAAGAAAGAGTTGTGTAAGTTTTTTTCTATGAAAGACTTGGGTCATGCCAAGCAAATTTTGGGCATGAGAATTACTCGTCTTAGAGATAAAAGGAAGATTTATTTATCTCAGAAGAAGTACATTGAACGTGTACTGGAGCGCTTCAATATGAAGAATGCTAAGCCTGTTAGTATACCTCTTGCTAGTCATATGAAGTTGAGCAAGAAGATGTGTCCTACAGCTAGGGAGGAAAAAGAGAACATGGCCAAAGTTCCATATTCCTCCGTCGTCGGAAGTCTAATGTATGCAATGGTGTGCACTAGACCTGATATTGCTCACGCAGTTGGTGTTGTGAGCAGATTTCTCGAAAATCCGGGAAAAGAGCATTGGAAAGCTGTGAAGTGGATACTCAGGTATCTTAGAGGAAGCTCATATGAATGTTTGTGTTTTGGAGCATCAAATCCAATCTTGAAAGGCTATACAGATTCTGATATGGCAGGTGACCTTGATAACAGAAAATCCACTACTGGATATTTGTTTACTTTTTTAGGGGGAGCTATATCATGACAGTCAAAATTGCAGAAGTGTGTTGCACTATCTACAACTGAAGCTGAGTATATTGCGGCTACTGAAGCCGGCAAGGAGATGATATGGCTAAACCAATTTCTTCAAGAGCTTGGTTTGAATCAGATGGAGTATATTGTCTATTGTGACAGTCAAAGTGCAATAGACTTGAGCAAGAACTCCATGTACCATGCAAGAACAAAACACATCGACGTCAGATATCATTGGATTCGTGAGGAAGTGGAGAGTGAATCATTTCACGTCAAAAAGATTCACACAAGTGAAAATCCTGCAGATATGCTGACCAAGACGATACCGAACGACAAGTTTGAGTTATGCAAAGAACTTGTGGGTATAAGCTCTCTCTAAAGAAGATGAAGATACCTTCTTCGAGTAAATGGGACTGGAGGGGGAGATTTGTTGAATCCATCCCATTTTTTTTGGTCAACTTTAGCTATTTAATTGGTACAAGTAATTGTTAAAAAGGAATAGTGATAAGAGTTGAAAATTAAGACTTGGTAGTTGGCAAATTGGTAAGATTTGCAACCAATTTTTGACTTTGCTATATTTACCTATGTCATTAGTGACATAGGCATGGTTTTATCCTTCTATAAATAGAGCATTCTTGCTCATTTGTAGAATACACCAAGTTAGAGAGAAAAAACCATTTTGAGAGCAAAGTGAGGTATTCCATAGACTATACAAGAAAATAGTCTGTGAAGAAAAATAGAGTGTGAGCGATATTTTAGTAAGACGGAAACCAAAAGAGTGTTGTTCCTTTTGAGTGTGTAGTAGTCACTTTGAGTATTGTATTCGTGACTACACAGTGTAAAATTCCTTACTATAGTAATATCAGTTGCTCCTCTTGGCCGTGGTTTTTTCCCTTATTAGAAGGGTTTCCACGTAAAATTTTGGTGTCGTTATTTTCCCATTTTATTTCCATTACTTTTACCATATATATTTTGTGCTTGTCCGCGTTTTCCCAACAAATTGGTATCAGAGCCCAGGTTGTCAACAAGTCTCAGCCCACCGGGAGAAACTGGGTTGTCGCTCTCTCCAGCCCAAGGCCCGATGTGTGAAGGGGGAGATTGTTGGGTTATCCCACATCGGAAGTGGAAGGGGCTGGTGGTCAATTTATAAGTGTGAGGGAAAGCCTCAACCTTTGAGCTAGCTTTTGGGTTGAGAAGGCCCAAGACCACCCAACAAAAATAGCTGAGAGCACACAAATAGAGGGAGTAATAGATCAAGAAATCTTGCACAATCCAGTGTTGATACCGGTGGAACTTCTCAAGGATTGGCTATAAAAGTTACAAGTATCAAGGATAGTATCTAATTGAAAATATTCTTACTAATCTAACATCTGGGATTACTAACAGATTAGGATTGAAGAATTTGTGTACATTCAAAGACTTCCTGTCAATGGTTGAACCTAAAAAGGTGAAGGAGTCGCTCCTGGATGATGATTGTATAATGGCAATGCAAGAGGAACTAATCAGTTTGAAAGAAGCATGGAGTGACATCTTGTTCCTCCACAGAAAAAAGGACAGTCATTGGAATGAAATGGGTGTGTAGAAATAAGTTGGATGAAAATGGAATAGTTACAAGAAACAAATCAAGATTGGTGATCCAAAGTACAACCAAGAAGAAGGAATTAACTATGATGAGACATTTGCTATAGTGGCAAGACTTTGAAGCCATTTGATTACTTATCGCCTCTGCTTTCTTCAAAGAATTCACTCTCTATCAAAAGTGCATTCTTAAATTAATACCTAACTGAGGAAGTTAATGTTAAGATACGGCCTGTGTTTAAAAGTTTTGAATCTCCTCGATCATGTTTACAAATTAGAAAAATGTTATATTGGTTGGAACAAGCTCCATGAGCTTGGTATGAAAGATTGTCAAAACTCCTGCTAGAACATGGATACACAAGAGGTAAAATTGACAAAACATTCTTTTTGAAAACAAATGACAAAGACTTGTTCATTGTGCATGTATATGTTGATGATATCATCTTTTGCTCTATAAGCGGACTGATGACTCAGGAATTTTCAGAACTTATAAATGGTGATTTTTAAGTGAGCATGATAGGTTAACTTAATTTTTTAAGGTCTACAAATTAAAAAAAAAAAAAAACACTTCCTCTGGTACTATAATTCAGCAATAGAAGTATGTGAAGGAGATGCTGAAAATATTTAAAATGGATCAAGCCATAGACATTGATACTCCCATTGCCACGTTGTCCATTGGATGAAACATGTTCATTGGTTAAGCAAAAGGTATACAGGGGAATGATTAGGTTTATCTTGTATCTTACTGCAAGTCGACATGATATTGTCTTTAGTATTGTCTTATATGCTGGGTTTTCAAAGGAATCCTAAATAATCACATCTAAAATCTATCAAAGAAAGTTTCAGGTTTCTCAAAGGAACCACTGACTTAGGAGTTTGGTACTCCAAATGAAGCAATTTCAATCTTGTAGGGTATGCACATGCTAATTATGTTGGATATTTGGTGGACAGAAAAAACACCACAAGTATGAAACACTTACTTGGAACATGTCTAGTACAATGTTCCACTAAGAAACAAAACTCCTTTGCCTTGTCAACCATTGATGTTGAGTATGTGGCAGTTGATTCATGTAGTGCACAATTGCTTTGGATCAAACAACAACTATTGAATTTTGGTTGCCTTCCTATATTATGTGATAATATTAATGCCATAAACATTGTCAAAAATCCCATGCAACTTAAAAAGACTAAACATATTAATATTAGGCATCATTTCTCCGTGATAATGTTGAAAACGTAATAATATCAATAATGTTTTGTTCTACTGAGGATCAAATTGTTGATATTATTACCACAACACTAGGTAGAGAATATTTTGAAAAAAATAGGTTAGACTTGGGGATGATTAAGATTGCATAAACTCCATTCAATGATTGGCTAGAAAATAATTGCTGATAATGTCAAATTGCTTAAGTTTTGTTCAATTAAGACCTACACATTTAGTTGGGAATCCCAATTCTAGAAAAATAAACTTGATGAACGATAAGCTGACACCCCTCTTCAAAGGTTGTGGACTATGGTTGCCTTAGATATGAACGCAACTGAATTGGGAATTGCCTGCGTGGCTCGTGAGCATGAAAAGGGTGTTTTTGAGACATATATTATTGAATTGGAAGCCTCCATTGTTAGGAAAGAGCAGAGCATGATGAAATCATTTATCAAATGACCCTGCTACTCCCTTCTGCTTCACCCCCCTATTCCTAGTTGTTTTCTGTCCTCATGGTTTTGTTGTTGTAATGAAGATCTTCTTTAGATGTTTTGTCATAGCATATCTTTTTGTTTAAATGAAATTATCCTTTTTTTGCTTAACTAACAACTGTTGATCTCGTTCATTTTAATACGGTTTTAATATATCATTCCTATATTTGATTTCCCTTGTCTTGGTGATTGCCCCAGTGACCATGAATTGGTTATAATGTTCTCCTTTATACAACACATTACTGTTACACTTTTCAATGATGCTATAAGGGGGGAGATAACAAG
This sequence comes from Solanum lycopersicoides, assembly GCA_022817965.1. Taxonomy (NCBI): domain Eukaryota; kingdom Viridiplantae; phylum Streptophyta; class Magnoliopsida; order Solanales; family Solanaceae; genus Solanum; species Solanum lycopersicoides. Next base: position 8,746,675 of record CM040620.1, read on the forward strand.
TTGTGCAATATTCATAACACACTAACTAACATGTTTCATCTTAATATTACAATGCCAAATTGTTGTTGGGAATAAATCCGTAACAGAAATAATATTTGCGATAATAAAGGCAATAAATGCGGAACACAACAATACGGTTAATCAACGAGAATAAAAGAGAAATAATGACACCAAGATTTTACGTGGAAACCCTCCTAAATAAGGGAAAAAACCACGACCCGAGAGGAGCAACGAATATCACTATAGTAAGGATTTTTCACTTGTAGATCCGAGCAAAACTCCAAAGATCACTACACACTCAAAAGAAATAACCCTCTTTTGATTTTTCCACCTCACTATAATATCGCTCACACTCTCTATTTTTCCTCACAGATTATTTTCCTCTGTGATGCCTCACTCTTCTTTTCTCTCCTTTGTAATTTCCTTTTGGTGTACTTAGAATGAAGAATTGTCCTCCCTTTTATAGAGAACAAATACACTACCCTCCAAATGTGCTACAGAAGAAAAAACAATTTTTTCTTCTTCATAGCTTACCAACTCTTGCCAAACTTTGACATTAAAGAAAGAACAATTTTTTCTTTACCAACTCTACCAAACTTTGAAATTGAAGAAAAAAAATTTTTTCTTTACCAACTCTGCCAAACTTTGAAATTGGCAGAAAACAATTCAAAGTTTGGTACATGGGGATGGACCCCACAATCTCCCCCTCCAGACCCATTCACCTGAAGGAGGTAGCTCTAGGTTTCTAGCTTGAGTGCATGCCGACAAGTTCTTTGCATAGCTCAAACTTGTCTCTTGATACCACCTTGGTCAGCATATCTGAAGGGTTTTCACTAGTAGGGATCTTCATGACCTGCATAGATCCGTCCTCTATCTTTTCACGAATCCAGTGATATCTCACGTCGATATGCTTCGTTCTTGCATGATACATGGTGTTCTTGCTCAAGTCTATTGCACTCTGACTGTCACAATAGACGACATACTCCTTCTGATGCAATCCAAGTTCTTGAAGAAATCGTTTCAGCCATACCATCTCTTTGCCAGCTTCAGTAGCTGCAATATATTCTGCCTCAGTTGTAGAGAGTGCGACACACTTCTGCAACTTTGACTGCCATGATATAGCTCCCCCTGAAAATGTAAACAAATATCCAGTAGTAGATTTTCTATTATCGAGGTCACCTGCCATATCAGCATCAGTATAGCCCTTCAAGATTGGATCAGATCCTTCAAAACACAAGCAGTCTCTTGTGGTACCTCTTAGGTACCTGAGTATCCACTTAACTGCCTCCCAGTGTTCTTTTCCAGGATTTCAAGGAATCTGCTAACAACACCAACTGCATGAGCAATATCAGGTCTTGTACACACCATCGCATACATCAAACTCCCCACTGCTGAAGAATAAGGAACTTTAGCCATTCCCTCTTTCTCCTCTTTTGTTGTAGGACACATCTGTTTGCTCAACTTCAGATGACTCGCAAGAGGCGTGCTAACAGGTTTAGCACTCTTCATGTTGAAGCGTTCTAGTACACGTTCAATGTACTTCTCTTGAGATAGCCACAACTTTCTTTTTGTTCGTTCTCGAACAATCTTCATCCCTAGAATTTGTTGTGCTGGGCCCAAGTCTTTCATGTCAAATGACTTGGACAAATCTTTCTTCAACTTTGCAATCAGCTCTTTGTCTTGTCCTACAATTAACATGTCATCCACATACAACAACAAAATAATAAAATTGTTGTCAGAAAATCTTTTGAAGTATACACATGGATCAGAATAGGTCTTTGTGTACGTTTGACTTTTCATGAAAGAGTCAAACTTTTTGTACCATTGCCTTGGAGCCTGTTTCAACCCATAAAGACTCTTATTCAATTTGCACACCATGTGTTTCTTTCCAGATACTTCAAATCCCTCTGGTTGCTCCATATAAATCTCTTCTTCCAAATCTCCGTGAAGAAATGCAGTTTTCACGTCCAATTGCTCCACTTCAAGATCTAGACTAGCTGCTATGCTCAAAATAGTTCGAATAGAAGTCATTTTGACAACAGGTGAAAAAATTTCATCAAAATCAATACCTTTCTTTTGTTCGAAGCCTTTTACAACCAATCGAGCTTTGTACCTGACCAACTTGCCATTTCCATCTTTCTTGAGTTTAAAGACCCACTTGCACTTAAGCGGTCTTTTGCCTTTTGGAAGTTCAACTAGCTGGTATGTGCCATTTTTCTGTAGAGATCCCATCTCTTCGTGCATGGCTTTCATCCATTGGCTCTTTTCTGGATGAGACAACACCTCCTTAAGACTTTCTGGCTCACCTTCATCATTGATGAGGACATACTCTGAGGAAGGGTATTTGGTTGATTCTACCCTTTGTCTTTCTGATCTCCTCAGAGGTTGAGATTGTTCTTCTTCTTCTGGGTACTCCATTTGCTCGGTATTATCACCGAGTTGCTCCCCCTGCTCAACAATCTCATCAGGTTGCTCTTCATGCTCAGCAACTTCATCAATCGTACTTTCTGCACTTATGGGATGGTTAGAAGAAGAGGGAATGGTAACAAGATTAGGGACTATACCATTCTTTTTCTTGGCCTTCTCGGATAGATCATCAGCAGTTCCAACTTCACTTTCTCGAAAGATTACATCTCTGCTTCTGATGACCTTCTTCTTTACAAGATCCCATAGTCTGTACCCGAACTCTTCATCTCCATATCCGATGAATATGCAGGGAACTGATTTATCATCTAGCTTGGTTCTCTGCTCCTTCGGTACATGTGCAAAAGCTTTGCAACCGAACACCTTTAGGTGCGAGTAAGACATCTCTTTGTTGGTCCAAACTCTCTCCGGAATGTCAAACTCCAACGGAACTGATGGACTACGATTGATAAGATAACACGCTGTCCGGACTGCTTCACCCCAGAATGTCTTAGGTAATTTAGCCATTCTGAGCATACTTCTCACCTTCTCAACAATGGTGCGATTCATTCTTTCAGCTACACCATTGTGTTGTGGGGTTCCAGGAACTGTCTTTTCATGTCTGATTCCATGGTTTGAACAGTACTCTTCAAATTCCTTTGAAGTGTACTCACCTCCATTGTCAGTTCGGAGACGTTTTAGCTTCGACCTGTCTCTCTTTCTACAGAGCATGAAACTTTTGAAATACTTGAAACACCTGATCTTTGGTTCTCAAGATATAAACCCACAATTTTCGAGAAGCATCATCAATAAAGGTAACAAAGTATTTATTACCTCCTATCGATTCTATCTCATTGGACCACAAACATCAGAATATACCAAATCAAGTATATTCGACTTTCTTTCAGATGATGTCTGAAATGAGACTCTATGTTGTTTACCAAATAAGCAGTAGTTACAAGGTTTTATCGTTGTACCTTTGGCAATAGAGATGAGTGATTTTTTGGAAAGAATTTGCAATCCTTTCTCGCTCATATGACCCATTCTTTTATGCCATAAATCTGCAGAATTTTCTTCGTGAGCCGCATTTAATTCCCTTGGCATATTTCTGCATTTGTCCTGTACAACGTGCCACGAGCAACTCCTTTTGCAATCACCAATGCCCCTTTGGTGAGTCTCCATTTTTGATTTGCAAAGTAGTTCTCATATCCATCTCGGTCCAAAGCAACTCCCGAGATCAAGTTCATCCGCAAATCAGGTACGTGGCGCACATCTTTCAACACTAATGTGCATCCAACATTTGTTTTTAAGCAAATGTCTCCGATCCCCGCAATCTTTGAGTAACTTGTGTTACCCATTTTCACATTGCCAAAATCACCAGCTACATATCTGCAAAAAAGATCTCTTACCGGTGTGGCATGGTAAGATGCTGCTGTGTCGACCACCCATTCCGACTCTACACCTGCCAAGTGCATGCATTCTTCTTCCTCATTTATGAAGAGAACAACATTGTCATTATTTTGCACCATGGCAGCTGTGTTGTCATCATTCTTCTGGCCGCTGCTTTCCCCTTTGCCCCTTTTTAGATTTGGACAATCTCTTTTGAAGTGTCCTGGTTGATCGCAATTGTAGCAATTTCTGGCCTTCGATTTTGATCGGACTTTGGACTTTCCACGAGCTCCGGATCTACCATAGTTACTTGAGCTCCTTTGGTAACTTCTGCCTCTACTTTCCGTGATGAGAGCATGTCCGTAATTTTCAGGCCTTTTTCTCATCTTTTCATTAAGCAAAAGGGCTGATGTGACATCCTTCAACTCAATAGAGTCCTTACCATGTAAAATGGTTGTTGCTAAAGTATCATAGGAAGATGGCAACGAGTTTAGGAGCACTATGGCTTTATCTTCATCCTCGATCTTTACTCCGAGGTTTGCTAGCTGCGTGATTAGTCCATTAAGTACATTTAAATGAGACAAAAAATTTGTACCTTCACCCATATGTAGCGCATATAACTGCTTCTTTAGGTACAATTTATTTGTCAGCGTTTTGGACATGTATAGATTTTCTAACTTTGTCCAAATGCCACATGCACTCTCTTCATCGATGATGTTATTAACTACATCATCTGTTAAGTGCAATCTGATTGCACTGGCAGCCTTTTCATCCATTTCTTCCCAATCCTCAAGTTTCATGGATTCGGGCTTTTTGGATTTGCCGCCTAGTGCCTTGTGCAAACCCTGTTGGATGAGCAAGTCTCTCATCCTTCTCTGCCACATTGAAAAACCGCTATCACCGTTGAATTTTTCTACCTCGTACTTTACTCTAGACATTTTTTTTCCCACTGAGTATAGTACAATAAGCTGCAAAAATATTTCTGTAAATGGGCAGAACCTGTGCTCTGATACCAATTGTTGGGAATAAATCCGTAACAGAAATAATATTTGCGATAATAAAGGCAATAAATGCGGAACACAACAATACGGTTAATCAACGAGAATAAAAGAGAAATAATGACACCAAGATTTTACGTGGAAACCCTCCTAAATAAGGGAAAAAACCACGACCCGAGAGGAGCAACGAATATCACTATAGTATGGATTTTTCACTTGTAGATCCGAGCAAAACTCCAAAGATCACTACACACTCAAAAGAAATAACCCTCTTTTGATTTTTCCACCTCACTATAATATCGCTCACACTCTCTATTTTTCCTCACAGATTATTTTTCTCTGTGATGCCTCACTCTTCTTTTCTCTCCTTTGTAATTTCCTTTTGGTGTACTTAGAATGAAGAATTGTCCTCCCTTTTATAGAGAATAAATACACTACCCTCCAAATGTGCTACAGAAGAAAAAACAATTTTTTCTTCTTCACAACTTACCCACTCTTGCCAAACTTTGACATTAAAGAAAGAACAATTTTTTCTTTACCAACTCTACCAAACTTTGAAATTGAAGAAAAAAAAAAATTTCTTTACCAACTCTGCCAAACTTTGAAATTGGCAGAAAATAATTCAAAGTTTGGTACATGGGGATGGACCCCACAAAAATGCCTATAGTTACATATGTCATGGATGCACAAATAACGAATAATATGTCAACATCAAAAAGGGGAATTTTTTTGGGGTAATGAAGTTATGATGATTTGATAAATACAATTTGAAACATGTTAGTCAGCCTGGTCCAGAAGAACAATGAACCAAGCTGGAAAAAACCAAGAACAGGCAAACAAAATGAGTAAAGTCAAGTGTGCAGGAATCACTGAGTGGATATTGTTGATTACAAGATAAAGCGCAAGAAGTCTGAGTGAAGAGTTGAAGTTCAATCACAACACCGATGAAGAAAGAAGTTTGTCATTTGATGAAAGGAGGAGTTCAGTCAAAGACAAGTGAGGTCGAGTTGTAGAAGAAGTGGCTTCTGGCATCGAGTCTGGTTGATCTGAAATGCTATGATAGATGTGTTTAAATAGAGGAAAAGACACATTGAAGACCTAATCACTTACATAGCAAAAAGGCAATTGGCATATTTATCTTTGTGTTTGTGTCTTGATGTATTGATAGTTCAGTAACTTATAAACTAAAATAGGATTATAGTCTTCAAGTTGAGGGAAACTCGAACACTTGGGAGCACAAGCCTCGGAGTTTGTGCTAACATAGTGCTTAATTGATAATTTCGTAGATTACATAGGTTTGTAATCCTGTTTGTTGAGGCTCATTGTTTTATTGAAGTTAGGGAGTAAATTGGGTTGTGGAACTGGTTGTGGTTTTTATACCTTTTGAACCGAGTGTTTCCACGTTAAATATAAGTATTGTGTTTTTTACTTTTTTGTCTTTACTTTATAATTGAAACACGTCAAGCAACTTGTTCACTTAGATAAGAGCATAGGTAAGTAAGATAATTCTAGATCGGATAGAATATTAAATGTGTTTATATGTTCAATTCTTATTCAATTTATGTCCCTAGTTTTTGTGTCTTATTGTTATATAGAATTATAGGTGCTTCTATTATATTGAGTGATTCACAAAATTAACCTTTATGCATAGTTATAGAAGTCTGTTTATAAAAAGTAGAATAAGATATGACTTGAAAAATAAAAGTAGGTTATCTTTTACAAGTTACAACTTACAACAATATGAATGCATCAATAAGTATTTTGTAAGTAATATTTACACCCGTTAACTACGAAATTTTTCGATAAACCCAATTTAATTCGGCGCTAAATAGATCCTACTTAATCAAAATTTCATATAATCCATTGTTATTTCAAAGCGAAATGAAATTAGTATGAAATTTTTTGTTTTTTAGATATGAAATTTTGTCAGTCGTTAATTCCTCCTATTGTTAGATTATAGAAATTAAATTCATATGAGCAAACCTGTTGGCTAACTGCTACAAGATTGAGGTCAGGACCAGGCATAGAAGCTGAGACAAACACAGCCACAGCAATTTTTTGAGGAAACTTTTCCATGGCAAGAGCTATATTGATGCCACCCATGCTATGTCCCACTAAAACAACTCTTTCTTGTTGTGGCAATGAATTCATAAATTCCATCAATGGTTCATTGTAATCAGCCATTGAATTAAGATCATCAACATGTTTTTGATTAATTCCAGAGGCAGCCATGTCAAGAACACTAACTTTGTGTCCTTCACTTCTTAGAATTGTCACAACTTTGTACCAACACCATGCACCATGACAAGCTCCATGAACTAGTACAAAGTGACTTTTATCACCCTTTCCATTCCCTCTTTTTTTTTATTGAATACTTGTTTAGATGACACTTCTTATTTTAATTAACATAGAGTGACTTTTATCACCCTTTTCCATTTCCCCTCTTTTTTTTTATTGAATACTTGTTTAGATGACACTTCTTATTTTAATTAACATAGAGAGGAATTTTTAGTGAAAGAAAATTATTTTATTACCTATAAATAAAGTATTTAGAGGGAATAGTGGCTCTTTTAGTCCCTTGATTCTTTATGAATTTTGACTTTGGTCCTTGTCATACCCCAATATTCAGATTTAACCTCGAGGTGACGCGTATTATATTGCTCACTTTACATATAGAATATATTACATTTTTATTATTTCAAGAACAATGTTATACTCAAATATAGAGCCATGAACTATACAAATTCAATATAACTCTTAATAATTATAATACTATTTTTGTCTTAATTTATCTGATAATAATTCTTTTTGAACCATGTTTTTTTAAAAATATATTTAATTAAAATTAATTATTATGCCTTCAAATAATTGTCATGTAAATTAGTATTGAATTCATTAAAAATACTTATATTCGAAATTTATATCGAAATTTTAATGTGTTATCCCTTCTACTTCAAAATTTATATCGAAATTATTTCTATTTATTGTTATCCACATTTTGGCAATCACGTCAATTTGAAGAAAAAAATGGATGACATGACATGTTTGGTAAGAAATCAATATTTTGACGTGTACGTCCATTTTCTGTCCAACTATTATAACCTATTCATTTTTTTGTCCCTAAGAAACATCAAAATTTTTATTATGTATGAGGTACAATTTAACACTAGTTGTATAAAGTAATACTTTATTACTGAACAGTGGGACCTACATTTTAATTTTGTTTCCTTCCCTCTTATTTCTCTTTCTTTGTTTTTCTCTTTCCTCTTTTTTTTTAAAATTTATTTTGAAACTGATTTAATTACTCAACCATTTTGTACATATGATTTTTTTAATTTAATTATTTTAGTTGAATTTTTTAAATTTCTTATTTTATCATTGATTCAAAAAGGAATAAGCATACAAAAATTCAACTTAATTCTTTAAATGGGTGATCATTTGTATCATAAAAATTGACCATTATAATTATTTCTATTTCTTTTCTTTCATTTTTTATTTATAGTACTTTATAAATTTCCACCTTCACATATTTCGTATCATTTTAAATTTTACTTTTAAAATTTATCTAAAAATTATTTTTACTTTATTTGAAAATTGATGTTTGATCATAAAAAATTGAAATACAACTTTTCAAGTTGAAGGTATATTCAAATTTGAAAAACATGTTAGTATAATATGTTTTACAACTCATTTTTCACTTTTGATATTATATTTAAGTAAATTCAAACGTAAGTATTATTTTGAAGTATTCATTTATTAAAATAAATAATAATTTTATCATCAATTCTTGCTCCATATATTTCAAATACAGTAAAAAACATATTAAATTGTATGGTCAAATGCCAAATACATATATATATATATATATATATATATAAAATTGTATTGTATTATTTCATTTTACTAAATTAGTCTTATTAATTACATTATTAAAAAATTATGTTAATCATTAATATCTTATGTAGCTCTGATAAGAATATTATTTTTTAAAAGTATTTATGTTAAAACAAACAAATAATTTGGGAGAATAATTGAATATTTTTATATTAAAATAATCTATTTTTTATGTGTTTGTTTTAACAAAAAATACTTTTTAAAAAAACAATTTTTATTCATAACTACATAAGATATTAATAATTAACATATATTTTAAAAACATGTAATTAATAAGACTAATTTAATAAAATGAATCTCAAATACAATACAATATAAAATAAATTTAAAGGAAATGAGAAAAAGAAGAAAGAGAAATAAGCAAAGAAAAAAAATCAAGTGTAAGCCCAGGAATCCAAATTTAATAATAATAAAGTACTCCCTCATACAACTAGTATAAGTGTGCCTCATCTATAATAAAAAGTTTCAAGAAACAGATATGTTGTCTCTTACCGTTGAATTTTCAAACATCATATCATTAACAGATTTTTCCTCACATGGTTATTTTACTTTTTTTTTTTGTTCTTAAGTATTTTAGTTTGATCACATACAAAGTTTATTACAACAATATTTTTACATTGAATTTGATGAATTGGTATACTGATATTGAAACAGTGGTTTCATGTTGCAGTGTTTGAAATTTAAAGAAGACGCAATTTGATTTTATCCTTGTCGTTAAAAATAAGTTATCTTTTGCGGTGGTGGTGAAGGAGATCTGGAGAGGCGGTGGCTTTGGTGGTGGTAGTGGGGAAAACAAAATTGATTTAGGTAAAAAAAATGGGTTATATTATTAATTGGCCGGGTCGGGTTAAAATTGAGTAATTTAGGTAAAATTGAATAATTTTAATTGATTTGAGGTTTTCCATCCAAGGAGAAGTATATTTGTTAAGTTTATCGACGACACGGATAAACATAACTTACTTTTAACGACAAGAGTAAAGTCAATCAATTAAACAAATTTGAGGGTTAAGAGAAAGCTCATCGTCACTGAACAATGCATTTAGCACCACATCTCCACCATCATCCTAGGGGGGGGGGGTTACGGTATAGCAGAGTCAATAGAAGCCAAAACATTAATATCAATCAGAGCTTGGCCAACTCCACCAACTAGATCAATAGTACTTTGAGGTCTATCGAGCTTTTGTAGATCAAAAGCATATTTCCTCTAATGCACAACTTGTATCTTCACCTCCACAACTTGTTCTACCTTCTTCTCAGATTCCTCAACAGTCTTTCATCCAAGGATGAATATGCTGCAAAAGTGTCGCTCTTAGTCATTTGCTTGAGAGTAGGACTTGTCTTGTCTTTGACTTCAACCCAGCCATCAGAATCTCTAACTTTTGGACTCTGGTTAGCTGCATCAAAACATAACCTGTAGGAGTAGGAGTGTGGTGTGCTGGCGGCCGGGACGGATGACGAAGATGGTGGGGCTGCCATATCAAGCTCCGCAGGTGGAGCTGAAATATTTCCCTCTTCGGGTTGCTCAGAAGCAAGGTCCTCTCCCATATGCGACAAGTCAAACTGTATACCCCTTCATGGAACCGCGAGTTTTGCATCATCCCGTATAAGACCAATGTCGATCATCTTGGTCACCTCAATCAGTCGGTCACATCCCCACTCTGGAACTTTAGCCTTTCTACATAGGAAAAATTTCAGACTCAGAAATGTTAGTGTGGTCTTCTCACTAAAAGCCCTCTCGTGAATCTCAGTTATCAAACTCTGAGAAAAATATATCTTGTGCTCTTCCATCAAAGAAGCAAGCATCACCACATGATCCAAAGTCACTATGTTATCCATCATCAGGGGAGACAATCTGGCCCGAATAAAAGTTATCCTTTTTATAGGCAAGATCATGCCACGAACCCACTCAGTGCTCACCCACTCATCAACAATGTACCCAGCTATCCAGCGTAACAAGGTCTCTCTCTTCTCAGTGTCACGCATGCGGCTCTATTTTCCAGAATCCTCATCCATAGTCATACTTAGTTGTATTAATCCGTTGAGCTTGTGAAGGGTCGTAAATAAAATGGTGTACCGTGGCCTCAGATAGGTCGACGCGGATACCCCACACTAGAGTTGTCAAAATGGGAATTGAGCCAGTGCCTTAGTAGTGGCGGTAGAGCATTTTGTACAGTAGCTGCGTAGGAAGCATAAAACTCCCTAACCATCTCCAAACTATACCTTTCTGGAGTCTCTACAATCCACTAACGTCTATTTTTCTTAAATAGCTCATTCATCACCAGAATTGTGTGAAGACTGCCCATGAGAACTCTGTTAAAACTGATCATTAAATGTATATGAAACCAGAAGAATTAAGGAAAAGCTTGAATCTCCATTAAAGATTCACAGAGAAACTATATAGTGAAATGAATACCATGAAGAGCACACTGAAAAACTACTCTACAACTCATATGTATCATGCCCTATATATATCTGACTACTAACTGACTTACATAAATGAAGATATCCTCTAACAGAATCCATCCATAACCGACTAACAGAATCCTTAACTAACTTGACAGTTGAACTAATTAATAGTGACTTAACATTTACGTTCAGCTCTTAGAAATTTCCTTGTTGTATTCTCCAATAGCCCCCTTCAAGCTGGGTGATATGAAGATGTTCTTTATTCCCAGCTTGGACATGAAATGTGAATGCTGATATCTACCCAACCCTTTAGTAAAAAATGTCAGCAGGCTATTCAGAAGAACATTATTAGTGTATGATCACAAATCCTTTCCTAATAAAATGACAGTCGATGTCAATGTGTTTTATTCTTTCATGGAACACTGGATTAGCAACAATTTGAATGGCTGCTTTTCTATCATAGTGAATAGGAAAGGTAGGCTCAAGGGCATGTCTAGTGTCTCAAACAAGCCAATAATCTAGGTGATTTCTACAGGAGTTGAGGCAAGACTCCTATACTCTTCCTCAGCTGAACTCCTAGAAATAGATGATTGTTTCTTGGACTTCTAAGAGATTGGTGAAGTCCCATACTGCACTAGGTAACCAGTGATGGACTTCCTAGTGTTAACACAAGACCCACAGTCTGTATCACAATAAGCCTGCAATGATCTTGTGGATGTTGATGATAGCAACACTCTATTACCTGGTGATTTCTTGGCATACTTCACTATTATGATGGTAGTATTCACATGGGAAGTCTTTGGAGCCTGCATGAATTGACTCAAGTTTTGAACTGCATATGATATATATGTTCTTGTGAGAGTGATATAATAATCTTCCAATCAACTTTTGATATTTACTGACATCTAATAACAAATTATCAGAATTACTCCCTACTAAGTCATCAAATTCAATAGTAGTAAGCTTCAGATTTTGCTCAATTGGTGTGTTAACAGGCTTAGAGCCTCCTAATCCCAAATCTGAAATTAATATTAAATCATACTTTCTTTGGTGCATCAGAATTCCTTCTGAGTTTCTGGCAAATTCAATACCAAGGAAAAATCTCAAGCTCCCCAAATCTTTAATCTTTAAGTTATCCTTCAGGACTTGTTTTGCCTCTTCTATCAGTTGTGGACTACTTCTTCTCATAAGAAGATCATCCACATATATGTGTATCACAACTATCCCAGCATGAGTCTTCTTGGTCACTACAGAATAATCAAGATGACTTTGTTGAAATCTGCTACTAACAAGACATTAGTCAACTTAAGATTCCATTGTCTTAAGGCTTGCTTCAGTCCATACAGTGATTTTATCAATTTACACACTTGATTCCTTCTCCATTATCCTGGTGGAAACCTTGGGGCAATTACATATATACTTCTTCAGCTAAATCTCCTTGCAAGAATGCATTATAAATATCCATTTGTTGAATATCCCAACCTTTTACTACTGCAATAGATAACACTGTCCTTACTGTGACTATTTTGACAACTGGGGAAAATGTTTTTTGATAGTCCAACCTTTTTTTGGGTTGTAGCCCTTTGCTAGCAATCTACCCTTAAACATCTCAACTTGTCCATCATCCTTGTATTTTATATACCCATTTGCATCCAATAGCCTTCTTCCCATAAGGCAGTGGAACCAATTCACATGTCTTCTTGTCCTCCAATGTTTTGATCTCATCCTTCATTGATTAAACTCATCTATCATCTAGCACAGACTGTTGATAAATTCTTGGTTCTACTTCAACTGAGGAGCTGGAAATACAACACTGATATGGCCTTGATAAATGGTCATAGTTAACACTGTCACAAATAGAATAGAGACAATTGGTTTGCTTAGTTCTTCTTGATATTACAAAGTCTTTCTACCATAAAAGAGCTTTACTTGACCTTGTTGATCTTCTCTGTTCCTTATTAGTGGACTGAGTCATTACATTTTCTTCAGCTACATGCATTGTGTTTTCTATGACAATATCTGGCATTACAACTGCACCATCTTCTACTACTACTGGTTGAGGAGTTTGGACATCTTCTTTAGACCAAGTATAACCCTCTGTATTGGGTATTATAGGATCAACATTCATCTTCCTATTTTATGTGATCTTCAACACACTTGTTGAGTGAAAAGGAAAGATGTTCTCAACAAATATGACATCTCTGCTAATGAAGAAAATATGGTGCTTGATGTACCGTGGTTTCACGGTATTTTCTAATGCTTTTTCCTTAAGTTTAGTGTGTGTCGAGAGCCTTTTTGTGTTGATTTTGATATAAGTTTCTCTTTGTTTGCAGAAAATCTGTCCAAGGATGAACGCGGGAGTTTTTGAGAAAGGATTGCAGAAGAGACCACCTACGGAACCTATGACGGTCCGTCGCGGCTGTGACGGTCCGTATGTGGCATCGTAGTGAAGGAAGAAGTTGCTGAAGGAAATTTGGGGAAGTCTAACCAAGTGTGGGATTACGGAAGTCCATGACGGACCGTCACAGCTACGACGGTCCGTCCTGCTGATTCGTCGTAATGATCAGAGAGTAGTCCCAGTACCCACATTCCAAGAATTGAAGTATTTTGGAACGAGACCCTCGACGGACCATCGTGCTTGAACGGTCCGTCATACCTGTCTGTCGAGGGGAATGAAGAAAGCAACAGAAGAATGGTGAAGTATGGGACGACGGAGTCTATGACGGTCCGTCGTGTCCATGACGGTCCGTCACGTGGTCCGTTGACCCAGACGCGTTTGGACAGGTTTTTAGAAAATAGAATTCTTATTTGATTAGGTTTCGTTTTTTTATTATAAATAGTTGGAAAAACCTCGTTTTTGGGGTTAGACTTTCTGGATAATTTTTAGTTTATAGTTCTTCTATTATAGTATTGAATACTCGATTTTGGGAATTAAGATATTTTTCGGGAATTGATTGTTGGTGATTTCGTTGATTAATCAAGTTAAATTTTGGGGAATTATTCGTTTTCATATAAGTAAGTGCATGAATTCTTCCATTAACAATATGAATTGTGAATGACGAACATGGGTAACTAAACCTCATAGCTAGGGTTGTGGGAACCATGGGTGAATAACAAGGTAATAATCTAACTTAAATAACAATTCTAGAGTGGTGTCTTGCATGTATTGAGAATTCTTTCGTTTAGAAGTCTTTTTAACGGTGGCCAACGTTAGAACTCGCCTTAATGCTACTTGCCGGACCAAGGAGGTAGATAATAGGAAAAGAATTATCAACATAGATTTAGTGTAGACTATCTAATAGGCCAGTATTGGTTGGTACGAGTTAATAACTTAGTCAAATACCGAATACGATGCTTAATATGAGGTAAAGATAAGGGTTAGTATAGCAACACACGTAGCCGGACCAAGGTGCGGAGTGAAATTCTCTAGATGTCGGACCAAGGATTTAGAGATACGTAACTTATCACTTTACATGCAAGATATCAGGATAGAATTGTTATAGTTAGATTTACCAAGTTAGGAACCTATGGGGAACACTAAAGCCCTAGTTACTTTTATAATTTGATTAAACTTCGAAAGCTGAATCTGTTAGTTGTCCATTTTTATTTAGTTAATCATTTTCATTAATTTAGAAATAAAATCCCCCTTTTTGTCTCTTTGTTTCTCGGAAATTAGTTGGCTAAATAGTAGTAATAATAGAATAAAGTTAAGTCTGAACTATTTTCCTTGTGGGATCGATCTCAACCTCATTAGTTGAGTTCTTTACTTGATACGACCGCTTTACTTCTTATTTGAGAAGTAAGTTTGAGCGTATCAAATTTTGGCGCCGCTGCCGGGGAAAGTAGCTTTTAGACCTAACTTAAAATTATTACTAAAATTTAGTCAATATTTTCCTGATTTTACTTTTTCTGTTGTTTTTGGTTTTGTGTAGAATTGACGTCCTTGTATGCCAAATACACGGAGAGGAAGAGAACCTTTGTTTCCCTACGATCACGAGTTAGAGCGTACACTACGCAAAATGAATCGAAACTTGGGTATAAATGATGATGATCCAAACCTGAACATCCCAACTCCGGTTGATGCTCATGGTCGATTATTACCTGATAATCCTGATCAAGGTGCACAAAGGGGACAAAATCCCGCTCCACGTCCTCAAGAATACTACAGAGGTTACGATAATATTGCAGATTCTGATGGGCCACTTGTCTTGCCCCCTCTACCAGAAGGTCACACCTTTGTAGTCACTAGTAGTCTAATGCAAATGCTCACGGCTAGAGGTTTGTTTTCAGGACTACCATCTGAGAACCCACATGCCCATATAGCTAAGGTGAGGGCAGTGTGTAAAAGCTGTGTAGGGAGGCCTGATTTGAATTTGGATGTAATAGGGCTAAGAGTATTTCCTCTCTCACTGACGGGAGAGTCTGCTATTTGGTTCACTGAACTCCCTTATAACTCAATTTTCACTTGGAACCAACTAAGGGACGTTTTCTTAGCACGTTACTACCCGGTCTCCAAGAAACTAAATCACAAAGACAGAGTGAATAACTTTGTGGCACTACCAGGAGAGTCAGTTAGTAGTTCTTGGGATAGGTTCACTTCATTTTTGAGAAGTGTCCCCAATCACCGCATAGATGATGAGTCACTGAAATAATACTTCTACCGGGGACAGGATGATAATAATAAAGCGGTATTGGATACTATAGCAGGTGGTTCTTATGGGGAGTGTCCTTGCTGAAATTGCCGAAAAATTAGAGAAAATCTCCCGGAACAATAAAGCATGGAGTACTAGGAAGTCAGATACGGGGAGAAATACTTTTGCAGTGCAATCCACACACAACCCAGCCACAGATGAGATTCGTGAAGAGATGGCACAGATGAGAACTGAGCTTGGGTTGGTGTTAAAAAATGTCACTGGGGTGCAGAAAAGATAAATGCAGTGAACTACTTGTCTAAACCACCACCACGATGAATATTATTATGAGGAAGATTCCTATGCAGTACATGATCAGACGGGGGGTTTCCGACCGAATGCCCAAGGCTCCAATCAGGAGAATTGGCGCCAAGGTCAAGGAAATCAAGGTCGGAACTATGGTAACTACAACCGTGAGGGTAATTATGTTCGTGATGGAAATTACAACCGTGACAACAACTTCAACAGGGGTAACTATGGTAACAGAAATGAGAGAAGTGGGCCCTATGTTCCTCCTCAGAATCGTGAAGTTGCTCCTAGGGATGGTGGAGGTAGTATGGCGCGAGTTGAGGATATGTTGCACAAGATGATGAGAAGGTTCGATGCTAGTGATGAGCACACCAAAGAGTTAAGGAGTGATGTAGCAGGTATTGGACAGAAAGTTGATACACATGCCATATCAATTAAGCAGCTTGAATTGCAAATGGCTCAGTTATCTGCAACTGTGAACACAAGGCAACCGGGCACTCTTCCTAGCAACACTGTCCAAAATCCGAAAAATGATGGACACTGTATGGCAATTACTACTCGTGGTGGAAAACAAACTATTGACCCACCTATGCCGTCTATTGTAGAAAAGGTGATGAAAGATAATGATAAAGTGGTAGAGGTTAGTGATGAAGTAGAAGATAACACTGATAAAGATGTTGAAGTGCCTAAAAAGGTAACTCCCATGCCTAGACCTCCACCACCCTTTCCTCAAAGATTAGTAAAAAAGACCGAGGATGGCAAATATCGGCGTTTTATAACAATGTTGAAGCAACTTTCTATCAATGTCCCTTTGGTAGAAGCTCTTGAACAAATGCCCGGTTATGCCAAGTTTATGAAAGATTTGGTTACAAAGAAAAGATCGGTCACTTTTGAGGATGATGACAGAATGCAGCATTGTAGTGCTATTGCTACAAGGTCTTTGGTGCAAAAGAAAGAAGACCCGGGTGCATTTACTATTCCTTGTACAATCGGGTTATTACATTTTGCGAAAGCATTATGTGATCTGGGGCAAGCATAAATCTCATGCCCCTCTCGATTTACAAGAAGTTGGGTTTGGGTGACCCAAAGCCCACTGCGATGCGGCTACTGATGGCCGATCGAACAGTAAAAAGGCCTATAGGGATACTCCATGATGTGCTAGTAAAAGTGGAGTCGTTCATATTTCCGGCAGATTTTGTTATTCTTGATTGTGAAGTCGATTTTGAGGTGCCTATTATTCTTGGGAGGCCATTCCTTGCTACGGGTAGAGCCTTAGTTGATATGGAAAAGGGGCAGATGAAATTTCAATTGAACAATGAAGAAGTGACTTTCAACATTTGTAGGTCCATGCGGCAGAGTGGTGAGCTCCAATCGGTATCTGCCATATCCTACAAAGTTGGTGAATCACCCGAGACACAAATAGAAGAACGTCTAGGTGTAGAAGCACTGGCAGCAGTGATAATGAATTTTGATAATGAATGCATTGAAGAATTTGGGTCATTAATCGTTGCTCTTGATCGTGGTAATGTTCGGTTTAAACCGAAGAAATATGAGCTAGATATGAAGAATCGCGAGTCTCCACCCGCCAAACCATCTATAGAGGAGGCTCCAAAGCTAGAACTAAAAGCTCTCCCACGTCATCTCAGGTATGAATTCTTAGGAAACGGTGACACATTGCCGGTAATCATTGCATCAGATCTGAATAAACAACAAGTAGAGAGTTTGGTCAAAGTGCTAAAAAGGTTCAAAAGAGCTATTGGGTGGACCATTGCGGACATTATTGGGATCCCTCCTGGTATTTGTTCTCATAAAATCCAACTCATGCCCGATCATAAGCCAAGTATTGAGCATCAAAGACGCTTAAATCCACCTATGCAAGAGGTCGTGAAGAAGGAAATCATAAAATGGTTGGATGCTGGAGTAATATATCCGATCGCCGATAGTAGTTGGGTATGCCCTGTTCAGTGTGTACCTAAGAAAGGGGGAATGACTGTGGTCCCCAATGAAAAGAATGAACTTGTTCCAATGAGACCGGTGACTGGATGGAGGGTGTGTATGGATTACCGGAAATTAAATGCATGGACCGAAAAGGACCATTTTCCCATGCCCTTCATGGATCAGATGTTGGATAGACTCGCTGGAAAAGGGTGGTACTGTTTTCTTGATGGTTATTCAGGGTATAATCAGATTTCTATTGCACCAGAAGATCAAGAGAAGACCACTTTCACTTGTCCATATGGGACCTTTGCGTTCAAGAGAATGCCGTTTGGGCTATGCAATGCACCCGCCACATTTCAGAGATGTATGATGTCAATATTCTCCGACATGGTCGAAGATACTATTGAGGTTTTTATGGATGATTTTTCAGTGGTTGGTGAATCATTCGAGCAATGTTTGAGCCATTTATCTGAAGTTCTTAAGAGATGTGAAGACTGCAATTTAGTTCTCAATTGGGAAAAATGCCACTTTATGGTCAAAGAAGGTATTGTTTTGGGCCATCGTATTTCAGAAAAAGGCATAGAAGTTGATCGAGCCAAAGTCGAGGTGATAGAGAGACTTCCTCCACCTATCTCTGTAAAAGGTGTGAGAAGCTTTCTTGGGCATGCAGGTTTTTACAGGAGATTCATTAAAGATTTCTCTAAAATTGCACATCCATTGTGCAAACTGTTGGAGAAAGATTGTAAATTTTCTTTTGATGAATCCTGTCTTAAAGCATTCGGCGATCTCAAAGAAAAACTGGTATCTGCACCTATCATTATTTCTCCGGATTGGAGCAGTCCATTTGAGGTGATGTGTGATGCGAGTGGGGTTGCCCTTGGTGTGGTATTGGGACAAAGAAGGGACAAAATCCTTCATCCCATTTACTATGCTAGTAAAGCCCTCAATGAAGCTCAGAAGAACTATACAGTAACTGAACAAGAGCTCCTTGCCATAGTATTTGCTTTTGAAAAATTTCGCTCCTATTTGCTAGGTACTAGAGTTATAGTGCATACTGACCATTCAGCCCTGAGATATTTGATGGCGAAGAAGGATGCGAAACCGAGGTTAATTCGTTGGGTATTACTACTGCAAGAATTTGACTTTGAGGTAAGGGATAGGAAAGGGACCGAAAATCAAGTTGCTGATCACTTGTCCCGTTTAGAAGATGAAGCTATGAGAGAGTTGGGGGATAAGACTGATATTGATGACACGTTCCCCGATGAGCATGTATTGGCTGCCTCACAGGACCTGATTCCGTGGTTCGCTGATTTTGCGAATTACTTAGCTAGTGATATTGTTCCATCGGACCTGTCTTTTCATCAAAGGAAAAAGTTCATGTACGATGTGAAGAAGTTCTTTTGGGATGAACCATACTTATACAGGAGCTGTGCTGATGGGCTTATTCGGCGTTGTGTGCCAGAAGTTGAGATGCTAAGTATTTTAGAGGCATGCCATTCCTCACCCTTTGGTGGACATCATAGTGGTGTCCGGACTGCTCATAAGATCTTACAAAGTGGTTACTATTGGCCAACTATTCATCAAGATGCTCATGAGTTCGCCAAAGCATGTGATAGATGCCAAAGAGATGGCGGCATTTCAAGAAAGCAAGAGCTCCCTCTAAACCCCATTCTTGTAATTGAGCTATTTGATGTTTGGGGTATTGACTTTATGGGTCCGTTTGTGAGTTCTCATGGAATGAAGTATATTTTAGTAGCAGTTGATTATGTATCCAAGTGGGTGGAAGCCATCGCCCTCGCTAACAATGAGGGGAAGAGTGTCACTGCATTCTTGAAGAAGAATATATTCTCTCGATTTGGTACCCACGGGCGATTATTAGTGATGGGGGATCCCACTTTTGCAACAAATTGTTCAAGGGATTATTGGAGAAATATGGGGTTCGCCATAATGTGGCCACTCCTTACCATCCTCAAACTAGTGGGCAAGTTGAAGTATCAAATAGGGAGATCAAACAGATTTTGTCAAAACAGTGAACGCTAGTACGCTATAGAACAGATTGGTCAAGGAGGCTTGATGATGCCTTGGGCTTACCGGACAGCGTATAAGACTCCCATAGGTATGTCTCCATACCAACTAGTAATATGGAAAGATGTCATCTTCCGGTTGATTAGAGCATAAAGCCATGTGGGCTATGAAGAAGCTAAAAAGGGACTGGAACGACAGCTGCAGAACACGGTTAAATGGGTTAAAATGAACTTGATGAATTCGCCTAAAGGCTTTATGAAAGCTCAGCCCTCTACAAAGAAAAGATGAAGAAGTACATGACCTAAAGATCGAGAAACGAGAAGTTTATTGATATGGGGATTCGGTGCTTTTAATTCAACTCTAGACTGCGCTTGTTTTTCGGGGCAAGCTCAGTCTAAATGGCTGGCCTTACTCGAATCACGCCAATTATCCCTCATGGGCGATTGAGTTGGAAAAACAAGGAAAGGTGTGAGGTTAAGGTGAACGGACAACGTATAAAAATCTATATAGTCATGCGGAATCGCGATGAGGTGATTAGAGGCATATCATCTGATGAAGTCTGAAGTAATTGAAGTGTAACTCAATCGTGCCGCGATGTTAAATCAAGGCGCTGGTTGGGAGCAACCCAATATTACATCTAACCACTTTATAGTTTTTCTTTCCAAGTAGCGGTAGAAATTTTTTCTATTAATGGGCTTGCCTCCCACAGCGCCTGATTTAACATCGCGGCACGATTGAGGACACCAATTACTCAGACTTATCAAAGATGATATGCCTCAAATCACCTCATTCGCCGATTCCGCATGACCTATATAATTTTATCACGTTGTCCGTTCAACTTAAACCTACACCTCCTTGTTTTCCACTCATCGGCTCCATGAGGGAAAATTGGGTGATCGAGTAAGGGCCAGTCCATTTAGACTTGAGCTTGGCCCGAAAAACAAGCGCAATCTAAAGTTAATAAAAAGCACCGAATCCCCAATCATAAACTCTCGTTTCTCGATCTTTAGGTCCTGGTACTCTTCAAATCTTTTTTTGTGAGGGCTGAGCTTTCATAAAGCCTTTAGGCGAAATACCTATACAAGTTCATTTAACCCATTTAACCGTTGTCTGAGCTTCGTTCCAGTCCATTTTTAGCTTCTTCTAAGGCCCACATGGCTTTATGCTCTAATTCCAATCGGAAGATGACATGCTTTCCCATATACTAGTTGGTATGGAGACATACCTATGGGAAGTTATACGCTGTCCGGTTAGCCCAAAGAGCATCTCAAGCCTCCTTGACCAATCTGTTCTACTAGCGTCACTGTTTTGAACAAAATCTGGTTTGATCTCCCTATTTGCATACTTCAACTTGCCCACTAGTTTGCAGGAGGTAAGGAGTGGCCAATTATGCGAACCCCATATTTCCCATAATCCTTGAACAATTTGTTGCAAAAGTGGATCCCCACCAATCACTAATAATCGCCCGTGGGGGTACAAATCGAGAGAATATATTCTTCTTTCAAGAATGCAGTGACACTCTTCCCCTCATTGTTAGCAGAGGGCGATGGCTTCCACCCACACTTGGATACATAACAATGCCCGCTACTAAAATATTTACTTCATTCCATGAGAACTCACAAACCGGGACCATAAAAGTTCAATACCCCAAACATTCAAAATAGCTCAATTCAAGAATAGGGGGTTTTAGAGGGAGCTCTTTCTTCTTGAAAGCGCCATCTCTTTGGCATCCTATCACATGCTTTGGCCAAATCATGAGCATCTTGATGTAAATAGTTGGCCAATATACACTACTTTGTTAAGAGATCTTATGAGCAGCCAGGACACCACTATGATGTCCACCAAAGGGTGAGGAATGGCAATGCTTGCTAAAATACTTAGCAATCTCAACTGTTGGCACACAACGCCGAATAAAGCCCATCAGCACAACTCCGTATATAGTATGGTTCATCCCAAAAGAACTTCTTCACATCTTACATGAACTTTTCCCTTGATGAAAAGACAGGTCCGATGGAACCAATATCACTAGCTAAGTAATTCGCAAAATCAGCGAACAACAAAATCAGGTCCTGTGAGGCCCAATAATGTTCATCTGGGGAACGGGTCATACAAATATCAGTCTTATCCCCAACTCTCTCATAGCTTTTTATCTTCTAAACGGGACAAGTGATCAAGCAAACTGATTTCGGTCCTTTCCTATTTCCCTATACATCAAAGTTCAAATTCTTGCAGTAGTAATACCCAACGAATTAACCTCGTTTCGCATCCTTCTTCGCATCAAACATATCTCAGGGCTGATGTCAATATGCACTATACACTCTAAGTACCTAGCAAATAGAGACGAATATTTTTCAAAAAGCAAATACTATTGGCAAGGAGCTCTTGTTCAGTTACTGTATAGTTCTTCTGAGCTTCATTGAGCGGCTTTACTAGCATAGAAATGGGATAAGATTTTGTCCCTTCTTTGACCAATACCACACCCAAGGGCCAACCCCACTCGATCAAACACATCATCTCAAATGGACTGCTCCAAATCCGGAGAAATAATGATAGGTGCAGACTACCAGTTGTTTTTAGATCGCCCGAATGCTTTTAAGACAGGATATTCATCAAAGAAAATTTACAATCTTTCCTCCAACAGTTTGCACAATGGCATGTGCAATTTTAGAGAAATCTTAATGAATTCTCCTGTAAAAACCTGCATGCCCAAGAAAGCTTCTCACGAACCTTTTACAGAGATAGGTTTTGAGAAGAATCTCTCATATCACCGTCGACTTTGGCTCGATCCAACTTCTATGCCTTTTTCGAAATACGATAGCCCAAAACAATAAACCTTCTTTGACGCATAAAGTTGGCATTTTCCCAATTTGAGAACTAAATTGCACAGTCTTCACATCTCTTAAGAATTCAGATAAAGGCTTCAAAACATTTTCGAATGATCACCAACCACTGAAAAATCATCCATAAAAACCTTCAATAGTATCTTCGACCATGTCGGAGAATATTGACATCATACATCTCGTGCAATGTGGCGGGTGCATTGCAATACCAAACGACATTCTAGGTTGAATGCAAAGGTCCCAATGGACAAGTGAAGTGGTCTTCGCTTGATTCTTCTGGTGCCAATGAAGAATCTGATTATACCCTGAATAACCATCAATGAAAACAGTACCACCCTTTTCCAGCGACGTCTATCCAACAATCTGATCCATGAAGGGCATGGGAAAATGTGTCCTTTTCGTCCATAGCATTTAATTTCCGGTAATCCATACACACCCCTCCATCCCAGTCACCGGTCTCATTGGAAAGTTCATTCTTTTCGTTGGGGACCGCACAGTTCATTCCCCCTTTCTTTAGGTACACACTTGAACAAGGGCATACCCAACTACTTTATCCGCGATCGAGATATTTACTTCCAGCCATCCAACCATTTTATGATTTCCTTCTTCACCCTCTTGCAGTAGTGGATTTAAGCGTCTTTGATGGCTCAATACTTGGCTTATGATCGGGCATGAGTTTGGATTTATGAGAACAAATACCAGGAGGGATCCATAATGTCTGCAATGGTCCAGCCCGAATAGCTCTTTTGAACCTTTTAGCACTTTGCACCAAACTCTCTACTTGTTGTTTATTCAGATCTGATGCAATGATTACCGGGCAAATGTGGCACGTTTCCTAAGATTCATACCTGAGATGACGTGGGAGGCTTTTAGTTCATAGCTTGGAGCCTCCTCTATAGCATGGTTTGGGCGGTGCGAGACTCGCGATTCTTCATATCTAGCTCATATTTCTTCGGTTTTAAACCGAACAATTACCACGATCAAGAGCATCGATTAATGACCAAATTCTTCAATGCATTCATTATCAAAATTCATTATCACTGCTGCAGTGCTGTCTAACCTAGTCGTTCTTTCTAATTTGTCGTACTCGGGTGATTCACCAACTTTGTAGGAATATGGCAGATACCGATTGAGCTCACCACTCGTGCCGCATGGACTCTACAAATGTTGAAGTCCAACTCTCTTCATTGTTCATTGAAACTTTCATCTGCCCCTTTTCCATATCAACTAAGGCCTACCCGTAGCAAAGAAATGGCCTCCCAAGAATAATGCACCCTCAAATCGACTTCACAATCAAGAATAACAAAATCTGCCGGAAAATATGAAAACGACTCCACTTTTACTAGCAACATCAATGGAGTATCCCATAGGGCCTTTTAGCTGTTCGATTCGGCATCAGTAGACCGCATAAGCCAGTGGGCTTTGGGTCACCCAAACCCATACTTCTTGTAAATCGAGAGGGCATGAGATTTATGCTTGCCCCAGATCACACATAAATGCTTTTCGCAAAATGTAATAACCCGATTGTACAAGGAATAGTAAATGCACCCGGGTCTTCTTTCTTTTGCACCAAAGACCTTGTAGCAAATAGCACGTACAATGCTGCATTCTGTCATCATCCTCAAAAAGTGACCGATCTTTTCTTTGTAACCAAACTTTTCATAAACTTGACATAACCGGGCATTTGTTTCAAGCGCTTCTACCAAAGGACATTGATAGAAAAGGTTGCCTTCAACATTTGTTATAAAAACGCCGATATCTTGCCATCTTCGGTCTTTTTTTAACTAATCGTTTGAGGAAGGGTGGTGGAGGTCTAGGCAATGGGAGTTACCTTTAGGCACTTCAACAATCTTATCCAGTGTTTATCTTCTTACTTCATTCACTAACCTCTACCACTTTAACATTATCTGTTCATCACTTTTTAACAATAGACGGCAATAAGGTGGGTCAATAGTTTTGTTTGTCCACCAACGAGTAGTAATTTCCATAAACAGTGTCCATCATTTTCGGATTTATGGACAGTGTTGCTAGGAAGCAGTGTCCCAGGTTTGCCTTGTGTTCACAGTTGCAGATAACTGAAGCATTTGCAATTCAAGCTGCTAATTGATATGGCCTTGGGTATCAACTTTCTGTCCAATACTGCTACATCACTCCTTAAACTCTTTGGTGTGCTCATCACTTAAGCATACGAACTTCAATCATTCATCTTGTGCAACAAATCCTCAATGCGCCATACTCGTCACCATCCTAGGAGTGCAACTTCACGATTCTGAGGAGGAAACATAAGGCCCATCTCTCTCATTTCTGTTACCAATAGTTACCCTTTGTTGACGTGTTGTCAACGGTTGCTAATTTCCATCACGAACATAAGTTACCGCTCACGGTTGTAGTTACCATAGTTCCGACCTTGATTTCCTTGAACCTTGGCGCCAATTCTCCTGATTGGAGCCTTGGCATTCGGTCGGAAACCCCGCGTCTGATCATGTACTGCATAGGAATCTTCCTCATAATAATATCATCGTGTGGTGGTTTAGACAGTAGTTCAACTGCAATTTATCTGTTTCTGAACCCAGGTGACATTTTTTATAACACCAACCCAAGCTCATTTCTCAACTGTGCCATCTCTTCACGAATCTCCAACTGTGGCTGGGTTTGTGTGTGGATTGCACTGCAAATAGTATTTTCCCCGTATCTGACTTCCTAAGTTACTCCATGCTTTATGTTCCGCCGGAGATTTCTCTAATTTTCGGCAATTTCAGCAAGGACACTCCCCATAAGAAACCACTTGCTATAGTATCCCAATACCGCTTTATATTATCATCCCTGTCCTCGGTAGAAGTAATTCTTCAGTGACTCATCATCTATGACGAGTGATTGGGGAACACTTCTCAAAAATGAAGTGAACCTATCCAAGAACATACTAACTGACTTCCTTGTAGTGGCCACAAAGTTGTTCACTCTGTCTATTGTGATTTAGTTTTCTTGGAGACCGGGTAGTAACGTGCTAAGAAAACGTCCCTTAGTGTGGTTCAAGTAAAATTGAGTTATAAGGGGTTTCAGTGAACCAATAGCAGCCTCTCCCGTCCAGTGAGAGAGGAAATACTCTTAGGCCCTATTACAATCCAAATTCAAATCAAAGGCTCCCTACATCAGCTTTTACAACACTGCCCTCACTTAGCCTACTATGGGGCATGTGGTTCTCAGATGGTAGTCCTGAAACAAACCTCTAGCCGTGCAGCATTTGCATTAGACTACTAGTGACTAACAAAGTGCTGACCTTCTGGTAGAGGGGCAGACAAGTGACCCTCAGAATCCTGCCATATTATCGTAACCTCTGTAGTATTCTTGAGGACGATGGAGCGGGATTTTGTCCCCTTGTGTCACCTTGATCAGGATTAAGGTAATAATCGACCGATGAAGCATCAACGGCAGCTGGATGTTCAGGTTCTGGATCATCATCATTTATACCCAAGTTTCGATTCATTTTGCGTAGTGTACGCTCTAAACTCGTGATCGTAAGGAAACAAAGGTTCTCTTCCTTCTCCGTGTATTTGGCATACGAAGGACGTCAATTCTACACAAAACCAAAAACACGAGAAAAGTAAAATCAGAAAAATATTGGACTAATTTTAGTAATAATTTTAAGTTAGGTCTAAAAGCTACTTTCCCCAGCGAGCAAGCAGGACGAACGAAAAAGCCAAGAGGGGCAAAATTTGATACGCTCAAACTTACTTTCTCAACATAAGAAATAAAGCGGTCGTTATCAATAAAAGAACCAACTAATGAGGTTGAGTCGGAATCCCACAAGGAAAATAGTTCAGACTTTAACTTTATGCTATTATTACTACTATTGTAGCCAACTAATTTACCGAGAAAAAAGAAGGACAAAAAGGTGGATTATTATTTCTAAATTAATGAAAATGATTAACCTAAATAAAAATGACAACTAACAGCATTCACTTTCGAAGTTTAATCAAAGATTATAAAAGTAACTAGGGCTTTAGTGTTCCCCATATACGTTCCTAACTGGTAAATCTAACATATAACAATTCTATTTCCATGATATCTGCATGTAAAGTGATAAGTACGTATCTCTAAAATCCTTGGTCGACATCTAGAGAATTTACTCCGCACCTTGGTCCGGCTACGTTTGTGTTGCTATACTAACCCTTATCTTACCTCATATTTAAGCAATCGTATTCGGTATTTTGACTAAGTTATTAACTCGTACCAACCATATACTGGCCTATTGATAGTCCTACACTAAATCTATGGTTGATAATTCTTTCTTCTAATTATCTACCTCCTGGTCGGCCAAGTAAGCAATAAAGAGCGAGTTCTATGTTGGCCAACCGTTAAAAAGACTTCTAAAACGAATAAGAATTCTTCAATACATGCAAGACACCACTCTAGAATTTGTTTATTTAGTTTAGATATACCTTGTTTATTCACACCATCTGTTCCCTACAACCCTAGCTTTATGAGGTTTTAGTTACCCCATGTTCGTCATTCACAATCATCATTGTATGGAAGAAATTCATGCACTTAATTATATGAAAACGAAATGAATCGCCAAATTATAACTTTGATAATCAACGAAATCTCACCAACAAATCAATTCACCAGAAACAATATCTTAATATCCACAAATCGAGTATTCAATACTATATAGAAAACTATTAAACTAAATTATCCAGAAGATCATAACCCCAAAAACGAGGTTTTTCCAACTATTTATAATTAAAAACGAAACCTAATCAAATAAGAATTCTAATTTTCTAAAAAACCTGTCCACCAACGCTCTAGGATGACGGGACCAGGACGGACCGTCATGGACACGACGGACCGTCAGTAGACTCCGTCGTCCGCAACTTCTACCATTCTTCTGTTGCTTTCTTCATTCCCCTCGACGACAGGTATGACGAGACCGATTCTATAGCACGCACGTCCGTCGAGGGTCTCGTTCCAAATACTTCAATCTTGGAATGTGGGTACTGGGACTACTCTTCTGATCATTTACGACGAACCAGCAGGAGGACCGTTCGTAGCTGTGACGGAATCCGTATGGACTGCCGTAATCCCACACTTGGTCTAGACTTCCCCAAATTTCCTTCAGCAACGTTCTTCCTTACTACGATGCCACCTACGGACGCGTCACAGCCGCGAACACGTCATAGGTTCCGTAGATGAGTCTCTTCGTTGCAATTCTTTCTCAAAAACTCCCGCGTTCATCCTTGGACAGATTTTCTGCAAACAAAAGATAACTTAATATCAAAATCAACACAAAAAGGCTCTCGAACACACACTAAACTTAAGGAGAAAAAGCATTAAGAAAATACCGTGAACCAACGGATACATCAAGCACCATATTTTCTCTCCATATAAGCAGAAGATGTCATTGTTGTTGAGAGAAACATCTTTTCCTTTTCACTCAACAAGTGATGTTAGAAATCACATAAAATAGAAGATGAATGTTGATCCTATTAATACCCAATCACAGAGGCGTTATACTTGGTCTAAAGAAGATTCCAAACTCCTAACCAAGTAGTAGTAGAAGAATGGTGCATTGTAATGCCAATATTGTCATAGAACACACAATGCATTGTAGCTGAAGAAAATGAATGACTCAGTCCACTAATTATGGAACAGAGAAGATCAACAAGGTCAAGTAAAAGCTCTTTTATGGTAGAAAGACTTTGTAATATCAAGAAGAACTAAGCAAAACCAATTGTCTCTAATTCTATTTGTGACGTAGGTTAAACTAATGACCATTTACAAGGCCATATCGTGTTGTATTTCCAGCTCCTCAGTTGAAGTAGACCAAAGAATTTATCAAACAGCTGTGCTGATGATAGATGAGGTTTTAATTCCAATGAAGGATGAGATCAAAACATTGGAGGACAAGAAACATGTGAATTGGTTCCACTGCCTTATGGGAAGAAGGCTATTGGAAAGTGGGTATATAAAATACAAGGATGATGACACAGTTGAGATGTTTAAG
>CM040620.1:8776475-8856248 GCA_022817965.1 Solanum lycopersicoides
TTTCCTATGTAGAAAGGCTACCAGTGTTCCAGAGTGGGGATGTGACCGACTGATTGAGGTGACCAAGATGATCGACATTGGTCTTATACGGGATGATGCAAAACTCGCGGTTCCATGAAGGGGTATACAGTTTGACTTGTCGCATATGGGAGAGGACCTTGCTTCTGAGCAACCCGAAGAGGGAAATATTTCAGCTCCACCTGCGGAGCTCGATATGGCAGCCCCACCATCTTCGTCATCCGTCCCGGCCGCCAGCACACCACACTCCTACTCCTACAGGTTATGTTTTGATGCAGCTAACCAGAGTCCAAAAGTTAGAGATTCTGATGGCTGGGTTGAAGTCAAAGACAAGACAAGTCCTACTCTCAAGCAAATGACTAAGAGCGACACTTTTGCAGCATATTCATCCTTGGATGAAAGACTGTTGAGGAATCTGAGAAGAAGGTAGAACAAGTTGTGGAGGTGAAGATACAAGTTGTGCATTAGAGGAAATATGCTTTTGATCTACAAAAGCTCGATAGACCTCAAAGTACTATTGATCTAGTTGGTGGAGTTGGCCAAGCTCTGATTGATATTAATGTTTTGGCTTCTATTGACTCTGCTATACCGTAACCCCCCCCCCCCTAGGATGATGGTGGAGATGTGGTGCTAAATGCACTATTCAGTGACGATGAGCTTTCTCTTAACCCTCAAATTTGTTTAATTGATTGACTTTACTCTTGTCGTTAAAAGTAAGTTATGTTTATCCGTGTCGTCGATAAACTTAACAAATATACTTCTCCTTGGATGGAAAACCTCAAATCAATTAAAATTATTCAATTTTACCTAAATTACTCAATTTTAACCCGACCCGGCCAATTAATAATATAACCCATTTTTTTTACCTAAATCAATTTTGTTTTCCCCACTACCACCACCAAAGCCACCGCCTCTCCAGATCTCCTTCACCACCACCGCAAAAGATAACTTATTTTTAACGACAAGGATAAAATCAAATTGCGTCTTCTTTAAATTTCAAACACTGCAACATGAAACCACTGTTTCAATATCAGTATACCAATTCATCAAATTCAATGTAAAAATATTGTTGTAATAAACTTTGTATGTGATCAAACTAAAATACTTAAGAACAAAAAAAAAAAGTAAAATAACCATGTGAGGAAAAATCTGTTAATGATATGATGTTTGAAAATTCAACGGTAAGAGACAACATATCTGTTTCTTGAAACTTTTTATTATAGATGAGGCACACTTATACTAGTTGTATGAGGGAGTACTTTATTATTATTAAATTTGGATTCCTGGGCTTACACTTGATTTTTTTTCTTTGCTTATTTCTCTTTCTTCTTTTTCTCATTTCCTTTAAATTTATTTTATATTGTATTGTATTTGAGATTCATTTTATTAAATTAGTCTTATTAATTACATGTTTTTAAAATATATGTTAATTATTAATATCTTATGTAGTTATGAATAAAAATTGTTTTTTTAAAAAGTATTTTTTGTTAAAACAAACACATAAAAAATAGATTATTTTAATATAAAAATATTCAATTATTCTCCCAAATTATTTGTTTGTTTTAACATAAATACTTTTAAAAAATAATATTCTTATCAGAGCTACATAAGATATTAATGATTAACATAATTTTTTAATAATGTAATTAATAAGATAATTTAGTAAAATGAATCTAATACAATACAATTATATATATATATATATATATATATATGTATTTGGCATTTGACCATACAATTTAATATGTTTTTACTGTATTTGAAATATATGGAGCAAGAATTGATGATAAAATTATTATTTATTTTAATAAATGAATACTTCGAAATAATACTTACGTTTGAATTTACTTAAATATAATATCAAAAGTGAAAAATGAGTTGTAAAACATATTATACTAACATGTTTTTCAAATTTGAATATACCTTCAACTTGAAAAATTGTATTTCAATTTTTTATGATCAAACATCAATTTTCAAATAAAGTAAAAATAATTTTTAGATAAATTTTAAAAGTAAAATTTAAAATGATACGAAATATGTGAAGGTGGAAATTTATAAAGTACTATAAATAAAAAATGAAAGAAAAGAAATAGAAATAATTATAATGGTCAATTTTTATGATATAAATGATCACCCATTTAAAGAATTAAGTTTGAATTTTTGTATGCTTATTCCTTTTTGAATCAATGATAAAATAAGAAATTTAAAAAATTCAACTAAAATAATTAAATTAAAAAAATCATATGTACATAATGGTTGAGTAATTAAATCAGTTTCAAAATAAATTTTAAAAAAAAAGAGGAAAGAGAAAAACAAAGAAAGAGAAATAAGAGGGAAGGAAACAAAATTAAAATGTAGGTCCCACTGTTCAGTAATAAAGTATTACTTTATACAACTAGTGTTAAATTGTACCTCATACATAATAAAAATTTTGATGTTTCTTAGGGACAAAAAAATGAATAGGTTATAATAGTTGGACAGAAAATGGACGTACACGTCAAAATATTGATTTCTTACCAAACATGTCATGTCATCCATTTTTTTCTTCAAATTGACGTGATTGCCAAAATGTGGATAACAATAAATTGAAATAATTTCGATATAAATTTTGAAGTAGAAGGGATAACACATTAAAATTTCGATATAAATTTCGAATATAAGTATTTTTAATGAATTCAATACTAATTTACATGACAATTATTTGAAGGCATAATAATTAATTTTAATTAAATATATTTTTAAAAAAACATGGTTCAAAAAGAATTATTATCAGATAAATTAAGACAAAAATAGTATTATAATTATTAAGAGTTATATTGAATTTGTATAGTTCATGGCTCTATATTTGAGTATAACATTGTTCTTGAAATAATAAAAATGTAATATATTCTATATGTAAAGTGAGCAATATAATACGCGTCACCTCGAGGTTAAATCTGAATATTGGGGTATGACAAGGACCAAAGTCAAAATTCATAAAGAATCAAGGGACTAAAAGAGCCACTATTCCCTCTAAATACTTTATTTATAGGTAATAAAATAATTTTCTTTCACTAAAAATTCCTCTCTATGTTAATTAAAATAAGAAGTGTCATCTAAACAAGTATTCAATAAAAAAAAAGAGGGGAAATGGAAAAGGGTGATAAAAGTCACTTTGTACTTGTTCATGGAGCTTGTCATGGTGCATGGTGTTGGTACAAAGTTGTGACAATTCTAAGAAGTGAAGGACACAAAGTTAGTGTTCTTGACATGGCTGCCTCTGGAATTAATCAAAAACATGTTGATGATCTTAATTCAATGGCTGATTACAATGAACCATTGATGGAATTTATGAATTCATTGCCACAACAAGAAAGAGTTGTTTTAGTGGGACATAGCATGGGTGGCATCAATATAGCTCTTGCCATGGAAAAGTTTCCTCAAAAAATTGCTGTGGCTGTGTTTGTCTCAGCTTCTATGCCTGGTCCTGACCTCAATCTTGTAGCAGTTACCCAACAGGTTTGCTCATATGAATTTAATTTCTATAATCTAACAATAGGAGGAATTAACGACTGACAAAATTTCATATCTAAACAACAAAAAATTTCATACTAATTTCATTTCGCTTTGAAATAACAATGGATTATATGAAATTTTGATTAAGTAGGATCTATTTAGCGCCGAATTAAATTGGGTTTATCGAAAAATTTCGTAGTTAACGGGTGTAAATATTACTTACAAAATACTTATTGATGCATTCATATTGTTGTAAGTTGTAACTTGTAAAAGATAACCTACTTTTATTTTTCAAGTCATATCTTATTCTACTTTTTATAAACAGACTTCTATAACTATGCATAAAGGTTAATTTTGTGAATCACTCAATATAATAGAAGCACCTATAATTCTATATAACAATAAGACACAAAAACTAGGGACATAAATTGAATAAGAATTGAACATATAAACACATTTAATATTCTATCCGGCCTAGAATTATCTTACTTACCTATGCTCTTATCTAAGTGAACAAGTTGCTTGACGTGTTTCAATTATAAAGTAAAGACAAAAAAGTAAAAAACACAATACTTATACTTAACGTGGAAACACTCGGTTCAAAAGGTATAAAAACCACAACCAGTTCCACAACCCAATTTACTCCCTAACTTCAATAAAACAATGAGCCTCAACAAACAGGATTACAAACCTATGTAATCTACGGAATTATCAATTAAGCACTATGTTAGCACAAACTCCGAGGCTTGTGCTCCCAAGTCTTCGAGTTTCCCTCAACTTGAAGACTATAATCCTATTTTAGTTTATAAGTTACTGAACTATCAATACATCAAGACACAAACACAAAGATAAATATGCCAATTGCCTTTTTGCTATGTAAGTGATTAGGTCTTCAATGTGTCTTTTCCTCTATATCTATCATAGCATTTCAGATCAACCAGACTCGATGCCATAAGCCACTTCTTCTACAACTAGACCTCACTTGTCTTTGACTGAACTCCTCCTTTCATCAAATGACAAACTTCTTTCTTCATCGGTGTTGTGATTGAACTTCAACTCTTCACTCAGACTTCTTGCGCTTTATCTTGTAATCAACAATATCCACTCAGTGATTCCTGCACACTTGACTTTACTCATTTTGTTTGCCTGTTCTTGGTTCATTGTTCTTCTGGACCAGGCTGACTAACATGTTTCAAATTGTATTTATCAAATCATCATAACTTCATTACCCCAAAAAAATTCCCCTTTTTGATGTTGACATATTATTCGTTATTTGTGCATCCATGACATATGTAACTATAGGCATTTTGGCATTGTAATATTAAGATGAAACATGTTAGTTAGTGTGTTATGAATATTGCACAACTTGTTATCTCCCCCCTTATAGCATCATTGAAAAGTGTAACAGTAATGTGTTGTATAAAGGAGAACATTATAACCAATTCATGGTCACTGGGGCAATCACCAAGACAAGGGAAATCAAATATAGGAATGATATATTAAAACCGTATTAAAATGAACGAGATCAACAGTTGTTAGTTAAGCAAAAAGAGGATAATTTCATTTAAACAAGAAGATATGCTATGATAAAACATCTAAAGAAGATCTTGATTACAACAACAAAACCATGAGGACAGAAAACAACTAGGAATAGGCAAGGAAAAAGGATGGGGAACTGGGGGTGGTGGTGAAGCAGAAGGGAGTAGCAGGGTCATTCGACAAATGATTTCATCATGCTTTGCTCTTTCCTAAGAATGGGGGCTTCCAATTCAATAATATATGTCTGAAGGACACCCTTTTCATGGTCACGAGCCACGCAGGCAATTCCCAATTCAGCTGCGTTCATATCTAAGGCAACCACAGTCCACAGCCTTTGAAGAGGGGTGTCAGCTTATCGTTCATCAAGTTTATTTTTCTAGAATTGGGATTCCCAACTAAATGTGTAGGTCTTAATTGAACAAAACTTAAGCAATTTGACATTACCAGCAATTATTTTCTAGCCAATCATTGAATGGAGTTTATGCAATCTTAATTATCCCCAAGTCTAAACTATTTTTCTCAAAATATTCTCTACCTAGTGTTGTGGTAATAATATCAACAATTTGATCCTCAGTAGAACAAAACGTTATTGATATTATTACCTTTTTCAACATTATCACGGACGAAATGATGCCTAATATTAATATGTTTAGTCTTTTTAAGTTGCACGAGATTTTTGACAATGTTTATGGCACTAATATTATCACATAAGATAGGAAGGAAACCAAAATTCAATAGTTGTTGTCTGATCCAAAGCAATTGTGTACTACATGAATCAACTGCCACATGCTCAACATCAATGGTTGACAAGGCAAAGGAGTTTTGTTTCTTAGTGGAACATTGTACAAGACATGTTCCAAGTAAGTGTTTCATACTTGTGATGCTTTTCCTGTCCACCAAATATCCAACATAATTAGCATGTGCATACCCTACAAGATTGAAATTGCTTCATTTGGAGTACCAAACTCCTAAGTCAGTGGTTCCTTTGAGAAACTTGAAACTTTCTTTGATAGATTTTAGATGTGATTATTTAGGATTCTTTTGAAAACCCAGCAGATAAGACAATACTAAAGACAATATCATGTCGACTTGCAGTAAGATACAAGATAAACCTAATCATTCCCCTGTATATGTTTCATCCAATGGACAACGTGGCAATGAGAGTATCAATGTCTATGGCTTGATCCATTTTAAATATTTTCAGCATCTCCTTCACATACTTCTATTGATGAATTATAGACCAGAGGGAGTTTTTTATTTATTTTCAGACCTTAAAAAATTAAGTTAACCTATCATGCTCACTTAAAAATTACCATTTATAAGTTCTGAAAACTCCTGCGTCATCAGTCCGCTTATAGAGCAAAAGATGATATCATCAACATATACATGCACAATGAACAAGTCTTTGTCATTTGTTTTCAAAAAGAATGTTTTGTCAATTTTACCTCTTGTGTATCCATGTTCTAGCAGGAGTTTTGATAATCTTTCATACCAAGCTCATGGAGCTTGTTCCAACCAATACAACATTTTTCTAATTTGTAAACATGATCGAGGAGATTCAAAACTTTTAAACACAGGCCGTATCTTAACATTAACTTCCTCCTTTAGGTATTCCTTTAAGAATGCACTTTTGATAGAGAGTGAATTCTTTAAAGAAAGCAGAGGCGCTAAGTAATCAAATGGCTTCAAAGTCTTGCCACTATAGCAAATGTCTCATCATAGTCAATTCCTTCTTCTTGGTTGTACTTTGGATCACCAATCTTGATTTGTTTCTTGTAACTATTCCATTTTCATCCAACTTATTTCTACACACCCATTTCATTCCAATGACTATCATTTTTTCTGTGGAGGAACAAGATGTCACACCATGCTTCTTTCAAACTGATCAGTTCCTCTTGCATTGCCAGTATCCAATCATCATCCAAGAGCGACTCCTTCACCTTTTTAGGTTCAACCATTTGAAAGGAAGTCTTTGAATGTACACAAATTCTTCAATCCTAATCTATTGGTAATCCCAGATGTTAGATTAGTAAGAATATTGTCAATTAGATACGATCCTTGATACTTGTAACTTTTATAGCCAATTCTTGAGAAGTTCCACCGGTATCAACACTGGATTGTGCAAGATTTCTTGATCTATTACTCCCTTTATTTGTGTGCTCTCAGCTATTTTGACATGTCGACTATTTGTGTAACCTGCTCCTGATGAGTATGCTCCTTAATATTATTAATGCCCTTCATGTTAGTCTCAATCATGTTACTATTTTCATAAAAATTAAAATGCATACTTTCTTCAAAACTGTTGGTTAAATTTTTTTACCCTATAAGCTTTAGTATGTAGTGAGTACCCTAGGAGATTCCCTCATCACTTCCTGCATCAAATTTACTCAAATTATCTTTTCCATTGTAATGTATAAAACAGCTGCAATGAAATGTCTAAAATGAGAGATATTAGGCTTTCTACCTTTGAGTAATTCATAGGGAGTGTTCTCTATGATTGATCGAGACACACATATTTCATAATATAACAAGCATTGCTCATGGTTTTAGCCCAAAATATTTTTGCAAGATTACTAGCCGTCATCATTTGTATAGCCATGTCTTGTAAAGTCTCATTTTTCCTCTCAACTACTCCATTTAGACGAGGTGTTCTAGGAGCAGAAAAATTATGATCTATTCCATTTATTGAACAAAATTTTAAGAATTTAACAATTTTAAATTTTGTTCTATGGCCAGATCTTATGGAAATGAAAGAAAACATCAAAGGAATTGTCTTTAGAAGCCAGAAACACTGTCCAATTAAAATGGGAGAAATAATCAACAAGGATGAAAACATGCATTTTCTCTCCTCTGCCTTTTACCCTCATGGGTCCATAAAAATTCATATGACCCAGTTTGAGACACTTGGTCGTACTAACCTAATTCTTTCGCTTGGAAAATGATCTCACTTGCTTTCCTCTTACACATGCAGCACAAACTTTGTTATCTTTGAACTTAGTTTAGGCAACCCTATAACCATATCCTTTGATAGGAGTTTGTTCAATTGTTTAATACTAGCATGACCAAGTCTTTTGTGTCGTTTACATCGTTTTAACTGTGCACTCATCTGAAGTATAACTTGTCTTATTACCTTTGGCGTATAACTGAGAGATTCTCAACAATTATAATTTAGTACATCTACATGATATACTTCTTCCAATGCTTTTGATTGAGATTATCCACTCTTCCCAACTCCTACAACTATACCTTTCTTCCATCTCCGAATGAAACACTAACTTCTTTAATGCAATAAGTGAAAGGGAAATGTGTTTGTCATCAGCCTTGTTCCTCAAACAAGTACTGTCTACGTACCAATGCTTGCTCTCTTTCACTTTTACCTGTAAAACAATTTCAAAGGTTAGTCTTAGGAACCCAGACTAGCTTGGGTTTTTTCGATGATTAGAGGGGTCAATAAGATTTCTTTTTTCCAAATTGGCAACAAGTTGTTGTACCTGTTTCTTTGACCTGTATTGAAGCTGTTTTTACTAGCTAACGCAGAGATCTTATTTCTAGATTTGTTAGCGATTGGACATTCAGTAGTTAGGTGTCCAAGTTTGCCACCAATGTAGCATAAGTCTTCTGTAATAGCACTTTCTCTATGAAAATCTATGTTAGCTTTATCATTATGAATTCTTTCACTTATATGGTTAAAATTTTTGCATGAGTGTGTTCATCGATTAAATTTTCTAGATCCATTTTTAGCCTATACACTTCTAAATTTATTTATTTTTTCACTTTGGCATTCTCACAGAAAAAAAAAATCAATTTTGTACTCTTTCAGATCATCTGCTAACCTCATTTTAGTATCACTATTTCCCCTCTTTTTATAATGGATAACTTATAGTTTCCTCATTCTTCTTCTTTTTCATGGTCGGAATCTCCTACTGCCATGAACTCGTCTCATCTACTTCTTCATCATATTCTTCAGTTCCTAATCCTCAAGCAGCAATCATAGCACATTCTTCTTTTTCTTTTATTTTGCAGCCTTTCCTTTTAATTCATTTTCAACTCTTTCTTTCCTCCATTCAATATACCATTGAGGACATTTCCAAACATGATCATTAGTCTTTCACACTTGTAAATCTGGTTTGAGATTTTTCATTTTCGTACTTCGTGTTACATGTTTCCATCTTGTCATTCCCCTTTCCCATTTAAAAAGAACTTCTTGATTTTTTTTGCCAAGAATGTCTTTTTTTTGTTCATCTAGATCAGATTCTCAAATCATTCATATTCATCTCATAAGTTCTGAGGTTTCCTACTAGTGATCAAATGTCACGATGGAGATATCTTTATCTTTCCTAATGACTGTAATTTTGACATCCCATTTTACCTTTGAAAGAACCCTCAAAACTTTGTCAACCTATTCCTTATTAATGAGAACCTTTCTTAGGGATGAGAACAAATTGATTAGTGTGTGTGTAGTAATAATCTCTAGAAGTCGTTTGTTTTCCTTCATCTTGAATGTTTCATAATCAGTGAACGACATGGCCACTCTGAATTTCGTGACTCAATTTGTTCCTTCATGAGCATTTATTAGTGTGTCCCATATATGTTTAGCAGTGGTACAGTTTGGGATCTTGTTTTAGTCATTTGGTCCTAAGACATACACAAGAACATTTTTGGAATTGGATATCTTCCTGAGAGCCATTAGATCTTCAGCACTGAAGTCAACCCTTACCTTTGTAAATTGACCTTCATCAATAGTTTTTATCGAGATGATTGGTCTTGTAGCTATCCTCGCACATAGTTCATAATCTTCAGCTTGGATAAAGTCTTCTATTAGTGCCTTTCACAACCCAAAGTATTCTATTGAAAACTGGTGGTCTGATGGTTAATGTCCTTTGCTATGACCAATAGGTAATACAAAATTCATTGTGATCATATATTAGGTGTTAGACTTTATAAGATAACGTGCTCTAATATCAGTTGATATTCTACATGACCTATAGTTATCTTACTTATCTATGCTCTTACCTAGGTGAACAAGTTGCCTAACGTGTTTCAATTATAAGGCAAGGACAATAAACTAATAACACAATACTTAACATGGAAACACCACTCAAAAAGGTGTAAAAATATGACTTGTTCCACAATAGGATTTACTCCCAAACTTCACTACAATAATGAGCCTCAACAAGTAGGATTACAAAGTTATTAGTCAATTAAGCCCCATGCTAGCACAGACCTCCAAGGCGTGTGTTCCTAAGTCTGAGCTTCCCTCAACTTGAAGAATATGATCCAATTTCAGGTTATAACTTACTAAACTATCAGTACATCAAGACATAAACACAATGAAAACCTTCATAGAACATAAACAGTACATCAAGACATAAACACAATGAAAACCTTCATAGAACATAAATTTTGTAATAGGGCCTGGTTCTTTGAAGTGTTACTTCAAAATTCAGCTACACTTCAGAAAAGTCAATATGTCAATTACCTCTTTGCTATATAAGTTTTCAAGTCTTTATTGAACACAACTATCACAATGTTTCACTTCAAGCAGACTCCTTGTCATAAGCCACTTCTTCTATAACTCGACCTCTACTGTCTTTGAGTTCTTCTTTAAATTGGACTCCTCCTTTAATCAAACTTATTTCTTCATCAGTTTTGTTATTGAACTCCAACTCTTCACTCAGACTCCTTGCGATTTATCTCGTAAATAACATTATCCTCTCTGTCATCCCTGCACACTTGTCTTTACACATTTTATTCGCATGTTATTGAATTTATCCAGCTTAGTTCATTGTTCCAGTGGACCATGCTTCAACTTATATTTATCAAATCATCAAAACTTCATTACCTCAACAACATTGATAGGACAAAATAATATTACAATAATGTCAACGTATTCAATATGTAAAGTACTTAATACATAACTTCATGTCGCAATCGCCGTCCACCGTGAGTGGCAACCCATACAAATCGGAGAACCAATTGTAACCCAACCTAACTCATCTAACACTTGGCAAAACCAAATTACTATATAAAATAGTAAGAAATCATTTAAAAATAAATAAAGTACTGAGCTCACATAAACTCAATAAATCATCCTAATATTTAACCCCTAGAATCTGAATGTGATAGCATCAAAACTCTAAATATTCACTAGTGGGGATACAACCCCAAAAACTAGAAAACATTAGCCTAATAGTCTAAAATGTTTGTCCAAAAAGATTGAAAAAGAAATCTGAAAGAATCCATGATAGCCCGGAAGACCACCTCACCCTTGAATTTGGAGGTCAAACGCCTCTCAACTAAGGTCTAGTATCAGCCGCTTGAATATGTCTTGTACTCAAAAACAAAAAAACAAGTACAATATCAATATACAACAGTTATGTATTGGTAGGATCATACTTCCAAAACATGAATGTAAAGAGGTAACTACAGTATAGTAATGCAGACATATATCAACAGTCACAACATGAAACAGACTCCAAGTCATAATATATATCATTATCAACCAATGCATAAAAACTGCCCCACATGATCACAAAAATACACATACCTGATCCTCTCATGGACCAACATGCCATAATCACATTATGAAAAAGTAAAACTGGTTTACTCCATGGAACCAACATGTAAATTTGGTTCTCTCATGGAATTCACACACAAACTATTAGTGTACTGGTGCAGTATCCGGAGTTCCGGACCAACCATAAATGATTCATACATGAGTGGTATTTGAGACAACCGTTACTATTTTGTACCGGCGTGGTACCCAAGCCAACCATCATTCACAAGAAGCACACAATCATAATCACAATGAACAATTATACTTCTACCTATAAGTAAATAACATATTCATTGCATGAGATTATCGACATAGTTCATTTGACATTAGCCTTCAGTTTCTTCACATGCATCGCACAAATAATATTATAAAGCAATAGAGACATGTATACATTACATACTTAAAAACACAACCATCACCTACCTTGAATCAAGCATTTGGGATGTCTAAAGAACTCAAGCTTTCCCCTTTATCAATGCCTTGATCGTTCTTGGTCAAAACAAATAACAACAATCAAACAGTGATGGCCTAGCAATACCAATATTATACACAAATCTTAATCCCAAGCCAACTCATGATCGTTCTACCCAAAACAGGGCTTTTCCCGTCATTAAATCAAGTTACACCCCCCCCCCAACCTTAGGAGTAATACCCTAGATTTCTCTAGACGTTACCTTGCTCAGATTTTGTCTGGCCTAGCCTAGAAATTGAAGTCACTATCCAAAACAATTCTAGACTAATTTCTTTCAGCATTAATTGGTCTACTAATAATGGTCGGAGTAGTTCGTTACACTTAACAACCTTGTTTTTAATGTTGTTAATCCGTGGCGATCTATAAATAACTTTATTGGTGTATAATCTTATACTTTTAATTCTGCTTGTGCCATAGACAAAATTTCCAATGTAATAAGTTTCTCTTTGATCTTAAAAAAATAATAATCGTACATACAACACGTAGTGATCAAAAGTTGAAAAACATGAATTTCCAAGGTAATTGAGTGTACATGTATTACTACTATCATATTTGCTAATATACTAAAAAGTAATCATTGTTTTTTGTTTGCAAATTGACAGTTTAGTCAACAAGTGGAAGCACCTATGGATACTGAATTTATGTACAACAACGGACTGGATAAAGCCCCTACCTCTGTCGTTTTAGGCCCTAAAGTCTTAGCAACCATCTATTATCAATTTTGCCCTCCTGAGGTGAGTATGCATTAACTATAAGCTTACTATTTTTCAACCCAAAAAAATTATAAACTTATTTTCCATAACTCTTTATATTATTTCTAGGATAATAGTTTGGGAAAATTTGACTAATTAAAATATTAAATTAAACTAATGACGTGGTCAAATCATCATTCGTCATGTGGACAAAATGATTTTGCGAAATCGGATGAGTTTTCAGTTAACTAATAACGGCATAGATAAGCCTTTTCTCAATGGAATTGACATAGATAACCAAACTATGACATAGATGATCCTTTTTCTCAAAGTCAGTCTTTTCCCATAATTCAATTACTTTTTGATAAAAATTCAATAATTTTTGTCTATGGAACTCTACAGGACTTAACTCTTGCAACATATTTGGTAAGACCCGTACCATTCTTCGATGAGTCAGTCCTATTGACAAACACTGCACTTTCAAAAGAGAAATATGGTAGTGTTTATCGTGTTTATGTTGTATGTGAAAAGGACAATGTGCTCAAGGAACAA
Source organism: Solanum lycopersicoides (assembly GCA_022817965.1). NCBI lineage: Eukaryota > Viridiplantae > Streptophyta > Magnoliopsida > Solanales > Solanaceae > Solanum > Solanum lycopersicoides. Next base: position 8,789,800 of record CM040620.1, read on the forward strand.
CAATTTCAAAGGTGGTTGATTAACAATAATCCACCAGATGAGGTCTACATGATTCATGATGCAGGCCACATGGTCATGTTCTCTAAACCTAGGGAGCTTTGTTCTTGTCTTGTTATGATTTCACAAAAGTATCATTGATCTTTCACCTTGTTTATTAGTGGTGTAGTCACATATAGTCAGTTGAACAATCTTTGTTAAAAATTATACAATATAAAAACAATTTGAAGTATATCGATCCTTCATTACTTCCGTATGTATATATATACATATACTCTCTTCAATATTGATCCTTAATAAAATTTCAGATACACTTGATGAAATTTCTGATTTGGTACCATTTGGTTACTAGAAGAAGGAAAGTATTTACTCTTTCTTATAAATAAGGCGAGGACAATTAAACTCCCTCTTTAGCTATTGTCAAAGGAATTCTAAATTTTCAATTGGTATTTGCAATATTATACTTGTGTAGCTAAGCTTTTGTGGTTGTACATTTGTTTATATGGACCAAAAAATATACTTTATAATCTTTACTACAATTCTTAGACTAAATAGTCATATTTTAGCCAAATGAATATTTAGTAAATGAAAGCTTTAAAAAAATTGGCATTTAATAGCCACATATATATATTCTGCATCACACCCTTCTCTTCAAATTGTTTTTTCTTATAAATCAAAGTTGCAATAGATTCATTACTCAATTAGTTTGCAACTTTTCAACATAGGATGAACCAATTGTATAGTAAGTGATCATTGAAAGCCTCAGTAACCTTCATCATTCTCAACTCAAGATGAAGAAGAAAGTATGAGTGAAGCAGATAAAAAAGACTGATTCTCATTGATCAATTGTACATGAATGTATCAATACAAGGTCCTATATATACCTGATGTTGGTGCCAACTACTTCTATTATAGTTTATGACGGTTGTAACATGTAACTAACTACTCTGACTGTACACATAGAATAACTAACTGACTAACAAATTAATAACAAACTATTATTTAATATCCTTCCTCAAGCTGATGGTTGAAATATATCTTTCAATCCCAACTTGGACAAAAGATAACAATGTTGTTGATTTCCAAGGCTCTTATTGTGTAGATCAGCAAGTTGTTCTTTAGTTGGAACATGTTGAGTTTTAATCATACCCATCACTATCTTGTCTCTCACAAAATGGCAGTCTATGCCTATGTGTTTAGTCCTTTCATGAAGCTATCTGAATGACAGCTTTCCTGTCACATTGAAGGTGTATTGGCTGATGAATACTTATCCCAAACTCTTTAAACAACCCTGTCAACCATGTTAATTCATCTACCACTGGTGTCATTCTCCTAAATTCTGACTCAGCTAAACTTCTAGAAATGGTGTCTTGCTTTTTTGAGTTCCATGAAATCAAGGCACCTCCAACTTAACTAGGTAACCTGTAATTGATTTTCTAGTTTGAAGATATCCTACCCAATCTGAATCACAGAAAGCCTCCAATGTACTAGATGATTTAGCTGGCATTAGTAGGTCGAATCCTGGTGCTGATGTACCTGACAACCCTCAAAACAGCTTCCATATAAGAGTGTTTTGGTTTGTCCATAAATAGACTCAAGACTTGTACCACAAAAGCAATATCTATCCTTGTCATAGTGAGATATATAATCTCCCCACCAACCTGTGATACTTACTGATATCTGGCAGTATAGAAACATCCATCTGATAGTATGGATTCTCCTTATGAATGAAAGAGTCATACTCAACTTAAGTGAGCTTGCTAGAAGAGTCTAGAGGAGAACTAGCAGGTTTAGAACCACTGAGCCCCATTTTAGCTATAAACTCTAGGGAATACTTCTTTTGACACATCACCAAACCCTTCCTGGACCCGGAAAATTCAATGCCAAGAAAGAACTTAAGTTCACCCAAATATTTCATCTTTAACTTAAGTTTTAAGTCATTCCTAGTTTGTAGAATCACAGAGGGACTGCTTCCTGTAACCAATAGATCATCAACATGAAACAAAACCACCACTGACTCAGGTCCAACATGTTTAGTAAAGAGAGAATAATCAAAATGACTTTAGCAGAAACCAAGAAGAACTAAAGTGTAACTAAGCTTTTTGTTCCGTTGTCTAGGGGCCTGCTTAAGTCCATAAAGGGATTTATGCAGTTTGCACAGTTTATGAGTCTCAACCTGAGTAACCAAGCCTTGTGGAATGTCCATGTAAACATTCTCAAATATATCACCTTGCAATAAGGCAGTGTGGACATCCATTTGGAAAATGGACCAATTTTTTGACACAGGTATTGCAATGATGGACCTTACTGTGACCATTTTTGCTACAGGTGAAAATGTTTAAGTGTAGTCCAACCCTTCTTGATGGCTATACCCTTTGGCTATCAGCCTTGATTTATACTTCTCAACCTCTGCTAAAGTTATGTGCTTCACTTTGAAAACCCATTTACAACCAGTAGGACTTTTTCCTGATGGAAGATCTACTATACTCCAAATGTAGTTCTCTTATAATGTAGAAATTTCTGATTTCATGGCTGCTACCCACTTTTCATTTCTCAATTGTTATAAGTAGAGGGCTTTGGAATATTAGAATAGGTACTGAGGGTTGTTCCAAATAAAGGAGAAAGATTGTCATAGTTGATGTAGTCTGTAATGGGATAGCAGCAGATGGTTGTAGTTCTGCCCTTGGTAACATAATCTTGTAGCCAATAAGGTGATTTGATGGTTCTAGTAGATTTCCTTCCTTCTGGAGGTCAGGCACTCTTACCAGCTAATTCAGGAATACCAGTACTAGGAGTAACTTCACAAGATAAAGAGGGACCATTGTCACACTGATCAGCTGGACAATTGGAAGTGACCTCATTACTAGGAATAGAGACAGTTCTGCTATTGGTAGGGGTTGTATCAATTGTTTGTGGTAGCACTGGAAATAGAGATAAAAGGGGAGTAACCATAGTTAGAAAGGGAAACACATCTTCTTGGAATTGAACATCCCTGCTAATAGTGAACATTTTAGAGTGAATAAGAAACATTTTACATCCTTTTGTGTCATAGAGTAGCCAAGAAATACTGCAGAGACAACCCTGGGAGAAAACTTAACTTTTGTCTAGACACTCACATATCCAAGACACCCAAACACCTTGAGATGATCATACTTGGGAGGTGCTTTATGTAACACAATAAAAGGTGTTTGATCAGACAACACATCACTAAGTAATTTATTTATCAAATACACAGCTATGGAGACACACTGACCCCAGAATCTAAAGGGTACAGATGCTTGAAACCTAAGGGCTCTAGCAATATTCAAAATTTGTATGTCTTTTCTCAAAACCCCCATTTTGCTGAGGGGTGTAAGCACAAGAACTTTGATGGATAATGCCCAAGGAATGAATTAACTCAACAATAGAAGAGTTGAAAAAATCACAACCATTATCAGTTCTAAGATATTTCACAAAGACAACATACAGATTTTTTACCATAAACAGAAAACCTCTTAGGGCAGCAATTACCTCGACTTTAGTAGGTAGAAAGAAAATCCAAGTGTATCTAGAATGATTATCAAGAAGCCCCAATTTGCTCTTACATAACATACTAATTTTCATATAATAATCCATAATGCATAACTTTCAGAACCAATGAGCTTAACAAAGATCAAGGATCTACCTGAAGTATCACTGGGTTGAAGAAACAATTGATGATGCTGATCAATTGCGACTGTGTTTGAAACCACAGTATGAGATCGCATTGAAGCATCGGCATGATCAATTTTATCATTTCCAATCGCCATCCTAGCAGATCTCGAATTCAAGAGACTTCAAATTGTTGAAGAAGACGAAATTAAGGAAAGACAATCAAGTGCAATTGCACTCTTATTTGGAGAGAAATCGAACAGAAAAGGCAGTTGGAAGTGAAGTGAGAAGAATAGCTCAGATCACCTACACAAGCTCCGAAACCTTCATCATTCATCATTCATTATTCATCATCAACTCAAAATGAAGAAGAAAGTATATCAGTGAAGCGGAGAAAAAAGATTGTGATTCTCATTAATTAATTGTACATGAATGTATCAATACAAGGTCCTATATATTCTTGATGTTGTGCCAACTACTTACTTCTATTATAGTTGATGACAACTGTAACTTGTAACTAACTGCTCTGACTGTACACAGAGAATAACTGAGTCCGAAGCCTAAAGGGTACAAAATATTAAAAAAAAAATTCAAACGATATATAAAATTTTATATTAATCAAAACGGCAAAATCGCTGTACCAACAGCGATTTACTCCACCGGAAAAAGCAAAATCGCTGCCGAGGCAGCGATTTTGCCAAATGTGAAAATTTTTTTAAAAAAAATGAAATCGCTGCCGAGGCAGCGATTTTGCCAAATGTGAAAATTTTTTTAAAAAAAATGAAATCGCTACCTAGGCAGCGATTTTAAAAAAAAAATTAAAAAATAAGGAAAATCGCTGCCAGAGGCAGCGATTTACCAAAAAAAAAAAATTTTTTTTTTTTTAAAAATATGGAAAGGCAGCGATTTAAAAAGAATTTTTTTTTTTGTGGTAAATCTTGTTAAATCGCTGTCTAGGCAGCGATTTTTAAAAAAATTTTTTTTTTTTTAAATATGGAAATTGCTGCCTAGCTCAGCGATTTTATTAAAAAAAAAATGAAAATATGGAAATAGGCAGCGATTTTCAAAAAAAAAATATTTATTTTTTAAAAAATTTTTAAAGCAGCGATTTTATAAATAAAAAAAAAATATAATATTTTTTTTAAGAAAGTGGCTTCCAGCGATTTTTATTTTATTTTTTTTAAAAAAAAATAATTTTAAAAAATAAAATCGCTTTTTCATTTATTTATTTTTTTAAATTTTAATTTTAAAAAATGAAGTCGCTGCACATGCAGCGATTTTGTAAAAAAAAAAATTTTTTTTTTGGTAAATCGCTGCCTCTGGCAGCGATTTACTTTATTTTAAAAAAAAAAAATTTAAAGAAATTATAAATTGCTGCCTAGGTAGCGATTTCATTTTTTTTTAAAAAAAATTCACATTTTGCAAAATCGCTGCCGAGGCAGCGATTTTGCTTTTTCCGGTGGAGTAAATCGTTGTTGGTGCAGCGATTTTCCGTTTTGGTTAATATAAAATTTTATATACAGTTTTAAAATTTTTATTAATATTTTATACCCTTTAGGCTCCGGATTCGAGAATAACTAACCGACTAACAGATTAATTACAGAGTATTATTTAACAATCATTATACTTTAGATTCAGAATTCACACCAGCCGAGATAAAAAGATGAACCAGAAATTGAGTTCAATGACAAAAATACCAAAAGAAGCAGAAATTAATGTCCAACTCAAGTCCCTCACTAGAAACTTTTCTAGTTTGAAAACCTCCTCCTAAGAGACATAGCGCGTAACGGCGTCAGTAAAATCACAAACAATTTTCCAGCAACAAAATAGTATCAAATTGAGCGTCCAACAAGCAATTAAAAAAGTACAACTAATTAATCACACTAACCTTATGTTTTAAATCATCTTTAATCATTGAACTACTAAATTAGTTAAACATTTCGTAATGCCTCTACTTTATTTAGCGCAAGTGTAAATCAAAATTCACAAGATTCCAAATTTGAAGTTTTTATTCACTCCCCAAATCGGGCAACAAATTATCAAATTGCACAACCTCATCTAAATGACAAAAGTTAAGATGAACATTTTTCAGATTGAAGAATAATGTACTTCGAAGCTGCAACAAAAGTAGCATCCATTGTACATGTATTATTGAGTATGCTCTAAAAATCGAATTCAAAACAATCAAACTCACAATCAGGAAAACCAAACAAACAACTCAGAAAGTGGACCAGTGAAGCTCTATTAAACCTGGGTCTTCCCTTTCTTATGAATCTTGACTTGTTCTAGATCTACAGATAACAATATGATAAAGGATTAAACCAACATGACTTAATTATTCCTAAATTATGACTTAATCCTAACCCTCGTACATTCTCATATAATCATCCCACGCTAAATTAGAGTTTTTCCTCCATTAATCAACCAAAAACCTCTTGCTATGCCACCATCCCACCTACTCTTTCTTTGCCACTTGATATAGCATAGTCTGGTTGCAGGATTAGTGAAATTTCTTAGGTGAAGACAAAAATGATCTCTGACAGCTTCTACACCCCTTTCCCTTTTCTTAGGGAGTTGTGTCATTTTTTTTTTCATAATCTTTTACTTTCTTTAAAACTTTTGTGCTTGTTAATTTAAACTAGAGCCTTATGGAGAGTTCAGTGTTTTTCATTACAAAAGTACATATTAATCAAGTTTGTGAGTCATTCTATATTTACAATAAGGTGATTAGGTTATAATTGTTCACTTCCATATTACATTTTTTTAAATTGGGTGTAAAAATTCTCCAATGTAGGTGTTAAAGTAGGTTAAATTTTAATTTTATTCCTATATATATTGTAGTTGACACTTTTTAGCACAAGATGAAGGGATAGTTTAGTGGTTGAGGGGCTGTAGAATTTCTCCTTAATCTTTGGCTTGAATTTTAGGGGTTCAAACCTAATTAGTTTTTTTTTTTTAGCATTTTTTTAAAAATTAAAATTAAGACTTTTTGTCTTTAAATTTTAGAAAACTAAAGCGTTTTTTTTTCCACCAATTTTTAAAAATTGACTTAAATAAAGTTGACTTAATATTTTATTTTAAAAAAGAAAAAAATGTACTTTAGGGATTAAATAAATCCCTAATTTCAAAATTAAAGGGTTTGAGGAGGAAGAGCCCAAAAAAATCATTTTTGTTTCCTGCTGAGTTGCTGCCTTCGCTAGCAGGCGATCGCCAAACGATTGTGATAATGTAACTTTTTTTCTTTCATTAGTAAAATTTATTTTATTGTTTTTATGTGTACTTACTACTTTGTATTTTGACACCCCTCAATGTAAATTTTGGCTACGTCAGTATATATATATATATATATATATATATATATATATATATATATATATATATATATATATATATATATATATATAGAGAACAGTGATTTTGACCACATTGTTACACTCTTGTTTGCTTGTTGAGTACCAACATATTGAAAAATACGTACAAGTTGCTAAAAATTACTCTCATGGAATGAAACAAATGGGTCGATTTGAACCAACCCGGTCATGAGACATAGGGGTTGACGGTTCACTACCATTCTTTTGAAGAGTGTTACGTGGTTGTTGGGAGCCTCCCACCACGACGAACATGTTGTCTATATTCCCGCCGCCTCCTCAGCTATGTTTAAGGCCTCTTCCCCTTGGCATATATCCAGGGGCGGACCCAGTCAGTCAGACGCGGGTGCTCGAGCACCCATTGACTCCGATTTTTTTTATATATATATGTATAGAAAATATGATACATACATTATTAAAATTCAAATGAGCACCCATAGAACAAAAGCAGTTGTAGGTTCGCTGGTTTAAACCCTGAAATAAGTGGTGCGCGAAGCCACTGGCGAGGGTTCGAATCCCGCCAGCAGCACATTCTTTTTTCTTAATTTTTTTCCAGCGAATTTTTTACACCTTTTATAAAAAAACAAATTCCTTTTTTCTAATTAAGGGCTTATTTAACTCCATATTTTGTACTTGTTTTTTACTTTTCTTTTTTTAAAAAAAAAATTCCAACGAATTTTACGCCTTTTTTTTATTTTTATTTTTTATTTTTCTAATTAAGGGCTTATTTAACTCCAAATGTAAGTAATGATGCAATTATTTATCGTTTTCAACATATGAAAAGTCGTCGAGCACAATTATGACTTGACCAATTAGTAGTAGGTCATTGTGACTTGTAAGTAGAGGTTATTTTTTTATAATGATAATATTGATCGTTGTTTTATTTTTTTTATTTTTTTTATTGAAGAGTTTGAGTTAGTATACGTTTATTTTTCTTATTAAAGAGTTTGAGTTAGTATACATTTACCGTATATGATTCTAACAAGTTTATGCTAAGAGAAGTGAGCACCCATAACCTTTAAATCCTGGATCCGCCACTGCATATATCCTAATAAACATCTTACAAGAAGAGTAGAATAATATTGTATTGTCAAAGTAGTTAAAATACAAGCTAGCAAATATGGAAACAACAAGAAAAGTTTTCCTCAGCTCATTCACAATCCTAAGGCCCGAAGCTCATGTTTCCCTTTCTAGGGTTAATATATGAACGAAAAAGGGTCAAAAATATCTTGAATTATGCGAAATATACTACTTATATCTTTCATCACATTTTGGGTTAAAAAATACTCCGTTGTTATTCTAAGATACCACAAATACCCTCAAGATTAACTACCCAAATTTTTAGTGATGTGGCAAGCCACATGGGACTAATCCCTCCTCATAAGCGTTGCCAACTAGGATTTACTACAAAAGAACTACACTTTTAGCGACAAAAAGAGTCGCCACAAAATCTAAAAATATTACCACTAAACGTTTGGAGTGATTTTTAGTGGCGACTAAGGCTTAAACAACCCTTCGCTAGTAAGACTTATTTTTCAATCAAAAAAATGATAAATAATTTTTGGTTGCAACCTAATTTTCTAAAATAAATAACATATTGCACTATCAATATGAAAAACATTCAATATTATTACAAAAATCATCAAAATTACCTATCGATTCAAATCACCTTTGACATGGCGCATCATTGTACATTTTATGCATTTACATATGACGTAAGAATAAAACTTACAATTTCTTAATGCTCCTTCTTGACTGATATTATTTGTGATTTTTTAAAAATAAAGAAGAAAAAACAAAAACTCAGAGTTTAATGCTAAAAATCAGTTAAAACCTTTAGTGGCGATATTCTGGGTTTTCATGACGACTTTTGTGTGCAAAAGGTCTAGTTTTTTTAAAGTTAATTCTAGTTAGCAACGCTTAGGTGGAGGGATTAGTCTCAGGTGGCTTGCCACATCTAGAGTTGTCAATATGGGCTATCCCACCACATTCGGGTTAACCCGTACATGCTTTGACATTTTACAGGCCAGGCCGGGTTATCCCATTTTTTGTATGGGCCAGAAAATGATCGGCCCAATTCGCAAGTACGTGTGATATAGGCTTGCTGGGCCAGCCTATTTTTATAATTTAAAAATATTATCATAAATATAAAAAAAAACTAATATTATATTATTTTAATGTTACTACTTGTTAATCAAATCGACAAATAAAATTATATTTATAATATTTATTAAGTTTTTTTCAACTAAAAGTATAAATATCTAAATAAAAATACTAACCTGATTGTTTTGAGTTTGAACTCTTTTTAATTTTTAATTTTAATATTATATTATATTTTTTTAATTATTTTTTATTAGCCCACGGGCCGACTCTTTCAATATTTCTCAAGCCCCACAAATCAGCAGATTTATTCAAGCCGGGCTAAAAAATCTTTTTCTTAAATGGGCTTCAAAAATCTTAGCACAACCTTATTAAATCCCGGATCAGGCCAGGATGGCCCAACGGGCCTTGCCCATATTGATGGCTCTAGCCACATCACTATAAATTTGGGGTGTTAACACTTGAGGTATTTATGGTCTCTTAGGATAACTGCAATGACATTTTTTATCCCAAATTATAAAAGATATAGTGATTTATTTCACATAATTCAAGACCAATTTTGAGCCTGATATGTGAATTCAGATTCCCATATCAAGTTCGTAGCTAACTGCATGTTCACTTGTAGACTAGTGCTTTTGATATGTCCAAACATCAATTTCATGGTTAAGATAATTCATCTTTGAATCACCTAATCATTAATCATTATTTAATTTAAATTATCATCAAGATGTCTTTTGACAAATCATAACTCATTAATTTGTTTCTCAAAAAACTTCATTATAAGAAGATTTATTTAGTTTGTTGAACATAGCTAAAATTTGTTACAATAGGCATGATTTTATTGAGGAAGGTACATATATAACTTGATTACATAGCCACGTACTCTACTATATATGTGCTTGGAAGTATAGCATGTCATATCTAAAAAAAAATAAAAAATAGAACCTACAAAAATCTAAAGCTAGGAATACCAACTTAATTATTGATTACGTAATTTATCATTTCGATTTTCTTTTAGAGGGAATTAAAATAGATCCAAACCAAACGATGAATACCCTTATTTTGTATATGATGATAAAAACAAAATATATTTTTCATTAAAATTATAGGTGGTGGCTGGACTATTTATATATAGCAAGTATCTTTCTAGTCCCTGTCGATCTTGTGAAAAGGCTAGCTAGCTGGAACCTAAAATTGTTGAACTTTGAAAATATTGCATATTGGAAGTTTCCTTGTTTGTCTAGTTGTGGATTAATTCAAGTGTTGAATGATTTTACCAATGAAACTTAGAAATAGTCAATTTTTATTAGTTTTAGGTGTGGAAAATTAGGAAGAAGCTAAAATATCATTATATTATAGTCTTTGATGATTGATGTGAAGGAGCTTTAAAGGCTAATAATTAATCAACCACTAATATCATTATAGAAGTAACCTAATGGCTTGTTGGTTCTATGTTTGCTTTGGGTGTTTAAGATTGGGGGTTCAAACCTCATCTTGAAGCTTTTTACATTTCTTTTGCAAAATATAACAAAAAATTCGCATTTCTTTTGCAAAATAAAACAAAACATGTGGTTTGTAAGCATTTGTTTTGCAAAATATATAGAACTGTTTGTTAGTTAGTATTGAACTCATGGTTTAAAACTAATCTAAGCCAATGATGAGAAAAGGATGTAACTTATTTTAAAACACGGTAGTTAAAGTTTTAACTTCTCTTTTATAAATATCAACATCGCTTACTAAAAATTTTATGTACGCCACTGGATATGGCCCGACAGATTGGATTGTGACACCGTCACATTAAACATGTCCTTAGTTAAAGTACTACAATCTACACATACCTTTTATTTAAGATTATAAAATTTAAAAATCACTATTTATTTCTTAAAATTTATAACCAATCAAATTTAAAATACTTAAAATTGAGACAAAAAAAAGTAAAATAGTTCTCAATTATATCTTCTGCCCTTAAGTATTTGTTGCATTCTAATTCACTATGGGGTCGTTTGGTAGGGAGTATTAGGAGAAATAATCCAAGTATTATTTGTTATATTATTTAATACTATGTTTGGTAAGAATTTTGTGTCTATGTATTATCAATCCAGGGATTAGTTATGCACCCTACATGGTATTAGAGGGTGTATAACTAATACCTTACATTTGGTGGTATTAGCTCTAATACCATGGGACTAATCTAGGTAAAGTCAAAAATACCCCCTCAAATCCTTTTAATCATTTTGTTTATTTTATATTTATATTTTATATTTTATATTTTATATTTTATATTTATACTAATAAATTTATTTAAATAAATTAGCTTACAAATTTTATTATTTAGATATAGTTGTTTCTAAAATATGAGTTATCTAATCTATTTATTATTAATATAAAATATTATAATCCGACTAATATGCTAATTATGTTGATGTATGAATTTAAGAACAACTCATAAGTAAAATATTATCTCTTAACGAAAGTTCATTAAACATTACACAAGTAGTCTAAAACAAGAGCATGTATATGTATATATACACACTCTTCTCTAGTATAAAAATAGTTTAATTTATTTTGCTATATTTTATTCTTTTTAATTTTATGATAAAGAGTTTTTTTAAAATTTATTGATACAAGTCAAAGTTCAATAAAAAAAATTTATAAATCATTATAGTTGTGTGACCTTTTGAGATATTAACTTCAATTTATTAAGATGACAATTATTTACTCTCAAATAATTTAAGTGAGGAAATAGTGAACATGACTATAAAATTTTTATTCTCATAGCTAGTTAAAAATGTTATAAAAAATAATATCGTCTGTTAATTATCTACTTTGACTAATTACATGAAATATAAAATATCATAATAACTTTAGGATATAATTGGAAAGAATTTTTTTTGTATACTTTTAAACCACACACAAAATTAGGTAAAAAACAATGAACCAAACACTTGATAAAAATAATCCCTGCATTACTAATCCCTACATTATCAATCCCTGCATTACTAATCCATGCATTACTAATCCCTGCATTATTGATATTTGTACCAAACGACCCCTATGTGTATTAACGTACGGCAGAATACAGAAAAAATAAGTACCTAGAATGTCGATTATTTCCAAGTGAGTAAAATCTAGAATAAATGATATTTGACAAATCAAGGACAAGAGACAACATATCTGTTTAGAGATACAATATGAATGGATTATAATCTTTGGACACATCAAAATATTGGTTTCTTTGCTTAATCTCTTTTTATGTCATGTCATGTCATCCAAATTTTTTTTCCCAAATTGATGTGACTGCCTAAATGTGGATAAAATAAATAGAAAAATTTGCATTGAAAGTCCTTTACTCTTGTTTGAGTCATTATTACTCATAAAAATAACACCTCATACACATTAAAGACTATATATATCGAGTTATAAATATATTTTTTAAAAATAAATTACTTATAGCAGATTATTATCGAATTATAGCATATCAATTAAAAATATATTTAATTAAAAATAAATTATAAGTAATTATTTAAATACTAATTAATATGTTTAAATATTTATTTTTATTTTTACAATTACCTTTTTTAAAACAAACTCTTAATAATTTACATTTACCTTTTTTAAAATAAATAATAAATTAATGTTAATCACATAGTACAGTTACCTTTTACCTTTTTTAAATTAAATAATAAATTTAGAATAATAGTATAGTTACCTTTTTGAAATCAAACTAAAGGGAAGAGATTTGATTTTAATTAACTTCCTACTTTATCGTTGTCCAATAATTATCCACCCCCATTACACCCTATAAACGAACAACATTCTCCTTCCCCAATACGCCTCACTCATCATCTTTCCCATCACGCCTGATTCATCCCCATCCCCATCAAGCATCACATATTAATTTCTTCCCCAAACCTACAACTCAAAGATTCACAATTTCTATTCCACAAAACGATTCATCAATATTGTAAGTTTTTAAGACCTTCATAACGTATTTTCTGTTAAGTTCGTATAGAATGTCGAAGAAAATTAGTGAAACACCCCGTAAAAGTAGAAGATTGGTTGAGGAGTCATCATCTGATTTTTGATTTATTATCGTTTTAATATGACAAACATCATATATTTTTTGATCCATATGTATGAACTTCGTACGAACTACGTATGATCTGTATGAACTATTTTAACAAGAGATTCATTGTACCGTTATATGTTTAAAAAGTTGTTCCATATATATGATTTTTGTATGAACTATGTATGATTCTTGTATCACTATATATTAGTATAGGAATAAAACTTCAAAATTGGCATAAAGTGTGTTTCAATGTTATTTATAGGTGGACAATATTCAGAAATCACAATTAGTTAAAGATTTATTGATACCAAATGAACTCCATAAAATAAAACATGTGTCTAACAGACAAAACAACCTAAAAATTGTTTGACACAAAGTAAAAAACTAAGAGATCATTTTTTTTTTTTTGCACAGGATAATTTGAACATGTCTTCTTGTTGTGTCCAACCTGACAACATCTACTACAAGTAATCTTTGACCTTTTGAATTTCACAGCAGCAAAATTCTTTCAGTGTTCAAGTTACGGTCTTTCAACGGATCTCTTTGGATCGGGTGTCATCAATTTAGGCTATGAAATATAACTTGGTATATCCCATGTACTCTCACATGTATAGGTTCAACAGGGATGACATATGCATCTTTACCTGTTTAATTACAATAAAATAACAATTAGTATAACATCTTATAACTTAAATAATATTAAATTTTCATCATATAAATTAATACAATCAATTAATACAAACAATTCAGAATTTATACAAAATTTCAAATACATTACAAACAGTGCTTGTCAAACCTAATTAATACATCGTTCATACCTATTTATTACACATTTCATACCCAATTATTACACGGTTCATACTCATTTATACACATTTTATACTCAATTAATACAAATTTCTACAACAAATCTAACACAAGCCATTAAGAATTCATACAAACAAAACTTCAAATACATTACAAACAGTACTTTTCAAATCCAATTAATACAAAGTTCATACCCATTTATTACACATTTCATACCCAATTAATATACATTTTATACAATAAATTTCAAATACATTACAAACAGTGTTTTTCAAATTGCAATTCACACAACAACAACAACATTTCATATTTCATACCTTATTTATACATGATTAATACAACAATGATTAAGCTTACCACCTTCATTCGATTTTATCATACCAAATAACACTTCATATTTCATACCCTATTAATAAAATTTACAGCAACAATCATCAAGTTTACCGAATTTCATAAAATATGTATTAATATTTTCGTGCACGTATTTAACACATTGTAAAACGGAAACGTCTATAATGCACCATATTTGTTGAAAGTATAACAGAAAAATGACATAAAATGTAATATGAACAATATTACCAAACAAAAAATCAGTAAACTATAATAAATACTAACCTGACGGATCCCATCTTCCATCATGTTTAATTAATATGAATATATTGTTGTCCTTCACAACAAATCACGATATTTTTCACAGAAAAATAACTCCAATCACTCAAAAAAAATTACAATCTGTAAACGAGAGAGAGAAACGCGATATAAAAAAATCAGATTTTAATTTGATTTTAATTTATTTGAGCGTTTTAAGGAATAAAATCAGATTTTAATTTAATTTCAACTTATTTGAGTGTTTTAAGAAAACTGAATAATCTGATTTTTTTTAATTCCTTAATATGTGCTAATTAGTTATTATCTATTATTAATTGAATTTATTTTAAATCACAAGAATCTTACTACTTTCCAATTAAAAAACAGAAATAATTTTTTCTTTTATTCTTTTTTTTTTAAAAAAACAAATGCTTTTTAATTATTTAAAATCAACCTTTATTTTATAATAATATGTTATAACTTGATATATTAAATGTTATATATTGAAAGTCAAACTCTAATGCTATAGCTCGAGAATATTACTATAAGAAATGTTATATATCTAATTATACTTAAATAATATAGGATAAAGGGTAAAGAATATTATGAAATATTATGCAAGGATATAATTGAAAAAATAAATTAAGTAACAATCGGAACACATCAAATCGGTTGTTCCATAAAATGGGTGTTTTCATTGTAACATAATAACAAAATTTAACAATACAATACATTTTAAATAACAATCAAAACAAAAATTGTAGGTATAATAACGATACAATACAATACAATGGATGACAATGATCCAAACAGAGTTTTAGATGTTGATAAATGTTTAATTTGAATCTTATTAATGTTTATTTAAGTACAATGAAGTGAATTGTGTATCTGTGATCTTTTTACTCATGAATCTTCACAAGTTAAATGAATTACTCTCCGTTTCACATTTTGTTCGTGGCAAGATTTGGAGTAGAAGGGCCAACATATTTCCATTTCGATATGAATTTGCACAAAGATATCTTTTGGAAAATAATAATTCACATATTTTAAAATTACATAACAAATTTTTTAAAAGCATATATATAACAATTAGTTGTAATTCAAAATATTTAAAGAACACTTGGTTAAAGACTTAAAGTAGTAATGTTGTTACATAAATAGAAAGAAATTGAGTGTTAATTATATCTAGTTATTCATGTGTGCTACTTCTTTTATTATAAT
This sequence comes from Solanum lycopersicoides, assembly GCA_022817965.1. NCBI lineage: Eukaryota > Viridiplantae > Streptophyta > Magnoliopsida > Solanales > Solanaceae > Solanum > Solanum lycopersicoides. Next base: position 8,805,580 of record CM040620.1, read on the forward strand.
TTGTTTATTTTATTTATTTTTTCAATTCTAAAAGAATTTTTTTTAATTCTTTAATCCATCTTTCTACGTGATAGGTTTAAGATCTCAAAACTAAATAATATATATATATATATATCAGGTGCCTGCGCCAGCGCAGGCCCAACGTATGTTAGCTTTTTTTCTTCCAATTATATGACACAAATGAAATTTGAAAAGGCGAACTAAATTTTTTGTATGTGTTTTTTTTAAAAATATTTTGATTGTTAATTTATATACCCTTTTTGTCATTTTCGAATAATATATGTTACTCTATTTGTTTCATTTTATGTGATACAAGTGATTTTAGGAAAATTAACGAAATTTCTTATATGGTTCTCATATATTTTTAGTTGTCATTTTACTGTGGTTCATAATACTTTTTAGTTCTTACGTTATTTTCAACTAATATATGCAAATTTTTTTATTTCGATAAAAATAAGGGATATTCAACCAAATTTCATTATGTTTTTTAACTATGTTTTTCTAAAAATATCTTAAATTGTTACATTTAAGCTTCTTTTTTATGTAATTTTCAAATATGTAACAAATTAGAAATTAAAACGAAGAATTAAAGTTTTAAAATTATTATATTTCATTTTTAATATATGACTCCCTCCTTTTCAATTTATATGAACTTATTTTTTAATTTCATTTCAAAAAGAAAATAACTTCTAAATTTTACTTTTTTGATATAGCATATTTAAGATCACAAAATTAAAAAATATATCAATACACAACATTTATATATACATATAAATTTTAGTTTTAATTTGATTGATTCCACCTAATATTATACTTGATACATAATTATTAAGAGCTAAGCGTAATAATAATTTATTTACTTTTATATAATAAATAGATATCACAATAACTCATAAAATATGAAGAAATAAGAAAAATGAGGTAATACTAATACGAATAATTAAAGATGTTTCTAGAACTATTTAATTTTCTTGTTATCATTATTGGTAGATTTTTGTTTGTATGAAGTTACATTTTTACCTTTGATCATCATTCACTTCATATATAGAATGATGTTTCTAAAATTATTTATTCTTGATAAATTTTTGTTAGTATCTAATTACATTTTTATTCTTGGTCGTCTTTATACAAATATATCATCCTATTCATTTTTATTTATAAAATTACTTTGTAACATTTTCTTTAATTTCAATCTAATATATATTATTAATTTTATTACACTTATTCATTTTCAAGTATATTATTTAGAACCAAAATAAAGATAAAAATAATTAATTCATGATAAATTTTTATATAAAAGTAAACATTTTTTATAAGCATAATGAATTGAAAAAATATTAAGAATTAAATTAAAGTATAGTAAAATAGAGTAATAATAAAATAGATATCACAATAACTCACAAAAGAAAAGAAAGTGAAGTAATAATAAAATAAGTTAATGGTAATAACAATAACTTAAAGATGTTTCTAGAACTATTTAATTTTCTTGTTCATTCTCGGTAGATTTTTGTTAATGTAAAATTACATTTATGCCCTTGATCATTATTCACTTCATATATAAAAAATGTTTCTAGAATTATTTATCATTTTTCTAAATAGATATTTGTTAGCGTGAAATTACACAATGAATAGAATAAAATATTAAGAATTAAATTAAAGTAATAGTAAAATAGAGTAATATAATAAAATAGATATCACAATAACTCATAAAAGAAAAGAAAGTGAAGTAATAACAAAATAAGTTAATTTTTTTGTTATCAATTCAAGGTTAAATCTGAATATTGGGGGTATGACAAGGACCAAAGTCAAAATTATAAAGAATCAAGGGACTAAAAGAGCAACTATTCCTTCTAAATACTTTATTTATAGGTAAATAAAATAATTTTCTTTCACTAGAAATTCCTCTCTATGTTATTAATTAAAATAAGAAGTGTCATCTAAACAAGTATTTCAATAAAAAAAAAGAGAAAATGGAAAAGGGTAATAAAAATCACTTTGTACTTGTTCATGGAGCTTGTCATGGTGCATGGTGTTGGTACAAAGTTGTGACAATTCTAAGAAGTGAAGGACACAAAGTTAGTGTTCTTGACATGGCTGCCTCTGGAATTAATCAAAAACATGTTGATGATATCAATTCAATGGTTGATTACAATGAACCATTAATGGAATTTATGAATTCTTTGGCACAACAAGAAAGAGTTGTTTTAGTGGGACATAGCATGGGTGGCATCAATATATCTCTTGCCATGGAAAAGTTCCCTAAAAAAATTGTTGTGGCTGTGTTTGTGACAGCTTTCATGCCTGGTCCTGACCTCAATCTTGTAGCCCTTGGCCAACAGGTTTGCTCAAATGAATTTGATTTCTATATGCTTATGCTTACACTACACAAAATAAAGAATTAATGACTGACAAAATGTTATAGCTAAACAACAAAAATTTCATGCTAATCTCATTTAGCTATGAATAACGACAAATTATAAAATAAAAAAAAATCAATTAGCTAGGACATATTTAGTGAAGGATTAGATGAGGATTGCCTATAGGTTACATAGCTAATTTCATATTCTCTAATAATGATAACGATGCATGAAAACACTTTATAAAATTGAAATTAGCGATAAATCTATTTGAGCAAGAACGGATTTGGGTGGGTTATAAATTGTTTCAGAATTAATGAACCATCATTTAGTGGGAATCCTAATGGATTATTTAGATGAAAGGATTAGTCATATGTGGCCTATCACATCAGTAAATATTTAAATTTTTCTCTCAAGGATATTTGTGGACTCAATAAAGACATTTTTAAATCCAAATAATAGAGAATATACGTGATTTATTTTACATCATTCAGATACAATTTTGACTCTTTGGGTGTTTACATGTATTACTACTATTATATATCTGATATACAAAATATTAGTAATCATTGTTTTTGTTTGCAAATTGACAGTATAATCAACAAGTGGAATCACATATGGATACTGAATTTGTGTACAACAACGGACAGGAGAAAGGCCCTACCTCTATCATGCTAGGCCCTAAAGTCTTAGCAACCAACTTTTATCAACTCGCCCCTCCTGAGGTGACTATGTATAAACTATAAACTCTTTTTTTCTACCAAAAAAAAAAAAGAAACTACTACACACTTATTTTCCCCAACTTTCAATTTTTTACATCTTTTTGTGTGTTAGTTTTACCTATAGTTAGTTAAATATCTTATCCACCGTACAATCACAATAATATATTCACAAGTGAAATCTGAAGAAAGTAAAATATACATAGATCTTTGAAACGAATTATAGAACAATATTGAGTGTAAGAATACAATATTTTATTTTTTTTAATTTTTAGTTAATTCACACACATAGATAGTTCTTATTTAGCTCAATGTCAATATATCTATTGTACTAGGGTATTAGAATTTTACTTCCTAATCATAAACTATACTTCCTCTAGTCCATATTAATTGAATTGTCGAGTTCTTTTTCAAAAATTCAAAATAAGTGAGTTATTGAATGTTGAAATTTATTTTCATGTTTACTCTTCATTTAATGAGTTCCTAACTACTAGAGTACATATTTTTTTAGTAATAATAGTTTGAAAACAATCAAAAGGACAATAATAATAATTTAATATATGTCCTTATCATACCCAAATTATTCGCTTTAATTTGCATTGTTATGATACATTAAATTAATCTAATATGACAAATGATTCAACTACTTTATTGATAAATTATGATAAAACTCAATAATTGTTGTCTTTGGGACTCTATAGGACTTAACTCTTGCAACATATTTGGTGAGACCCGTACCATTGTTCGATGAGTCAATCATATTGGCAAACACTACTCTTTCAAAAGAGAAATATGGTAGTGTTCATCGTGTTTATGTTGTATGTGACAAGGACAATGTACTCAAGGAACAACAATTTCAAAAGTGGTTGATTAACAATAATCCACCAGATGAGGTCCACATGATTCACAATGCAGACCATATGGTCATGTTCTCTAAACCTAGGGAGCTTTCTTCTTGTCTTGTTATGATTTCACAAAAATATCATTGATCGTTCATCTTTGTGTCATATCGTCAGTTAAACATTATTCGCAAAGAAGATTTACTTCTAAAGCTTGGCAACATGTTAATATTATATTATCTTGATGCTGGTCTTTTGAGCAGTTTCTATTCACTACAAGGCAAAAGTTACGTGCATTCACCAAATTCACTAAAAATCATTAAAAACACTAAAATTCACATTGTTATACTTGTAAAAAAATAAAATTTGCACAAACTATATGCATAAACAAGTTGAAACACCAAAACTGATTCTGAACATATATTTTATTCCATCCAACTCCACATATGAAATTCAAGAAATTTTTTAACTTCAAGAATTGAGGTTCCAATTACAAGAGATTGCGAATCACATTCTTGGATGTTACAACAACAAAAGACTACTAATCACATTCAACAAAATCAAAAGACTCTCCAAGGCACTACTAATCATAAACTTTCTGAATCTCACATGATCAACTATGGACAGTGAATATTCATGCAAAATGATGGCATGATCAAGTTCTCTTCTTGAAACGTCTTTATCAAAGTATTGTTGTTGGCTGCCATCATTCACTCCCGAACCACCCTCAGTTATCAAGTTAGTTGGCTTTTTGGGACATCTACGAAAATGTTCTAACATAGATGTTTTCTCACAATTTCTAGTCGACTTGATAAGAGCATTACAATGCCTACAAACACTAAAACGGACACCATCAATCTTCACTGGTTTAAAATGTTGCCAAGCTTTAGAAGTAAATCTTCTTTGCTCGATTTCAATAACTTCATTAGTAGCTTCATTTGTTTGTGAAGGCATTTGACTCTCATTTTCAATAGGGACAAAAGGATGAACAAGTTGGATTTTGTTCGTCTTGAGACTCCATCAATTTACTGTAAGAAAATTAACAAAAGAAGACATTAAGAAGAGATAAACAAATTATTATTATTAGTACTATAAGAAAATCAGTGAAAAGAAATAAAACATACGAAATCGATTCCAATCAAAATATATGTAGTAGATTTACATAGATTTTACAGAATCAAAATCGAGTAACAACATATTGTACAAGACACGAACAAAAATGACCAATTCTAGATAAACTCATACAAGAATTATCCATTAAAAGTCATACAAATTCGTGGATTGAAACAATTTCAACACTCACTACTTCAAAAATTCAAATAATCAATCAATTTGGATTATACACTTGCAGTCAAGCTCAAATACTCAAGTTAATCGACCAAAATTAGTAAAACTCAACAAATAAAAACAATATCTCGCCAGTAAGCTCAAATACTTAATTAAATCAACTGCATTATACTATGTGAAACTAGAGTTAACCAGAATAGAAAATATATTGTTCGAGAAAACTTACTTAGAGGACGTTGAAGCTGCTTTATGAATAGTGACTCTTTCAGTCGAGCAATAAATTGAGTTTTTGGAGCAGAATCAACTGTAATACGGAGAGTAGTACATTTCGAAGAATCAACAAAGGAAAAGGTAATAGTTTACCTCGTCTTTCTATGGTATTTAGCGAGAGAGAGCCGAGAGGCAGAGCTTTTTCTTTGCTTCAATCCATTGCGTTTCGTCTATCGCTGTAAGCCCAATTTAATTGGACAACTTACAAAAATAGCTATTATAAATAAAGTAATTATTTTCCTTAACTACAGTTTTAATAAGGGCAACTTTGACATATAGCAAACATAAAATTCATATTTATATGCTATAGCAAAGTTTGCATAATTGCGCTCCATAGCAAATATATATATATATGTATAATTCGCTATACATATACAATTGAATCGAATTGTATAAAACGAGAAAGAGAGAAATTATATACAATTTGAATTTGTATAAAACGAGAAAGAGAGAAAGGCAAAAGAGACTTGGGCAGGGATATACAATTGAATCGAATTGTATAAAATGAGAAAGAATATTCTGCATAATGTAATGAATGATGCTTTGAGTACTACTTTAAGGACTCGGGTTGGTTAACTGATGTATCGATACAAGATTTTAATTGCTGGAAGTAATATGTATATGTTACTTTATCTAGTTGTCCTAGTTTGTTATTTCCTTGTAGTTAGATATGTGATTCTTATATCTTTTTGTTTACTTTACCCAGCCTATTCCTCCAGAGGAGGAGAAAGAATTGAAGGAGACATTGTAAGAGGTGATGGGAAAAGGGAAGAAGGTGAATATTAAACAGAACGTACATTATGATATTGAAACTATTTTTTTTATAGAAAATTCTCAACGACAAAGATTCGCATCTGTTTATGATATTGATTCCTTGTTGTGTTGTATAATTATAAGTGTATAGGACGATTATATATAATTTGAATTTGTATAAAACGAGAAAGGAAGAAAGGCAAAAGAGACTTGAGCAGGGAATATACAATTGAATCGAATTGTATAAAACGAGAAAGAGAGAAATTATATACAATTTGAATTTGTATAAAACGAGAAAGGAGAACGGAAAAAGAGACTTGGGCAGTGAAAAATTTGTATTGTATAATAATAAGTGTATAGGATGAAGATATATGTAATTGCATGTGTATATACAATTTTCTCTCGCTTTATACAAAAAGAAACACAATTTACACATTTCTATTGTATAAAGCGAGACAAGCGAGAGAGGGAGAGTGGCGAGCGCGAATATGAGGGAGAGAGGCGACTGACAAACAGTTTGCTATCGAACACAAATAAATCAAACGGTAGCTACTGTATTCATTTTACATTATTAGTTTGTCATTTTATACAATTATCCCTTTTAATAATTACCGACCGTAGCTATATTATTAGTTGCTATAGGAATGATCGTTTGTATAATTCGCTCTTTTCAAATTTGGATAGAAGACTAATTCATTTTTTTAAGGTAATGACGGTAATCTCGGTTGAGAAAAGACATAAAATGTCGTAATTCGTGAAATATTAAATCGTTAGACTTCATACAAATACACCACAATTTCTTAGTAGCAGCAACCCAGTAATCACACTTTGTTGTACAAACTACTTTGAAACTGTTTTAAACTGAAATCTTTGCGCGATTGCATAATCCTCCATTACACACTTCAGTGTAGCTTTATTAATGTTTACCTGGTCTACCACCATTGAAGCTTGTTTGACAATAAATTGTACTTCCTAATAAATTGTATAAAAATAGATTATACAAGATACAATCTGAAATACAGTGACAACAAATATAACAATAAACAATTTAAATTACAAAATAAAATTATGAATTTATACAAATTTACATTGTAAAAATATTTCCAAAACAATGACAAAAATATTTACAAATATATAATTTGGATACATAAATGGTTCATACATAAAATCAACCATATTTCCTAAGTAATGTAAATTTTGAAATTGTATAATTATTTTACAACTAAACAAGTCAATATAGTTTATACAAAACACAAAACATCATAAAATATACAATTCGAATAACATTATACAATTTCAAGTACAACTGAGAAAGAAATCCCAAAACAAGGACAAAAACTATACAAATATACAATTTTGAATACCTAAAATCGGATTTCGTTTCCGATATAATATAAATTTTAAAATTGTATAATCATAGGAATACTAGACAACTCGTTATAATGTATACAAACATAAACATCAGAAATATACAATTTGAAAAAGCATATATACAAATATGCATTATACAAATAATGAGTACACATGTAGATCCGAACTTTAAGAGTGTATACAAATTATAATATATAGATTATTAAATAAAAGGTAGGAAGAAAGTAAAATTGCATAATAGTAACCTTAAAAATTTGGTAGCAAGATTTGAGAAAGAATGGATGAAAATTTTAAATTTTGAAATCAATTTGTTTTGAGTGATTAAAGGAGAAAATAAGGTAAGGAATTATGAAGAGAAAGAAGGAATGAGCATGTTTATAGAAAGAGAGATAGTGTACAATTTATATAAAACTGAATAATCGCACCACGTAATTATAACTTAATGTTAGAGGGTGAGCTGTAATTTTCAGAAACTATAGCTATAACAAAATAATAAAGTAGTATATGTTCGCTTGAGTAGGTAATTTTCCCATTTTAATTTAGGTTAAGTTCAAAAGCAGAAAAGAAACACTAACCCATACCCGCCCCGCCCAAAATATTTTTCTTTTAAAATATTTTGTACCCCGCCCCGCAAAAATACTAACCCCCACTGCCCCACAAACACTATTACCCGCCCCGCTTTGCGCCCGCCTCGCCCATTGTCATCCTTAAAAATAGATATATTAACTAATTATTCATATATCACGGGTAAATTGTAGGTTTAGCGTGTTAATCCTATAAAATTAATAAGATAAAATTGTATAAAATATAAAAATTCTTAATTCAAATTAAATGTAATAGGTACAATTTATTTTATTTGTAATTCGCAGCAACCATCTCTTTTTTTGTCATCTGATTCGGTATACAATTAGTCATTTTCAGTATATAATTACTCATTCGATATACAAATGTATAAAATGTGTTTGTATTTGTATAAAGCGAGAGAAGTGTATATACAAATACAAATGCATATATTTTTGTCTTATACACTTATAATCATACAAATGTAGATCTTATTATACAAATTACAATGTATAAATGAATTTATACAAAACTGAATAATTTGGATAAAATTGGATGTACCTAGCGAATTATACAGATCAAAATCTCCATAGTAAACATAAAATTTGTTATGGAGCGTAATTATGCAAATTATAGCTATAACATAAATATATGATTTTTATGTTTACTATATGTGCAAGTTGCTCGATTAATAATGAATTAATTATTAGAATACACTACCTTAATTAAGATATTCTTGTTATAAAATAATATATTGTGGATGTCCACTACACCAAAAGGTTACTACATTATCCCTCCATTATGAAGATAATCCACTACACCAAGAAGTTACTACATTACTTCCCTCCATTATGAAGATAATCTCCATCTTTATGATAATTATTCTTGTAACCTTTCATCTCCATAACCTCCTTCTTTATATTCATGTTTAATGTCATGTTTATGACTAACCTTTTGTATGCCTCTATGTTACACTATAAATAGAGGCATAAGGATTCATATTGTATAGACTTGAAGATTTGATGAATACTTGAAAGAAAGAAAGTTAGCTTATATTGCTCTTCTATTGTCTTATATTCTTCTTCTCTTCATCTTGTTATTGTTCTTTTGTTCATAAGTTTTATAACACGTTATCAACACGAGTTGTTCCTTCCCCATCAAAAATCAATGGTAGGTATTTCTTGATTTTTTTTATGAATCATTCTATTAATTCTTCATGCAAGGTATACTTCATATTATATATATTATTTGTACTAACAAAGTTTGTTTTGTGGTTATTTGAAAGTGGTTAGTAAATTATGATAATCTTCATAACAATATTGAGAGGGACTATTAAAATGTTTTAATTTATTTTAACTTGGGACTTCTATATGGTTCCAACATGTTGTTCTAATTAATAATTTTGTTCATTTTTATTCAATTTTAAGTCAAATTCAGATTATATTTATGATATTTAATATTTATTTTTTTTGGTAATGTATTTGGTTTATAAGACATTGATTGAGGGTTAGACAGTGAATTTAGGTTTCACCACACCAAGTGGATAAAATATCAAATAAAGTCTCAGTGCACCAAGATAATAAGAAGTTGAGTTCAAGTCCCATCGGTTTATGACCAAAGACGTCATTATATGGGTAAGACATTGGGTTTAAGTCCTAATGCATTATAATGATGATGTGATGATGACTAACACAAAGTTGTATACTTATGACTGAAAGTCATGAAATTTATCCAATTAATTTGCTCCATTCTCTTATGTGAATGTGGTAGCAGTGCATAATATGTCTGAAAAATGACAAGTGGTTGAATGTATGAATATGGGTGTAGTAAAATGTTAATGGTCATCATTGTGGTAATGAAAATGAAGAACATTATGGGTTCTAAAGATGGTCCTTCAAATGTGAATGTAATTTCTATCCATCAACGTGGTATGAGAAGTTATTGGGCACATTATTGTTGGTGCAACCCAAATTCAAATTTTTTTGTAAATCCTCCATCAAATAAAAGAATATAAAGTGATAGTACATTTGGTACATTTGATCTCTTAAAGTGATGTTGAGGTGAGTCACATAAATTTGATAAATGTGAAAGTATGACAATGAGTTTCTAATAAAAACTTATGGAGCATGTTCAAATGGTTATGGTCCATCTTAAAGAAAATGTGACTTGTATTCTTATGGATAAAAATGTCCATGAATTATTGAATAAATATCACATCTCACCTATACGGGAGGTTCTAGATATTGAAAAGAAATATATTTGAAATAAATGATCATTTAGTCATATACTTTAAGTACTACACAAATATTGTGATATGTTAAATTATGAACTATTGAAGGACAAAAGAAAGAAATAGTTCTTTCCTATAAAGGTTGTGGCTATGACAAAAAAAAAGTCATTGATTGTCAAGAAATAAGTCTTGCATATGATAATTTAACCATGACAATAATAATAATAATTTTCTCCTTGAAAGAGATGGTCACCATAATAATGACGTTGTGAAATTTGTGGTAGTACACAAAATTAATTGAGAGTTCCGAAAGGACTAATTTGTTACTATTCGGAGGGACGAAATTGTTCATAATATTGTGGTTGTAGTGAGTCTCAAAAGAAACTTTTAAGTTTCAAAAGAATTGAAAAGAAAAATATTACATTGAGACTACAAATTATTGGAAAATTTAATATCTTCAAGTTACTACGACAAAAGTGGGTTGTAAAATTTATGTAAAAGATTACCCATTTTTTCCTCTTGTTTGTTGTATACGAACATGTGCATGCTGATGGAATCACATGAAAAAGTAAACTAGAAGTTTACTAGAATAAATATCAATTGGCACAATCGGTTGATCATTCCGATTCAAACGTGATGCAAAAGAAATTGAGAATTCACGTAGCTATATAAAGAAGAAATAAAAGATTCTTCAAGAAATCTCTTTTGTATCTTGTTCTCGTGATAAATAATCATTGTACCAGCTAAGACTAGGATTATATCCCCTGAAATTATTTGGAACATAAAAAAAAGGTGAATATGGGCCCATTCACCTACCATGTGGACTGTTTACTATTATGATTTAATAAATGCATCTATGGTATGTTCACATGTGCATTTGTATTAACTTGTAAAATTGGTTTTTGTAAGGTTATTTGCTCAAATTATTAAATTAGCACAGTTTCAAACAATAAAATCATGTTGATAATGCTGGTTGGTTTAGCAAAAATTGTATGCCTCCAATTATAGCTAGACCGTTGATTATGAGAACAAATCTCTCAAATAAAATTTGGTATGAGATGAGTTTATTTAACATGTATGCATCAAGACAACAAGGTTCTCCCAACACAATTGGTTCAGGGTCAGGAACCAAATAATTTCCATCTAAATATTGACGTGTGCACATGATTTTATTGCTCCACCACGCACAAAGATGGATCCCCAATTGAGGTTAAGGGTGAATGTTAGATTTCCTAACATTAGGGGGAGATATGTGTAGCAGCTGAAAATTATGTGTGGGGTGAATTATCTAGATCCTCGTTAAAAAGAATGTGAACTTGAAGTTCAAGAGATAATTCATTTGCAAAATATTGCAAGTAATTTTTCAGATGTATTTTCTTACTCAATATTTTAATTAAGCTGCAAATGCTTTAATAAATAGTCCTTGAAGGACAAAGTCTATGGTATGCCAGAAGCGTGATAGACCAATCGATTTCAAATGTAAAACTCCTTAAGAAAGGAGACGAGCAAATTATCAAAATGGTCATTGATAATGAGGTAAGTGCTTTGAAAGAGCAGTATGATATAACATTTCATAAACCTTGACAAATGTTCAGGTACCTGAAAATGATGAAAAATTAAGAGATCTCAATAAGTTATGTCGTATTGGAATCGATATCAAAATGGTCGTCGATGGTATATTTGATATGAAGTAGCACTCAATGCTATAAATGATTACGAGGATCTTAAATTTAAACCTGTCATATAGTGTGGACAGATAAATGATTAGCCAAATAAAATGCACTATTCAAGTATATTTTGTTTCACTTTGAAAAGTGATATTTTTGAACTTATAGGTTCATATATCAAAATATATGTCAGTGGGGTACAAATGAATCTTTGCGCGAAAATATAACCGTAAGATATAAAGTACGGTTTATGACTCGGGCATAAAGGATTTTTGCAAAAATTCTAACATTATTAAATGGAGATATATTCTCTAGTGGTGGATGCAATAAGTCAGTTTGGCAATAGATGGGATACTTGAATATGCATAATGAATGATTATTATGTCTAACTTGATGATGAAGGTTAAATGAAAATATTTGAAGAACTTAAAAGGTATTAGTGCAATTTGTTCACTTACAGATTGTTGGTTATGCAAATGCCAGAAGATTATTTTATATACATAAAGAAAGTTATGTGAAAAGATTTTCATAGTATCATTCAAGTTATGAAAAGAAACTAGCAAAGCAAGTGCTCAACACATAGAAGATATGTGATTTTCTTTCCGATAAAAAGACGAGCTTCAATAAAATTAAAATGACCAATTTCTGAGTCAGAAATGATTTGATTATGTTATGCAGAATATTTTTTTGATTTCGCATAAAGCTCGATTATGTATTTCTGAGCTAACCGACATGATTAGTTATGTACGGAATCTAATTGAGAGAAACGTGCACAAAAAGGGGATAAAGGGAGCAATCGAAAGATTCGAGTCAAAAGAAAGCAAGGAAGAAGCTAAAGAAAATGCTCCAATGCATTCGTGTGCTGCTCCGCATCGCGCAAAGGGAGTAGAAAATCAGTATGAGAATTAAAGTAGAAAATCAGTATGAGAATTAAATTCGAGGTAAAAGGCCTCGTGTCACTCGCGCGTCGCGCGAAAGATCCACCTTCCTTGGACGAGAATTTGAAAAAGCTCGCGCGTCGCGTGCCTGAGGCCCAGAATTGACCGTCTTGACTATTAGTATAAATAGGGTTTTATTTTATTTTATTAATTATTCTTTTTCTAATTTCGAACGGAGACAACTTGAGAACTACGCTTTGGAGTTTTTAGGGTTAATTCTCTATCTCTTTTCCTTTCAATCTTAATTGATGATTCAGAACCATTGTAAGATTGATTATTAGATTATGAGTAGCTAAATACCCTAGTTTTAGAGTTGTGGCTACAGGAGAATGTAATCTCTTAAGTTTGGTTTTGGGTTCATCATTAACTATCACATGAATCTCTCTTATGTTCTTATTTTTTTATTTCATGCTTAATCACCATAAAAATAAATATATTGTCCAAATTGAACTCGAGAGAGGAATAAGAGGATAGAACGTGAGGCATAAGGATTTTGTTGAACCCTAAATAGTTATGGTTGATTTGTATCTAGGATAGAGATATACCTAGAGACCTCGCTTGGGTCATCATACATGAAGATAACTTAATGCTCAATATTTAATCATTCTATCCCCGTTCAACGATGTAGTTAGGATGTTATCTATTGTAGGCGATTAGAGATCCGAGACCATGATCATACATCTAACCTTGTGATTCATTAATTTGATAGTTAAACAATACCCATTTGAATGATATTGATTATATGATTCCTGATAAGAGCTGCAGCCCTGGATTTTTCCCAAATCATTGTTCAAAACTCAAGAAATTGAATCATAATAGTTATATTTCATTTTAATTTAGAATTAGATAATAAATAACTTTTGAAGATCTAGAAAGTACAGTTGTGTTGAACTACAAGTTAGGAAAATTAATAAGTTCTAATCTTAAGTCCCTGTGGGTACGATACCCGACTTTTAGCAAGAGTCAGTCTATTACTTGTACGATTACGTGCACTTGCGTGTGCGCTTTGACCGCAACAAGTTTTTGGCGCTACTGCCGGGGTCTTTAAAATTAGAAAATACTTGATTTTCTGATTTCTAAAGTTAAACGCAAGTGTTGACAACTTGATCTTAGCATTTCATTGTTGCAGGTTATTTGATATTCCAAACTGGACAATGATCGAGAATCGTTGTCGCCTCTCTCAGAACCTGAAGGTTCGTACATAGAATGCGTAGACAAGTAGAATAACCAATTCCTTTGGTTATTGGTGAATTACTATCTCTAGTCACAAAAACGGAGGAAAGGGATCAAGAACCTGAAATAATGGCGGCTAATGAGATGAGAGTCAGAGATATAGCAATCCCATGCCATACCAATGTTACGTCGTGTATTTAAAAACTTGAAGTTCGTAGGAGGTTTGAACTGAAGCAAAGCACAGTGCAAATCCTGCACTCGAATGGGCAGTTTACTGGTCTTTCACATGAGGATCATACGGTTCACATTCAAAACTTCTTGGAGATCAGTGATACTTACACTCCGACTGGAGTGAATAAATATTATGCGAGGCTCACTCTATTCCCTTTCTCTCTTCTTAGGGAAGCAAAAAGATGGTTTAAATCAGAGCCTGCAAATTCAATCACCAGTTGGAATGATCTAGCACAAAAGTTTCTTATTAGATTCTTTCCATCTGGGAAGACGACTAAGTTGAGGAGTGACATTTTAAGCTTTAGGCAGAAGGGTGGTGAAAACTTGTACCAAGCTTGGGACAGGTTCAATTGATGTTGATGAGTTGCCTTCATCATCATCAATCTAATGAGGTGTTAGTCCATACCTTCATTAAGGGGTTGGAGCCTAACATCAAAATTTTGCTTGATTCAGCTGCAGGTGGACAGGCCTTAGAAAAGACCTATGTTGAGTTGTACACTTTGCTAAACTGGATTTCTCAGGGAAATCCATAATGGAAGGGAGGCGGACTGAAACATGTGGTTCAGAAAAACTGCAGGTGTATTAGAGATAGAGGCTATGACTGCTCTGATTGCACAGACTTCTGTCATGTAGAATATGATGAGTACACATTTTAGTAACCTGGCATTGGGACAACAGCCCTATTAAGTTAATTCAGTTCAACAACCACCGTCTTGGTGTGAGATTTGCGGAGGAAGTGATCACAGTGCAGAGATATGTGGTGCAAACCCAGACTCTGTAAACTTTGTAGGAAATGCGCATATAGGAGGAGGCCAACAAAACTATGGGAAATCATATAACCCAAGTTGGCGAAATCACCCAAATGTTTCTTTGGTTGGTATTAGAGTCAAAACCAAAGGCAAAATCAGTATAGGCCTCATGCAAATTCACAGGGCTACCAACCACAGGTGCAGAGAAAGCAGTCTAAACCGCAATCCGAGAACATGGGTGTTGAGGAGATGTTAAAGAAAATTATGGCGGATCAGTTAGCCGCAGAAGTGCGAAATAATCAGTTGACCACTCAAAATATGGAGAAACAATTTGGCCAGTTTGCTAGTGCCCAAAATTCAAGACCACAAGAAGGGTTGCGTGGAAACATTGACCCAAATCCTAAACAGGTAACCTGTGAGTACTCGTAGTGGCTTGCAATTGGAGGAGTTAACTCCTAAGAAAAACAATACTGAAGCGGGAAGCAAAGAGATTGAACCAAAAGTGGTTAACTCTAAAGAGAAGGAAGCAGTTGCACCAGCTGAAAAAGTGCAACCAATAGTGAGACCACCTCATCCATTCCCTCAGAAGTTCAAAAAACAGAAGAAGGATGAATGTTTTGGTAAGTTTCTCTCTTTTTTTAAACAAATTCATATTAACTTGTCTTTGGTAGATGTGTTGTAGGGTATACCCAGTTTGCAAAGTATGTGAAGGATATTGTGGCGAATAAAAGGAGGCTGACAGAATATGAGACGGTTGCACTTACTGAAGAGTGCAGCACCAGGATCCATAATAGGTTGCCAATCAAACTAAAAGATCTGGGTAGCTTTACTGTGCAGATTATGATAGGTCATAGTATTCAGGCCCGAGGGTTGTATGATCTAGGAGAAAGCATAAACTTAATGCCATCGTGTCTGTATAAAAAGTTGGGGTTGGATAGTCCCAAACAATGACCATAATTTTGCAATTGGCGTATAGATATATAGCTAGATCTGAGGGTGTTGTGGAAGATGTGCTAGTGCAAGTGGGATCTCTAATTTTTCCAGTAGACTTTGTAGTACTAAATTTTGAGCCTGATCCCGAGGTCCCATTCATCTTGGGGCGACCTTTCTTAGCAACTGGTAGGGCAATGATAGATGTGACACTGGGCAACTCACTATGAGAGCTCATGATAAAGTAAAGGTTTTTGATGTGTATAAAGCCTTAAAGATGCCACCTGTTTATGAGGAGTTGTTTTCATTAAAGTGATAGATCTTTAGGAAGAAGCCAAGTACATAGAGGCCAAGGATCCTTTAGAGAGAGTGTTTGAGGGTATTACATTTCATGGGAGATGCGAGTCACGTGAAATTGTGCAATTCTTTAGAT
Source organism: Solanum lycopersicoides (assembly GCA_022817965.1). NCBI lineage: Eukaryota > Viridiplantae > Streptophyta > Magnoliopsida > Solanales > Solanaceae > Solanum > Solanum lycopersicoides. The sequence goes on from CM040620.1 coordinate 8,822,088, forward strand.
GTGTCATTGATAGTAACTGCTAGAGAACCGATGGAAGCCTTTGAATAGGGTATTAGGTCCTCACACCTAAGCCCTCCATTGAAGAGTCTCCTAAGTTGGAGTTAAAAGTGCTGCCAGCCCACTCAGGTATGCATTCTGGGTGAAGATAAAACTTTACCAGTTATTTTTTAACAACATTATCGACGAACATGTGGAAGTTGCACTATGTATTCTCAGAAGGAGGAAAGAAAGCTTGGGATGGAAAATTTCAGATATATGGTATTAGCCCAGCTCTGTGTTGCACAAATATACATGGAGGAAGGGTACAAGGCGTGCACAACATCAGCGAAGACTAAATCCTTTGATGAAGGATGTGGTCAAAAAAGAAGTGATCAAGTGGCTGGATGCATGGATAGTATACCCAAATCTGACAGTAAATGGTAAGTCCAGTGCAGTGTGTGCCCAAAAGGGGCGGAATGACAATGGTGACTAATTAAAAGAATGAGTTAATCCCCACAGAATAGTAACTGGGTGGAGAATGTATGGACTACTGAAAACTCAATGAAGCCACCAGGAGGGACGATTATCCGGTACCTTTCAGTTATCAAATTATGGACAAGTTGGGGGACAAGAGTATTATTGTTTCCTTGATGGGACTCACGATACAACCAGATTGTCTGCACCTGAGGATCAAGAGAAGACGACATTCACATGCCATATATCACGTATGCGTTCAAACCCTTACCATTTGACTTGCAATGCCCCAGCCACCTTTGAGAGATGCATGATGGCAAATCTTCCATGATATGGTGGAAGATTTTGTGGAAGTATTTATGAACGACTTCTCGATTGTTGGTCAGTTTTTTTATCTTGCTTAACTACACCTTGACAGAGTCCTTGCTAGGTGTGAGGGAGACCAATGTGGTGTTGAACTGGGAGAAGTGCCACTTTTGGTTAGAGAAGGAATTGTGTTAGGGCACAAGGTATCCAAGAGTGGGATGGAGGTAGACAAAGCAAAGGTAGAAGTGATTGAAAAGTGCCACCTCCAATATTTGTGAAGGGAGTGCGAAGTTTTCTTGGTCATGCTGGCTTTTACAGGAGAAGCATCAAGGACTCTCTAAAACTGCAAGACCCATGTGCAGTTTATTAAGAGAAAGATATGAAGTTCGTGTTTGATATAAATGTTTGAAGGCGTTTGAAATGCTAAAGCGGAAGCTAATTGAAGCTCCTATCCTCATTGCTCCAAATTGGGAGCTACCATTTGAGTTGATGTGGATGCAAGTGATATAGTTGTTGGAGAAGTGCTAGGGCAGAGAAAGAATAAGGTGTTTCACTCCATATACTTATGCTAGTAAAACACTAGATGCAGCCCAATCAAACTACACTATGACTAAGAAGGAGATGTTGGCTCTGGTTTATGCATTTGATAAATTCAGGTAATATTTGCTGGGAACAAAGGTAATAGTCTACACTGATCATGCGGCTATTCGGTACATATTTTAACAAAAAGGATGCCAAACCTAGCTGATTAGAGTGGATCATGTTGCTGCAAGAGTTTGATCTAGAAATAAGAGATTGGAAAGGAACGGAGAACCAAATAGCTGATCATCTGTCCCGATTAGAGGACTCATCGCATATGGTGAATGAGGTCAAATTCGTGAAGAGTTTCTGATGAGCAGCTGCTTGCGTTGGAACATGCTCAAGTGTCGTGGTATGCAAATATTATGAAATATCATTGGTGAGTGGGTTATTTCCACCAGAGGCATCAACACACCAGAAATAAAGGTTGAAATATGATGCACGCTCTATATATGAATGAGCCCTATTTGTTCAACAAGGTACAAATCAGATAATTAAAAAGTGCATAGTTGAACAGGACAACAACAAGTATTGGAGAGTTGTCATGCATCACCATATGATGGACATCGATGACAGGCGAAAGAACGGCACATAAGTATTGAAATCTGTTTCTTTTGGCCTATCTTATTTAAAGATACTACTTTTTTTTGTGAAAGGTTGTGATTAGTTTCAAAGGATGGGCACCATTTCGAGGAGTCATGAGATGACATTAAATAACATTCTACAGGTGGAGATCTTTGAGGTGTGTGGGATAGACTTCATGGGGCCATTCCAATCTTCCATAGGTAATCATACATTCTAGTTGCGGTGTACTACGTGTCTAGTGGGTGGAGGTTGTTGCATTATCTACAAATGATGCCAAAAGTAGTTGTCAAGTTTATCCGAAAGCACGTATTCACCAGGTCTGGAACTCCAAGGGTGATAATCAGTAATGGAGGTACACATTTCATCAATAACTTTATTCATAATCTGTTAGCAAAGTATGGGGTTAGGCATAAAGTGTCGACAATATATAATCGCCAAACTAACGGGCAGGTTGAAGTATCAAATAGGGAGGCAAGCAGATCCTTCAGAAGACTGTGAATGCCCAGAGATAAAATCAGGCTGACATGCTAGATGATGCCTTATGGGCATATCAAGACTGCTTACAAGACACCTATATGGACTTCTCCTTATCGAATGGTATTTGGAAAAGCTTGTCACTTGCCGGCCGAGTTGGAACACAAGGCGTATTGGCAATAAAAAAGTCGAATCTGGATGCTGAATTAGCCGGTAGGAAAAGGATAACACAGTTGTATCATCTACGATGAGTTTAGGCTTCATGCCTATGAAAATGGTGTAGTTATACAAAGAGAAGACTAAGATGGTGCATGACAAGCATTATTGTGTTCACGCACCTTCGACCCTTGTCAATTATGTTGTTGCTCAATTTTAGGTTGAAGTTGTTCCTAGGAAAACTCCGATCTAAATGGAGTGTCCATTTGAAGTAGTAAGAATGACCCAACATGGTGTGGTTGAATTGAGAAACAAGGATAAAGGTTCTACGTTCCTTGTAAATAGGCAAACGGGTCAAGAATTTCAGAAAGGATATTGATCGTTAGCTCAAAGCACTCATACCGGATAATGAGTGAGTCATGAGATGGGTCTACCGCGATGTTAAATCAGGCGCTACACGGGAGGTAACCTATGAACCATTGTAATAAGTGAGATATTTTGTTATGATTATTTATTTTTAGTTCATAGGAATATAAAATAAAAATAAAAAAAGGGTTAAATAACTACCAAAACTAAGCGCTGGATATGAGGAAACCCATCATGTTTCGTTTAACGATTCTTTATTGAAAATATGTAGGGTTCAGAAAGTGAGAGTTCAAGCATCTAAGTGCCAAGCCCGTGTTGCGCGAGCGTGTCAAAAATTGGACATGAATTCTTATTGAGACAGAGAGCCTCGTGTAGCTCACGCGTCGCAAAATGGGTCCAGGTTTGAGTTCGACGGTAAGTTATTTCTACGTCATGAGAAAACAACTACTAAGTGTCAGACCCGCGTCGCCGAGGCTTGGTCCAAATATTGAGTCAACTTGAATTAAAATTCCAGAAGACCTCGCGTTGGCGGCGCGTCGAGCGCCAGGCACGTTTCTTGTCCTTTTTTCATTTAATTAAACGGGTTTCACTCGTTTTTATTCTAAAATAACCCGACCCATCCCCTCATTTCCCCTTCTAACCCCAATTTCCCTTATTCCTTCTCATTCTCTCAACTTGGTCACATTTTTTCCTCCCCCTCTCTTCTCCCCCAAGCGATTTTCTGGTCCCTTTCCGTGTCGCGCAGCGTAGGAATTTCGTCCCTCTGTTTTCCTCTGCTCCACCGCGTCGCCCAGGTATGTTTTCTTGCAATTTCTTTGAGTTTTCAGAGTATGGATAGAGTTTCATGGTTCTGATATGAGATTTGGTGATTGTGCAGATGGGAGACAAAATTGTGTTATAATACTGCTTCTCTCCATGAGCAATAAGGTGTGTTTTGAATTCTTAAGTAGAGCACACTGATTTTGTTTCGTAGGTTGGATTGAAATTATTTGGGGTAAGTTGTGGGTGAAGACCATGAAGTGGTGTTGCATTGTGAGGGTCAGGTGAAATGGTCGGTTGCTAGCTTGTTGTTTTTGAATTCTTGAGTAGATGACACAACTGCATGGTATATTATATGCTAAGTAGTAAAATAGATGTTGAATTCTTGAGTAAAACTGAAAGGGCATGGTATATGTTGTTGTGGGGGGGTACATGTGTGGTATTAACTTGTTGGGAAGTATGAGTACCTAAGTTAGCATTATTTAAACTAAGTATGGGTGGTGTGCGGATACCACTCGTTCTTGCTCGTCAATGTAGTGTGTTGGGCTGAATGTTGATATATCTTGCTGGTACTAATGCTACGTCACAACGCCCCGGAAAATTGTGGCTCAGCCAGCCCAAAGAAGCAGCAAGGAGCGAAAACGTACCGATAGCACCTTCGGCTACAAAAGGGAAAACCAAGAGGTATGGAGCCAAAGCAGTGTCAAAAGAAGGCAAAAATTGGTACAAGAAGCATACTGAGGCTTCTTACCTCTACTGATGCTTTACATTGATCGTGATAGCCTAGCTCGTGAGTTTGCGCATATCTTAAGGCGGATGCGAGAATTGAGAATAAATTTTGCATTTGCTAAGCGGATGAATGCAACCTTAGCGTCGTCCATGAGTTCTATGTGAATTGGGTGTTAGATACTCGCTCCCACTATGTCACTGTCCGGGGGATGAACGTGCCTATCACACCTGCAAGATTAATGTCGTCTTGGGCACGTCTGAGGACACAGACCCATTGGTTTTAACCCAACTGAACATCCGACCTCCCTACCAGGACATCCGACACTTGCTTTGCAGACCGTAGTCCATGGCTCAGTGGACAAAGCATAACAACAAGAGATATCACAAATCTCTTACGTATGCTCACATGATCCGAGAGATACGAGTTTGGTTGAAGGTAGTGATGAACTTCCTGATTCCAAGTTTGCACTACACGAACATCACCCATGACCGGCTGTGTTTGTTATATGAGTTGATGACAGATACAGAGCTCAACACAGGAGCCATCACTAAATCGATGGTGCAGAAGGCTCAAGTTTACAAGGGCTACATGTATGTATTTGGGGGGCTCATTATGAAGATGTGTCGTCTTGCAGGTGTTCTAGAGAAGAGAATGGACTACATGGCACCACTGTACCCAACAGTAGTGGATATTACTCGTACAAAAGGGCCTGGCACTGACTTAGGCCCCATCTCACCACTGTTGAGCACCACAGAAGCGATGATTTCATCATGGCGAGAATGTATGGCTTGGAGATGCTACGGCACAAGATTGGTGATGGGCCGTCTAATGTGGTAGAGCTTGGTGAGTTCAACAGGAGTTACCCATTGAATGCTCATGCTAAATCATTGGTGGGTATTGGTGTGGAATTTAGGGAGCCGATTGATAATGACATCCCGACGGATGAGGAGAACTTGGGCACAGGTTCTGATGTAGACTCGGATTCTGACAAAGAGATGGACCCAGCACAGGAGGGTAATGACGCCATGGAGGATTGATCAGGGAGTTGTTCTATCTTATCCTTCGAACTTGGTTGAATTTTTGTAATGCACTGGGGACAGTGCTATTGTATAAGTGTGGGGTGGGGTGAGTAATATGTCTGATTGGTACATATTTTATGACTTTTATGTTTTTGTTTTGATTTTGGGTTTCTTGGTAGTTGTTTTTGGTTCTTTAGCCAAGGATAGTTCCTTTGAAACGTACCAAAAAAATTATTTAGGAGGATTGAGTATGTAGTCATAGATCGAGTCAAGATGCCCAATTATAGATGAATGACGACCGTCTTAAGGGAAATTTCATCATTTGAGTAGTAGGTTGGGTTGTGCTGAAGCTGTAACTCTCTAAAAATTGTATGTATGAAAAAGCATGTCTGAATTGATGTATGAATGCACTGAAATTTTGGGCATGTGATGGAAATATACAACTTAAGCTTAAATGAAAATTCAGCGTAACATGATTGTGTACTGGAATTGATCTTTCTGAATACAACTTATGCCATGAGTAGTGAGCTTTGTGATGCTATCCATGACATGTTTCTGAGTATATAACTTGCCTAGGTTGTTATTGAAGTGAAATGTAGGTGTTATTGTGCTTACAAAGATGATAGCAGCACACCCAACTCTAATCGAATCGTTCATTGTGAAGATCCTAACGGTGCAGAAAACAGGTCTAAGAACTTCAATGATCCTCTAACAATGACTAAGTGAAGTTTCAAGAAGTCAAAAGCTATAAAGGCCTCACATGCAAAAACACCAAAGAAAAGGGGTAGAAAGATTATCACTGCCATATCCAGATCTGCACTACCAACGGTATGTATTTTAATATTATTTTTATTTTTTTCTAATTTTCTCTATTCACTTGTTATGAGTTTTGTATAACAGTAGATACATTATTGTTAATTAAAATTTATGTGTATTGATTAAAATATTCATTTGTTACACAAAACCCTAAATTTTGGTACATTTTATTTTTTATTACGATTAATGTATCAAAAAGTTAAAATTCAACTAATGAGATAGAATTGTTGATATTTACTATAAATTTATCAAATGTTGATTTTGTTTATCATTTATTAATTTTACCAGATAAAGCATTATTGGTCATTTTTTCGTTGTCAGAAGTGTATGAAAGTTTAAAGTTCAAATTAAAGGATTACATGTATGTTGTAAAACAACATAATGTTTCATCATTTGGCTTATTGTTTCTATTAAGTATCGTCTGACTGATATACAATTTGTAGATAGAATTATGTATCAAGTACAATTTTTAAATTTTTATGTATCATCTTAAAGCTTATTGTTTATATTAAGTATCAACATCATTTGTTTGAATTGCAGAATATGAATTATGTAGCTAAACAAATTTCAAAACACCACCTTAAATTTGGCTCTACTTACAATACGAATTTCACAAGTGACTTAGCTAGCGTTTGACCATAGATTTCCAAATATTCTTGGCTTATATTATTTGATTGAAAATTTAGGTGAAATTTCACCATGTGTTTGACCATAGTATTTGGGAATATATTTCACTTTTTTAGAAAAATATGATTTATACCCATAAGTTTTAAAAACAATCAAAACTAACTATAAGTTTGTTTTACAAGTCAATTGGATGTTCGTTACAACAATAACAAATAGTGTCCATGACACCAGAGCAATGTGGTAGTTTTGAGTGAGTGAAACAAGCATCATTCCATATATCGTGAAGTAGACAAGGCACATGACTTTGTTACCTAGATCCATTTTTTCATCATTTTCATCAATAAGCATATCATCATTTAATATTCACTCAATACTTTGTGTTCACGTACAAAATTATGTAATACAACACAAACAACTACTATAGTGGGTATTTTTGTAAAAGATAAAAGTTTGGTGTAAAATTTTAATTTTCAGAAGATCCCAATTAATGAGATTTGACCCAAATACTAGAAAAAACTAGTATTTGGAAATTTGGGATATTTACCAAAAATATTTGCCAAATAATAACAAATTATATGGACAAACATTATTTGTCAATTTTTCCCTCAAATATTATTTGGGAAATCATGGTCAAGCAGGCCCTTAGTGTTGTCAATAGGGGATGAGGGTATCCAATTATTCAAGGATACTATATTTGATCCATATCTGAATATTTCTAAATGCAACTATCAAGGTCAGATCACCATGTGTTTACTTCTTTTAGAGGTGGAGCAGAAAAATCCAGCCGTAGAACTTCACATTTGTCATACTAAAGGAAATATCTTGAATTGTAGTATAAAAGAATTTGCGATTATTACTGATTTGAAATGTAAAGGAAATAGTACAGATTTTACATATCCAATTTCAAAAAGAAGTAGGCTAGTTCAGAGGTATTTTTCTAGGCCTGATTATAATGTAAACAAACAGCATGTGGTAGATCAACTCTTAATGGGTGGTTGGGATAACATTGATGATGCCCTTCAGATGACCATCATGTACTTCATTCATACTTTTGTATTATCTCAACTTGGTACTGCGGCAGTTCCAATTGAAGATTTCTTAATGGTTGAAGACAACAATTATCAGCAGTTTTCTTTGGGACAACGGGCCTTCGTAAGGTTATTGAATTCACTTAGACAAGAGTTCAAATATGAGAAACAAATGCATTGCTTAAATGGTACTCCATATGCACTTAATGTATGGGTATATGAATGTGTGTTTGTGCTGGATAATGACATAGTTGTTAAAGAACGAAATGTTATTCCAAGGATATGCAATTGGAAAGTTGTGGCTGAAAAACCCAAATTTGAAATGTTTATAAAGCATTTTTATGGAGGTAATTAATATACAACAACTTTTTACTTTTTTTTTTATAGTTCTCGATACATTTTTTGTTGCTTCTAATCATGATTCAACATTCTGTTTTACAGAATAATTGTGTCAATATTCAATCAACTGCCGAGGAAATTGCATCACTTGATTTTCCTCATATCAGTCACGTATCTCCAACTGAAGCTGTTCCATCAAATGTTAATCCTGAGGTTGAGCAGCCACAAGAGGTGTCTGGATTTGAAGACTTCTCATCTAAACCTCCGGATCAATTGTTAAGGAGATCAATACGAGTCTTCATGAGTGATAATTTATTGAAATCTTTTAAAAGATTCTTTCTCTTTTTTTTTTTGCTACAATAAATTTGTAATTTTACATTTTTTCATTTCACTTATCTAAAATTAAATTAGATAAAGGAAAATAGTAAAAGAAAAAAAAGTCAAGAGAAACTAGAATTGCGCAAACTAAGCACCAATGAGAACTGAGAAGAAAAATAATTTAAAAAGGCACCTTAGATGGGAATCGATCCATCATCTGCCCAAAACAAGAGCCTTAAGCACCGAACTATCAACCAATGCGCCATAACAAACTTAATGTTATGGATTCTCACTAATATTTTATATATTTTTTCTTAACTTTCTTTCTTACCTACCTAAACTTTACGACGAGATCAATGGGTGCTCGAGCACCCACAATGCTATATGTAGGTTCGCCCCTGGGAATAGTGAATCTCACACACTAGTAATTTCAATAAAGTATTCTATTAATGTATAATTGTTATTCTATTGTCTATTTATTATTTTTCTTCAATTCTAGCTCATGAATTCCTGGAGAGAGCTTTAGCTAATCATACTTCTATGAAATTGGGCAATCCTAATCTTCCTAGTACTACTTTGTTTTATTTATTTGTTGGGGTGTTAACAGAAGAAACATATATAATTAAATATGGTAAAGTTGATTTCATAATATTGTTCAATCATATAAAGGAAGACTTCAAATTATTCACTTGTGATTTATCATTTGAAATGTCATTAACTTTTTCTTTGGTTGCATACATTGTCCATAAATTCAATTGGTTACGGGATAAAAGTGAGTAAATTCGTTTCTTTATAAATACCATAAGCATATGCCCACATAAGATTCCCATGAACTCAAACCTAAGACAAGAACAAGTAGCACCTTTCAATATAAGGTCCAATCTAACCGTGTATGTAGGAGTTTGTCACGAACGGAGAACACCCCCTAAACGTAACCGGCGTCGTCGTCCTCAGAGAGGACTAAAACTAGCCTCTTAGCATTCGTCATTATATTTCATAGATTAAAAAGTGAGGAAATTAAAACTTTTTACATATATATCTGTATAGTGAGGTTTACATAGACCTCTCGCATACTACATAAGGAGTTTACTTAGACTCCTCACATATGAAGCATACATAAGCTTCTCATTTAGGCAACATAAGATACATATGAATTAGTCTAATACTTCATCCATATTGAACCATCTACAGCGAGTAAAAATGTTGGACATAGCCAATACAAAGTCAATATGTCATAATAGGCTTACATCAATATCCAAATGATAAAGGAAAGAACAATGTCTTTATGACAATACAACTTCAAAGCTAGAGCATAGAGAAGGTAACATCCACGAACATGAGGACCTACCAATACTTGGAGAAAAGAATCTAAGTCTTCTTCAATCGGCCTCCTAGGAACTCAATGGTCGGAACCTACATATTTGTAAAAAACATAGAGATATGGGTTAGTACACCACTGGTACTAAGTATGAAAACATATGCACATAAAACATTGAAATCATGCTTAAAGGAACATTTATTCAAAACCATGTTAATTTACTTTGAAAAGCCTTTATGCACATTCAAGAGCACCTATGAACCAATAGACACATATTCATCAAGAAAAGACCATATATAATACAAGACCAATGTTTTATTCGAAAGGGTTTTCGGAAAAGTATTTATTTTGTAAGTTTTTGACTTTTAGAGTCGCCACTTAATTTTAAAGAAAAATCAAGAAAACTTGGTTTTCAAAAGACTTTGAACAGAAAAAAAATCTAGTGAAAACATTTAAAGGAGTTCGGGGATTCCTATTTATAATTTAAGAAGGTGTTAAGCACCTAAAATATCCATTAAATATAATTTTCCGGCATCTATCTTAATTGGCTAAAATTCTAACTTAATTTGAGGTAACATTTCGTTTGGAATTATTTGAAACAAAGTAATTGATTTTGCTATCTAGGTAAGAATGGACTTATCCATATTTTAGAATCCATTATTTTAAGTTTATAAAAAATTTACGACGTTTGCGGGGATCCGTATTCTCTAACTTTAAAACTACCGATAAATAAAACAGGTAAATAAACAAAAATAATAAAGGGAGAAAGAGAGAGAGAAAGAGAATTGGGTCCAAATCCGGGTTTTCTGTCCGCCTGGACCAAAATTTGGACCCACATATTTTGGGTTTTTGACCCACTTTGTCATCTTGAGTACCCGTCCTAGACTAAACATAATAATAAATAATAAATACAAAAAATAAAAGACGACGAGGGCTTATGCCCAAAGACAAGACAATACAAATATGCTTAAAATAACAATGGGCCTTCTAATCCCAACTTCTTCAACTCTTCAACTCGCTTCGAATTTCGCTCCATGATTTGTTCATCGGTTTACGGGATGATTGACTCGAAAAGGCATAGTTTGAGCCTTTGGCTTGACAAGAAAATGCAAGGAGTGACAACAGGGTCCGAATGGACTTCTCCAACGCAGCGACTCTGTGACAGGTAGGAACAACAGAACGATTCCAACACTACACAGCCACGAATAAAGGAATCCAACAGGAAAATATCTAAAATAATCCTTCTTCTGTTTGCCTTTTCCAAACTCTAAGAAAAGTCTTCGAACGAAAATCCCTCTCAACTTTCTTTTAACTCTCTTTGATTTCTTTACTAAGTGAACATCCACCCCAAAGAAAAGCTCCAATAGAAGATTTCAAAAAACTCCTATTTTCTTACTTTATTTCCCTTAGCTAAAGTTTCAGTGAAAGTTTCAGACCAAAATTTTCTTTTCCTTTTTTTTCCTTTTGCTCTTAGAAATTCCCAAAATAAGAAAAAAAAAACTCTCAAAGAACTGAAAAATATATTATATAGAGAGAGGATTAGGGTTAACCATTTTGGGGAAGTCCGGATGGGAATCGGATCCAAGGCCCATTTTTCAATTTGAAATTCAAACAACGTTTCCCACAAAGGAGAAACACTCTTTTCCAAAGTTTTGGATTTATTCCCGAAACAGAAAGAGGGGTGGATGGTTGAGATCGAGTTCATGTGCTTGGCGGAATCACGTGACTCAATCTCACGCAAAGAGGACGATTTCGCGTGATCTGATGCTGCATAAACTCGTACGGCTCTATTCTGGAAACGGAAAGGAGAAAAAGAAAAATGGGTGATTGGGATTGATTGATCGTCCTTGCCAGCAACGTGGTTCGATCTCGCCATCGCAAGGAGGAAAATGGCAGGCGCTGGCAGATGAAAAGTTGTTCGCTGAGGTAGACGTCGAGGCTGCTTTCCGTCTCTTTTGACGTCGTATACCCTCTTTCGTGAACGTCGATGCCGCGTGAGGAGAGTGGGAGCGCGTAAGAGTCATTCATCGTCATCCACGCGTCTGCCATTTGTATCGCATATTGACGCCGTGAATCGCTTGGTTGTCGCTTGTGAATTTCGCTGCTCTCGTCGTTTCTGCAATTGGTTCTTTTCTTTGACCACATAATTTGGGTCGGGTGGAAGGAATGGGAGAACGGGTTGGGTCGGTTTTTCTGGAGTGGGATGGAGAATTTGAGTTGGATTGGGAATTGGAGTTTGACCTTTGGGCCTGGTGAGATATGGGTTGAAGAAAAATGAATTGCTGGGGGAGGAAACTTGGGCTGCATCTTATAATATGCTGCTCATTTTTGAGGACTAAGGGAGACAATTGGGTTGAAAATGAGTTGGGTTTGTTGACCGTAAAAATAAGCCCAAAATGGCTTATGAAATTAGCAGATTGGCCAAATTAAGTCATTTTGCAAATCCCTCCAAAACAAATAAATAAAGAATTATTGTAAATTAATTAATAAGCTTCTTAATTTTAACGAAACAAAATAACCGACTTCATTATAACTAATTCAAAATATAAGCTACTATATAAGTAGAAACTAATTATTAAAACATTCAAGCAAACTAAAATCTTTTGAGACAATTTTGAATAATCATAAAATATATTAATTATATATAATTATATAAAACATATATAGTATCTAAAAATTATCAAAAAGGCGATAAGATTAATTTTAAATTTCTTGAAAACTCTTTTTTTTTTGAATTTATAAATCTAATTATTCCAAATTGTTTAGAATTGAGAAGCTCGTTATTTAATTAACTTTGGGGAGGGTCAAAAATGGGTGTCAACAACTGTCCCTTATTTTACTTGGATTGATGCAAGAAATTTGAGAAAAATGAAGTTGACCAAACCGATTTTGATCGACCACATATTCATCTTTACGCGAAGGATTTGGTGAGGACTTAAGAGTTATGGACGAACTCCACAGACGGGTTTCCTACATATCTCAGGCTATATGAGAATTCAGGCCACCTGTAGTTCGATACGCTTGATTTAACGCACGATTTTGAAAGAATTCAAAAGTAATCTCGATACCGGATTATGAAGGGACCGAAATGCTCGGGAATAGGATTTAAGAGCGAATGTTGGAATACAGTCGAGTTTTCAACATTGAGCTCGCCAACATATCCTAAATAGAAGGAATCAGATTTCTTGTAGTTCGACTCAATCGGTTGAAAAGGAAATCTATTATGCTAGATCATCCTTGGTTCTGGACAAGTGACAAAATTAAACGAGTATGAAAAAGGGGCTTGTAACCTCTTATCTATGAATGTGGCGCGCTTCACACCCATAATTAAGAACTTACACGGACGTAATTTTCAAAGCTCTTGGCGCATTATCACTCAGATTGGAAACTTGCTTCCGATAGATTGAATTTTCCGGATGCGAGACCAAAACTGACAAAACTAAAGAAAAACCCACATGCCTTCTGATAGGGGTGTGATTTGATTGTGGTGGAAGTCTCTCCTCTGCTCGCGTCCTAAGAGTTTGACACTCCTCTTTGGACTACGTCCCAGTTCGCTGCTAAGAAAGAGTTCCACGTTGTGCTGTATTTTTTTTTATGTTGTCCGCACCTATTTTTTTTTTTTTTGGAGAATTCATCCTTTCGGATACTCTCGACAAAGACTGAGATAAAAATCGTCAGCATAAGAATGTGATTCAAATGGGAGACAGTGTCTTTTACCGCATCGACACTTAATTGCTCTCCTTCAACATTTGACATCAACTTCATCGGTTTGACGTAAAGCAAATAAAGCTTATGTCTTATGCTTGCAATATAATCTTCAATGTACTCTTCATTTGATGTTGAAATAATTAAAAACTGATGCATTGTGCTGATATTTCTCTTGATGTCGTTTTTGATGCTCTTCTCGATGTTTACTTTTATCAAAAATAAAAAAATACAGTTGATGCCGATGGGTGAATATTTCTCTTGAGATGCACGACTCTTTCTGTGGTAGTGCATGATTTCTTGCGGGGCATGAATATCTTCCCGCGATGCATGATTTCTTGCGGGGTATGAATATCTTCCCGCCATGCGTGAATATTGACTCGTGATGCATGATCTTCTGCGATGCATGAATATTAACTCGCAGTGCCTGAATATTAACTCGCGATACATGATCTTCTGTGGGGCATGCATATCTTCCCACGATGTATAAATTTCTGCGAGGCATGAATATCTTCTCGCGATGCATAATTTTCTGCGAGACACGAATATCTTCTTGCGATACATAACTTTCTGCGAGGCATGAATATCTTCTTGCGAGGCATGAATATCTTCTCGCGATGCATGAATATTAACTCGCGATGCATGATTTTCCGCGATGCATGAATATTGACTCGCGATGCATGAATATTGACTCGTGATGCACGATTTTCTGCGATGCATGAATATTGACTCGCGATGCATGATCTTCCGCGATGCATGAATATTGACTCGTGATGCATGAATATTGACTCGCGATGCATGATTTTCTGCGAAGCATGAATATCTTCTCGGATTTGTGAATATTAACTCTTGAAGGTAATGCTTCAATCGAGCAACATAGTGATTTTTTGGGTGCCTTCTGGATAATCATATCATCTCAGTTGACAATAACGGTAAAGTGACTCTCCAGATAGTGTATCGTCCTAATCGACAATAAAATAAAATGACCCATCTGGGTAGTGTACTGTCTTAATCGACAATAAAATAAATGACCCCTCAGGGTAGTGTATTGTCTTGATCGACAATAAAATAAGTGACCCCTCCGGGTAGTGTAATGTCATATCTGATAATATGATGCAGATGACGTCCTTTACGAAAACAGTAAACTCTTTCAGAGATTTTCGCTTGATTCATCTTTGAACCTAGATGGACATTCCTTAGGCTTCATGTTGTTGGAAATCGACCCCTTGACTCCCCATATTCGTCAATCGGAGAAGTTTGATGATTTCTAAGCAATACAATAAATCTGCATCCACAGAAAAATTGTTAGTTTTAAAACAGAGTGATCTGTGTCGATTCTTCAGTTGTCGCTCCTTATCCTTCTATCTCCGGTTGATCTTCCCAATCTTTATGCCAAAACTAATGAAACATAAAAGGAAAATCTATAAGAAATAAATTTTCGAGAAGAATAGCATTTTAAGAAAGGGTCACTGCCAAGTGTCATATCACGTCAGACTTAGCAAACTTCTTTGGGTCTGATTCTCGGAGGTCTATATAATTATTCGCTGGGGAGTATTCAGATCCACTCTAGACTATCGATAAACCCATGTTGAAATTTTGAGGCCATCCTCAAAATTTTTGTTCCAGTTAACTGTATCGGCTTTATCTTTCAACTGTCGCTGAGTAAATAGAGGAAGTTTTGAGATCCTCTCGAAAATTCTGTCCCAGTTGCAAATCCGAAATGTTTTCAGCTTTGGCTTGTTGAGGAAAAATCTTCTTCTCGAGAATTTTTGAGTCCCTCTCAAAAATTCTATCCCAGTTTCTTATTATAAAGAGGAATAGAAATCTTACATGAGATATGACCAAGCCCTTGTGGCGCCTACGTATCCCGTTGAGGCAGAAATCAGGTCAAACGTAGTTCCCCCTTCAAGGGTCACAATAATAAGAATTTTTACAAAGAAACCGACCGAGGCCGACATAGGCCGCCTACGTATCTCATTCTTGAGAATTCAGGTCGAACGTAGTTCAAATACAGAGAAATATTAAAAGGGATGACCGAGGCTGACATAGGCCGCCTACGTATCTCATTTTGAGAATTCAGGTCAGACGTAGTTTATTACAAAGAGGATAAAATTTTAAACGAAACAATTACAAGCAAACCAAACAATTACAGGGAAATAACATAAATACAAACTGAAGCTTCACACGTAGTATCTCTTGACAGCATCCGAGTCGATCGGTTTCGGCCATGCAGTGCCATCCATCTCCGACAGGACCAAAGCACCTCCAGATAAGACTTTGCGAACCATGTAGGGTCCTTGCCAAATTAGTGCGAATTTTCCTTTATACTCATCCTGATGAGGAAAAATGCGCTTAAGGACTAACTGACCGATTTTAAAAATTCTGGCTCTGACTCTCTTGTGGAAAGCACGAATCATTCTCTGTCGATATAGTTGACCATGACAAACGACAACCATTCTCTTCTCATAAATCAAAGTTAGTTGATCAATCCGCTTGCTAACCCACTCAGCATTACTCAACTCAGCTTCCTTGATGATTCTCAAAGACAGTATCACGACTTCAGCAGGTATGACTGCTTCTGTTCCATATGCTAGCAAATATGGAGTGGATTTAGTCGACGTTCTGACAGTCATTCGATAACCTAATAACGCATATGGCAATATTTCATGCCAACCTCGGTGATTGTCAATCATTTTCCTCAGAATCTTCTTGATATTCTTATTGGCAGCCTCCACAGCTCCATTCGAGGACGATAAGCGGTTGAGTTTCGGTGAGTAATCTTAAATTACTCAGATATATCTCTCATAAAGTGACTGTTGAGATTTGCACCATTATCAGTAATGATGGATTCTGGTACTCCAAACCTGCATATCAGATTGTTGCGTACAAAATCAGCTACAACTTTCTTCGTCACCGACTTGTATGAAGATGCTTCCACCCACTTGGTTAAGTAGTCAATGGCAACCAAAATAAATCTGTGTCCATTAAAAGTGGCCGACTCTATTGGACCGATGACATCCATACCTTTAGCTACAAACGGCCAAGGTGAACTCATAGCATTGAGTTCGTGAGGTGGAACTCGGATCAAATCACCGTGCACCTGACATTTATGACATTTCTGCACAAACTTACAACAATCATTCTCCATAGTCATCCAGAAATAACCAGCTCGAAGGATCTTTCTTGCCAAAGTGAGCCCATTCATATGTGTGCCACAAACTCCAGCATGTATTTGTTCGATAAGCTTCACAGCTTCAACAGCGTCGACACATATGAGGAGACCCAAATCTGGAGTCCTCCACGTTCTCTCTAACAGAGTGTAACGAGACTCATATGGAGTAAACTTCTTGCTTATGTAATAGATAACCCTTTCCTTCTTTCCTATCTCATCGTGTTGACCAAGCACGCATCCGAATGCCCTATCTGAGACGGACAAATACAGCAACAAAGGACTCCCTTCTCGCGGAGGAACCAATACTGGTGGATTGGACAACTAGTTTTTGATAACATCAGAAGCAGTTTGACATTCTTCAGTCCACTTTGTCAAAGCATCTTTCTTCAACAGCTTGAAGATAGTCTCACACACCACAGTTGATTGAGCGATGAACCGACTATGTAGTTCAACCTCCCTAAGAAACTCATCACTTCTTTTCTCGTCTTCGGCAGAGGTAACTCTTGAATTGCTTTAATCTTGAAAGGATCGAGCTCAATACCCCTACTGCTGACTATAAATCCCAATAACTTTACGGCAGGCACCCCAAAAGCACATTTGGCGGGATTTAACTTCAAGTTGTAATGACGCAAACAATTAAAGAATTTCTTCAAATGCGTCAAGTGGTCTGAACTCTCGCGGAACTTGATTATGACTTCATCTACGTACACCTCAATCTCTTTATGAATCATATCATGAAATATAGTCTTCATAGCCCTCATATAAGTAGCACCAACATTCTTGAGGCCAAATGGCATCACCCTGTAATGATATACACCCCAAGGTGTAATAAAAGTTGTCTTTTCTGCATCTTTCTCATCCATCAGAATCTGATGATAACCTGCGTAACAATCCACAAATGATTGTATTTCATGTTTAGCACAATTATCAATTAGAATATGAATATTTGGCAACGGAAAATTATCCTTAGGGCTGTATTTGTTGAGATCTCTGTAGTCGACACAAATTCTGATCTTCCCATCTTTTTGGCGACCGAAACAACATTGGCCAACCAAGTCGGATATTGTATCACTTCCATCAATCGAGACTCGATCTGCTTGGTAATCTTTTCTTTGATCTTTAAACTCAACTCAGGCTTGAATTTCCAAGGTTTTTGCTTCACCGGACTGAACCCTGGATCGGCAATTTGTGAGACACAACAATTGTTCTTAGCCCTAGCATGTCGCTGACTTCCCAGACGAACACATTAATGTATTCAGTGAGTAAATGAACCAGGCCCTTTCTTTGAGCTTTATCCAAGTGAACACTGATCTTGACCTCTTTGACATACTCTTGGTCTCCCAAATTTATAGTTTCAGTTTCCTCTAAATTCGGCTTATGCTGATTTTCAAACTGCAGAAAATTTTTAGCAACATATTCCGGTACCTCACTTTCTTCTTCGTAATCATCAGCCTCGTCATCACCTGCCTCATTTTGTTCGTTCAGCTCGTGACATGACATGACATTGGAAGGTTTAAAACTTATATTACTGAAACCATAAACAGACAAAGTTAGGAAAGTAAAAATATAGCAAATAAGTAAATAAATAAATTTTCAATAAAAGAGGTTTTCATTCAAATTGGAAATAATGCAAACTTTGGCCATGGCAAAGGGACATGTTGCCTTTTTCAAACATCACGAGGGAATTTTAAAATTCAAGCAATTAAGAAAATGCAAAATGGTGGGTCTCGGGCCTCTTCCGGACCGCCATCGATTTAAATATGCATGAATGATGCCCTTCTACCAAGGAGTTTGGGGAATCAGAATCGGCATGGAGGTCCAATTCTGCAGCATCTCCACAGGCTCAGCATCACGGAATCTTGCTACCTCAACCTCTTCCTCAATAACAGCATCAATTTCTTCGAAAAGGCCGCAGATTCCTTCCCCAAGGTCGTCATGCTCGGCATACTCTCAGACCGAGAATGATTGATACAGATGAGGGATTTTCTTAGCCATTGCTTGATCATTCTTCTTCTTCGCCTTTATATCATCATCTGTGGGGACGTACCCCAAACCATATCTTGCTCCTTTAACGGGGACCAGAATAGGCTCAATAATTCCTTGGGAATTTCTTCCCAATCCGAAACCTGGTTCAAAACCATTCTGCAGCATCACAGTGGCTATCATCTTGTACACGGAAGGCATAGGAGTCTGTGGGTCCAAGTCCTCACCGGTGGCATTTACCAGCTCCACCATGTAAAAATTTGTACCTCGAGATACCTCATCAATAATTGACGTCTGTCCCTGAGTGACTCCCTTCGCCCTGAATAACCAACTCTTCGTCCTTCCAGACGAGTTTCATTATCTTATGCAGTGTAGAAGGCACATCTCCAGCCATATGGATGAAAGGCCTTCCCAGAAGAAGGTTATAGATGGTGTCAATGTCTAAGACTTGAAACTGTGCATTGAATTCCGCCGGGCCCATTTGGATGACCAAATTCACCGCTCCCAACGTGTCTCTTTGTACCCCGTCGAAGGCTCTTACATTGACTTGGTTCTGCTCCAGTTTCCCCAAATCAAACTGTAACTGCCTCAGTGTCGACAGCGGGAAAATATTTAGACCAAATACGTCATCCACCAATACACGATTTACTATCTTCTCGCGGCATACGACAGTGATGTACATCGCCTTGTTGTGTGACCTCCCTTCAAAAGGCAACTCATCGTCGCTAAAGCTAATCTGATGCCCTTGGATGACTTGGTTGATCATAGCGGCCACATTATCGCTACTTGTGCCCACGGGCACATACGTATCAACAAGATCCTTCATCAAGGTCTGCCTGTGTAACTGAGAGATCATCAACATGGCCCACACAAAAATCTGGGCTGCAGTCTTCTCCAAATGCTTAACAATGGAATAATCTTTTGGTTGCATTTTCCTTCAGAATTCCTCCGCTCGCCTTCACTTATTGGCTTTTTAGCCTGATCCTTCTTTTGCCCTCCGAGAGTCAGCTCCTCGGGAGTATAACATCTCCCGGATCGGGTCATTCCTTGAGCAGCAGCAGTTTCAATCACAAATTTTGGCCTGACAAGAGTTTCTGATGGCACCAAGGCAATAACCTTTGCAGGTGTCAAGATAACAAACTTTTTTTTTTATATTTGATGCTCAACGAAGCCACAGCCCTTTCCAACTTGTTATGAACGATTGGAGTTATCACTTTTGTCACGCACCAATCATCATCTGTCTCTATCATATTAACATTGCCGCCTCCATGATTTGGCAAAGGGTTGGTGTTGACATTAGGTGCAGCTGGTTGGAGAGAGACCACATCTAGGTCAATTAGATCCTGAATTTTGTGCTTGAGGTTGATACAGTCCTCAGTATCATACCCAACACTGTTGGAATGATAAGCACATCTTTGATCAGGCCAATAGAACTTAGAACTAGTATCCACCGGTTTGGGTCCCACTGGGTGGATATATTCGGCCGCAGCCAGTCGCTCGTACAGCTTTGTTTGGCTTTCGGCGAGCGCAATAGAGTTTCGGGGAGGCTTCTTCTCGAATCTAGGCCAAGGTGGATCATAACTGCCTTGTGGAGGAGGCGTCTGTTGGTAACTTCTGTTGTTGGGACAGGGAGCTTAATTTCTGGGATAGTGATTTATTTGGTAGGTTAGCGATGGAGCTTGGTAATTCGGAGGTGGAGCATTTGGGTATACTGGAGCTTAGACTTGATAAACAGGAGGGGGTGCTCTGTAGCTCGACTTCACGTTAGCATAGTTGGGAGCAACACCTTGGTAGTGAGGAGATGGAATTTGGTATAGTGGAGGATGATTTTGGTAAGAGGGAGATGGATTTTGGTAAATTGGAGGTGGATTTTGGTATATTGGAGGAGGATTTTGGTATATTGGAGGAGGATTATTTGTCTGACTAGCTTGGTAGGAGTTTTGAGAAAATCGAGAATGACCTTGGGATGATGACGATCTTCTAGGGTTTTTCTTTCCCTCATATGAGACAGCGGCAACGTCCTCTCTCTTCTTCTTCAACAACCCTAAAGATCTGGGCGACGTAGCTACATGGGATATCTTTCCTGTTTTCAAGCCGTCTTTGATAGTCTCACCAATCTTGACTATCTCGGCAAATTTTACTCCAATGAGCAACATAATTCTGTCATAATACTCGGGCTCTTGCACCCGCACGAACACTTCAACAATCTCCCTTTCAGACATAGGCGGTCTTACCCTTGCAGCTTCCTTTCTCCACCTATAGGCAAACTCTCTATAGCTCTCGGTTGATTTCTGCTTCATCTTTCCAAAGAGTATCGATCAGGAATGATTTCTACATTGTAAGCAAATCGATTGATGAAATCTTTTTCCAGAGCATTCCAGCTGGGCCATTTCCTGGTTTCGTGGGAGGTGAATCATTCCAAAGCCTCTCCGCACAGGCTTCGGCTGAAGAGCCGCATCAATAGAGTTTCATCCCTACCAACTCCAACAAGTTGGTCGCAGTAGGCTCTCAGATGAGCCATAGGGTTCCCCACTTCTCCGAAAGTATCAAATTTTGGAATTTTGAACCCTTCTAGAAGGTCCAGATTTGGATGAATACACAAATCTTCATAATTAAGACCGGCGGCATCAGGGACGCATTGGAGCTCTTTTATGGCTTTCTTGATATCTTCTTGTATATCCACTTTTGCCTCTTCCTTCGCTCTTCATTCTCTTTCCTGTTCCTCGTAATGGTCCAACTCAGAACCGTGCACGTCGTGCTCAGTAGGGATGGGAATCTGGAAAGTGGTTCTTTGAGGCAAGAGTGGAGCTACGGAAGGACTTTGGGCGTTTTGAGCGGTTTGGTAATTCTGTGGATAAGTCTGAGGATTGGTATTTTGATTTAAGTGGTGGTGGGATGTTTGGGGACTAAAAGTGTTCTGGTTTGGATTTTGTCTTTGGTTTTGCGGCGGTGGAGCGGTTTGAGGTTGGGTATGTTGAGGATGAGATGGCATTTGGGAATGGTTATTCTGAGGAGGTGGTGGAGTTTGGTAGGAGGCGGAAGCATATTGCGGATTTTGGGTAGTCAGGTCTATAGTGGAGGGATTCTGAACAGGTGGCATGTTTTGAGTTGAATCCATGATCGAGGAAGGGAAGTAGATAGGAGGCCTTCCATCTGCAGCATTAACATTATACCCTGGTGGAGGCAAATCCTGTCTTCTCTGCATCTCTACCCTCATTTCCGCAATCAGTTGCATTAATTGCAGAATCAACTCATTCTAGTCTGCTATGGTAGGTTGAGCCACCACAACGTCAGTGAGACTTACTTCTTCGTTACTGTCTCCCAAAACTGTCTTTCCTCTGTCTGAGTTTTGTCTAGGGAAGGAATCTGTGGGACCTTTCGATCTGGTAAAGAAGGGATAATCTGTCAGCTTAATCAACACAGATCAGTTTTCAAAGTACCTGAGGAGGAAAATAACTCAAAGGCAGATTTGTCAGTTTGGATTCAGAATACAAATGCATAATATCACACGTAGAGCAGATAAACACACAAGTTGTTGTGTTTGAGGATATATTCAACCCACGAGTAAGGACGGAAACAGATTTTTTAACAAACATGAGTTTGCTTGCTCTTTTAGTTTGACACTATCTCACAAAGGCTAAATCACGTTGATCTATGGTCTTCTTATAGCTGCTCTTTGACGTTCGTTGATACGATCTTCACATTTCCTTGTAATATGTTAGGGGAATGAATAAAAAATTTCAAAGATAGGGGCCGGGCCTTGGAAGGCTGCCTACGTATTTCACAAGCAGAATTCAGGCCCAACGTAGTTCGAGTAGAAAATAAAACATTGATTTTCATTCATTCATTCAGGATGGTTACAACAGAAATTGTAAGACAACAAAGCTTTAAAGATAAAATAACAACTACATCTCAGTCATTTTTCTTCTCGTATGCAGCATCAGTCACGAGGAACAAACTCGACTCGAATCTTTCCCATGTTGATGAGGGATTCGAGGTTGTAACGGAAACCGAGACACCTTGAGAGGCTATGATCTATAGCATCGTGGTAAGCGCAAAGTTTGAATATTTCTCCCCCAGTGGGATCGAGGCCTCTATCATCATCGTGGAGGGAGGCTAAGACCCCATTCTTAACCAAATCCATGTAGATATACAACATTGATTCTCTGAACGGAGTGAATAATGACAAACAAACTGAGTGCACTCAATTGGCTCCGACAAATCATAGGTGAGAATGGTATTATTACCCCACGTGTGCTGGATATTCCCGATGTCAATCTGGCGGCAGATCCTTATTTTACGTTGCACGCATTCTTCTATAGTATGCCCTCGCTGGTTTGGGTGGAAGGCACAAACCTTCGAAGAGTTTTCTTGCCCAAAGATTGAAGATGCTCCTTGAGGTGCCCATCCAAGATGTTCGTACAAAAGAGCGCAAGTCATGACCCTCGCCCCCACACGATGTGTCGGCTCGTAGGTCGGGAGGGTGATCCATCTATCTCCTCCTCTCAGACGGCCTAGAAATTGAGTCTTGTAGACGATTTCTTCGTCAACGTCTTCGCCAATCTCTCCAAGATGAGTGTCATCTGGACCACCACTAGCCTCTTGCTCGCGGATAGAGTATTTCCCGCGCATTTTTTGGAGTTTGTCTATCATGTTATGGTGGAGCGCCTTGTTCTTCTTCGTTAATGCAGACATTCTTTCCTTCATAGTGATGAACTCCGCCATTTCCGATGTCAGCTTCTCATCCAGTGACACATTTCTAGCTAACAGACTTGCGGTTTCTGAATCTATCTCTGCTTCTCTTGCTTCCCTTTCCTGGATCCTTAGCCGAAGCATATCCAACTTCTTGCTTAAATCCTCTCTCTCTGCCTCAATGTTTTCCTTTTTTCTTCTTTTTAGACACCAAATCCTCATCCGGGGCTGTAGTCGCGGCTTTGTAGACCGATGTGACAACTTCGACCCTAAGTCCCTCTTCTCTGACCTCTTGAATTTTCCGCGTGATTTGTTCTATCTTCCTCTATAACTCCTCTCCGGTGAGCTCCATCTGGATATTCTTACCCTTATCCATAGTAGTGATTTGTTTTTCCTGAGACAGTAGGGTAATGTTTTAGGATTTGGGGTATGAGAGGTGTCTTTTGAGTGAGAAACTTCAGACTCAGAAAATTTTGGTCAGACATTTTGTAATAGTGACTTGTGTATTTTCTTTTGGGAATTTCTGGAAAGGAGTGAATCCCCGATATCCTTATTCACAGCAACATAGCACATAAACAGTTAAAACATATATATTTCATCCTAATTATGCATGTGAACCTTTTGTGCCTAGGGTAGGCCTAGCGATCTGAAGGATGTATTGCGTCATTTAAAACATATTGTTGCACCCCCCAAAATAAACTTCACTTAAAATCATGGCGTTCGTTACAATATTTCAATCTAAACGGGGTACATTTTCAGGGAAGGGAATACAGTGCGAATACAAATAGAAAACAATCCCACGCAGGGGAATTAAAATGTTGATGGTCCGGCTCCTCCTCTGGCTTTCTCTACCTCTTCGCGGATGATGCACTTACTTTTTAACACATATGGCTCAGCGAACACAGCTTTGGAAGATGTCGGCACGACCTGTAGAGTGTTCATCTGCTCATCTAGGGTTGCATCTAGACGCATCATACAAGCCCTCGCATCGGCTAGCTCTTGTGACATCACAGCTAAAGCCCTCTGATTTTCCAACTCTCTGGACTAGTACTCTTGCTCCTTTCGCTGAAATTCCTGCTCTCTTCGATCCCATTCTTGCTGAAAATGGTATGCGTGGAT
Source organism: Solanum lycopersicoides (assembly GCA_022817965.1). Lineage (NCBI taxonomy): Eukaryota > Viridiplantae > Streptophyta > Magnoliopsida > Solanales > Solanaceae > Solanum > Solanum lycopersicoides. The sequence continues at coordinate 8,846,632 of CM040620.1, forward strand.
CTGAAGCCTTATCTGTACATCTTCAATTTCTTGACCTACGCGTGGTGTTGGGTTCACTATACCACACAAATCATTCTGCAACCATGTCTTGTATTCGTCGACATACCCAGCTTCATATCGGTTTTCAGCCATATCCCATTTCATGTTGACACGTCCGGCCCAGTCTTGGAGGATGATCTTGGCGAAAGGTATTTTAGTGCACCCGTTGTAGTCTACTACAAAGGAGATAGCATCTCCTTGGACAGGTGTGATTTGTGTTCTACCGAATTGATGCATCACCCTAGCTGGGTTGTAGGGTCGCAATCCTCTGATGCCGGGAAGGATCAAGAAGGAAAGTTTGTCCCCTTGCGCTGCTATCCTCTCTGATATGAAGTTCTGCAACATCCATTGTATATCTCTTTCTCTTAGATCATAAAATACCCTTGCCCACGCATCCCTGGTAGTATGAATTGGGAACCTGCGGATGCTTAAATAGAATTCGTAATTATCAAAGGGACTCTTCTGGCTCGGCTTGGCCAACTCTTGTGGCTGGGCGCCGTCCCTTTTGCAAAGATGTTCAGTCATCCACCACTGAAGCAAAATGTTGCAGCCTTGGAAAAATGGGAACCCGTTCTTACACAAGCTCAGGGATCGATAGATGTCGGCCAGAATGATCGGGGCTAAACTGCACTGCTTCTTTTCTTCTTATTTTTTTCCAGTTCCTCTGAAAATGGCATCCACTACCATCACAACCCGGGTGTCAATCTCCTTTCCTTCATCCCGAGGAAATACCATAGTTCCCAAAAGGCATGCAGAGAACGCAGTAGTCTGAGTTTGCCTCCAGGTACTATGATCATGGAATTCATTTGGAAATAGTGTAAAATAATTGTCGTGCCCCCATCTCTCAAAAAATCTCATTAGTGGTATATCGTGGGCTTCCAACCAGTTCGCATTCACCAGCAATAACATGTTTTTCAATTCATTACTAGTCGGTCTATCTGGTAGAAGGATGTGATGATCAGGTTATTTTTTGCTCTTACCACATGTTCTGATAGAGTCCAAACAGTCCTTTATCTCTTCTAGTGTTGGTGTTTTTTTTATATCTCCAAATTGAAAAACCATCTTCTTATCATCCCAGAACCGGGTGATAACCTCGATAAACGTGGGTCAAACCTTGAAGTCCATTATCGAAGGTAAGTGGCCCAAGTGAATCGAAATTTTTCTCTTTTGACAGTCTTTGAGGTTGTCCCACCACACGCGGAGAATGTCTGGTGTCTTGGTGACCATATTGAAACTGAGGAACTGACTCGACATCTACAAAAATATACAACTAGTTAGTTTCCACACACCCCCACCCTCCCAGGACACAACAAACAGTCAAATACGCAAACATCCTTCATATTAACACACAAATATAATCGTCCTATCGAGCCGTGGGCTCTTTGGACTCAGGGCGATCTTACTAATGGGCCCAACTCTCCTTGGGTGTTGGGTCATCTTAGGTCAATGCGCTACTTTTCGGGATTTGGTTTCGCTCTATCTTAGTTTGACTAGGAGTGGGTTTTATTTGTAGTGGAAAGGGTAATCCAAGCGGACTACTTAGGCTGGGACAGTTAACGATTGTTGACTATCAAGTAGCCAACTACACTCGTCAAGGTTCCCCGAGAAAGATTTTGTTAACGAACAACTGCAAACCCGCATAATCGTCCTTTAAGTGGTAAATAAAAATAATCGTCATTTGACGGATTTATGATATGCCATGAATGCAGCAGTTCCATAAGGTGATAAATAAACAGATAAACAGTTAACTTCATATAGCCAAAACACGTTAGTTTTAAGGTTAGAATCCTAAAATCTCCAGCATAGTTGCCATTTCTGTTTTATTCGAAAGGGTTTTCGAAAAAGTATTTATTTTGTAAGTTTTTGACTTTTAGAGTCGCCACTTAATTTTTAAGAAAAATCAAGAAAACTTGGTTTTCAAAAGACTTTGACAAAAAAAATTTAGTGAAAACATTTAGAGGGGTTCGGGGATTTCTATTTATATTTTAGGAAGGTGCTAAGCACCTAATATATCCATTAAATATGGTTTTCCGTCAACTAACTTATTTGGCAAAAAATTCTAACTTAATTGGAGGTAAAATTTCGTCTGGAATTATTTGAAACAAAGTAATTGATTTTGTTATCTAGGTAAGAGTGAACTTATCCATTTTTTAGAATCCGTTTGAAATTTATTTTAAGTTGATAAAACATTTACGACGTTTGCGGAGATTCGGATTCTCTAACTTTAAAACTACCGACAAATAAAGCAGGTAAATAAACAAAAATAATAGAAGGAGAAAGAGAGGAAAAGAGAATTGGGTCCAAATTCGGATTTTCTGTCCGCCTGGACCGGAATTTGGACCCACCTGTTTTGGGTTTTTGACCCACTTTGTCATCTTGAGTACCTGCCTAGACTAAACATAATAATAAATAATGAATACGAAATATAAAAGAAGACGAGAGCTTATGCCCAAAGACAACAGAATACAAATATGCTTAAAATAAAAATGGGCCTTCTAATCCCAACTTCTTCAACTTTTCAACTCGCTTCGAATTTCGCTCCATGATCTGTTCATCGGTTTACGGGATGATTGACTCAAAAAGGCATAGTTTGAGCCTTTGGCTTGACAAGAAAATGCAAGGAGTGACAACAGGGTCCGAATGGACTTCTTCAACGCAGCGACTCCGGGACAGGTAGGAACAGCAGAACGATTCCAACACTACACAGCCACGAATAAAGGAATCCAACGGGAAAATATCTAAAATAATCTTTTTTCTGTTTGCCTTTTACAAACTCTAAGAAAAGTCTTCCAACGAAAATCCCTCTCAACTTTCTTTTAACTCTCTTGGATTTCTTTACTAAGTGAAGATCCACCCCAAAGAAAAGCTCCAAAAGAAGATTTCAAAAAACTCCTATTTTTTTTCTCTATTTCCCTTAGCTAAAGTTTCAGTGAAAGTTTCAGACCAAAATTTTCTTTTCCTTTTTTTTCCTTTTGCTCTTAGTAATTCCCAGAATAAGAAAAGAAAAAAAAACTCTCAAAGAGCTGAAAAAGATATTATATAGAGAGGGGATTAGGGTTAACCATTTTGGGAAAGTCCAGATGGGAATCGGATTCAAGGCCCATTTTTCAATTTTAAATTCAAACAACGTTTCCCACAAAGGAGAACCACTCTTTTCTGGAGTTTTGGCTTTATTCCCGAAATAGAAAGAGGGGTGGATGGTGGATATCGAGTTCATGTCCTTGGCGGAATCACATGGCTCAATCTCACGCGAAGAGGACGATTCTGCATAATCTGCTACTCCATAAACTCGTACGGCTCTATTCTGGAAACGGAAAGGAGAAAAAGAAAAATGGGCGATTGGGATCGATTGATCTTCCTTGCCAGCAACGTGGTTCGATCTCGCCATCGCAAGGACGAAAATGGCAGGTGCTGGCAGATGAAAAGTTGTTCGCTGAGGTAGACGTCGAGGCTGCTTTCCGTCTCTTTTGACGTTGTATACCCTCTTTCGTGAACGTCGATGCCGCGTGAGGAGAGTGAGGGCGCGTAGGAGTCGTTCAACGTCATCCACGCGTCTGCCATTTGTATCGCATATTGACGCCGTGAATCACTTGGTTGTCGCTTGTGAATTTCGCTGCTCTCGTCGTTTCTGCAATTGGTTCTTTTCTTTGACCACATAATTTGGGTCGGGTCGAAGGAATGGGAGAACGGGTTGGGTCGGTTTTTCTGGAGTGGGATGGAGAATTTGAGTTGGATTGGGAATTGGAGTTTGACCTTTGGGCCTGGTGAGATATGGGTTGAAGAAAAATGAATTGCTGGGGGAGGAAACTTGGGTTGCATCTTATAATATGCTGCTGATTTTTGAGGACTAAGGGAGACAATTGGGTTGAAAAGGAGTTGGGTTTGTTGACCGTAAAAATAAGCCCAAAATGGCTTATGAAATTAGCAGATTGGCCAAATTTAGTCATTTTGCAAATCCCACCAAAATAAATAACTAACGAATTATTGTAAATTAATTAATAAGCTTCTTAATTTTAACGAAACAAAATAACCGACTTCGTTATAACTAATTCAAAATATAAGCTACTATATAAGTAGAAACTAATTAGTAAAACATTCGAGCAAAATAAAATCTTTTGAGATGATTTTTGAATAATCATAAAATATATTAATTATATATAATTATATAAAACATATATAGTATCTAAAAATTATGAAAAAGGCGATAAGATTAATTTAAAATTTCTTGAAAACTCTTTTTTTTTTTTTTTGAATTTATAAATTTAATTATTCCAAATTGTTTAGAATTGAGAAGCTCGTTATTTAATTAACTTCGGGGAGGGTCAAAAATGGGTGTCAACAACCAACATCATCAAGTAAAGTCAAATCAACATGTGTAGTAGCATATTAAAGAACATAACCAAAGCAACTCCAACATAATGTCATAACAACAAAGCATGTATAAGAATTCATAATATTACAACATATGCAAGACCCTTACTCATAACTCATTATCAAGCTTACATGTGCAATGATAAAGTGAAGTCCCATAACACCACACAACCAAGTAAAGCCAACAAAATATCACAAGCAATGTCTAATTTCATATAACATAACATCATGAGTACTCATCATCATATTTAGCAATATAGACCAATAATATGCTCATAAGTGAAATTAACACCATATGGGATCATCAACATGTAGAGACAATAATTGCATATCATTAGAGTCATAAAAGTATAAGAACATCCTCCTAAGATTTCCCTCAAGGCAAACTAGTGCAATGCATAATTAGAGTCACATACCCTTACCTACACTAAGAAGAACCCCTTAAGTCATCCTAGTTAGAGTTCACATTATTATGTTCATTTTACTTTCGGGAACAATTGCCTTAACCGACATAGACCACATGAGTTAAATGTGGAATCTGGTGTCACGAAACCCTACACCAAAAGAAGGTGGTATACTTGCCAAGGTAGAACCAAAACATTAACATAGCATTCTAGGTGGAGCCACTAGCTAGTCTTCCTATGGTGCAACATAGTTCATGAACTAGGAGACATACTTGAGACCCTCTTTATTCACCATGACATTGTAATCTCTATCTCATGAGAACCATTGTGAACCTACCTTCCCACATTGTGAAGGGACACCTCTCATATCTAGTTCACTCGGTGCTAAGCTAAAGTCCTTTTTTGAAATGTCTTTAAGCCTTTATTAATCATCATAGCTTAGTATAGGCTATAGGAGACTAACCCCTTGTATTCATGATCATTATATCATTTGGAATTGCATGAGAACTTCCTTTCAATACAACCCTCATATGTGAGATTAACACATTATCATCATCATGTCATTGTAAGGCACATAAGTGATCCAAATCAACCTTATAACATTACACCTTAATAATAATCTCACAATACATATAATCAAGACATTTCAATTACATTCATCATACCATCTCCTATCTAACAATCACAATTAATACTTCAATTGAACACCATCATCAAGTACAAGCCATCACAATTGAAGTAAGGATTCAAGATCATAAGTCTTACCAACTTACATTCACAAGCCTTCTTCCATGGCCTTACAATTAACCAACCATATTCATAAATCAATAGACTTAATAACATCATATAATAGTAATTAACACAAGATCCAATTCAATTGCATCATCACTAACCAATTCAATATCAATTCATAACCTAGGGTTAGGGAAATAGGGTCAATTTATGATCTCTTCTATGGAATTAGGTATAACATCAAGAACTACCCTAATTAACCAATGAATAATCATAATATTTCAATATTAATAATCAAAATAAACCAAGAACAATATAATTTGAAAGATCAATTTTGGATTAGGAATAAAACCCATGCTTTCTCAACTTTGGAAATCAATTTGGAAGAACCCTTTGGGGAAAGGAGTCCCAAAGGTGAAGAGTTCCCATACCTTACCTATTAATGAAGATTGATGGAGAGAAAGTTGAATCTTGGAGCCCTTGTGACCTTGAATTGATCTTCAATGGAGTCTTGGGGAATAGAGAGACAAAGTAGAGAGAAGGGAGAGGATTTCGTGTTTGGGAATTGAAGTGAGTTAGGTTAGTTTAATGAGGATTATGTATTTATATAGTCCCTTAATTAACTTAATTAGACTCCGCCTAACCCTTAATTAACCGCCTAAGAAACTAACTTAATTAAATGACTCACTTAAAATTGGACAGTGAAAACCAGACCTGACCTACTAGACCCCGACCTACAGTCCGTAGGTCAGTCGACGCCCCGTGCTGCACAACCGTCGATTAGTTCAGAGGCTTGGTTTTTAAGACCCTTTGGAGATTTTTCTAAGTGTTGGACGACGGAGTCATCGACGCCTCATTGACCAGACGATGACTCGTCGATTGGCTTCGTAGATAGCCACTGCCAAACACAACTTTTTGGGTCATTTTGGAAGGTTCCTCCTCAAGGGACCTTAGGGTGGTCCTTGGGGAGTCGTACCCGAACGTTTCGACCCTAAATATATTCTAATACATGTTTAACACCTTCCTACCAAATTTTATTGAATTCCTACTCTTAAGACCCCATGAAACATGCCAAGGCACACTAACCTCTATTTCACAATTCACCGGACGTCATGGACGTTCCTTGACGTTTTGACTCTAAAACTTCCTAAATGATTTATATACATTATTTTAGGTCTTAAAACAGTGTTCTAAGTCTTTGTTCAATATATGAGGCTCTATATTAGGCCTTAGACTTCCGGAGTGTTACAGAGTTTATTTTTTACACAAATTAACTTTATAGATATGTATTCCATTCCGAACCTCAATCTTTTCTGAAATAAAATTCTGAGACTGAATCAATTCTTCTTGTAATTTTTGAAATATTCTTCTGGTATATATATATACCTTTGCTACTTCATCCTCCATTGGATATAAAGTCTTCAATATAGAATTTGAATGCTTTGTCTTATATTCCCTTTCCCTTATTTTATTATACCTAGCATCAATAGATTTATCATATTGTGCTACAAATACACTCATCGATGTACTAGAGTTAAGTTAATCCTTGAAAAAATATTCATACTTTCACCTCTTTGAGTTGTTACATTCCTACACAAAAATTCCTTCTCACATATGCTGAAATTCATTTTTCACAAATTGCATATATTCTTTGCAATCAACTATTTTCATCAAATTGTAGGTTTTTATAATATCAATCCATGAATCTTAAAATTCCTTAGGAATTGTCGTACCATGTAGACACTTACTAAATTTAGTTTTGAAATTATCAAAGCTATGATAGACGTGATTTAAATATTCAGGAATTTTCTTCTCAATGTGTCACATGCAAAAGTGGTATGCACAATTTGAAAACACATGTGCAACTGCATTTGTTATTTTAGAATCCTAATCCGTGATAATTGGACGAGGCAAAATACCAAACATTGCCTCTTGCAAGTGCGAAGTAACCACTCAAAAATTTCTTGAGTTTCATCCCAGAGAAGAGCACAACCAAATAAAATGGATTGATAATGGTTATTAACTCCGGTAAATGGGACAAAAAGCATCTTATATCTATTTGTCAAGTATGTAGGGTAAAAATGACAACATCGCCAAGATTTTTATAAGATATCCTAGACATAGCATCTACCCAAAAAAAATTAGCAAAATGGCGTTCTACATACATTTGTATTGTATAAAAGAAGCCTGAATTTTCATATTGACGCTTTTGAAAGTACTTCAACATCAATTGTACATCTCCTTTATCAAGGTTCTTTTGCCTTTTAATACTTAGATAATTATGAATGTCTTGTCCATAATAGAGATTTTCAACACCCTTGCTTGAGTAATTAATACTGATGCAATTTTACTAGGAAGAACACCTGAATTATCTAATAGATCAATAAGATTTTTTTGAGCTTCTGCCTTTTTTCCTTTCGATCGCAAGAATTTCGAGCTATCTGGAGAAGCAAGTTCATGATTATGGGTTGAGATCAGCTTAGCAACAACCCACTTTTCCTCTTCTTTCTTCGACAAATGTATCAATACTTTGCACCATTCTCTAGTTTCATCTCGTTGTATATTTTTCTCGAGGCTTTTTTTTAGAAATATTCTTCTTTTGAACAAATAAATTCTTGACCTATTATTGATTTATCGTTTCTTGATCTAGTGATTCGATTTTTGTGCACACTAAAATCACTACGATGAGCATAATCAAGATAAAATTTAAATGTAATAGCAAGTGATTGAAACTCCATATCGATTCATCACTAAACTATGAAATATCCTTATGTGAAGATCTAATTTCTTCTCTATTTTTCTGAGGCAAGTTAGAGAATCCATATTTGTCCTACAATATGTGGATAATAGTTCTTAGATTAACAAGATAAATATAGCTTAATTAAATATTCAAACCATATTCAAGGAAAAGATTCTTTATAAACAATTTATCTTAAGTTACTATTAAGCTCATTCAAAGTGAAGTATATTAAATATAATGAATGATGATAAAGTAACTATGTCGTTCTAAGTTGAATCATGTTTCCAATTCACGACTTTAAAAAATTTGAAATAGAAAAAATTATTGAAGACTGATTCAAAGTATGACATAGTCAATTAAGATTGTTAGTAGTGTCCTATATTCTAGGGCTAGTTGTTAGCAAATATGTTGATCATGGTGCAGTACTTTCTAGTTGTGTTTTGGTTAGTAATTAGTTGTTTAGTTAATGGAAGTAGTGGTCATTTAGTGACTTAGTAGTTTGTTATTTTTAAGTCTATATAAACTTGTATTTTCCTGTGATTTCACATACTGAAAAATAGAAAAGACTTCAGCATACAATTTGTTAACCTTCGAGCCTCTGTTTCTTCTTAAATTTTTTTTGCCTATTTGCTTCAACATCTTTGGTATCAGAGCCATGGAAAGTAATGAAAATGCATTGAGTGTAGCACAACCACTCATTCTCGTCTTCAAGTGAGAAAACAAAAAATTTTGGAGTATTCGTATGAAAATAATACGCAGATCTCAAGATCATTGGGACTTGGTAGAACGAAATTTGCAAATCCTGACGAAGAAAAAAGATGTTAAAGCACTAATTTTTATCCAACATTCAGTTCATGAGTAGCCACTTTTCACGGATCGCAGCAGCAAGCACATCAAAGTACGCTTGGTCCATTCTGCAGAACGAGTTCAAGGTGATTCAAAGGTCATTGTGGTGAAATTGCAATCACTTCGGCGTTACTTTAAAACCTTGATGATGAAAAATGGATAATCGAGCTGATTTCTTGTCCAGAGCAGTGGCAATTGTCAGTAGAATTCGATCATGTGGCGTGAAAGTTTCTGATCAAAGGATTCTGGAAAAAATACTGCGAAGATTGACTCCAAAATTTGATCATCTAGTTGTTGCTATAAAAGAGTCTAAGAATCTATCAGTTTTTTCCTTTGATCAACTGATGGGATCTCTTCAAGTCCATGAGGCGAGACTCAACCGATCTATTGAAAAGAATGAATATAAAGCATTCCAGGTGAAGGAAGAAACAACCAAATATGTAGAACAATGGTCCAGCAAGCAGAGATCGAGGAAGAGGAGAATT
>CM040620.1:8856273-8873253 GCA_022817965.1 Solanum lycopersicoides
TTGTAGTGGTCGAGTTGTGGCTATGAATAGGCAGAGAAGGAATGATGGGAATAGGCAGTCCAATGAGAAAAGTAACACAAAGAATGACATTCAATGTCATCATTGTCAGCGCTAAGACATATAAATGCTAAATGCTGATATAAAAAACTAGAAAATAAACTTTGCAGCAACAGAAAATGAGGAAGAGAATTATCTCATTATGTCTACTTGCATTTAATCGGAATCACAAGAACAGAATACTGGACAATGTATAGTATAGACTACAATGATACATGTATTTGAATTTGGTTATAGTTTAAGGATACGGATTGTTTCAAATCAAATAATCAGGTACCACCAGTTTCTTTTGTCTTGTTACTGTTTCGGCACACAATCTTTGTTTTATTCATTGGACCTGCCTTTTTCCCTAGGAGCCCCTAGATGAGAACATGATCCAGCAATATAACGATTACCTTCTCTGCCTCTTCCATAGCCACAACTTTTGTAGCTTTTTGGTAGCCAAACCGAGATGTGTCAGGATTTTAACCAAGTCTTACTCGATTATAAAAATTACATACCTCAGGCCTTCACTTTCAATGGGAGGTGGTACTACATTAGTCTCCCTAGCAGGCCTCAATAGTTTTTAAAAAATGCTTTGTGCTTGGCCCTGCAGAACGTTTCCAATTTGCTACCTAGGGTTATATCTTCATTAAGGGATTATACTAATTGTTCGTCGAGGCGCGATATAGTGTTTGGGAACAAGTTGCTTTCTTTCCTTCCACCTGGCATCCATGCTTTCCCATTATTCATTCTTTCACCCTAAATTGTTAGATGTGATGGGCCTTGAAGTTCTTCGCTCCTCTTCCCTCGTTGAATTGAGCCGCTGATTACCTAGAGATCCCATCAGTTTGATCCAAAGGAAAAAAACTGATTTTGTGATGATCTTTGTCATTAAACAATAAATTTACCCGACTACTGTGTGCCAAACAATGGTTTTGTATCAGCAAACATAACCTAGACACCCTGATCATATTTGTGCGAGTCTTCCAACTTTAAGATTTTTTGTCTCCGACGACGTAATAACAAGCTCCACCACTCCACACAGATTCAACTCCAAACCACCTCCGTTCATCTCTTTTTGTCGGGCGAAACAACCGTTCTTCCAACACCAAAAACCCATCGGAAAATGGCCAGAAAAAACAAGCAACCATCGCTCCAAATACAGCTGCACACAACCAACAAAATCGACACCAAAACACCCGTTTCTCTCCTCCTTCACGCCATCTCCAACCACCCAAAAAACCATTGCCTTTCCTTCCATTTCCAGCAACCAAAACCAGCTTAACCTTCAGCTTCCAAACCCATTCAAAACCACCAAACGGCCCCATTTTTCCGTTTCCAACCAGCCACTATCACCCAGCAGAAACCCATCAGATTTCATCACCAAATTTTCACCTAGAAAACCACCAGCAACCAGCCAAATCCCAACCAAACAACCTAAAAATAACCTCTAAAGCTCGCTGAAACGGCATCCGAAAAAGCCACCAAACGACCACCGTTTGCCATCGTCTTTCTCCTGTGAACAGCACACCAAACACCCATCAAACCAGATCGCAAACCCAACCATAAACAACCTCCGAAAGATCCAGAAAACCACAACAATAGCAGCATACAACAAACCGTCGGCGAGCTACCGAAGCTCTGGCAAACCAAACGAGAAAACAACCATCGGAGCTCTGTCAAAAAAAAACGGGGCTTCGTCAGTCAGCCTTCTCATCTCCATCAATATAGCAGGTATATTTTTACCTCAATAACTCATAAATTGTAAGTGTTTCTCCATTCAGTGTTGCTATGGTTCAGTTTTGATAATTTGATATTGATTTTGTTCAAAATTTATTCCAGTGAGTTCTCTTTTAGGCTTTAGTTATGATCGATCTTTATTTGTTTCTCTCTTGGGTTGTTGTTTATCTTATTATATAATATTGATGTCATCCTATTAATTGATCAATTTAATTGATTAATATGTGAGGTCTCCTATTGGAATATAATAGTAGTAATATTATGTTATTTTATGCTAAAAGTTCTTGATTGTGCTGTTGTTTTGTTTATTAGTTTTGGGTTATATATTTGAAAGATTTTGATCTTCCCATTGTAAAACTTGGTTTATTTTTAATTTAAAATTTGATGCATTTTGTATTTGTAAGAAAATAAAAGGACAGTGTCACGTGTTGCAATTTGTTTATTGTCTGCTTGGTATTTTAAGCCATTTAATTTTGTTATTTTATTAAGTTTCATATGATTTTGTATTTGGAGATTACATCAAATTGGCCAATGACAAAATCTCCGTCGGTTTGGAGGCCTATCCAATATTAAAAGACGAAATTTTTAGTTTAAGTTCATATAACTTGTTTGTTAAAATTGTTAAAATGGCCAATGACAAAACTCTCCGTCGGTTTTGGAGGCCTATCCAATATTAAAAGACGGAAATTCTTAGTTTAAGTTCATATAACTTGTTTGTTAAAATTGTTAAAATGGCCAATGAAAATCTATCCGTCGGGTTTAGAGGCCTTTCCATTTTAAAAGACGGAAATCTAATTTAAGTTCATATAACTTGTTTTGTTAAAATTGTTAAAATGGTCAATGATAAAATCTCTCCGTCGATTTTGGAGGCCTCTCCATTTTAAAAAGACGGAATTTTAAGTTTATATATTTTATATGTTGAAATTGGCCGATGAAAAAATTACCGTCGATTTCCAAGGCCTCCAATGTTAATAAGACGGATTTTTATTTTTAAGTTATTATTTCATATATTCAATTTTATTCATATTTATTTATTACTAACACTTTTACTAAGTGTGTTTACAGGTACCCCGGAGTTGCTTTGAACTTATTCGAATTAAGCCCAAATTATATTTTTATTTATTATTATGTAAATATCGACGTTAGGCAAACCTTAGGCCGTTTCTTATGTTATTATTTTATTTTATTACTTGTTTATATTGCATTTTTATATTACTTGTATATTATTATTATCTCCTCCTCAATTTGAAAAAAATGAATTCAGTCGGGACCTACACTTGTGGATTTCGAAGGGTGCCTAACCCTTCCCTTCGAAATAATTTGAACCCCCTACCTAGAATCAATTGGTTTCGTAGATCACATAATGTTTTTCCTAGTTTTTTCTAAAATTAGGTGGCGACTCTTTTTTAAAACTCTTTCATTTTTTAAAATTCATTAAAATTTGAATCAATATATTATTTTTTGAGTTGCCGCGACGTTTCGCCCTATTTTGAATCGAGTGGGGATGTAAACAGAATGGCGACTCTGCTGGGGACTATTAGAGGTTCTAACCATATGAATTCATTTTCTTTAAATTGAGAAAATTCTTTTATTGTGTTATACCTTGTATTTTTATATTTCGCTGGTTATGTGTATATTGTTCCTGTTGTTTATTCAATTTTCTTTTATTGTATGTATATTGTCATTGCATTCATACATCTTTTCGCCAAATGGCAAATAGTATGCATTAGGAAAACGGAAGTTACGTGGCTTCCACGGCTTCTTTCAGAAATACACAAGATTTTATTTGGAAGTATCAAACGAATAGTTGGAATGCGGTCATCCGACGTCGTTTGGTAGCTTCACCCCGTTGTTTGTCCGACTCGGGTTACCGTCAACTTGAAAACTATTCTAGTGAAGCCTAAGATAGAGCAAAACCAAATCCAAATCTAAGCATTGAACTAAGATGACCCAACACCCAAGGTGTGTTAGGTTCATTAGATAGACCACCTTGAGTCCAAAAGGGCCTCCGGCCTAAACGGACAATCATAATTGTGTGTAATTTGAAGGATGTATACGACATTTGACAAACCATGGTCCATCTGATTAGAGAGTTATTTTAATAGTCTATTTTTGTCAAATTCGATTCTTCACAAGCTATCATTCCATCAAATAAGTGTTGACAATCAAAGATGACAACAAGTTCAAGAGAGAGTACCTTTCACACAGGCTTAGAATAGGATGGTCCCCTGCGTGGATTGAATAAATGTATTTTTTTTCTTTCTTTCTTTCCCCTTACTTCAAATTCTATTTCATTTATTTATAAATATTGTAGCAAGTGTTTTTGGTGAACAATGGAAAGTTGTCAGATGTCGTAATACATCCTTTAAATCGGTAGGCCTACCCTAGGCATAAAAGGATCACATATTTGTATAGGACGCGCAATAATTGTTTGTATGCTATGTGATATATTTCAGTTTGTCTTTAATTAAAACAGTATTTGTGTGTTTAATTCATTATTTGTGTGATATTTTGCATTATCCATTATGTACATGAACTAACACTCTTACATTTTGAGTTGTTCTTCTTCACAGCGAAAAATTGATTTATGTCTGAATTCAGAAATCATTATTTGTCCGAAGTCGCAAGAGACAAGAGGATTAGCGAAATGCGAGTCCTTGTAATTCACAAGACATTAATATTAAGTCAAAACGATAAATCAGGGGAGTATTTGACTATGAGGTGACACCCACTTATTTTTATTATTATTTTGCATGATGGTCCTGCTCTCACATATTTCTCATATTTTTGTAGGAATACCGTCCCCGACATTAGTCGGGGATGGTCATAACAATGTTTGGATCTCGTGAAAATTGGGAGGAGACAGTTCCAAGAAAACATCCAAAAAGAGTATACGTAGAAATTACTGTGAAAATTTGCAGGTTACATTCAAAAGACAGTATAAAAATTGACGATTAAGAGACTATAAAAAATATTGGTGCAAAAAAAAAAGGGTCAAAAAACACTTCATGACTATAAATTTTAGTGGCGTTAGACCTAGAAATTTCTTTGAGTTGTCTAAATCTTTAAATTATTATGTGCCTTATCTGACGAACTACGCGAACCTGATTCTCATTTTAATGATATACGTAGGCAACCCTTCTTGGGTTCGGTATTATCTTCTCCAAAAAAGGTAAAAAATAAAATAATAAATAAAATAGTTTGTGCATATTTTCCAAGTCATGAACTACGCACACCTGATTCTCATTTTTATGAGATACATAGGCAGCCCTTCTCGGGTTCGGTAATCATTTTTTTAAAAAAATAAATAAAGAAAAAATAAAATAAAATTACTTGTACATACTGTAAGAGTCATGTCTTCAGCTCGGTTGGGACCTATGTAGTTAAGAGCATGTAAATATATTTGATATGATAGAAAAGACTGACTTTGCGGTAAACTGTAGATTCTCGTGGTACCTCTTATCTGTACTTTTGTGATGCTTGAAAATTCTCTTGCATGCAATCAAGATAAGAATAAAACTAACCTTATGTTTCATGTGCATTGTGTGGTGAGCTTTTGATCAAAGTTCAATTGTGTTACACTGTTGATCTAGAACTTGACCTGAATGTTTTTCGAGGCGAAATCCTGAGTAATGTTTGGTTTGAGAAAGGATTGTAGGCCTTTTTTGACCCGATTGTGCCTTTCAAAGCCTACCAAATTACATTAATCCCTAGTTTTTCCCACTTTGAGCCTGAAACCTTTCTTTGGACAACCACATCTTAACCACTACCCTTTTAAGTGCTTACAAGCACTATCCTCTCTTGGCCCAACCTTCTTGAGTGCAGCAAGAATGTGCAAATTATAAGAGAAGATCCACGTTTGAAATTTCCGAAAGCAAAGATATCGAGTCTCCCAAAGTCAAGAAAACAAAAGTCTAGAGAAAAAAGAAATAAAGGAAGAAAGAAAAGGTGAAAGGAATAAAGAAAGGCAAAAATACTCTTACAAGGTCAATGAAAGGTGGGAAGGAAAATACTCCAACAAAAAGGAGAAAAATTTATAAGAAATGAGTGAAATAAAAGAAAAGCTCCAAGAAATAAGGACTCAAAAGAAGTCGAAACAAAGGAAGAAAAAAGAAGAAGAAGGGAAAAGAGTCAAAAATGAGAATTCAAAAGAAGTTGAAAAGGGGGAGAACAATAAAGAGGATCTAACGCCAAAGGCGTACCAATCATTAAGAGCACAAATTCTGTATGACGCTCAAGGAGGAATTAAGTCACTTTTATTCCAAATAAATATCCTACCCATCCCTATGCCTACGTTACAAGCCAATGACAAGCCCTACATGATCTCATTCCAAATGTTCTCACATTAGTGGAGATTTACATAAGGGTCAAGCATATGGTATCACAGTTGTATGCATTGAACATTCTTGTGAGTGTGAGTGCACTTTGAAAAATGTCTTAAAATCAAATGTTTCAAATACGTGTGAAATAGGACAAATCTTTTTTCGTGAGGGCACTTGAAACATGAGGATTGATACAATTCAAAACCTTTGTTGAAACAAGATGAACGGATCATGTTGATCCTTAAGTATATTGGAGGTACCACTTGAAGCTGTAGGAATTACTTTAAATTCAATCTTAAAAGAAAAAAGTGAGAGATTTACCTGCAATCTTAACTGTTGGTACCAATTGTAGTGAAGGTTTGACTATCTCATCACTTTTTCTTTATTTTTCAAAAAGAAAAGAAAAAAGTGAAAAAACACTCATTCTTTAATATTTAAAAACCTTTTTAAGAGTCTTTCAATTTTATAAAAAAAAATTAAAAAAAAAAATTAAAAAAAATTTGCCTTTTGAGTTGTTCATCGTAAAAAGTTTCATCGGCTTAATCTCGTATGTGTGAGAGTCATATTTTACGGCATGGATTGTTCGTCCAAAAATGTGACATGTTTTTTATAGGCTTTGGATATCACATTCAATATTATTTTCCTATTTCATCATGTTCATATTGTACATTTTTCTACTGATGATCTTCTTTCAGATTTTTTGCAGTATTCATCATCTACAAGTTGGAACTACATTTGACCTGATTCCTGGATCAACAGGATATGTAGGCGCCACGACGGCTCGGTCATATACCCAGTATGATTATTATTTCTCCTTACAATGAAAATTGGGACAGAATTTTTGAAAATATCTCAAAAATTCTCAATAGAGGTGTTATCGCCAACAAGTCAAGATTGAAGATCATTTTGAGATTTGCCATAATTCTAACTGGGACAGAATTTTGAGGAAGACCTCAAAATTCTGATAAGTACTTTGAGAAGCTTGATAGCAACTACAAAAATCATGCATCGCGAGTCAATATTCATGCATTGCAAAAATCATGCATTGAGAGTCAATATTCATGCATTGCAAAAAATCATGCATCGCGAATTAATATTCATGCATCGCGAGTTAGATCATGCATTGAGAGTTAATAATCATGCATTGAGAGTCAATATTCATGCATTGCAAAAAATCATGCATCGCGAATTAATATTCATGCATCGCGAGTTAGATCATGCATTGAGAGTTAATATTCATGCATTGAGAGTTAATATTCATGCATCGCGAGAAGATTTCATACCTCGCAGAAATTCATGCATAGCGAGAAGATTTCATACCTCGCAGAAATTTTATACATCGCGAGAAGATTTTATTCCTCGCAGAAATTCATGCATCGCGAGTTAGATCATGCATTGAGAGTTAATATTCATGCATCGCGAGTTATTATTCACGCATCGCGAGAAGATTTCATACCTCGCAGAAATTTATGCATCGCAAGAAGATTTCATACCTTGCGGAATTTATGCATCGCAAAAAGATTTCATACCTTGTGGAATTTATGCATCGCGAGAAGATTCCATCCCTCGCAAAATTCATGCATTGCGGGAAGATATTCATGCCCCGCAGAAGATCATGCATCGAGAGTCAATATTCATGCATAGCGGAAAATCATGCATCTCAAGTCAATATTCATGCATAGCGGAAAATCATGCATCTCAAGTCAATATTCATGCATAGCGGAAAATCATGCATAGTGGAAGATCATGCATCGCGAGTCAATATTCATGCATTGAAAAAATCATGCATCGCGAGTCAATATTCATGCATTGAAAAAATCATGCATCGCGAGTCAATATTCATGCATTGCAAAAATCATGCAGCGCGAATTAATATTCGTGCATCGAGTGTTAATATTCATGCATCGCGAGTTATTATTCACGCATCGCGAGAAGATTTCATACCTCGCAGAAATTTATGCATCGCAAGAAGTTTTCATACCTTGCGGAATTTATGCATCGCAAAAAGATTTCATACCTTGTGGAATTTATGCATCGCGAGAAGATTCCATCCCTCGCAAAATTCATGCATTGCGGGAAGATATTCATGCCCCGCAGAAGATCATGCATCGCGAG
This sequence comes from Solanum lycopersicoides, assembly GCA_022817965.1. NCBI lineage: Eukaryota > Viridiplantae > Streptophyta > Magnoliopsida > Solanales > Solanaceae > Solanum > Solanum lycopersicoides. The sequence continues at coordinate 8,864,490 of CM040620.1, forward strand.
TCAATATTCATGCATAGCGGAAAATCATGCATAGCGAGTCAATATTCATGCATAGCGGAAAATCATGCATAGTGGAAGATCATGCATCGCGAGTCAATATTCATGCATTGCAAAAATCATGCATCGCGAGTCAATATTCATGCATCGCAAAAAAAAAAAAAAATATGCATCGCGAGTCAATATTTATGCAATGCAAAAGAGCATGCATCGCAAGTTAATATTCATGCACTGCAAGTTATTATTCACGCAACGCGAGAAAATTTCATACCTCGCAGAAATTAATGCATCGCAAGAAGATTTCATACCTTGCTGAATTTATGCATCGCGAGAAGATTTCATCCCTCGCAAAATTTTATGCATCGCGAGAAGATTCCATCCCTCGCAAAAGTTTATACATTGCCAAGAAGATATTTGCATTTAAGACGCATCTATTCGGAGGTGAAGGATGTGCACCATATCTTTTCAACGTTCAAGTCGGTGGAAACTTGCGTTGAAAGATATTTGCATTTAAGACGCATCTATTCGGAGGTGAAGGATGTGCACCATATCTTTTCAACGTTCAAGTCGGTGGAAACTTACGTTGAAAGATATTTGCATTTAAGACGCATCTATTCGGAGGTGAAGGATGTGCACCATATCTTTTCAACGTTCAAGTCGGTGGAAACTTGCGTTGAAAGATATTTGCATTTAAGACGCATCTATTCGGAGGAAGGATGTGCACCATATCTTTTCAATGTTCAAGTCGGTGAAAACTTGCGTTGAATGATATTTGCATTTAAGACGCATCTATTCGGAGGTGAAGGATGTGCACCATATCTTTTCAATGTTCAAGTCGGTGGAAACTTGCGTTGAAAGATGTTTACATTTTGTCCTACCGACGGACATACATTCGAAATCCTACCGATGGATAATCTTTTCATTCGTCCTACCAATGGACATACATTTCAAATCCTACAGATTGATCATCATCTTCATTCGTCCTATAAGGGGACCTGTATTTATCTCCATTTATCGTATCATAAGAGATGCTACCCTTTTTCTTTTAGTTTTGCCTGTATTAATGAGTTTTGTCTTTGTTTTTTAGAACATTCTAGAGGATGCACTCTCAGAGGAGCCACATGTGCGCATTACTTCAACAAGGACGCAGCACATCATAGAACTTTTTGGAGACAAGTCTTGGATTAACTTCCACCATATTCAACCGCACTTCTCTACAAAGGTCATGTGTTCGGTTAAAATTGGATTTGTCAATTTTCGTTGTCCACGATTTCTTTCATCAATCATACACAATGAAAGGGACAGCTGTTGACACCCAATTTTGGCCTAACATTTTAAAAATTCGTAATTTTGAAGTTTTATTTATTTAATAGTTTAAAATAATTTTTTTATATAATTTTTAATAAGTTTATCGATAACTATCTTTATTTATCAAAAATTTAGAATTTTTGTTAGTTAATTTTTAAAATTGTATTTCACATGTCATTAGTTACGTTCATTATATTATTTTAAAATTCATTTTATTTGTTACATTTTTTTTATATTTATGTTGAATTTAGCACAATCTAAAATTTAGATAAATAAATAAAAAAAAAATTAGGAATTCTATTAATAATTTTGAGCCTACAATTTCAAGCCCACATATTTGGATCCATTACATGTTATTTATTTAGATTAAAATTGATGGTGGATAAAAGAAATTGGGGGGAATTAATTTTAGAAAAGGGGGGAAAACAACCCTAATCTCTTCCCCCTTCCCTCTCTCAAGAGCCGCCTCCTCTCTTCTTTCTTCCTCTCCTTTTTCCTCTTCTCTTCTCCCTCCCTTTCGTTCTCTTCTTTTTTCTGGCGAGGCGCACGCCAAACAACACCGGACAGCAGCAACGGACCTCAGCAACAACAACACGGACGACAGCAACAGCCAAGCGAGGCCGCGGCAAGCAGCAGCTTCCACCTCCGACGACGTAATAACAAGCTCCACCACTCCACACAGATTCAACTCCAAACCACCTCCGTTCATCTCTTTTTGTCGGGCGAAACAACCGTTCTTCCAACACCAAAAACCCATCGGAAAATGGCCAGAAAAAACAAGCAACCATCGCTCCAAATACAGCTGCACACAACCATAAAAATCGACACCAAAACACCCGTTTCTCTCCTCCTTCACGCCATCTCCAACCACCCAAAAAACCATCGCCTTTCCTTCCATTTCCAGCAACCAAAACCAGCTTAACCTTCAGCTTCCAAACCCATTCAAAACCACCAAACGGCCCCATTTTTCCGTTTCCAACCAGCCACTATCACCCAGCAGAAACCCATCAGATTTCATCACCAAATTTTCACCTAGAAAACCACCAGCAACCAGCCAAATCCCAACCAAACAACCTAAAAAATAACCTCTAAAGCTCGCTGAAACGGCATCCGAAAAAAGCCACCAAACGACCACCGTTTGCCATCGTCTTTCTCCTGTGAACAGCACACCAAACACCCATCAAACCCGATCGCAAACCCAACCATAAACAACCTCCGAAAGATCCAGAAAACCACAACAAATAGCAGCATACAACAAAACCGTCGGCGAGCTACCGAAGCTCTGGCAAACCAAACGAGAAACAACCATCGGAGCTCTGTCAAAAAAAAAAATGGGGCTTCGTCAGTCAGCCTTCTCATCTCCATCAATATAGCAGGTATATTTTTACCTCAATAACTCATAAATTGTAAGTGTTTCTCCATTCAGTGTTGCTATGGTTCAGTTTTGGTAATTTGATATTGATTTTGTTCAAAATTTATTCCAGTGAGTTCTCTTTTAGGCTTTAGTTATGATCGATCTTTTATTTGTTTCTCTCTTGGGTTGTTGTTTATCTTATTATATAATATTGATGTCATCCTATTAATTGATCAATTTAATTGATTAATATGTGAGGTCTCCTATTGGAATATAATAGTAGTAATATTATGTTATTTTATGCTAAAAGTTCTTGATTGTGCTGTTGTTTTGTTTATTAGTTTTGGGTTATATATTTGAAAGATTTTGATCTTCCCATTGTAAAACTTGGTTTTATTTTTAATTTAAAATTTGATGCATTTTGTATTTGTAAAGAAAATAAAAGGACAGTGTCACGTGTTGCAATTTGTTTATTGTCTGCTTGGTATTTTAAGCCATTTAATTTTGTTATTTTATTAAGTTTCATATGATTTTGTATTTGGAGATTACATCAAATTGGCCAATGACAAAATTTTCCGTCGGTTTTGGAGGCCTATCCAATATTAAAAGACGGAAATTTTTAGTTTAAGTTCATATAACTTGTTTGTTAAAATTGTTAAAATGGCCAATGACAAAACTCTCCGTCGGTTTTGGAGGCCTATCCAATATTAAAAGACGGAAATTCTTAGTTTAAGTTCATATAACTTGTTTGTTAAAATTGTTAAAATGGCCAATGAAAAATCTATCCGTCGGGTTTAGAGGCCTTTCCATTTTAAAAGACGGAAATCTAATTTAAGTTCATATAACTTGTTTGTTAAAATTGTTAAAATGGTCAATGATAAAATCTCTCCGTCGATTTTGGAGGCCTCTCCATTTTAAAAAGACGGAATTTTAAGTTTATATATTTTATATGTTGAAATTGGCCGATGAAAAAATTACCGTCGATTTCCAAGGCCTCCAATGTTAATAAGACGGATTTTTATTTTTAAGTTATTATTTCATATATTCAATTTTATTCATATTTATTTATTACTAACACTTTTACTAAGTGTGTTTACAGGTACCCCGGAGTTGCTTTGAACTTATTCGAATTAAGCCCAAATTATATTTTTATTTATTATTATGTAAATATCGACGTTAGGCAAACCTTAGGCCGTTTCTTATGTTATTATTTTATTTTATTACTTGTGTATATTGCATATTTATATTACTTGTATATTATTATTATCTCCTCCTCAATTTGAAAAAAAATGAATTCAGTCGGGACCTACACTTGTGGATTTCGAAGGGTGCCTAACCCCTTCCCTTCGAAATAATTTGAACCCCCTACCTAGAATCAATTGGTTTCGTAGATCACATAATGTTTTTCCTAGTTTTTTCTAAAATTAGGTGGCGACTCTTTTTTAAAACTCTTTCATTTTTTAAAATTCATTAAAATTTGAATCAATACATTATTTTTTGAGTTGCCGCGACGTTTCGCCCTATTTTGAATCGAGTGGGGATGTAAACAGTCTGTAGGTTTAAAAAAAATGAATCCTAAACTAAATTGGTAAAATAAATTTAAAATTGTAGTTACCTTACAACAATATATTTAATATATGTGTTTTATAAAATAAAAAGTAAAAATAAATTGAAAAACCTAACTTCTATATGCCTTAGAATTAAGTGATCGTACAAAAAGATTTCCACTCACAGTGCACGCAAGTTAATCTCTAATATTTAATGGCACACAATTCAAAGTTAATGAGATAAATATGAGCTACTAACATTTGCTGCCATATTTTTATTATAAGGGAATCGTTAGGGTGGACGAACCCTAGGTTGATCTAAGAACCTAACATGGATCAATACGTGGTAGACTATGATTAGCTTGAAGATTAGTAGTACTGAAATGTACTCTTACAAGTTACAACTACCTTACCTTATATACAGATCTTTTCTAGTCTTAATTGTGACTGGATTTTGTATTAATTTCCCCAAATGTTAATAGTTGAACAAGCCAAATAACATCATGTATAACCATAAGAAAATAAATCCTTACAAAACACACGCTAATTTTAACCTTTTAAGGTTTTCAAAATTTAAATTTAATAAGTTTCAACTTTAAATATATGTCTTGTCAATTAACTTCAACACCAATAAACGTTATTTTGATTTTTATTACTAATAATAATAAATACATGGCACCAACTAATTCATTATATCACACGAATTTTAAATTTTTAATTTGATGAGTTAGACTATTAAAATTCTTAGTAGTAAACTCATTTAACTTTTAATTAATTTGATACTTAACATCAGCCCCTGCCTGCTACTGGCTTATCATTCTTTTTATTATCCAATTGTCCAGATCTCTGACATCATATTTGAAAATAAAAAATAACAGGTACGACCAAACATTATTTAATAGTTTTAATTTATGTAATATGGTTTGAATTTTAATTAGATTCATAACTTTGATTGTTAATTTAGATATAAAATAGTTGGGTTCTTTTTTTAACAAAAAATAAAATTTATATATTTGAAAAGTAGGTTAGAAATACAACAAACCATCATAATTAATAATTGAAAATATTTAAACGACAAGGAAAGTAGGTTGTTAAAGAAAACTCATTTGACTCTTGAAAATATGAAAATATCTCATAACTAAAGAGTCATTTGATAGTTGGATAAGAAAAAGTTCTCCATATAGATTGATATTTTTATAACTTATATAACGTCTGATAAGTAGATAAGAAATATATTATTCTTCATCTATAAAATTGATATGATATTTGGTTGACAATTTAGAAATCCGTGTATAACAAACACATGTATAAAATAATATAAATATTTGCTCATAATCAATCCCTACATTATTTTTAATACATGCATAACTCTAATCAGCTATCATAAGAACCAGAGATGTTGGAAAGAATACCTTATAAAACTATAACTTAAAAAACATAGAAGTAAACCATGGATTACCTAGCCATTGTTGGAGGATTAGTCCTTTCCTGGACTTTGATCCAAATCCTCTATTTTGTACAAGAAATTAGAAGAAAAGGATCATGTAACAACAAGAAACTTCCACCAGGTCCAATCCCATTACCTTTTATAGGTAATCTACATAACTTACTAGGTGCACAACCACACAAGTCTCTTGCAAATCTTGGCCAAAAATATGGTCCAATATATAGCTTGAGATTGGGAAATACAACCACAGTGGTCATATCTTCATCAGTTGGTGTTAGAGAAGTCCTGCAAAAGCAAGATTTAGCCTTTTCTAGATCAGTTCCAGATGCAATGTGTGCACACAATCATCATGAACACTCTGTTATATGGCTACCTATGGATAATCGATGGAGACGCCTTCGGAAAATCTTGAATACGTATATCTTTTCAGGTATTTTTTTCATCATTTGTTATGGCAAAGGTGGTAAATGGGCGGTTTAGGTTGAATATGAAGAATTAAAACAGGTCAAATCTATAAACGGTTTTGTTCTACTGTAGTCGTATACTATTCTTGTACTTTCTTGTCCTTTGATCTCTGTTACGATCTATTTTTTTTTTTTGTGTAGTTTGATTGTAGTAAATTTAGTACTGTTCTGCTATAATATATTGTTTTTGTTATTATCTATTGTCTCTTTTATTTTCAATACATCTTTTTCTAGACAATTTTTATCTTGAGCCAAGGATCTATTAAAAACAGTCTCTCTTCTTTACCTTTGAGGTAGAGGTAAAGTCTGCGTAAACTCTATCATATGAGAACCTACTTTGTAAAACTATATACATTGAATTGTATGTCAATTAGTCAAACCCCTTTTGAAGTAGAAAATGCAGTAACTATAGATTGATTTTTACCCCTTTTCCCAGGGAACAGGCTTGATGCAAACCAATATTTGAGGTCTAGGAAGATCAAAGAGCTAATTGCTTATTGCCACAAACATAGCCAAACAGGGGAGGCAGTGGATATTGGCCAAGCTACCTTTTATACCTCATTGAGTTTACTTTCCAATACTATTTTCTCTAGGGATTTTGCTAACCCCTATGTGAATTCAGGTGAGTCTTTTAGTCCTAGTAGTTTTTATTTTGTATAAAATTGATCTAAGGGGAGTTTAAATAAGGCAACATGATTAGTGATGATTCAGGTGACACATATGCCTTTTAAATTTGAGTGTGCACAAATAAATTCTTAAATTTGTATAAATTTGAACATGTTGACACACACGTCTTACGTGGCATATATAAATCAACTAGAGTGTATCTCACGCGAATTGTCACGTAGGATGTGTATACCTACTTGTTCAATTTTATACAAATTTTAGTGTCTACTGGTGCACAACTTTGGATGTAAGACATAGATATCAATTAAGCTCATGAACTTAAAAGGCACGTTTATGTCTTATTGTCTTTATGTTCACTCAACTCTAACTTGTTCGAAATTGAGGGTTGAGTCAGGTAAGGAATTTAGAGAATTAGGGTGTGTTTGGTATGGAGGAAAATGTTTTCCATGGAAAATGTTTTCCTAGAAAATATTTTCATGGAAAACAAGTAGATTTTGAACTTATTTTCTCATGTTTGGTTGGTGAGTAGAAAATATTTTCCGGAAATGATTTTTAGTGTTTGATTTATGAATGAAAAATATTTTTGAGAGACTTCTTTTATTTTTACTAGAGTAAAAAATAATTTATGAAATTGAAAATATTTTTTAAAAATATTTTTTTTTTGTGGTGGTGGTAGTGGTGGGGTGGGTGGGGGGTAGTTGGTGGGGGGAGGGGAGGGGAAGGGGGTAGGAGTGAAAAAATAAAATTTTAAAGTTGATAGTATCTTTAAGAAATAATATTGTTTTTTTGGGGGGGGAGTTGGGGGTGGGTGGGCGGCTGTCCGGGGATGGGGGTGGGGGTAGGAGTTTAAAAATAAATTTTGAAGTTAAAAATATTTTTTAAAAAAATAAAACTAATTTTTTTTTGGGGGGGAGGGGGGGGGGGCTTGGGGCTGGCCGGAGAGGGGTCAGGGATCGGGTAAAAAAAATTGAAATTGAAAATATTTTTTTTAAAATTGATGTTTTCCCCCAAAAAATGTAATTTGAAATTGGAGGAGAGTTTTGGAAAATGTTTTCCTTAATTTTTTAAGGGAAGTCATTTTCCTTAATTTTGAGAAAAATGAGTTGATTTGAAAAACATTTTCCAAAACTTTTGTCCCAACCAAACATGGGAAAATTGAAAAACATTTTCCAGAAAATATTTTCCTTCATACCAAACACACTCTTAGTCTGCAAATTTATGGAGGAGTTCGGTAAGCCCAACATAGTAGATTTCTTTCCTATGCTTAGAAGGATGGATCCTCAAGGGATAAGGCGACGCATTAGCATTCATGCTGGGAAGTTGCTTAAGCTTTTTGAGGGGTTGATTGATGAACGCGTAGAGCAGAGGAAGCTGCAAACAAATACTTGCACCAATGACGATGTTCTTGATGTCTTGCTCAATGTTAGCCAAGAAGATCCTGAGGCAATTGAAAGAAAGGACATAGAACATATGTTCCTGGTATGTGCTGTATTTTTTACCAAATGTTGCTATGTTTGGCTTCATTTGGTTTCTTTTGATGTTATTAGTTTGACATATATATGTTTTCACATCTAATTTTAAGTGATATTTTTTATTTTTAGTCCGTCAAAAAAAAAGAATAATATATTTCTATATGAAATAATAATTTAATTTTACAATGTATGTTCTACTCTGAATTAGATGATTTATAGTCTCACTAGACCAACTGACAAATAAACACTTTAACTTTGTATTGTAGGACCTTTTGTTGCTGGAACTGAAACAACTTCAAATACGATAGAATGGGCAATGTCAGAAGTCATGAAAACCCCAGAAGTTATGAAGAAAGCCCAAACCGAGCTCGAAAAAGTTATTGGCAAAGGCAAGTCAATAGAAGAAAAGGATGTTCCACTCCTCCCTTATTTGCAATGCATTGTGAAAGAAACCATGCGATTACACCCACCAGGTCCCTTGTTTTTGCGGCACCGCCAAACAAGATGTTGAATTGTGTGGCTATTTCATCCCGAAAGGCTCTCTAGTT
>CM040620.1:8874253-8897378 GCA_022817965.1 Solanum lycopersicoides
GTTCTAATACACAAAGCTAATGCAAGTATTATTTTTATTAATACACTGTACAAAACGATCCCTAAAAGTTCGTCACACATTGGCCTTGTACCATGATTTGATGGATTTAATTAATAGTGAGTCTACATTTCCTTTCTTTCTATTCTGAGCGTTTGAATATTTGGACAAAATGTATATATTTGGTCATTATTTGTCTCATATTTTAATTTTGAGTATTATTTAATTGTTTAGGTTAGAATATACACAACAATTTTGTGGGAGAAGTACTGTATGTTTTTTCTGGAAAAGATGATTCTTTTTTTAAAAACAAAACTGCCCTTTTAATTCTCAATTTCCATTGAAAGAGAGAGGGGAAGGGCACAATATTTTCATACATTAAAGATCAGAAATGTTTTCAGCCTTTAAGGGCAAAACTTTGCCTTTATTAGATTGTTTGGTGGGTATCATATTATTGACACTCACTTTTTGCTTCTATATTTATGTAGATTTCGAGCCTGATATTGCGCGATTGTTATTTCTCTCCGATATTCGAGACTTGTGAAAGAATTGTTGAGAAGTAGTTGTTTGTCATTTGGTGTGTTTCTAGTTCTTCTTTTATTCTTTGTTCATTTTGAGAAACAAAGAATTGACACTGGTACTTATTTCTTAATTCCGCACTCTATGTATTAGTGGCTTGCACATGTGACAACCATGTTTTGTGGTGTTAATAGAATGAATAAGTTTTCTTCCTATCTTGTTCTTGTTTTATCTTTCTGTTTTTCGTTCGTATATTTGGATTGAAGCTTACTTATTTCGATGAAAATAGACAAGTATCATCACGTTTATTTTTAGATCGTGATAATTTTACATTTTAGTGATTGGAATAAAAAGATGTAAAAAGCAAAAGATTTGAAGCAAAATTTAATAAAAGTAGAAAGGAAAAAATAAAATAAAATAAAATAGTAAAATAGTTTATAATCACAATTTTGAAAAAAATATTCTTGATAGGGAAAGATCTAATTTAAGACCTGTCAGCAGATAAAGACGTAAGGAGCTGTTGATGGCGATGGTCATCTCATCGGGACCCAACTGAGTGCGTTACACTGCGCACCGGATTCAAATATTTTTTGGATTTAAATTTTATTTTAGAATCAATTACTTTTGAATTTTTTTATATCTATAAATTGTACATAAACATAGTTTTATCAAGAAAATAAATTGATGAGGAAAAAGCTAAGAGTAAAATATCCATATTATTCAAAAAGGTTTAAAATTATACCTAAAGGATTCTGATGTACCCTTCAACTTTGTCATTTGGAGTTGATATACTCCTCGATATGAAGGTGACTCATATATATCCTTATCGTTATACAAACGGCTCACATATACCTCTGCCGTTACAAAATGAGCTCACATATATTCTTCATTTAGCTAAAGAGAAAAAATCAGTTTTAAATTTATATTTTTTAATTTTAATTTTTTTAAAATATTATTTAGGGGTATAATATGATTCTTCTATCAAAGTTCAAGGTATATTTTAATTTTTTTCATACATAAATTATTTTTTGACTCCTTTTATTATAATTATTTGAGTTTCTTATTTTTTTCTTTCTTTCATTCCTTTGTGTAAAGAAAAAATATTTAAAACTGTTTTTTTGTCTATATTGTAATTTAATTTTTGTACTCGAAGAAAAATTTTTAGTCATCTACAATAAGTTTTACAAGAATATTAGTGAAACATAAATAAATTTGATCATCAAAATAATAATTCTAAATTAGTCATTGAAACAAAAAAGTCAAAAAAATATGTTGACGAGAATTAAATTTACTCATATGAGATATATTCTTAAAAAATAATAAAAAAATTAGATTAATATTCTTTTTTTTTATTTCCGTTAGAGAAAAAAGGTATATGTGAGCCATTTGTTTATACGTAGGCGTATATATGAGTCACTTTCATAACAAGAGGTATATCAGCTCTATATGTGAGCCACTATCTTAGTCATCTTTTTTGGTCCACTATTACCCTTTAAACTAACAGACTTATATTATTATTATTATTATTATTAATATTATTATTATTATTATTATTATTATTGTGTTACGTCTTCCTATTGATAAAGTTAATTTCCAATCCATCAAAATTTCTCCTACCCAACCCGGACTCATATGTCACCCCTTGACCCATGGGTCGGGTGGAGTTAGAGAAAATTTAGTGGGTTGGAAATTAACTTTATCCAATAGAAAGAAGACACATAAAAATTAATAATGCTAATTAAAATAAATATAAGATTGTTAGTTTAAAGGGTAATAGTAGACCAAAATATTAACTGTGAGATATTTTTAATCCTATAGGTGGATGGGGGTACTTGTAAGAATTTCAAAAAGTACAGGGATATTTTTTTGTCATTTTCCAATTAGTGAATAGTACACGGATAATTTTAATCCTATAGGTGGATGAGAGACGCTTGTTAATGGATCAAATGTATATTGGCAATCCATAAGCGACTCAACTAAAGCCCTCCTAAAGTAATGTAATGTGACCGTATATAAATTGAATAATAATAACATATTTAGTAATTGTTTTAAATATTATTTAAGACAAATTGTCACTTCAAAGTTTTGTAGAGTTATTTTGAAGCTAGATTTTTCGATAATTTAGTGGATATTGTACTAAATGTTTGTAATTAAATGTTAGTGGATAAAATTTTCAAAGAGAATAACTATCAGAGTGAAAGTCATCACTTGGATTAAGTTATCATTCAACTCCCTAACTTAAAAGCGCTATGAAGTTTGGACAACAAAAAATATAGCATGGGGCGACATCTAATCATTTTGCTACCACAAGTTAGCTAATCGTATGAAAAATAAAGCATAAACATTTTTACTAGTGTTAAAAATTTTTAAAAGATAACTATTTTAGTTTCATACTTAAACTTATTTAGAATTTTTAAAAAACAGATCTCTTTTATAAAAAAAAATATACTTACTATCTTTGGGATATGATCATTTACTGTTGCTCAAGACTTTAGTGGAATGATTCTCTATGCGTAGATCAAATCTTACTCCATGATATTTACTTCAATCTTATTTTAATCTAATCAATTGAGCATCACAAATTAATAAAATTGACTCTCATAAAGAAAGAAAGCAGAAGGCAAAGAGTATAACACAAATTGAGATAGTGGAGTACTTTTTTCTTTTCCCTATTTTGATGAAAATTAAACTCAAAGTGAATTGTAGAAATTATCTCAGTAATAAGAAGAGCTAAAAGCTAAAAATCATAAATGGATGATAAATCAACTCTCAAAAAGCAAAAAATATTAAATAAATTGTGAGAAACGGTGAAAAGTACCACATAAATAAATATATAATACTTTTTTTGTTATGGTATCATATGAAAATTAAACTCTTAAATGTAATATAATGAAATTACCCGAATAATAAGAAGAGCAGGTGGATCCACCTGATTAGGCATATAAGCACAAATTTCTTTATTCTCTATTTTATGTACTAGTGACAATCATGTTTGGAGGTGTTAATAGAATGAACAAAGTTTTCGCTTTATCTTATTTTTGCTTTATTTTTTCGTTCGTTCGTTTTATTGGGTTCAGGGTAACTTACTTTAATAAAAACAGACAAATATCATCATGTTCATTTTTGGATAGTAACAATTATTCATTTTGCTGTGATGCAATAAAGAGATGTAAAATGCAATGATTTGAAGCAAAATTAAATAAAAATAGAAAAGAAAAAAACACAATAAATTAGTTTATAATCAAAATTTAAAAGAATATTTTTGATGGAGAAAGCGCTAAGACCTGTCACTGATAAAGACGTAAGGAGCTGTTGATGGCTACCTCTATTGCGACGATGTGGACATCACATTCAAATATTTTTCGGATTTATATATTTTAAATTTATTTAGTTATTTGATTGAATTATTATTATTATTATTATTATTATTATTATTATTATTATATATTTTAAATTTGAATTGAACTTGAAAGTGAAAAAATTCAACATCTCAAGAGATTAAGAAGGTGTTTGGGTTAGCTTAAAAGTTGATCAACTCAATTTTTAAATAGTTTTCAGCTCTTAGAGCAAGATATTAACTGCGCAGACCGGAGAACGATTTTGTACTTAGAGATAACACATATACCTAAATTGTCTTGCTTGGTTAATTTACCAACTCCCTAACTTAAAGCGCTATTAAGTTTGGACAACAAAAAATCATAGCATGAGGCGATATCCAATCATTTTGCTACCACAAGATAGTTAACCGTATGAAAAATAAAGCATGAACATTTCTACTAGTGTTAGAAATTTTGGCGGAATGATCTGGTAGACCCTTATACTTGTATCAGTTTATATTGTGAACTTTTCTACTTAACATTTTGTCAACTAAATCCTTATACTCAACATAACACAATATATTAAACCTCTCTGACCATTGACCATCCTTATGTGACATTGATATAGATGAGTTGGCAAGAGAGTGTAGTCACACGCCTGTAAAGACAAGTAAACATGATATTTAAAATTTTACCTTTTACTTTTAAATTATTAAAATTATTAAAAAAGAAAATAATAAATTTAAAAAGGGAAAAAACTCCATCTTCTTCCCCACACTATTTTTTTTCAGCCACCCCAAACCCAACCCATTTTTCTTTCTTATCCACACCTTATTGTTATTTATCTTCATTTTTCTTTCACTTCTTTCTTCTTTCCCCCACTCATCCCTATTTTTTTCCTCTTCAATCATCACTTTCCCTGTTCTCTTTTTTTTTTTTTTTTAACACATTCCCTGTTTTTCCCCTACCAGACCTCAATTTCTCTCTTTCTTCCTTTCCAACTTCTTTCTTGTATTTCTTTTTGTTTTTGTTTTTGTTTATTTTTGTTACTCTACAGAAAAAAAATGAAATTGGGCAAAAAAAAAAAAATTGAACATAATAAGCAAAAAAAAAATTAAAAAAAAATAAGTGGAATAAATATAATTGTTAATTGCTCTAATGAGTAAATTGACCTCTTTTGCTGTCAAAATTATTCTTGTATTTGTAAGCAATTTGGTGTGTGAAATAGTAGTTGGCATTGGATTATGAAAAGTTTGGTCAGATCTGGTTGTTAGGTGGCTTAGGTTTTTGATTTGGCCGGCAAAATGGAGACGACGCAATGGCTCCATCGATTTCTCCGGCATCAACGAGATCCTCTACCTTCTCCGACCAGTTTGTATTGCTATCCATGCCGAAAAATCAGAAATGCTATATTGGATTTTACAGTTGAATTTTAATGAATTTTACGACGCTGGCAACGATTGGTGGTGAAATAGTGAAAATAGGAAAGATTAGAAATATCAATAATAAAATAAAATGTTATTATTTTACATTTTATTAAATAATTTTGGTTGATAATTTTTAAAAATAGTTATGAAATAATTATGAGGTGGCATTAATATATCTTACGTGGATATGACATGTCAATTAAATAAAAGAGAGTGAGCTACACACATGGTTGCAGGGGCTTAAAAATATCATTTTGGTGGAGTTTAAGGGTTCAGTTGACAAAATATTAAGTAGAAGAGTCCACAATACATACTGATACATGTATAAGGATCCACCAGACCATTTCGCCATATATTTTTGAAAGATAACTATTTCAGTTTCATACGTAAATTTATGTAGAATCTTTAAAAAATAGATCTCTTTCGTAAAAAAGAATATACTTGCTACGTTTGGGATATAATCACTTACTGTTGACTTTAATGGACTGATTCTCTATGAGTAGGATCAAATTTTATTTCATCATATTTACTTCAATCTTATTCTAATCTAATCAATTGAACACTAAAAATTAATTAAATTAACTCTTACAAAGAAGAAAGCAGAAGGCAAAGAGTAAAACACAAATTCAGATAGTAGAATACTTTTTCTTTTCCCTATTTTTATGAAAATTAAACTCAAGTGAAAGGAATAAGAAAAGCTAAAAGCTAAAAGTCATAAATTGATGATAAATTAACTCTCAAAAAGCAAAAAATATCATATAAATTGTGACAAACGGCGAAAAACACCACATAAATAAACATATAATATTTTTTTGTTAGAGAAAATGGTCTAAAATCTCTCCAATCTATACCCGAAATTCCAACTACATACTCCAACTCCACGGGTGTCCTATTACCCCCTGAACTTCATATTTCTCTATTTTCTACACACTTAAACGCTGACCACAACACATAAACCAAATAAATATTACAGCGTGATTGCACGCGCCGGGTCCCCCACTTTTCAACTCTCAAATCCAGTTTTCCCCCATTTTCCTCCTAAAACGTAAAAGACTCATAAAAAATATTTTTTCTCTTTTTCATCTCCTTCTCCATTTGCATATGTATTTC
Organism: Solanum lycopersicoides; assembly: GCA_022817965.1. NCBI lineage: Eukaryota > Viridiplantae > Streptophyta > Magnoliopsida > Solanales > Solanaceae > Solanum > Solanum lycopersicoides. The sequence continues at coordinate 8,880,624 of CM040620.1, forward strand.
TGTTGATGATCGAAGGAATTTGTTGTGTATTTTCAACTTGATTTCATAGTTTATCAACTAGTTTAGTAAAATGTTAATTTTTTATCCTTATTTCGAGTTATTATTTTATCCCTTAGATTTTTGTTGATTCGTGAAATTAAGATCAACATTGGGTCTGATTCATCTATACAAAACTTAATCAAGTTTTCATTTGCCATTTATGATGAATTTCGAGAAAATTTAAAATTCAAATTAGAAACCTAAATAAGAAATTAGAGAAGATTACAAACCCTAAATTAAAGATTTGAAGTAAAATGAACATAAACAACTAAACCCTATTTATTTATTTTTGCAAAAATCTTGATTTTTTTAATACAAGGAACAAGGGTTAATGATGGGGAAGAAGAGACAATGGTTTATTTGATGGTGGGGAAGATGATTGTTGGAAAAAGAGAAAATTTTCGTTAAAATTTAAGGTGTTCTCACCTTCTCACGCGCCTAGAGGAGGTGTTCTCACCTCCTATGACAGGTCAGCGTTTAAGTGTGTAGAAAATAGAGAAATATGAAGTTCAGGGGGGTTATAAGACACCCGTGAAGTTGGAGTGGAGAGGTGGATCCTAGGCATATAAGAACAAATTTCTTAGTTCCATATTTTATGTACTAGTGATTTGTACACGTGACAATTATATTTGAAGGTGTTAATAGAATGAATAAATTTTCGCTTTATCTTGTTTTTGCTTTATTTTTCTATTTTTTCGTTCGTTTGTTTTATTTGGTCAAGGTTAACTTACTTTAATGAAAACAAACAAATATTATCACGTTTATTTTTTAATCGTAACAATTTTGCATTTTGCTGTGAAGGAATAAAGAGATGTAAAATGGAGTTAATACCTCATATGGTCACTCAACTATGAACTCTTTTCTCAGAAAGTCATTCAACTTTCAATTTTAACTCAAAAGTCACTCAACTATGCACTTCTCTCTCAGAATGTCACTAAACTTTGAATTTTAATTCAAAAGTCACACGACTATCTCCTCTTCACTCAAAAAGTCACTCAATCTATTCAATTGTTTTTAATTAAAATTTTGCTGAAATTAATTCATATAACAAATCAAAATTTTAAAAGATAAAAAATATCATTTAAACCATTTAGTGATCCATTCACCTAACTCGACCCATCAAAAATATAAAGTGGATCATATTATTTTTTTGATGAATCGGGTTTGGTGGATGGACTACTAAATGATTTAAATGGTATTTTTTATTTTTTAAATTTTGATTTGTTATATAAATAATTAATATTAACAAATTTTAATTAAATAATAATCTAATAAATTGAGTGATTTTATGATAATAGAGGGAATAGTTGAATGACTTCTGAATTAAAATTCAAAGTTGAGTGACTTTCTGAGAGAAAAGTGCATAGTTAAATAACTTTTTGATTTAAAATTGAAAGTTGAGTGACTTTCTGAGAGAAAGAGTCATAGTTGAGTGACCAATATTAACTCATGTAAAATGCAATGATTTGAAGCAAAATTAAAAAAATACAAAAGAAAAAAAAAAGCAATAAAATAGTTTACAATCAAAATTTAAAAGAATATTTTTGATGGGAAAAGAGCTAAGAACTGTCAACTGATAAAACCGATAAAGACGTAAGCAGCAGTTGATGGCTACCTCTATCGCGAAGCAGTGGACATCGCACTCAAATATTTTTCGGATTTATATATTTAAAAACTATTTTAGATTTAGTTATTTGCTTGAATTATTATTATTATTATTATTATTATTATTATTATTATTATATATTTCAAATTTGAATTGTAAGAGATTAAGAAGATATTTGACTTAGCTTAAAAGTTGATCAACTCAACCTCTTAATAATTTTCAGCTCGTAGAGCAAAGGCAAATCCGTGAACGAATTTGTATTTAGAGTAGACATATATACCTAAATTGTCTTGCTTGGTTAATTTACAAAACCCATAAATGTATTTATGTTAAAGTCACGTGACAGTAATATGAGTAGACGTTTAAGAATTAGAAAGATTTTTATTTGTAATAATAACCATGTATCTTAATCAGTAAATTAAACAAAATTTAGAAATTGAATTTACTAGAGGTAACGTGATAAATGATAAATATTTTTTTAGCATAATATATTTATGTATATTTCACTACATAAAATCTGTTCTTTCCGATAAGAGTTCATTTATTCATTTTCTTTTTATTTAGTTAGGAAATATAATTATAATTTTGAAATTCAGTACTTGAATAAATAAATAACATTAGTTAATTTAATAATGGACAACTTTCACATAAGAAACATAAAATTTAAATTTATATGTTATAGCAAAGTTTGCATAATTGCGCTTCATAACAAATATATAAATGTATAATTCGCTATACATATACAACTGAAAGCTATGCCCATTTCGCTATACATATATACAAAGAAGCAATTGTATAATTCGTTGGTTCCTCTTCATATTTGTATACAATTGAATCGAATTGTATAAAATGAGAAAGAGAGAAATTATATATAATTTGAATATGTATAAAACGAGAAAGAGAGAAAGACAAAAGAGACTTGGGCAGGAAATATACAATTGAATCAAATTATATGAAACGAGAAAGAGACAAATTATAATCGAATTGTATAAAACGAGAAAGAGAGAACGGCAAAAGAGACTTAGGCAGAAAAATATTTGTATTGTATAATTATAAGTATATAGGACGAATATATATGTATTTGCATTTGTATATATAATTTTCTCTCGCTTTATACAAATAGAAACACAATTTATATAATTATATGGTATAAAGCGAGAGAGGCAAGCGACACTGACAAACAGTTTGCTAAAGAACACAAATAAATCAAACTGTTTGCTAAAGAACACAAATAAATCAAACGGTAGCTACTGTATTTATTTTACATTATTAGTTTGTCATTCTATACAATTATCCCTTTAATAAATATATAAATCATATTAAATACAGTTGAACGCTCATGATATTTTAAAATAACAATTTTTGTAAAGAAAAAGAGTAATATTATATAGGTAAGTTTTAAAAATAAAAGTAAAATGCATCATATATGATTTTAGCCTATTTTCTAGCTCTTACACATTACAATGAGAGCAATGCCATTTAGGTGTGTGGGAGTTTACATAGAAAATATTATTACTTACACGAATAACAATCACATTTCATAATTTAAATATTAAACAAACAAGACAAATCGAAGGACATGTATCAAGACTAAGACATATGTCTTGAAATTCTTATTTTTGTTTTAACATAAATGACTAATCGATAAATTCTCTCTCAGGCTTTGAAAAATTGAGATCATCAATCATACGAATTCTCAATTATTTCTTGTAGGCATAGAAAAAGCTTGTGAGGTCGGGATATCATAACCATATGGTCAGAATTGGCAATAATTTTGACTTCATGAGGAGGACTTTTGTGTATATTATACATTTGAAATTCTTCTTGCATGACTTGATCATCTTGTGTTACAATGTAGACTCTTTTTACTGACCCATATTTTTCTTGTGTCAATAACCCTTCCTTTGACATGTCTTGTATGAAAAACTTTCCTGGTCTAATCAACATTATTGACAATTCCAAGTCCTACCAAAAATTGCATGACTCATCAAACTTTTTAATATATGTAAAATCCAAGGAGAGACAAAATTGTAAAGAAATATTTGATGGAATTTTGGACTCTTAAATTTGGGACCCAAGTGAAAATTCTCCTAAATGTGAACAGAATATTAATAAATAATGTAAATTATCATGGTCTCCTTATGTGTCACTTGCATTATTTGTTATACTATTCACTCCGTCTGTTAATTTTTATGTTACATTTTTTCAAAGCTAATTTGACTAATTTTTAAGATTAATTAGATTATATTAATGTGATATTTTAAATCAAAAAAATAAATATTTAAAATTTATACGAAAATTATTATAAATTGTAAATTTTTACATATCAATATAATGAAAAAGTACATTATAAAATGTTAACTGAAGTTCTGATAGTTTGACTCTAAAAAAAATCATGACAATTAAAAGCGGATGGAGGAAGTAATATATATATATATATATATATATATATATATATATATATATAATCTATCTATTACTTTTTGTTTTTTCACTATTTTAAGATTTTCGATTTTTATATGTCACTTTTAACATATCAAAATTATTTTTTTAATATTACACCTTTAACATTAATTACTATTTTTCAAGATATAATAATAGGGATAGTTTCAAACAATAGTCACGTGGATCATTACCATTTCAAATCCAAATGTCACAAGTAAAAACAAACAAAAAAGTACTGATTAACATTAGGATCTTAGTGAATATATTGTTACTATCTCACTAAATATGTTATTATTATTATATAATTAACGTCTTACGAAAGAAGCTAATAACTTACATTTATCCGTAGTTTGCTCATCTTTCAGCAGGTTAAATACGAATTTAATTCATAATTTATCTGTTGTTATGTATCACTAATTCATCAACCAATATAATTATAAACAAATCTGGACAAGTTAGTAAAAAATGAATTTGTAATCACCTTTCACTTTTTTTTTTCCTTCAATCAAAAAGAAAAATAAATAAATACACAAATGAGTTAGAATTGCCAACGTTATTGATAATAATGGAGGGTTGATTCTTAGATGATTATTCAATTACATTATCTTATAAATTTTTTTTATATATTTTTTTTAAAATAAATAAATATATAAAATAATAATATTAATTGAGTGACTACGAGGAATCTATTGCATTTCAATTTTAAATTAAAATAGTAAAGTTGCATAGGTTAATAGGTATATATATATTTTTTTAAAAATATGGTCATTATTTCTTTATCGAACTTATGTAGCCACTAATGTCATAATCTAGTACCATTAATTACCCACTAACCACATGTTCTACAATATTACTATCCCACTTTTTTCCTAATCCCTCTATCCACTATTGCTATTAGGATAAGATGTACCATTCTTAAAGAAAAAATTAATATAAGGTGTAATTTAATTAGTATAAATTTACCATCAATTATTATTAAAATGATTTATACTTTTTGAAAATTGTAAAAACAATTATTTTTTTCACATTAAAGTAGTTTTATAATTTTTAAATTGCTACTTTTTGAAACCAGGCAGAATTGAAAAAAAAAGTGGCCAATTATTTCTTAATTGTTTAAATTGACAATTAATTTTGAACAATTATTTTTAGTATATCTGACAAACAATATTGGACGACGGAGGGAGGAGGAGAGTATTTAATATATGAAAAATTTCACACTTATAAATAGTGATGTTTCTTTCTCGATAGAAAGATGAAAAAAAAAATGAGTGGAAAAAAAATTGTTGTGTAGTCAAAGAAAAAAGGGAGAGAAAGAAAAATATTTTAGATCTCAACAAAAGAAATTTAATGTTGAATGAGATGTTTTAAAGATGTAGCTTTAAATTCTTCAATTAATCTAGATTTGAATTATTATATTTCAGAGAAGACAAGTTAAGAATTATACTAATCTATTGGAAACATATCATAAATCTTCTAAAAGTGATGATATAGTATGTCTTAGCATGAATATTTATTTTTATTTTCAATTTTAATTTATTATAATTTATGATATATTCACCCATAAATCTTATAATCAAATTTGTTAAAATAAAAGAGAAGAGGTAATAAGTAATAACCTCTGGTTGGCAATGCTTGTAAAGATTAGCTTGCATGTACTGTGGCCCAAAAATAGCACTTGTTGGTGGATTTTCCATTCCTTCATCAAACTTAAATTGGCAATCCATAAGCAACTCCACTGAAGTCCTCTTGAAGTACTGCAATGCACACATAATTATGTGACGGAACGACATTATATAAATTGAATAATAATAACATATTTAGTAAAACGTATTAAATAATATTATGTAGAATGTTTGGAAGCAGATTTCTTTCATGAAAAAGAAAATACTTACTATCTTTGAGATCTGATCAGCAACAAGACTTTAGTGGACTAAATCTCTATGAGTAGGATCAAATCCTATTCCATGAAATTTACTTCAATCTTATTCTAATATAACTAATTGAGCTTTAAAAAATAATCAAAGTAACTCTTAAAAAGCGAAAAAGTATAACACAAAATTGAGACAAATAGAATACTTTTTTCTTTTCCTTTTTTTTGATGAAAATTAAACTCAAATGGATTGCAGAAATTACCTCATGAATAAGAATAGTTAAAAGCAAAAAATCATAAGTCGGTCATAAATTAATTTCAATAAAAATTTTAAAAAAATATCATATAAATTGAGATAAATAACGAAAGTACCATATAAATTAAGATAGACAGATCGACGAAATACTTTTTTGTTATGGCATCATATGAAAATTACCTCAAGAATAAGAAGAGAAGGTGGATCCATATGATTAGGCATATAAGCAGAGATAAAAACTCCTGTTGAGATTTTGTGTGGAAAAGCTTCCATAGCAAGAGAAATACAAAGACCACCATAACTATGACCAACCAAAATAATCTTTTCATCATTAGACAAAGATATTATAAAATCCATCAAAGGTTGAATATAATCAAATATTGAATCAATTTGTTTCATATTAATTCCACAACCACCAAGGTCTAAAGCAGTCACTTTATGACCACATTTTTCCAATAAATTGATTATTTTGTACCAACACCAACCACCATGACAAAATCCATGAACTAGAACAAAATGCTTCTTTGGAATTTTCTCCATGTTAAAACTTTTAATTTCTCCTATTTTCTCCATATTATTGTTGTGTAGATAAATGCTACTTAAAAAGATAGCCACATTTGTATTTATTTGTTCTTTTCCTATCTCTATTATATAGTTTTTTTATTACACTCGCTTATCATGTGTTGGAGTTTTTGATCAAATTCATACTTAAACTATACCCCAAACTTCTATTACATTCTTAAAGTATCATTATTAGCAGGAAACATCCTTCAAGTATTTAAAAGTGAACAATTTTCATCCTTATATTCTTAGAAATTTACGCAAAATCTTTTAATTTGACAGTTTATTCATTTATTTTTCATGTATTTATATTAAAAATATTATTAGTTGAAATATGTTTCTTCTCAATTCAATATACTAGAAGCGCTTGTGGAGACTTCCGCTTCTAATAATGTAGAAAGAAACTCAAATGCGAGACATACTGAATATTTTGATCACTTCAATATCACATTGGTCCAAAAATTTTATTGATCTAAACACAGTTTGGCTATGAAAAAGGTAAAGATAATTAAGCTCCAACTTTTTTCCGTTACTAAATGAGAAAAGAGCAGATATGTACCCCTCACACCTTTCAAATATTTTTTTATTTCCGTAAGCAATAATGTCTAAGATTTTAAATATTTTTTTCAAGAACTTCATATAGCATGTAATGAAATTATGCAGGAAAACTTTTGTTGATAGTCACGTGAACAACTCATATTTTTGTAGGATCCCTTAGCTTTTTGACTATATCTCACATAAGGATGAAAATTGTTCACTTTTAAATACTTGAAGGATGTTTTCTGCTAAGAATGATACTTTAAGAATGTAGCTTAAGTTTGGGGTATACTTGAAGGATATTTTTGGCCAAAATAAAAAGTGTTGTCTAGAATTTCACATTTGAAATTATTTGTAATTAATAGTCATTGCATCTAATTAAAAATTATTTTTTAAAAGTACAAAATTACAACTCTATTTTTCTTTTAAAAAAATAATGGAATTCTGTTACAAATCCACTTTATTATGTGGATGTTTATGTTAATCCATCCTAACGTAATGTATCTATTAATTGTAATTAATTAAATATGTTCTAACGTATTTGTCAAATGCTGTAAAGGATAGTTTGAATTTCCTATAAAAGGGTAGTCTTTCACCCTTGTGAAATACACTTGAAGAGAATAACAAAGTTCTCAATCTTTATACTTGTCATCACCATTTGTCTTACCTTATTGTTTGTGTATTCTTGTATTTTCCTCTCATTTTATAACACGTTATCAGCACGAGTCTCTAACCAATTAAGGCCTACTTAATTCGGAATTAACTTTTTCCCTAAACGTTAATCATTTTTCTTTCTGAGTCAGGTATACATTTATATGTTTATAACATAACTAACAGGACTTGCATAAATCTTTGATCCGTATTTTTATTACTGCATATATATATAACTTGCTTTAGGTATTATTATAATATTTTACTAGGCATAATAATCAATACGTTTCAAGTTTATATTGTTATGTTATTTATGCTACTAATTTATGACTCTAAATTTAATACTAAGCAATATGATAACACGATAGTTAGTTTACACGTAAGTAATTTCTTGTTATACATTTTATGTGTCATAAAGAATATAATATTGTATTAAATACAACTTGAAATTATTACTAAACTTTGATATTAATTGAAACTAGTAATAAATACTTAAAACAAGTAAGAAATACATTTAACTCTTACCATTTCAATGCTTCATGAGTTTATATTTTTAATCTAACATTAATGTTCATGCATATAATGTATTTATACTCACCATTTACTTTATTATTTAAAGTATTAATTTATCATTTATAATAAACAAACCAACATCATAATATTCACTCAAAATTATTTTATGATAGTTTTCAACATGTCGAATTTGTCAAAACTTGAATTTGTGGCACTTGACATTTCTGGAAAGAATTATTTGTCATGGGTACTTGATGCTGAAATTTACCTTACCGCTAAGGGTCTTGGTGATAGTATAATTGAGGGAAATACGACATCAAGTCAGGATAAAGCGAAAGCTATGATTTTCCTTCGGCATCATCTTGATGAAAGCCTGAAGGTTGAATACCTAACGGTGAAAGATCCACTTGAATTGTGGATAGGTTTTAAAGGGAGGTATGACCACCTCAAGGCAACGGTATTGCCAAGGGCTCGTTATGAGTGGATGCACTTACGGTTCCAAGATTATAAAACCGTAATTGAGTATAATTCTGTTGTATTTAGAATAACTTTCCAATTGAAATTATGTGCGAAAATAATAAAAGACGAGGACATGTTGAAAAAGACACTAACTACTTTCCATGCCTCTAATATGATATTACAGCAGCAATATCGTGAAAAAGGTTTTCAGAAATACTCTGAATTGATCTCATGCCTTCTGGTGGCTGAGCAGCATAATGACCTTCTTATGAAAAATCACAAAGCCCGTCCCGTTGGAAGTGCTCCATGACCGGAGGCACACGCAGTTGAAGCACATGGCCAGTCTAAAATAAGACAAAATAATCGGGGCCATGACAATGTGCGCGGGCGTGACAAAGACAAAAGACAATATAGTAATCGTCGAGGTGGTGGTCGTAACAGAAGGGAGAACAATATAGGTTCTCAAAATAATCCTTCTAAAGGAAAGGGCGATCACTGTCATCGTTGTGGCCTTAAAGGTCATTGGAAAAATGAATGTCGGGCACCTGAATATTTTATCAGGTTGTATCAAAATTCCTTTAAAAGGAAAGGAAATAAAGGTGACGCCTCCTCTTCTAAAGCCCGAGTAGAGTCACATTTGACTCTTAAAGATGATGTTCAGGCAGGATCTTCTCAAAAATATAATGAGAATGTTGAGGCAAACTTAGCATTGAAAGATAATGCTTTTGATGGGCTCGATGATATTACTCATCTGGAAGCTGTGGACTTTCTTGGGGATCACAACTGAGATTGATAATTGAGCAAGGAAATGAATAATGCTTTTATGTACTTTTAGTGTCTTAATTAAAGTTTATGTACTTAAGATTTATTTTGTTAAATTTCGTCCTTCTTATTATGTATTTTTATTCTTATGAAGATAAATAAAAATTTTCAGTCTTCAGTTGGATCCAAGATGAGTAGTGGAGATATGTGTCTTCTAGACAGTGCCACAACTCATACGATACTAAGAGAAAAGAAATATTTCTCTTCTTTGGTAATGAAAAAGGCATATGTTAATACAATATCCGGTAGTACAAAATTGATTGAGGGCTCTCGAAGAGCAACCTTATTACTACCGGGAGGAACATTAATTGTAATTGACAATGCATTGTATTGTAGTAAGTCTCATAGAAACTTGTTAAGTTTCAAGGTTATTCGCCAAAATGGCTATCATGTTGAGACTGTGAATGAAGGAAAGGTGGAATACCTTTATATTACTATAAAAAATGCGGATAAGAAAACTGTGCATGAAAAATTGCCAGCACTTTCTTCTGGGTTGTACCATACAAATATTGGTACAGTTGAATCACATGTCGTAGTAAACAAAAGGTTTACTGATTCTAATGATTTTATCATTTGGCATGACCGGTTGGGCCATCCCGATTATAATATGATGCGCAAAGTAATTGAGAATTCACATGGGCATACTTTGAAGAAACAAAATGTTCTTCAATCAAAGGAATTCTCTTGTGCTGCTTGTTCACAAGGAAAGTTAGTTATCAAACCTTCAGTGGCGAAGGTTGGGGTGGAATCCCCTGCATTTCTGGAACGGATACAAGGTGATATATGTGGACCTATTCACCCTGCATGTGGACCATTTAAATATTATATGGTCTTGATAGATGCATCTACAAGATAGTCTCATGTGTGCTTATTATCAACTCGCAATATGGCTTTTGCGAGGTTGTTGGCTCAAATAATAAGGTTAAAAGCACAATTTCCAGATTATGCAATAAAAATAATTCGTCTTGATAATGCTGGTGAGTTTACATCTCAGGCATTTAATGATTATTGTTTGTCCACTGGAATAACAGTTGAACATCCTGTTGCACATGTTCATACTCAAAATGGTTTAGCAGAGTCATTGATTAAACGTCTTCAATTGATAGCTAGACCTTTGTTGATGAGAACAAAGTTGCCTGTTTCGATATGGGGTCATGCTATTTTGCATGCAGCAGCACTTGTGCGCATAAGGCCAACCAGTTACCATGACATCTCTCCGTTACAATTATTTTTTGGTCAGGAGCCAAATATTTTCCATCTTAGAATCTTTGGTTGTGCGGTATATGTTCCAATTGCTCCACCACAACGCACAAAGATGGGTCCCCAAAGAAGAATGGGGATATATGTTGGGTATGAATCTCGTTCTATTATAAAATATTTGGAACCTAGAACTGGAGATTTATTTACGGCAAGGTTTGCTGATTGTCATTTTGATGAATCAGTATACCCAACATTAGGGGGAGAACAAAAGCAGTTGGGAAATGAGATAGATTGGAATTCACTTTCACTGTCTCATTTAGATCCTCGAACAAATCAATGTGAGCAAGAAGTTCAAAAGATAATTTATTTGCAGAATATTGCAAATCAACTGTCGGATGCATTTACTAACCTTCCACGGGTTACTAAATCATATATTCCAGCTGCCAATGCTCAAGTTCGAGTTGATGTCCCTATAGGACAAAATGTTAAGGCAAATGAGTTTGGACCACGCTTAAAACGTGATAGACCAATTGATTCCAAGGATAAAAATTCTCGAAAAAAGAAAAGAATAAGTGATCAAGATGATGATCATAATATAGAGGCAATTGTTCATAAAGAGCTTCGAGACATAATAAATGATGACACCACAAAGGAGGTCCATGTACCTGAAAGTAATGAGAATAAGGAAATCTCTATAAATTATATCTCGACGAGAAAAAGGTGGAATCGAAATAATATTGTGGTGAATAATATTTTTGCCTATAATGTTGCAGTTGAAATAATGCAACAAGATGAGGATTTCGAACCAAGATCTGTCAACGAGTGTAGACTGAGAAATGATTGGTGAAAATGGAAGGAAGCAATTCAAACAGAATTGACTTCACTTGAAAAACGTGAAGTTTTTGGACCAATAGTCCGAACACTGAAGGTGTCAAGCCAGTGGGGCATAAATGGATTTTTGTGCGAAAACGCAATGAAAATGGTAAAGTTGTAAGATATAAAGCACAACTTGTTGCACAAGGATTTTCGCAAAGGCCTGGCGTTGATTATGAGGAGACATATTCTCCTGTAGTAGATGCAATCACCTTCAGGTATCTAATAAATATGACAACTCATGAAAAGCTTGAAATGCGTTTAATGGACGTTGTCACGGTCTATTTGTATGGCTCACTAGACCATAATATTTTTATGAAAATTCCTGAAGCACTCAAAGTTCCTGAAGCATATAAAAATTCAAAAGAAAGTTGTTCAATAAAGCTTCAAAAATCTTTATATGGATTGAAACAATCAGGGCGAATGTGGTATAACCGTCGGCGAATATTTGCTAAATGAAGGGTATAAGAATGACCCTATTTGTCCTTGTATTTTTATACGAAGGTCACAATCTGAATTTGTAATAATATCTGTTTATGTTGATGATTTGAAAATTATTGAAACTCCTAAAGAGCTTTCAAAAGCCGTTGAGTGTTTGAAGAAAGAATTTGAAATGAAAGATCTTGGTAAGACAAAATTTTGTCTTGGCCTTCAGATTGAACATTTGACAAATGGAATATTTATCCATCCATCAACATATACTGAAAAGGTTTTGAAAATTTTTTACATGAATAAATCACACCCATTGAGTACCCCGATGGTTGTGAGATCTCTTGATATAAATAAAGATCCATTTCGACCTCAAGAAAAGGATGAAGAGGTTCTTGGTGATGAAACACCATATCTTAGTGCTATTGGGGCACTAATGTACCTTGCCAATAATACCCGTCCAGATATTTGTTTTGCAGTAAGTTTATTGGCGAGATTCAGCTCATGTCCAACAAGAAGACATTGGAAAGGTGTTAAACATATATTCAGATATCTTCAAGGAACAATTGATATGGGATTGTTGTATTCTAATGCATCCAAGTCAGAATTGATCTGTTATGCAGATGCAGGGTATTTGTCTGACCCACATAAAGCCCGATCTCAGACCGGCTATTTATTCACATATGGAGGTACAGCTATATCATGACGTTCAATGAAGCAAACAATAGTTGCTACTTCTTCAAATCATGCAGAGATAATAGCCATTCATGAAGCCAGTCGAGAGTGTGTATGGTTGAGATCAATGACTCAACATATTCTGCAATTATGCGGTCTTTCTGTGCAAACAAAGACTCCAACAATATTGTATGAAGATAATGCTGCTTGCATAACTCAATTAAAGGGAGGATATATCAAAGGAGATCGAACAAAACATATTTCACCTAAGTTCTTTTTCACACATGATCTTCAACAAAACGGTGAGATAAATATTCAACAGATTCGTTCGAGTGATAATCTTGCAGATTTATTCACTAAGGCATTGCCAACGTCAACATTTGAGAAGCTAAGATATAAGATTGGGATGCGTCGTCTCCAAAATATCAAATAAGTTCTTCATCAGGGGGAGTAAATACGCGATGTACTATTTTTCCCTTAGCCAAGGTTTTGTCCCATTGGGTTTTCCTGGTAATGTTTTTAATGAGACAACACTCAAGGCGTATTACAAGATGTGTGTACTCTTTTTCCTTCACTAGGCTTTTTCCCACAGGGTTTTTCCTAGTAAGATTTTAACGAGGCACATTATCTATAAACATCCAAGGGGGAGTGTTACAAATCCACTTTATTATGTGGATGTTTATGTTAATCCATCCTAACGTAATGTATCTATTAATAGTAATTAATTAAATATGTTCTAACGTATTTGTCAAATGCTGTAAAGGATAGTTTGAATTTCCTATAAAAGGGTAGTCTTTCACCCTTGTGAAATACACTTGAAGAGAATAACAAAACTCTCAATCTTTATACTTGTCATCACCATTTGTCTTACCTTATTGTTTGTGTATTCTTGTATTTTCCTCTCATTTTATAACAAATTCTTTTTTTTTTTAAATTGATAAGCTTGAGAAGAAAACAACAGTTAAATAAATATTTCATTATATCTTAAAGAAGAAATACACCGTGGGTACTTTATAATTTGGTGGTAGCCTCGTTTCATATTTAATGTCTTAATTTTAAATGTGCATAAATAATATTTTAACTTTGTTTGCAACATTTTAAAATGACAAAAAATAAATTGCGAAACGCAAATATATTACTTAGTAATACTTATAATTCATTCCTTACACTCTCTTTGACACACCAACTTTACTACCAATTATTTAATATCTAATTAAACTTGAGTTTTCACGTTACAATATCCATCTCATATTTAGAAAATAATTTTTAAAAAATCTATCTTGAGAAATTCCTACCCACTCAAGTGAAGAAATCCCAAATCAGTTAAAACTGTTGCCCAATATTATAAATTAAAATAATGAAATATATTAGGCAGAAATTTAGTCCTATTTGTTGAGCTAAGCTAAGATGAGAAATCAAGTGGACCAAACACAACATATGCCCACGTGAATAATCGGTTATTAATCACCCATAACGCTTGCGTACCGCATTTATTTTGATAGTACATTGTAATAAATGTCCTTTTTTGAATAATATTAAATGTAAAATTATCTATTGATTTTATAGTATTTTATCGATTAGTTGGGCTTGAACACATGACCTCATAAAGTGTTTGCAAACTCCTAACCAACAAACTAAACCTTCAACTTATTTTAAGAGGGTCAATTTATGTATTAATATTTTTTAAACTAAAATTCGATCATTGTATACAACGTGATATTTTGATGAAGAATAAATTCGCCGCTATTTTATGGGATATCTGTAAGACCTCCAAAATGAGTTAGGGTGTCTAGAGCCTCAATTGTGCCTATAAGCTTGTTAACATGTTAATAAAGTGTTTTAAAGTATGCTTGGGTGATTTGAAGTCATTTGGAAGTCAAACGTCAAGGGACGACCAAGACGTTCGACGACTAGTCACCTAAAGGGCCTTATGTGTTTTTATGTGCTTATGTGTGTGTCATGAGCTTATGAGGTCCTTATATGATTATTAATGATGGTTATAGGCAGTGTATTGAGTTTCATGAGGTTTGGAGGTCAAACGTCCAAGACGTTCGAAAGTTAGCCCTTGAGACATGCATCTGTGTGTCTTGATGGTGCCTAGCATGTTTGGACGTGTTGCATGTAATTATTTTGAGTGAAACTGATGTGGAAGGTCCTTGACTTGTTAATGATTATATTTACGTTGGAAACGCCCGGGTACGACTTCCCAAGGGCCCCGCAAAAGGGCCCATAAGAAGGACCCAAAGGCTGTCGAGACACTGCCTTGGCAGTGTCAATCGACTGAACCAAACGACGCCTCATTTGTTGACAAACAGACCGTTGGTGGTGAAGTCGTCGATCAACACTTAGCCAGGGGAAGGCTCAGCCAAAGAACATCCCAAGATCCAATCGACTGATGCCACAGACGGCCCGTCGATAGACCTACTGGGCGTCGATGATGGCTTGCAACTGCTGCCTAGCGACTGTTTTATTTAAGGGGTGAATGGAAAATTCACCCCACGTCCTAAACTGATCCTACTAGGTTTATTTGGTTATTTTTGGGTGTATTTAAGTGATAAAAAACGTGATCAACCCATTCCCAATTCAATTCACACAAATTAGACTTTCCCTCCAAAAATATTCTCTCTAGAACCTCCATTGAAGGTGAAGCTCAAAAACAACTTGGAGCTTAGATTTCTATGGATTATTCATCAAGTTTTAGAGGTTTTATTATACATTAAGGTATGGTAATACTTCGTCTCTAGTTAATCTTCCATCTAGAGAGTTCTTCTCAAAGTTTTCAAAAGAGATTTCTTGATCAAACTTCTTCTTTTTCAATCTAGCCATGTGTTCTTTCTCAAAACGTTTTCAAAGGCTTAATCATGATGAATTGATGATAATGTACTGATTTTAACGTAAAATTCAATCCAATTGCATTGTGAACCCCATTCCTTCCCAAACTCGATTTAGCCCTTGCATGGGCATTGTGATCATGGCTTGTTATTAGTTGAATTGTGATTCTATTACGTTGAATTGCTTATTTTTATTGTTTATTATGTATATTGATGGTGAATTATGTGATATTGGATCCATTTACATTGATGCATTGAATACTTGATCTCTATTTTCTAATGATTGTTAAAGTATGGACTTCACTGTAACATCTAGTTTATAGTACATGTATATAGGATTCATTTATGTAAAGTTAATTGTAGCTACTACCTTATATTGATGTTATTGGTGAATTTTGGGTATGAACCCTTGGTGATCAAATCAAAGGAATCTTGGTAAAGATTGATCTACATGTTTTAGTCTATAGATTGATGATGCTACCATGCTTATTGTGAGATTCAATTATGTTAAAGTGATGGTTAGCTACTGCCTATGATGTAATGTGATTATGAATTATATATAATGGATCCAATGTGGATCAATGCATGATAGTTTGAATAGGATTAACCTATGTAAATTTATCTTCCATGAATTCCTAATATGAAATATGTTTACAGTGATCTCGATTTTATTGGCAATTGTAGTAAGATCTCGTTTAAGCTATGATTTCTTTAGCTACTGCCCTACTGGAACTCCTAATCTATAGTGAGCATTATTGTGATGAATTTTGATGATGATCACAGACTAGGGGAAATTTGTTGATGATCTATGTCTATCTATTCTCTAGAAATAATGGTGATGTTTACACTAGTTGATCATGATCTTGTAAAACGACTTGTACATGGTTTCTTTGCACAATTAAAGTACATTTAGTTAATGCCCTATACATGTATTATTGATATAAAAGAGGTGATCTCTCTCCTTTTCCTCCTCCTCCTTTGTATGTTC
>CM040620.1:8898115-8973911 GCA_022817965.1 Solanum lycopersicoides
AATTCCAAGAATTGAAGTATTTTGGAACGAGACCCTCGACGGACCGTCGTGCTTGAACGGTCCGTCATACCTGTCCGTCGAGGGGAATGAAGAAAGCAACAGAAGAATGGTGAAGTATGGGACGACGGAGTCTATGACCGTCGTGTCCATGACGGTCCGTACGTGGTCCGTCGACCCAGACGCGTTTGGACAGGTTTTTAGTAATAGAATCTTATTTGATTAGGTTTCGTTTTTTTATTATATAATATGTTGGAAAAACCTGTTTTTGGGGTTAGACTTTCTGGATAATTTTTAGTTTATAGTTCTTCTATTATAGTATTGAATACTCGATTTTGGGAATTAAGATATTTTTCGGGAATTGATTGTTGGTGATTTCGTTGATTAATCAAGTTAAATTTTGGGAATTATTCGTTTTCATAAAGTAAGTGCATGAATTCTCATTAACAATATGAATTGTGAATGACGAACATGGGTAACTAAACCTCATAGCTAGGGTTGTGGGAACCATGGGTGAATAACAAGGTAATAATCTAACTTAATAACAATTCTAGAGTGGTGTCTTGCATGTATGAGAATTCTTTCGTTTAGAAGTCTTTTAACGGTGGCCAACGTTAGAACTCGCCTTAATGCTACTTGCGGACCCAAGGAGGTAGATAATAGGAAAGAATTATCAACATAGATTTAGTGTAGACTATCTAATAGGCCAGTATTGGTTGGTACGAGTTAATAACTTAGTCAAATACCGAATACGATGCTTAATATGAGGTAAAGATAAGGGTTAGTATAGCAACACACGTAGCCGGACCAAGGTGCGGAGTGAAATTCTCTAGATGGGACCAAGGATTTAGAGATACGTAACTTATCACTTTACATGCAAGATATCAGGATAGAATTGTTATAGTTAGATTTACCAAGTTAGGAACCTGTGGGGAACACTAAAGCCCTAGTTACTTTTATAATTTGATTAAACTTCGAAAGCTGAATCTGTTAGTTGTCCATTTTTATTTAGTTAATCATTTTCATTAATTTAGAAATAAAATCCCCCTTTTTGTCTCTTTGTTTCTCGAAATAGTTGGCTAAATAGTAGTAATAATAGAATAAAGTTAAGTCTGAACTATTTTCCTTGTGGGATCGATCTCAACCTCATTAGTTGGGTTCTTTACTTGATACGACCGCTTTACTTCTTATTTGAGAAGTAAGTTTGAGCGTATCAAATTTTGGCGCCGCTGCCGGGGAAAGTAGCTTTTAGATTAACTTAAATTATTACTAAAATTTAGTCAATATTTTCCTGATTTTACTTTTTCTGTTGTTTTTGGTTTGTGTAGAATTGACGTCCTTGTATGCCAAATACACGGAGAGGAAGAGAACCTTTGTTTCCCTACGATCACGAGTTAGAGCGTACACTACGCAAAATGAATCGAAACTTGGGTATAAATGATGATGATCCAAACCTGAACATCCCAGCTCCGGTTGATGCTCATGGTCGATTATTACCTGATAATCCTGATCAAGGTGCACAAAGGGGACAAATCCCGCTCCACACGTCCTCAAGAATACTACAGAGGTTATGATAATATTGCAGATTCTGATGGGCCACTTGTCTTGCCCCCTCTACCAGAAGGTCACACCTTTGTAGTCACTAGTAGTCTAATGCAAATGCTCACGGCTAGAGGTTTGTTTTCAGGACTACCGTCTGAGGACCCACATGCCCATATAGCTAAGGTGAGGGCAGTGTGTAAAAGCTGTGTAGGGAGGCCTGATTTGAATTTGGATGTAATAGGGCTAAGAGTATTTCCTCTCTCACTGACGGGAGAGGCTGCTATTTGGTTCACTGAACTCCCTTATAACTCAATTTTCACTTGGAACCAACTAAGGGACGTTTTCTTAGCACGTTACTACCCGGTCTCCAAGAAACTAAATCACAAAGACAGAGTGAACAACTTTGTGGCACTACCAGGAGAGTCAGTTAGTAGTTCTTGGGATAGGTTCACTTCATTTTTGAGAAGTGTCCCCAATCACCGCATAGATGATGAGTCACTGAAAGAATACTTCTACCGGGACAGGATGATAATAATAAAGCGGTATTGGATACTATAGCAGGTGGTTCTTATGGGGAGTGTCCTTATGCTGAAATTGCCGAAAAATTAGAGAAAATCTCCCGGAATAATAAAGCATGGAGTACTAGGAAGTCAGATACGGGGAGAAATACTTTTGCAGTGCAATCCACACACAACCCAGCCACAGATGAGATTCGTGAAGAGATGGCACAGATGAGAACTGAGCTTGGGTTGGTGTTAAAACATGTCACTGGGGTGCAGAAAAGATAAATGCAGTGAACTACTTGTCTAAACCACCACCAACTGATGAATATTATTATGAGGAAGATTCCTATGCAGTAAATGATCAGACGGGGGTTTCCGACCGAATGCCCAAGGCTCCAATCAGGAGAATTGGCGCCAAGGTCAAGGAAATCAAG
Source organism: Solanum lycopersicoides (assembly GCA_022817965.1). NCBI lineage: Eukaryota > Viridiplantae > Streptophyta > Magnoliopsida > Solanales > Solanaceae > Solanum > Solanum lycopersicoides. The sequence continues at coordinate 8,900,592 of CM040620.1, forward strand.
GTCGGAACTATGGTAACTACAACCGTGAGGGTAATTATGTTCGTGATGGAAATTACAACCGTGACAACAACTTCAACAGGGGTAACTATGGTAACAGAAATGAGAGAAGTGGGCCCTATGTTCCTCCTCAAATCGTGAAGTTGCTCCTAGGGATGGTGGAGGTAGTATGGCGCGAGTTGAGGATATGTTGCACAAGATGATGAGAAGGTTCGATGCTAGTGATGAGCACACCAAAGAGTTAAGGAGTGATGTAGCAGGTATTGGACAGAAAGTTGATACACATGCCATATCAATTAAGCAGCTTGAATTGCAAATGGCTCAGTTATCTGCAACGGTGAACACAAGGCAACCGGGCACTCTTCCTAGCAACACTGTCCAAAATCCGAAAAATGATGGACACTGTATGGCAATTACTACTCGTGGTGGAAAACAAACTATTGACCCACCTATGCCGTCTATTGTGGAAAAGGTGATGAAAGATAATGATAAAGTGGTAGAGGTTAGTGATGAAGTAGAAGATAACACTGATAAAGATGCTGAAGTGCCTAAAAAGGTAACTCCCATGCCTAGACCTCCACCACCCTTTCCTCAAAGATTAGTAAAAAAGACCGAGGATGGCAAATATCGGCGTTTTATAACAATGTTGAAGCAACTTTCTATCAATGTCCCTTTGGTAGAAGCTCTTGAACAAATGCCCGGTTATGCCAAGTTTATGAAAGATTTGGTTACAAAGAAAAGATCGGTCACTTTTGAGGATGATGACAGAATGCAGCATTGTAGTGCTATTGCTACAAGGTCTTTGGTGCAAAAGAAAGAAGACCGGGTGCATTTACTATTCCTTGTACAATCGGGTTATTACATTTTGCGAAAGCATTATGTGATCTGGGGGCAAGCATAAATCTCATGCCCCTCTCGATTTACAAGAAGTTGGGTTTGGGTGACCCAAAGCCCACTGCGATGCGGCTACTGATGGCCGATCGAACAGTAAAAAGGCCTATAGGGATACTCCATGATGTGCTAGTAAAAGTGGAGTCGTTCATATTTCCGGCAGATTTTGTTATTCTTGATTGTGAAGTCGATTTTGAGGTGCCTATTATTCTTGGGAGGCCATTCCTTGCTACGGGTAGAGCCTTAGTTGATATGGAAAAGGGGCAGATGAAATTTCGATTGAACAATGAAGAAGTGACTTTCAACATTTGTAGGTCCATGCGGCAGAGTGGTGAGCTCCAATCGGTATCTGCCATATCCTACAAAGTTGGTGAATCACCCGAGACACAAATAGAAGAACGTCTAGGTGTAGAAGCACTGGCAGCAGTGATAATGAATTTTGATAATGAATGCATTGAAGAATTTGGGTCATTAATCGTTGCTCTTGATCGTGGTAATGTTCGGTTTAAACCGAAGAAATATGAGCTAGATATGAAGAATCGCGAGTCTCCACCCGCCAAACCATCTATAGAGGAGGCTCCAAAGCTAGAACTAAAAGCTCTCCCACCTCATCTCAGGTATGAATTCTTAGGAAACGGTGACACATTGCCGGTAATCATTGCATCAGATCTGAATAAACAACAAGTAGAGAGTTTGGTCAAAGTGCTAAAAAGGTTCAAAAGAGCTATTGGGTGGACCATTGCGGACATTATTGGGATCCCTCCTGGTATTTGTTCTCATAAAATCCAACTCATGCCCGATCATAAGCCAAGTATTGAGCACCAAGACGCTTAAATCCACCTATGCAAGAGGTCGTGAAGAAGGAAATCATAAAATGGTTGGATGCTGGAGTAATATATCCGATCGCCGATAGTAGTTGGGTATGCCCTGTTCAGTGTGTACCTAAGAAAGGGGGAATGACTGTGGTCCCCAATGAAAAGAATGAACTTGTTCCAATGAGACCGGTGACTGGATGGAGGGTGTGTATGGATTACCGGAAATTAAATGCATGGACCGAAAAGGACCATTTTCCCATGCCCTTCATGGATCAGATGTTGGATAGACTCGCTGGAAAAGGGTGGTACTGTTTTCTTGATGGTTATTCAGGGTATAATCAGATTTCTATTGCACCAGAAGATCAAGAGAAGACCACTTTCACTTGTCCATATGGGACCTTTGCATTCAAGAGAATGTCGTTTGGGCTATGCAATGCACCCGCCACATTTCAGAGATGTATGATGTCAATATTCTCCGACATGGTCGAAGATACTATTGAGGTTTTTATGGATGATTTTTCAGTGGTTGGTGAATCATTCGAGAAATGTTTGAGCCATTTATCTGAAGTTCTTAAGAGATGTGAAGACTGCAATTTAGTTCTCAATTGGGAAAAATGCCACTTTATGGTCAAAGAAGGTATTGTTTTGGGCCATCGTATTTCAGAAAAAGGCATAGAAGTTGATCGAGCCAAAGTCGAGGTGATAGAGAGACTTCCTCCACCTATCTCTGTAAAAGGTGTGAGAAGCTTTCTTGGGCATGCAGGTTTTTACAGGAGATTCATTAAAGATTTCTCTAAAATTGCACATCCATTGTGCAAACTGTTGGAGAAAGATTGTAAATTTTCTTTTGATGAATCCTGTCTTAAAGCATTCGGCGATCTCAAAGAAAAACTGGTATCTGCACCTATCATTATTTCTCCGGATTGGAGCAGTCCATTTGAGGTGATGTGTGATGCGAGTGGGGTTGCCCTTGGTGTGGTATTGGGACAAAGAAGGGACAAAATCCTTCATCCCATTTACTATGCTAGTAAAGCCCTCAATGAAGCTCAGAAGAACTATACAGTAACTGAACAAGAGCTCCTTGCCGTAGTATTTGCTTTTGAAAAATTTCGCTCCTATTTGCTAGGTACTAGAGTTATAGTGCATACTGACCATTCAGCCCTGAGATATTTGATGGCGAAGAAGGATGCGAAACCGAGGTTAATTCGTTGGGTATTACTACTGCAAGAATTTGACTTTGAGGTAAGGGATAGGAAAGGGACCGAAAATCAAGTTGCTGATCACTTGTCCCGTTTAGAAGATGAAGCTATGAGAGAGTTGGGGGATAAGACTGATATTGATGACACGTTCCCCGATGAGCATGTATTGGCTGCCTCACAGACCTGATTCCGTGGTTCGCTGATTTTGCGAATTACTTAGCTAGTGATATTGTTCCATCGGACCTGTCTTTTCATCAAAGGAAAAAGTTCATGTACGATGTGAAGAAGTTCTTTTGGGATGAACCATACTTATACAGGAGCTGTGCTGATGGGCTTATTCGGCGTTGTGTGCCAGAAGTTGAGATGCTAAGTATTTTAGAGGCATGCCATTCCTCACCCTTTGGTGGACATCATAGTGGTGTCCGGACTGCTCATAAGATCTTACAAAGTGGTTACTATTGGCCAACTATTCATCAAGATGCTCATGAGTTCGCCAAAGCATGTGATAGATGCCAAAGAGATGGCGGCATTTCAAGAAAGCAAGAGCTCCCTCTAAACCCCATTCTTGTAATTGAGCTATTTGATGTTTGGGGTATTGACTTTATGGGTCCGTTTGTGAGTTCTCATGGAATGAAGTATATTTTAGTAGCAGTTGATTATGTATCCAAGTGGGTGGAAGCCATCGCCCTCGCTAACAATGAGGGGAAGAGTGTCACTGCATTCTTGAAGAAGAATATATTCTCTCGATTTGGTACCCCACGGGCGATTATTAGTGATGGGGGATCCCACTTTTGCAACAAATTGTTCAAGGGATTATTGGAGAAATATGGGGTTCGCCATAATGTGGCCACTCCTTACCATCCTCAAACTAGTGGGCAAGTTGAAGTATCAAATAGGGAGATCAAACAGATTTTGTCAAAAACAGTGAACGCTAGTAGAACAGATTGGTCAAGGAGGCTTGATGATGCTCTTTGGGCTTACCGGACAGCGTATAAGACTCCCATAGGTATGTCTCCATACCAACTAGTATATGGGAAAGCATGTCATCTTCCGGTTGAATTAGAGCATAAAGCCATGTGGGCTATGAAGAAGCTAAAAATGGACTGGAACGAAGCTGCAGAACAACGGTTAAATGGGTTAAATGAACTTGATGAATTTCGCCTAAAGGCTTATGAAAGCTCAGCCCTCTACAAAGAAAAGATGAAGAAGTACCATGACCTAAAGATCGAGAAACGAGAGTTTATGATTGGGGATTCGGTGCTTTTATTCAACTCTAGATTGCGCTTGTTTTCGGGCAAGCTCAAGTCTAAATGGACTGGCCCTTACTCGATCACCCAATTATTCCCTCATGGAGCGATTGAGTTGGAAAACAAGGAAGGTGTGAGGTTTAAGGTGAACGGACAACGTCTAAAAATCTATATAGGTCATGCGGAATCGGCGAATGAGGTGATTGAGGCATATCATCTTGATGAAGTCTGAGTAATTGAGTGTCCTCAATCGTGCCGCGATGTTAAATCAGGCGCTGGTTGGGAGGCAACCCAATATTTATCATCTAACCACTTTATAGTTTTTCTTTCCAGTAGCGGTAGAAATTTTTCTATTAATGGGTTGTAAATTTTCAGGTAGCACATCTACAGGAAGTTCTGCAGAAAAGTTACTCTGCCACATTCACTGACGGATACATCGACGGACCGTCACGCCTGTGACGGACCGTCACATGACTCCGTCGTGCCAGGTACGCTCTCTAGTATTTTTTTTTAAGAATTAGGGCACATGCGACGGACCGTATGACGGACCGTCACAACTGCGACGGACCGTCATCGAGGTTTCGTCACATTATCACCCGGCTACCCGACCCGACCCGGCTAATGAAGTTCAAAAGTTTAAACGTTTTAAAAACCCCACCCCTTCAATTAACAGTTTTCTTTCCCTTTTCCCCCATTTCCTCCCCTTTCAACTTCCTTCTCCTCCAAAATTTCCCACATTCTCCCATTTTCCTCCCAAATCTCTCTTCTTGGTCGGAGTCTGCTGTTGTGCTTCTCAGTCTTCTCTGTTGGGTGCCATCACTTTCGTCTTATTTTCTCCTCTTCCAAGGTATGTGTTCCTGCAAACTCCACCCATTTACTTAGTTTGTTTTGTTTTTCTTTACTATTAGCATATGGGTCTTTTGCTCTTTGAATATATAGTGTCAACCTAGGTTATTAATTCCACAAAATGCCTGGATAAAACTAGAGACATTAGGGCTTTAAAACTTGTAAATTTGATAGGTATTTAGGTTCAAGAGTGTTAGAGAATTGTTGGGTCTTTGTTTTGACTCACATGGGGTGAATGTGGCATCCCCCAGTTCTGTCTCTGAATGACAGCACGACAACCCGATGACGGACCGTCGTACCTGCACAACCGTCGTGACGGTCAGAGACCCCTGTCCTAAGGGTCTCAACACTTTTTCCAAGTGTCCACTGACGGACACATGCGACGGACCGTCATACCCACGACGGTCCGTCCTGCACAACCGTCGTGACGGTCAGAGACCCCTGTCCTAAGGGTCTCATCACTTTTTCCAAGTGTCCACTGACGGACACATGTGACGGACCGTCATACCCACGACGGTCCGTCCTGCATAACCGTCGTGACGGTCAGAGACCCCTGTCCTAAGGGTCTCATCACTTTTACTAAGTGTCCACTGACGGACACATGTGACGGACCGTCATACCCATGACGGTCCGTCCTGCATAACCGTCGTATCGGTCAGAGACCCCTGTCCTAAGGGTCTCCACACTTTTACTAAGTGTCCACTGACGGACACATGTGACGGACCGTCATACCCACGACGGCCCATCCTGAACAACCGTCGTATGAGTCTGAGACCTTCCTTCTGATACTCTTTGTTGCTAAGTATTACATGATGGACCTCAAGACAGTCCGTCATAAGCACGACGGGCCGTCATCAGGTCCGTCGTGCCTTACTGCTACTTCAGAACTGTTATCACTGGTTTGAGTTCTGTGTATTATTGTCTCATTTTTTTTGTCATGTTTTATCTTTCAAGTACTAATGATGATTCGTTACAGGTACTACCTCTCATGGCACCTAAACAAGATCGCGTTTATGCACGTGGGCGTTCTAAATCTGTCGCCCCGTCTGCCCGATTGGTGATAGGCTCTGATGATGAGCATGATCCAGAGTACGGCCCCCAGGCACTGCTACTACAGCACGAGCTGCACGTGTACCAAGAGTCACGCCCAAGAAGGTGGCGCCCGGCGTAGTCACTGCCTCCCAGTCTGATGAGGAGCGCACACTGACCGGCACACCTTCTGGGTCAGCTGCCCAAGACGAAGGAGCATCTGGCTCCTTAGGAGTTTCGTGGTCAGAGGAAGCCTCCGGGTCCGCAGAAGCCTCTGCCCCCGCCACAGCTACGCAGTCTGCCTCGTATGATGAGGCTGACAGCACTGACTCCACCCCTGGCTCACCAACTGGAGTCCCTGCCCAGGTTGCCGATCAGCCCAACCGGTGGTGTGTCGACGGGCAATACAAAGTATACTTAGACGCCAAAGTGCTCAATGACAAAGGCGTCATGACACGGACCCTCACACTGGAGAGGCGGGTCCTCACGGGAAGTCTCCCCACCATGCCAGACATTCACACCCTTTTCACCAGACACCGGCTGGAGTGGACGGCTCGTTCTTTGGGCCGATACAGTGAGGAGTTAGTTCGCGAGTTCTATGCCTCTTATGTGGCCACTCTTCGCTCACAGATCGATAGGCGGTCTGCCCCCCCAAACAGGCCCCACTTGAGCATGTCCGAGTACGCGGCATCCAGGTCGACATCTCACTACCAGCCATCCGCCGATATCTGTACGGCACGGATTTTGACTCCACCAGCACACCTCTCACCGCCGAGTTTGATTACCGGTGGCAAATTGTTAAAGAGGGCCGGTTCTTACGCGAGCCTTCACTGAGAGAGACCACCAAGAGGTGGATGGCACAGCACCTGTCTATTGATGGAGAGGCTGCGGATTGGGTGATGGAGCCGAAGGGAGCCATCAGGAAGGCCAACTTGACCTTTACGGCCAAGTTTCTTTGGTTGATCGTCCGCCATTGTCTCTCCCCCACTGCTGCTGATAATATAGTCACCTGGGATCGTGCAGTGCTGATGGCCGCAATGATGGCAGGGTTCGAGGTCGATTTCGCTTGGCTTCTCCAAGCGGTCATGCACGAGAGGGCCTTCAAGGTCACCACGACTTACCCTTTTCCTTGCATGATTTTTTCTTTGTGCAGATCAGCAGGTGTGCCCATTTGGCACATTGACCAGCTCAGGACCCCGCAAGGAAATGTTGACATCGGCCTCATCAGGGATGAGGCCAATGAGTTGGCCCCACGCAGAGGGCCCCGCCCTGAGGTGGTCCCACTTGGTGAGAACCTGGCCGATACCATAGAGCATGCCCATGCTGCTTCCCAGACTGCTGCTGCACACACTGACACTACTCCGGTCGAGTCTATCCCGGGTAGTAGCACTGCCCCGAGCTCCTCTCGCTCGGCTCCTTCCGCCACTCTGGTCCCACTTGCTAGGGTCCAGAAACTCGAGGCACAGATGGCTACACTTCTGCATCACATCCAGCCTTGGATGCAGAAGACTATTGCTGAGGCAGAGGAGCGCATGGAGCGCAAGATGGTACAGCACACAGAGAGGAAGATTGCAGAGGTTCATCAGCGTTTAGACGCTTTTGAGTTGCGAGTGCTAGCCCGACCAGCACCTCCGGTGGACATGTCGACCCTTCAGGCTGCGGTTGAGAGTCTGCGGGCTGATCTTGATACGATCTTAGAGGCAAGGATGCCTGAGTCTGAGGCCCCTTCTGCAGAGCCTGCTGATGACACCGTGATGGCTGCTCTTTTTGCCACTTCTGATGTTCCACCACCTCCCCCACGTGAGCATGTAAAGAGACGCAGGGGTCGAGCGGAGGATGAGGCTAGGGCGAGGAAGAAGGAGCGCCGTGAGATGGAGGCTGCGAGGAGAGCCTCGATTGCTGATGAGGAGGCCCGAAGTTGAGGGCTGTAGAAGTAGCTGCCGGGGCGTCTAGCTCCAAAATTGTAGATTCTGTGGGAGGCACTACTGATGGTGCTGTGGATGCTGAGGACATTACTGAGGATGTCCAGACACGCAGGGAGTGGGTTCCGGTGAACCGGACCCACCAGCTTGCTGATCGCCGGCGCTTAGCGCCTCAGGTTTGCTTCACTTCCCTTTTGCGTAGTTTAGTTTTTTTTATGCATTGGGGACAATTGCATATCTTTTGTTGGGGGTGGGGTAAATGGAAAGTGAATACTTGGGTGAATTCTGAGTAGCCCAAGTTCACGATCCTCTTTTGGGGTTTTCTTGCCTGTGTTCTTTTTCCCCAAAAGACTGATTACTTTTATTGTTGAACCGGCATGTTATATCTTATGTACATAGCATAAATCTGAAGCATGATGGCTAAAATAAATATGATATCTCGATAATCAAAATTATGCATGACTAGGCATAGTAAGTGAAAATTGTGTGGTTTGAAACATGAAATAAAGATAAACTACTGCATGATCCTGAATCTAAGATTTGAACTAGGTGTCGAATAATCTGGGAATGCAAGGAATGTCAAGAGAGTGTGAGGTTAAATCGAATGTCCACCATTAATACTGAGCTAGAACTTGCCTGGTTAGTCCTGCTAAAAGTGAGTCAAAACAATCACTTAGGAAAGGATCATAGGCCCTTGTTCGAAAGAGTCAATCTTGAGCCTAAAAATAACAGAAAACCAAATGAAGTTAATCCCTTTTTGATCCAAATGAATTGAGCCTAAAATAGATCTTTCTTTTTCACCCCAAATGATCTTCTCTGGGAACAATGTGTTGGCCCTGGTCCCTCCTTGGACATGTGCACCTCAGTTTATGCCAAAAGCATAAGTTGAGGGTGGCTAATGCAGAAAGCAACCTTGTTTTGGCCCTGACCCAACCATGGGTATTGTGAACCTTGACTCATGGCAAAATCATGAGTTGAGGGTGGCTGCTATAAGGAAAACCCCTGAAAGTGGGGTTGAAAGAATGAAGAGAAAGAAAGAATAAAACAGAAGTGACTAAAAAAAAAAAAAATATATAATAATAATATAAATAGAATAAAAAGCAAAATAAACACAAGAAAAGAGAAAAGTCACTTACACATAAGGATAAGAAAGGGAAAACAGCAAAGTGAAAAGAAAATTGAGTAATAGGGCGAAAGAAGATGATAAAAGGGTGGTTCGCTTAGCGATATGTCAAGGAGGGCAACAAGTCACTAGAGTATACCTAAATACACCCTACCTGACCCTGAGCCTATGTTACAAGCTAAAAAAAGTCCTATTGTGATCCTAAGTGCGTATGATGAACTTGAAGTAGTGAAAATAAGGGCAAGCCTATGGCAATATGTATAAATGAGTGGTGAATTTGTTCTGAGAGTGAGTGTCGAAAAGTGATCCTTATACTCAAACTAAAATCATTTTTGTGAAAAATGAGGATGTTATTTGAAGTGAGGACAGGAGTTGTAATACCAGAAATATTAGCATCTCGGTGAGAAATTGAAGAGGACAGGCATCATTGCGTAGTGAGTCTGGGTCATGGTTTGATTCTACACAAGTCAATGCCTAATAGTGATACCATGCATGAACATAATAAGAATAATCGGGATTGATAGCCAAATGATTGCGGAAGTTAAAATATGGATACTTTTGTACAAAGATCTTGTAGTGAGTCATAGTGCGTCGCTTGAGGACAAACAACGAATTTAAGTTGAGGGTGTTGATGTACCGTGGTTTCACGGTATTTTCTAATGTTTTTTCCTTAAGTTTAGTGTGTGTCGAGAGCCTTTTTGTGTTGATTTTGATATAAGTTTCTCTTTGTTTGCAGAAAATCTGTCCAAGGATGAACGCGGGAGTTTTTGAGAAAGAATTGCAGAAGAGACCACCTACGGAACCTATGACGGTCCGTCGCGGCTGTGACGGTCCGTAGGTGGCATCGTAGTGAAGGAAGAAGTTGCTGAAGGAAATTTGGGGAAGTCTGACCAAGTGTGGGATTACGGAAGTCCATGACGGACCGTCACAGCTACGACGGTCCGTCCTGCTGGTTCGTCGTAATGATCAGAGAGTAGTCCCAGTACCCAAATTCCAAGAATTGAAGTATTTTGGAACGAGACCCTCGACGGACCGTCGTGCTTGAAACGGTCCGTCATACCTGTCCGTCGAGGGGAATGAAGAAAGCAACAGAAGAATGGTGAAGTATGGGACGACGGAGTCTATGACGGTCCGTCGTGTCCATGACGGTCCGTCACGTGGTCCGTCGACCCAGACGCGTTTGGACAGGTTTTTAGTAAATAGAATTCTTATTTGATTAGGTTTCGTTTTTTATTATAAATAGTTGGAAAAACCTCGTTTTTGGGGTTAGACTTTCTGGATAATTTTTAGTTTATAGTTCTTCTATTATAGTATTGAATACTCGATTTTGGGAATTAAGATATTTTTGGAATTGATTGTTGGTGATTTCGTTGATTAATCAAGTTAAATTTGGGAATTATTCGTTTTCATAGAAGTAAGTGCATGAATTCTTCCATTAACAATATGAATTGTGTAATGACGAACATGGGTAACTAAACCTCATAGCTAGGGTTGTGGGAACCATGGGTGAATAACAAGGTAATAATCTAACTTAAATAACAATTCTAGAGTGGTGTCTTGCATGTATTGAGAATTCTTTCGTTTAGAAGTCTTTTTAACGGTGGCCAACGTTAGAACTCGCCTTAATGCTACTTGCCGGACCAAGGAGGTAGATAATAGGAAAAGAATTATCAACATAGATTTAGTGTAGACTATCTAATAGGCCAGTATTGGTTGGTACGAGTTAATAACTTAGTCAAATACCGAATACGATGCTTAATATGAGGTAAAGATAAGGGTTAGTATAGCAACACACGTAGCCGGACCAAGGTGCGGAGTGAAATTCTCTAGATGCCGGACCAAGGATTTAGAGATACGTAACTTATCACTTTACATGCAAGATATCAGGATAGAATTGTTATAGTTAGATTTAACAAGTTAGGAACCTATGGGGAACACTAAAGCCCTAGTTACTTTTATAATTTGATTAAACTTCGAAAGCTGAATCTGTTAGTTGTCCATTTTTATTTAGTTAATCATTTTCATTAATTTAGAAATAAAATCCCCCTTTTTGTCTCTTTGTTTCTCGGAAATTAGTTGGCTAAATAGTAGTAATAATAGAATAAAGTTAAGTCTGAACTATTTTCCTTGTGGGATCGATCTCAACCTCATTAGTTGAGTTCTTTACTTGATACGACCGCTTTACTTCTTATTTGAGAAGTAAGTTTGAGCGTATCAGTGCTCTAGATCATATAGCTTGTACCTCTTCTATATATCTTCATATCCTGCCAACACTGACCTGGTTGATCTTGGACCAAATTTGTCAGTTTTGTGTGTTATAGTAGCATGACATAAACAACCTATAACTCTCATACATGATATATCATGTGGCTTTCCAAACATTATTTCAAAAGCAGAAACATTATGTAATATTGACAATAATGGTACCCTATTTATGTTATGTACAACAGCTAGTATACACTCTCCCCAAAATCTGATCGGCAAATGACCTTGAAATCTGATTGTTGTAGCAGTTTCTAGGATGTGTCTATATTTTCTTTCCACCATACCATTTTGTTGAGGTGTGTGTTGACAAGAACTTTGATGAACTATGCCATGATTCTTAAACAACTGATTACACTGAGAGTTAAGGAATTCTCCTCCATTATCTTATCTGAATCGCTTAACCTGCACACCAAACTGTGATCTAACCATTACAATTAACTGCTTCATTATAGTGGAAACATCATATTTAAGATGCAATAGAAAAATCCAAGTCCATCTGGAATGATCATCAACAAGTGTGAGAAAAAATTTCATATATGGTCCCCATATACTAAATAAATCAAATCAAAAAATTTAACGTTTTTATTGTTGCTAACTTTAAAAAGGAAGTCTTTTGTCTTGCTAATGGACATACATCACAGTTGTCTGGTGTCAAATTTGCAATACTGCTCCTAAGCATGCCTATTTTCCTAATAACATTCATAGGCACATGCGCCAATCTCTTATGCCAAACACCACCATCTTCACATCCTTTTGTTGCTATCAAAGACTTTCTTCCTGCCATTTGTTGTTGTTTCTGTTCCTTCAGCAAGTACAACCCATCCTTCTCCTTACCAATCTCCTTCACTCTCCTAGTGAAGAGATCTTGAAGGATGAAGAAGTCAGGAAAAAACAAAGCACTACAATTCAACTCTTTTATGAGCTTAGATACAGCCAAAAGATTGAATTTAAAAGTTAGTACACACAGAACATCCGTAATAACATCACCTCATGTTAGCTTAGAGTTTCCTGACTGTTTAATGGTTGCTGAGTCTCCTGTTTCTAGCATAACTTTCCTTGGATTACTCACTGTTAATCCATGATTTAATAAGCTTGTAGTTCTAACCATGTGGTCAGATGCTCCACTATCTACTATCCAGTCCAAATAATTACTATCAACAACATTACATAAGGAGGTACCTATAAACGTACTTGCCATGTGTGCACTAGATTCAGTGGTTGACTTGTGAATGTTGGTTGTATTGCTCATCATCAGATCTTTGAGATCCTCGCGATCCATTCGATGCTTGCACCATGTTAACTCTCTTCTTTCCTTTCCAGTCTGGAGGATAGCCAATCAACTGAAAACAGATAACCTTAGTGTGACCTTGCATGTTGCAGTGAGTGCAATGTTTTAGCTTGTTGCAGTCTTCCCTAGTGACCTTTCTATCACAATAATCGCAATAAGAACTACCTCCTATTTACTGCTTCTAAGGATTTCCATATCCTCTACCTCTTCTATCTCTAGATCCTGGACCTCCAAATTCTGAGCCATGTCTATTCATTAGCAATGCAGTGTGATCATTATCTTCACTTCCTCTATGAATTTCTCCACCCAAGGCTTTCTGACTCTCATCTTGCACAATCATAGCATAACATTAATTAACACTTGGTGGAGGATTCATCATGAGAATTTCACTGCGTGCTTGGCTATAACTTTCATTCAATCCCATAAGGAATTATAGCAATTTCTGTTTAATCATGCTATCAGTATAATCTTTAGATGTACCACATTCATAGGATGAAGGAGGGACAATTGAATCAAATTCATCACATAGATCCTTTAAGCGAGAGTAGTACACAGAAACAGGGGAAATACCTTGAGTATGAGAAACTATAGCTTTATGCAGATGAAAAATTCTAGACATATATATTGACCTTGTCAAATCGTTCTTGTAAATCAGACCATACTCGTGTTGCATTAAATCGAAAAAGGATGTCACTAACCAAATCCTTGCTCTCATTTGTCATTATCCAGGAGCTCACCATCACATTACACCTATCCCATTGTTTCTTCTCCACATCGTCAATGAAGTCATCTCGCTTTATGCTACCATCAATGAACCCCAATTTATTCTTTGTGAGGAGATTGAGTTGCATTGAACGACTCCAAAGAGTGTAATTCTCCATTCCGACAAGCTGATCCCAATTTGCACAACTCCTGGTACATCAAAAGAGGATGGTCATGGTCGATCTTCTTCACCATTCGTTCAATCAGAAAGCTGGAAATTGAATGAGTAAACACTTGTTGCGTCTCAAAGCCGTCTAGTCACTCTGATACCATGTTAAAATGATCATTGAATGTATATGAAACTAGAAGAATTAAGGAAAAGCTTGAATCTTCATTAAAGCTTCACAGAGAAACTATACAGTGAAATGAATACAATGAAGAGCACACTGAAAAACTAATCTACAACTCATATGTATCATGTCTTATATACATCGGACTACTAACCGACTTACGTAAATGAAAATATCCTCTAACAGAATCCATGCATAACCGACTAACAGAATCCTTAACTAACTTGACAGCTGGACTAATTAACATTGAACTAACAGTGACTTGACATATACATTCAGCTCTTTGCAATTTCCTTGTTGTATTCTCCAATAAACTCGACGCTATAAGAATTTTCAATATATATTTTGTACTGATTATTATCATAGAAAAACCATATCATATAACTAAATACTTTTCTAAGCTCTTCTTTCTCATAGTCAATTCTCAAAGCAATAGAAATCTTCAAAATAAAAATAAATGTATGCACATCCATTTTGTGTTATCTCTTTTATTTGTTAGCGTGTTTATCGACATTTATAGTGTAGGCTGTCTCGTTCCGAGGCTAATCCCAAAATGACAAACACAATCACAAGATTGGACATGGAGAATTTACCTTTCTGCACTTGAATTTTTATTCTTTTAATTCCTCCCTTGAGCTGGTAAGCTTTTTTTATCCCTTGATGGCTTGAACATACAATATTTAAGTTAGAAGTGAGGACTGATTACCATTCGAGCAACCCTTATTTTCTTTTTAAAAAAATTATCCATTGGTTGTTGTAGTGAGTTATAGCCTAAATTGGAATACTATGGGTGTAAAGCTAAATGAGGAGAGGCATAGGAGGGAGGAGTGTATATAAATTTATCAGGTGAATACAAATGGATGGATATAAAGATGAATACAAAATAATGTATAATTATTCAAAATTAGAATGACACTAATGCAAACAAATGTACACCTAACTTATTAATGAATACACAAATGAATATTCAATAGAAATGTATACAAATCTATTAGATGAATATAGATCAATGGATGCCAACACAAACAACTGATACAAATTCATTAGATGAATATGAATTGAATTTCTCACCATAACTTCTAGCAAACAATTGAGGAAAATAATTTTTAGATCGTAGAGTCGGATAACCTATGAAACAAGAATAGTCATAATTAAATATTTTATGCTAATTTTATGGAGGTAGATAATTTTAAATAAAACTTTTTATAGTTTTAAGGAGAAATGATTTGAAGTTAAAAGTAATATATATTGAGAAAAGACATAAAGTCACCACTGAATTTGTTTCGAATTTTCAAAAAGACATCTTAACTTTGTAGACATCCTATTACCCCACAAAAGTATTGAATATCTTTGTAAAATGACCATTTTGATTTATTTTTTCACCATGTTTGTGAATACGCACATGACGCGCGTGAAAGTCCACTTTTGCTATCAAAAACCAATTGAAAAGTGCCACGTTTCAATCATTTTCTTTATTAATTGTTTACCTCAGCATCTTCCTCAAATTGGATTACAATTGTCTCACATGTGTTGAACTTAATTAATGGCAGAGCAAATATCATTAACACAATTTACCTCATCATTTTCCTCAAATGATGTTTTAATGATATTAATTAGGATTCGGGAAATAATATTATTCACAAATAGAATCACAACATACTATCTAGAATAGATGCTTTAACAGAGAATAACTCATTAAACTGAAACATCTCAAAAGAACTTCAAACTAGTAATACCAAGTTTAGATCTCCCTTAACTAATCAAAAGTAGTAACTTTAACATCAAAAAGTAACTAACAATTCAAATCTAAGTTGTAAGAATAACTGCTCCACCATTTTCCTTATTCTTCTTCTTTGCGTTTTTGGACACCAACTTAGCTTTCACAATAACAGGTTGTCCTGTAGGCAAAACACCTTTGCCCAAAACTTTGAAATACCCAAATTCGGTAATCTCAATCAACGGAGTAGTACCTTTATTGGCAGTAGCATCGTTCTTCACCTCATGAGGAAGGAAAGACCATGGAGTTTCGATGTTGACAGTATGACAATAAAATCAAAAGGGGTCAAATAGAGTGAGTGTCAAACACAACTTTATTGATGGGAAATGGGTCAAAAATGATCTATTTATAAAGCTATATAATACTTTTGTGGGGTAATAGAACGCCCACAAAATTAAAATGTCGTTTTTAAAATTAGGAATAACGTCAATGGTAATTTTATGTCTTTCTCATATATAATAAATATCTTTTATTATTTTTAAGAAAAATATTTTGAAGAGAGAAGGGTGTGATGCAGAATATACATATGGCTATTAAATGCCAATTTTATTGAAGCTTTCATTTACGAAGTATTTATTTGGATAAAACATGAAAATTTAATCTAAGAATTGAAGGAAAGTTTAAAAAGTATATTTTTTGGTCTACTAAGCAAAGGTACAACCACAAAAGCTTAGCTACACAAGTATAATATTGCAAACACCAATTGAAAATTTAAAATGCCTTTGACAATAACTAAAGAGGAATTTCAGTTGTCCCTCACCTTACTTATAAGAAAGAGTATATCCTTTTAAAGTTGTTCTATTCTCTGTGAAGAGTATTTATTGAATTACATACAAACAATAGTAGCAACATAAATTTCACTAAGGAATATATATATATATATATATATAAATAAAAGTAATTTATGATCGATATATTTCATATTTTTATAGAATAATAATTTTGCAGGAAGAATGTTCAATTAACTACATGTGACTACACTACTGATAAACAAGGTGAAAAATTAATGATACTTTTGTGAAATCATAACAAGACAAGAACAAAGCTTCCTAGGTTTAGAGAACATGACCATGTGGCCTGCATCTTGAATCATGTGGACCTCATCTGGTGGATTATTGTTAATCAACCACCGTTGAAATTGTTGTTCCTTGAGCACATTGTCATTTTCACATACAACATAAACACGATAAACACTACCATATTTCTCTTTTGAAAGTGTAGTGTTTGCCAATAGGACTGATTCATCAAACCATGGTCCGGGTCTCACCAAATATGTTGCAAGAGTTAAGTCCTGTAAAGCCCCATAGATAACAATTATTGAATTTTATCATAATATTATCAAAAAGTAATTGATTTCATAGAAGAGAAAAAAAATCATCTATGTCATTTGTTAAAATTTTGATTTCATCTATGTAATTTCCATTGACAAAAGCTTATCCATGCCATTATGAGTAAACTGAAAACTCATCCGATTTTGCAAAATCATCTTGTCCATGTGACAAATTATGATTTACCATATCATTAATTTAATTTAATTTTTAAATCAATCAATTTTTCCCAAACTATTATCGTAGAAAAAATTATAAAGTAGTTAAAATCCATTAAATAAAGGGTAAATATGAAAACAAATTAAAAGTCACCTCAATTCTCTTAAACTTTAAATAAGTCACTTATATTAAACTAAGAAAAAAATCTCAATAATCCACTTAATATGGACTAGAGGATCTACATATAATTTACCTTCTCCAGATTCTATTGGTAAAATTTCATTGAATGTGTTATTGTAATGGTTCAGTGGGTAAGACATTCAACAACCATAGGTACATTAACACACACAAATATGTAAAGATTTGAAAGTTAAGAAAGATAAGTTTATAGTTTTATTTGGGTTGAAAAATTATAAGTTTATAGTTGATACATACTCACCTCAGGAGGGGGGTATTGATAAAAGATGGTTGCTAAGTCTTCAGGGCCTAACACGAGAGAGGTTGGGGCTTTATCCAGTCCGTTGTTGTACACAAATTCAGTATCCATAGGTGCTTTCACTTGTTGACTATACTGTCAATTTGTAAACAAAAACAATGATTACTAATATTTTGTATATTAGCAATATGATAGTAGTAATACATGTACACTCAATTACCTTGGAAATTCATGTTTTTAAACTTTTAATCACTACGTGTCGTATGAAAAAAAATTAGATCAAAGAGTAAAAGTTATTGTATTTTGAAATTTTGTCTAAGCTTGATTCATGTTTTCTAGTAGTTAAGACATTAAGCAACTCATAAAACCTTTTGGAATCGAATTCGAGTGAGTAAAATTCTTGGTATCAACTTGGTATGAAGGGGATAGCTTTGAGGGAAAAACAGAAGTTCTTTAACTACAAAACTTAGAGCTGCACAAAGAAGATGAAGGAAATACTTTATAAAGTGCTTACTCTATCAACTGGAAATATCTGCCTTTGTAGGCTTAGAGACTCAGGAAGATAATCTCTCCAAGACTACCACTTGACTAGAAACTAGAAAAGTGCAACAAAAATAGCAACCAAATAACAACCTAACAAAGACTCTCTCAACTCTAGTAAAAGACTTATTCAAACTTACAGTAACTTAGATTCTTTTTGTTTAATCAATTTTCAACACTCCCCCTTGATTCAAAATCACATACGCCAAGGCATAACATAAAATAATTGTGCTTTGCCTGAGGAAATGATTTAGTAAGAATATATGTCACCCGTTCTTCTGTGCTACAACTCTTCAACTCAATCACCCCTTCTGCAACCACATCACGGATGAAATGATGCCGAATATCTATGTGTTGATTGTTTCTTTGAGCTCCAAGTAATAGTTGTAGAACCAAGAGTGAAAAGGTTCCCAAAAACACTCTTTCTATTGTTCACATTCCCTGCCCAATCACTATCCGAAAACCATAAAGATTAAAATTAGTACTTTGAAAGTACCATAGTCCAAATCTTGTGGTTCCAGCAACATTGCGCAAGACTCTTTTAGATGCTTCAAGATGATGCTTCGAAGGCCTATACATAATCCTTGAAATCATTCCAACAAAAAAGGATAATCAGGACGAGTGTATATCAAATAAATTAAGCCTCAACTAAACTTCTAAAATAACTTGCTTTAGGTTTTTAAATACCATCATCAAGTTGCAACTTCTCATTTACATTCTTAGGAGTAGCCACTGTTTTGCAGTTAAGCATGTTAAATCTTTTTAGAATATCAGTGGCATACTTCCTTTGAGATACGAACATTCCATCTTCTTCCTGCTTCACTTCAAGTCCAAGAAAATAATGCAACACTCCCAAATCAATCATTTCAAATGTTTTCATCATAAAAGAATTGAAATCACATACAAGAGAGTACGATGAACCCATATAGCTCATATCATCAACATACAGACACATCAACAACAAATCACTTTTTTCATATTTGTTCACATATAAAGTTGGCTCATTCTTACTTCTTTCAAAACCATTTTCTCTTAAATGTGAATCGATTTTGTTGTACCATGCGCGAGGAGCTTGTTTTAGCCCATAGAGTGTTTTCTCAACTTGTATACTTTTTTCTCCTTTCCTTTCTCCACATAACCATATGGTTGTGTTACATACACTTCATCTTCCAAATCACCATTAAGGAATGCAGACTTAACATCAAATTGATAAACCTTTCACTTTAATTATACATCCAAAGCTAAAAGGATTCTTACTATTTCAAAGTGAGCAACTGGAGAGAAAGTTTTGTCAAAGTCAATGCCTTGTTGTTGCGAATATCCTTTTGCGACCAATCTGAATTTGTGTTTATGCACACTTCCATCAACATGGTACTTTGTCTTGAACACCCAGTTCACCCCGATAACATTCTTTCCATCTAGAAGGTCCACCAAGTCCCATGTCCCATTTTTCCTTATTTCCATAAGTTCTTCCATTGCACACCTCCATTCCATTTTTGTTGAAGCTTCCTGAAAGCTAGTTGGGTCTGCACCAAATAGAGAAAAGGTACATGTTTCATAAATATCTTAAAGTGATCTAAACTTCTGTGGAGGAGTTTCACTGGAACCTTCTGAGTCAGGCACCATAATGTTGGGCTGATACACCTTGGACTTGTGTCGCTAAGAAAGAGTGGCTTGGTGTATTAGTAAGAGATTGACTATTAGCAAGAGATTGACTTACTACTTCACTAGGAAAGGCTTTATCTTCCATGTAACTTGTGAACTTTTATTGTTGTTGTCCATTTTCAGCAAGTGTTTTCATCAAATACAACATCTCTCCTGATAATCACCTTACTATTTGTGGGATTATACAATCGAAAATCCTTAGATTCATAACAATATCCAAAAAAATGCATTTTCAGACTTTTCATCAAGCTTTTTATGATGTTGAGAATTTATTAGAGCATATGCAATACAACCAAAAATTCTCAAATGACTTACCCACAGCTTTCTACCTTTCCAGATTTCAAAAGGTGTCTGACTCATGACTGCTTTGGTCGGAGAGATATTAAGCATATAAACTACAATATGAACAACCTCAGCCCAAAACTGATTTGGAAGATCTTTACTCTTTAACATGCTCTTGGCCATCTCCATTACATTTCGGTTCTTCCGCTCAGCAATCCCATTTTGCTCCGGAGTGTAAGGTGTAGTCAATTCCCTGTGAGTTCCATTTTCTTCACAAAATTACTTAAATTCTTGTGATAAGAACTCACCTCCTGTCGGTACGCAGAACCTTAACTTTGTTACCAACTTGGTTTTCAACCAACACCTTGAATTTTTTGAAGCTTGCAAAAGTTTTTGATTTGAGTTTCAAAAAATATACCCAACTCATCCGACTGTAATTATCAGTTAGTAACAGAAAATATCGGGAACCAGCAAGAGATTCTATGTTCATAGGACCACAGAAATGTGCATGAACAATTTCTAGATAACTAGTAGCTCTTAAGGATCTTCCAACCGGAAAAGAATTTCTATGTTGTTTGCCATATATACAACCCTTCACATGTATTTTCAACAGATCCTATATTTGGTAAACCATGAACCATATTATTTTGACTTAGCAATCTCAATCCATTCATATTCAAGTGTCCATAATGCAAATGCCACAACTTAGATTCGTCAAGATTTTTCTCACTAACAATCAAGGCTTGTTCAACTTTTGAAACTTCAAATGGAAATATTTTATTATCTGTCATGTGAATACTTGCTAAGATTTGACCAGATCTTATTCTTAATAACACATGAGTCATCATCAAACAAAACAGAAAATCCACAACTCAACAATTGCCCAACACTTAGTAAGTTATGTGCCAAACTAGGAGCAAATAACACATTTTGAATAAGTTTCGCTTTACCTTGACTAGTATGGAAAACAATAGTACCTTCACCTTCGACTTTAATTTCCTTGTTATCACCAAGATAAATTCTCCTCTTTTTTGTTTTATCTAACTCTTTAAATCATTTTCTTTCATCGGTCATGTTATGGGAGCATCCACTATCCACGAACCAAACATTGATCTTGTAATCTGTAGTGGTAGAGCGAGCCATGAAAAGCATGCTTTCTTCTTCCTCTTCCTCAGCATAACTAGCTTGATCATTTTTATACCAACAGTTAGCTTCTACATGACCAAACCTATGACAATTGTATCATTGTCCTCCGCTTCTGCGGCTATTTGTCAACCCAGATTGGCTTCTGCCTCTACCACGTCCTCTGCCACATCCTCGTGCTCCTTGTTCTAACGACTTCTCATTTGGAATTGGATGCTCTTCCTTCACTTGAAATACTTGTTCTTCAGTTCTCTCTATTGACTTATTGATCCGTGACTCATGAGATTGCAAAGAGCCCATTAATTCATCAAATGAAATCTTAGATAAGTCTTTTGATTCCTCTATGGTTGTAATCACCTGATCAAACTTTGGAGGTAAACTTCTTAAAAAATTTGAAACTACAATTTATCGTCTATCTCTTCACGGTATGATTTCATTTGACTAACAATTCCACTAACTCTTGATAAAAAGTCTTGCACAAATTCATTTTTTTTCAAGAACAATGTTTCAAAATCACGACGAAAAGATTGTAGTTTCACAGTAATTACCTTTGAGGAACCTTGAAACTCAGTTTTCAAAATCATCCAAGCATCTCTTGAGGTAGTAGTTGTTGCAATTCTTGAGAAGATTGTCTTATGAACGGCTTGTTGAATAAAAACAAAGCATTTGCATCCTTCTTTCTTATTTCTTTTAATCTCTTCTCTTCCTCTGCATCCGGCTCTTCTACATCAGTGAACCCATCTCCGATCAAGTCCCACAATTATTGAGACCTAAACAAGGTCTTCATCTAAATGCTCCAAAACTCATACTTATCACCATTGAAGACGGGTATGAGGGGTTGTGAAGAAGAGGATATACCATTTGCTTCCGTAACCCTTTTTTTTCTTCTTATATTTTACTCCCTGGTTGTTTGTTATCTCTTTATCGCCCGGTCCAAGATCGAACATGGCTCTGATACCACAATGTAGGAAAAACAGAGGTTCTTAAACTACAAAACTTAGAGTTGCACAAAAAAAGATGAAGGAAATACTTTGTAGAAGTGCATACTATATTAACTGGAACTATTTGCCTTTATAGGCTTACAGACTCAAGAAAAAAATCTCTCCATAACTTCCACTTGACTAGAAACTATGCCAGAAAAATAGGAACCAAAGAACAACCTAACAAAGACTCTTTCAACTCTAGTAAAATACTTATTCAAACTTACAGTAATTTTGCAACTTAAGTTCCTTTTTTTAAGTCAAATAAATGTATCCGCACTAGTGATTATTTAGAGTTTTGGTGTTATTACATTCAGATTCTTGGGGTTAAATATTAGGATGATTTATTGAGTTTATATGAGCTCAATACTTTATCTACTTTTAAATAATTTCTTAGTATTTTATATAGTAACTTGCTTTTGTAAATAGTTAGATGGGTTAGGTTGGGTTACAATTGGTTCTCCCATCGGGGGATTTAATTTGTATGGGTGCCGCTCACGGTGGGTCGGGATCGCGACATGAAGTTGTGTATTAAGTATTTTACATATTGAATACACTGACATTATTGTATTATTTTGTCACTATCAATGTTATTGCGGTAATGAAGTTCTGATGATTTGATACATACAATTTGAAACATGTTAGTCAGCATGGTCTAGAGGAACAATGAACTAAGCTGGAAAAATCCAAGACTTTGTAGCAAAAGCCTCGGAGGTTTGTGCTAGGATAGTGCTTAATTTATTATTCTGTAGATTACATAGGTTTGTAATCCTATTTGTTGAGACTCATTGTTTTATTGAAGTTTAGAGTAAATTTTATTGTGAAACAGGTCATGATTTTTACACCTTTTGAGCTAAGTACTTTCACGTTAAGTATTTTGTTTTTACTTTACTATGTTTACCTTATAATTGAAACATGTTAGACAACTTGTTCACTTAGATAAGATCACATAGATGGATAAGAAAGATAATTCTAAGTCGTGTAGAATATTAAATGTGTATACGTTTAATTCTTAATCAATTATTGTCCCTGATTCTTGTGTGTTATTGTTATATAGGATTATAGGGGATTCTATTATATAGAGTGATTTACAAAAAGAAATGCATCAATAACAAGAAGATGAATGCATCAATAACATATTTTTGTAAGTAATGTTTTTACAAGCCATTAGCTACGATGTTTATGGATTAACCCTATTTAATTTGTGCTAAATAGGTCCTAAATCAAAATTTCATATAATACATTGTGATTTCATAGCAAAATGAGATTAGCATGAAATTTCTGTTGTTTAAGTACAAAATTTTGTCAGTCATTAGTTACTTATTTTCTAGTAGTGGTGTTAGAATATAGAAATTAAATTCATTTGAGCAAACCTATTGGGTAATGGCTACAATATTGAGGTCAGGACCAGGCATAGAAGCTGTGACAAACACAACCACAACAATCTTTTGAGGGAACTTTTCCATGGCAAGAGATGTTAAATTTGACAAGATTCAAAAATGGATTAATGAGAAGATATGATAGTTAGGAGGATAATTCTTCATTGGTAGAAAAGTCAAAGATAGCACCTTTTATAGGTGAAATTTAGGTGAACAATAAATTGATTTCACAAGGTAAATCTTGACATTTTGACATATTGTGATGTCATGGATGACATCAATAGGAAGAATTCACTCCTATAAATCGGTAGCTTTTAATTCATTTGTAACACACCTCTCACTTGCCTTCTCATCTCCTAAGGCACTTGTTCTTCTTTCTCTCTTGTAGTATTTCACTTGTACTCTTTTGGAGTGAAATAAATATTGGTTGGTTGTGTCCGAGGACTAGGCAAAAGAAAACAAAAGTTTGCCGAACCTCGTTAATTCCTGGTGTTCCTTTTGTTGTTGTCTCATTTACTATTTATTAGCTACATTTAGATATAGCAGTTGTGATTCCATCACTCTCTATATATTCGGCTTCCGCAACAATTGGTATCAGAGCCAAGGTATTATCTGAGTATGCTCTGTGGTTGCAGCATAGTCTGAACTTCCACATCAGAAAAAGATTTACTTTGGTTCTTGCATTGTTAGCTAGTAAATAGTATTTGTAGTAAAATGGGAGACAAGAAAATGATGAGTCCACATCAAGTGTCAATAATACGTCATCATTGGCATCTTCGCTTATGACAAGAATTGTGTCAAATGCGAATTTTGCAGTTGAAATTTTTGACGGGTCAGGACATTTCGGAATGTGTCAAGGCGAGGTCCTTGATGTTCTTTTTCAACAAGGACTAGATATTGCCATTGAAGAAGAAACCAGACGGTGTAGGAGAAAAAGATTGTAAGATTATCAACCGTGTTGCTTTTGGTACCATTCGATCTTACCTTGCAAGAGAATTAAAGTATCCATACACGAAGGAAACATCTGCAAATAAATTATGGAATTCATTGGAGGAGAAATTCTTGAAAAAAAACAGTCAAAATAAACTTTACATGAAAAGAAGACTGTTACGCTTCACTTATATTCCTGGTAGCACAATGAATGATCATATCACCAGCTTTAATAAGTTGGCGACAGATTTGCGGAATATGGACGTGACTTTACGAATGGATATATGGCCTTAATGTTGTTAAGTTCACTAAGCATCTTGAAAAAACTCTACTGCATGGGAATGATGAAGTATCTCTCAAAGAAGTTTGTTCTGCCTTATATAGTTATGAACAAAGAAAGAGAGAAAAATAAAAAGGCGGAGAAGCAGAAGCATTGATTGCGAGAGGTCGTTCTCAAAATCATATGAGAACGAAGAAAGGAAGATCCAAGTCAAGATCTAGACTCGCAAAGATGAATGTGCCTTTTGCCGAGAAAAAGGGCATTGGAAGAAAGACTGCCCAAAGTTGAATAGCAAAGTCAAACCAAATAATGGGAAGGCTGTCATGGATTCAAATGTGGCTGATTGTGATGACTCTGATTACTCACTAGTTACAACAGATCAGTCCAAATCATCTGATGTATGGTTGATGGACTCAGCTTGTAGTTATCATATGTGTCCCAATCGGGACTGGTTTATTGATTTACAAGAAGGAGAATGTGGAGTTATTCACACTGCAAACAATAATCCTCTTACCGCATATGGTGTTGGTTCAATCCGATAAAGGAACCATGAAGGATTAAGTAGAACATTAACAGATGTTCGAAATGTACCAGATTTGAAGAAAAATCTTATTTCTATAGTAGCCCTAGAATCAAAGGGGTTCAAAGTCATTGCAGATAATGGTATGATGAGAATATGGTCTGGTGCACTGGTGGTAATGAAGGCAATTCGAAGAAATAATAACATGTACCACTATCGGTAGTACAGTTATTGGGACAGCGGCAACAGCATCCAATGACGAGAAGGAGACAGAAATGACCAAGCTGTGGCATATGCGCTTGGGACATGTTGGAGGGAAATCCTTGAAAACTTTATCAGATCAAGGATTGCTAAAAGGAGTAAAAACTTGCAACTTGGAGTTTTGTGAGCATTGTATCAAGGGAAAACAAACAAGGGTTAAATTTGGAACAGCTATCCATAATACCAAAGGTATTTTGGATTATGTTCATTCAGATATTTGGAGTGCTTCCAAAACACCTTCATTAGGTGGAAAACACTATTTTGTAACCTTTGTTGATGACTTTTCTCGAAGATTGTGGGTGTATACAATGAAAACAAAAGATGAAGTATTGGGAATTTTTCTCAAATGAAAGGCGATGATAGAAACTCAAAGTGGCAGAAAGATCAAGTATCTTCGCACAGACAATGGTGGCGAATACAAAAATGATCTTTTTCAGAAAATTTATGAGGAAAATGGCATCGTCAGACATTAAAACCGTCATAAATACACCACAACAGAATGGAGTGGCAGAACGCATGAACCGAACTTTGCTAGAGAAAGTTTGGTGTATGTTGTCCAATGCTGGCTTGGGCAAATAATTTTGGGCTGAGGCAATAACATATGTGTTCCACCTCATTAATCGTCTACCATCTGCTGCTACTGGTAGGAAGACACCATTTGAAAAATGGTATGGAAAACCTGCTGAAGATTATGGTTCTTTATATGTATTTGGCTCAATTGCATATTATCATGTAAGAGAGTCAAAATTGGACCCAAGAGCAAAGAAAGCTTTATTTATGGGAATTACTTCTGGAGTCAAAGGATACCGTTTATGGTGTCCAGAGACAAAAAAAGTTATTTTTAGCAGGGATGTTACCTTTGATGAATCTGCCTTGACAAATAAGGTAACACTTGAATAACCTAAACAAATTGATGGTGCTTCAAAGCAGGTGGAGTTTGAGGGAAAGATAATTTTTCCAACACAGGGATCAAACGAGGAAACAACAGAAGATTTTCCTCTTGAAGGAGATCCATTCAAAGAGGAGGTTCCATCTAAAGAACCTCAACCACAACTTGAATCAATAGCAACGAGCAAGCCAAAAAGGACAATAAGAAAACCTGCTCGACTCACAGAAATGGTGGCTTGTGCTAACTCAATTGCAGCCGATGACATTCCTACCAATTATAAAGACGCAGTCCAAAGTTCACAAGAAGATAAGTGGAGGAATACCATGGATGAAGAAATGCAATCCCTTCATCAGAATCATACATAGAGATTGGACAATCTCCCAGAGGGCAAGAAAGCAATTGGGTGCAAATGGGTATTTGCAAAGAAAGAGAGATTTCCTAACCAAGAAGATGTTCGCTACAAAGCAAGATTGGTGGCCAAAGGATATGCTCAAAAGGAGGGAATTGATTATAATGAGGTATTTTCTCCAGTTGTGAAATACTCCTCCATTAGAGTTTTGTTGGCTTTGGTAGCACAGTTGAATTTGAAACTAGTTCAGTTGGATGTAAAAACAACTTTTTTACATGGAGACTTGGAAGAGGAAATCTATATGACTCAGCCAGAAGGATTCAAAGTTGATGGAAAAGAAAATATGGTGTGCAAACTTGAAAAATCATTGTACGGATTGAAACAATCTTCTAGACAATGGTACAAACGATTTGACAAGTTTATGTTGCAGCAAAGGTACATAAGAAGCAAATACGACTATTGTGTGTATTTGCGCAAGCTTGAAGATAACTCATTTATATACTTCTCCTATATGTTGATGATATGTTGATAGCTTCTAAAAGTCAAGAGGAAATTGAGAAGCTAAAGATTCAACTAAGAAAGGAGTTTGAGATGAAGGATTTGAGTGAGATAAAGAAGATTCTTGGCATGGAGATAAAAAGAGATAGACATTCAAAGAAACTCTATTTATCTCAAAAGAAATATTTGAAGAGAGTACTAAAGAGATTCGGTATGAATAAAAAAACGAAGTCGGTTAGCACTCCGCTTGCTCCTCATTTTAAGCTTAGTGATGCTATGTCACCTAAGAATGAAGCTGAACTAGAATATATGTCAAGAGTACCATACGCTAATGCTATTGGTAGCTTGATGTATGCAATGGTTTGCACAAGGCCAGATATTTTACACGCTGTTGGAGTTGTAAGCAGGTACATGCACAATCCTGGAAAGGATGATTGGCAGGCTGTAAAATGGATTCTACGGTATATTCATAATACTGTAGATGTTGGTTTGGTTTTCGAGCAGAAAGATAGTCAATATCTTGTTGGATATTGTGACTCAGATTATGCAGGTGATTTGGACAAACGAAGATCAACTGTTGGTTATGTTTTCACTATTGCAAATGCACCAGTTAGTTGGAAGTCTACTTTGCAGTCAACAGTTGCTTTGTCTACCACAGAGGCAGAGTAAATGGCAATTACAGAGGCTGCGAAGGAAGCAATTTGGCTTCAAGAATTGCTTAGAGAGCTTGGTATTGGACAAGAAGGAATCACAATATTTTGTAATAGTCAGAGTGCTATTCAATTAGCAAAGAACCAAGTTTATCATGCAAGGACGAAGCACATTGACGTCCAATATCATTTCATACGAGAGATCATAGAAGATGGTGGAGTCATAATGCAGAAAATTCATACTACGGATAATCATGCCGATATGTTGACAAAAGTGGTGACTGCGGTCAAGTTTCAACGTTGTTTGAACTTGATCAACATTGTTGAACATTGAAGATTGAGGTTGAAGACATAATCAAAATTGTTGTTGAGAGAAAGTTGAAAATGGAGAATCTTGCCAAGGTGGAGATTTGTTAAATTTGACAAGATTCAAAAATGGATTAATGAGAAGATATGGTAGTTAGGAGGATAATTCTTCATTGGTAGAAAAGTCAAAGATAGCACCTTTTGTAGGTGAAATTTAGGTGAACAATAAATTGGTTTCACAAGGTAAATCTTGACATTTTGACATATTGTGATGTCATGGATGACATCAATAGGAAGAATTCACTCCTATAAATAGGTATCTCCTAATTCATTTGTAACACACCTCTCACTTGCCTTCTCATCACCTAAGGCACTTGTTCTTCTTTCTCTCTTGTAGTATTTCACTTGTACTCTTTTGGAGTGAAATAAATATTGGTTGGTTGTGTCCGAGGACTAGGCAAAAGAAAACAAAAGTTTGCCGAACCTCGTTAATTCCTGGTGTTCCTTTTGTTGTTGTCTCATTTACTATTTATTAGCTACATTTAGATATAGCAGTTGTGATTTCATCACTCTCTATATATTCGGCTTCCGCAACAAGAGATATATTAATGCCACCCAAACTATGTCCCACTAAAACAACTCTTTCTTGTTGTGCCAAAGAATTCATAAATTCCATCAATGGTTCATTGTAATCAGCCATTGAATTGATATCATCAACATGTTTTTGATTAATTCCAGAGGCAGCCATGTCAAGAACACTAACTTTGTGTCCTTCACTTCTTAGAATTGTCACAACTTTGTACCAACACCATGCACCATGACAAGCTCCATGAACAAGTGCAAAGTGATTTTTATCACCCTTTTCCATTTTCCCTCTTTTTCTTGAAGAATTGTTTAGATAACACTTCTCTAGTTATTAAGAGGAATTTATGGTGAAAGAAAATGATTTTACTTAGCTATAAATTGTTTAAAAGGAATTGTTGCTCTTTTAATCCCTTGGTTACTATTGAATTTTGACTTTGGTCCTTGTGATATTCCAATATTTAGATTTAACTTTGAATTAGACGCGTGTTATAGTAATCTCTTTACTTATAAATTATGTTACATTTTGATTATTTTGTGACCAATGTTATGCTCAAATATAGAGCTATGAACTATACAAATTTATTATAACACTTAAATAATTATAATACTATATTTGTCTTAATTTATATAATAGTATTACTTCTTAGACCATGTGTTTTTTTAAAATATTTAGAATTAAAATTTATTATTATGCCTTAAAATAATTGTTATGTAAATTGTTTTTGAATAGATTGAAAAATACTTATGGTCAAAATTTATATCGAAATTTAAATGTGTTTAGCCCTTCTAAAAAATTCACAAATACACAAGTCACTTCAATGTGCTTAAATAAACATTAAAAGAATCAAAATAACAATTTATCAACTTTTGAAGTACTTCAACGCAAACTTTTCTATTTATTGTTATCCATTCATTTTTGGTCCCTAAGAAACAGATGCATGTCAGAGGATGATTGACATTGGGGCAAGAGTGGAATCTTTGTGTAAAGCGATGATATATCCAAAAAAAATCTAGAATTTCCATCAATTAAAATTCACATTTTGGGGTAACTTTATAGATTTGATCGATGCTAGAATTTTACTATTGGATAAATGGAGAAAATATGGCAAATAGTCTTTATTTATACAATTTGTCATTATTTGGCAAATATTTCAAACTCTTAAATACTAATTTTTTCTAATATTTCGGTCAATCTCATTATTTGAAATTTTTTGGAAATTGAAATTTTACACAAAATTTTTATCTTTTACAAAAATACTCTTTGTAGTAGTTGTTTGCGTTGTATTATATAATTTTTTACGTGAACATCAAAGTAGTGTTGAAACTATTCAGTGAATATTAAAGTGATGATGAACAATCGGCTTAGGGTAACAAAGTCATGTGTTTTGTCTACTTCATGATGTATAGAATGATGCTTTTTGCACTAACTCCAAACTACCACTTTGCTCTAGTGTCATGGACACTACTTGTTATTTGTTGCATCGAACATCCAATTGACTTGTAATACAAACTTATGGTTAGTTTTGATAGTTTTTAAAACTTATGGGGAGTCTGAAGCCTAACGGGCAAAAAAATGTTAAAAATTCTAAAGGGGTACATCAATTTTTTTTAACCAAAAGGGCAAAATCGCTACGTCAGAAGCGATTTTGTTTTCACAGCGTTAAGTCTGTTAAAAGCTCAAAATCGCTGACCTACCAATGATATTGGCAAAAAAAAGTTTCAAAGAAAATCGTTGTATGGGTAGCTTTTTTGGCAATTTTTTTTATAAAAATAAAATCGTTTTGACTGTAGCGTTTTTATTTTTAAAAAATTAATTTTTTTTATATATCGCTGCCTAGACAGCGATTTAAGTGGAAAACTATTATACTTTTTTGGAAAATTGCTGCCAAAGGCACCGATTTGTGTGGAATTTTTTTCCTTTCATTTTAAAAGTCTTGGCAGCTATTTTAGTTAAATAACTTTTATTAAAATATTGCTGCCAATTATTTTTAAAAAATTCGTATTAAATATTGGTGAATCATTTTTAAAAATAATTATATGATTGTTTTTAAAAAAAATTGGCACTGATTTATTTTTAAAAAACTTTCCACCAAGCAGCGATTTTTTATTAAAAAAATCACGAAAATCGCTGCCAAGAAAAAAGTTTCACTAAAACATTTTTTTTATTTCTTTTTTTAATATATAAATGCTGCAATTGCAGTGATTTAAAAAACTGGATTTTTTATTAAGAAAAATCATTTAGTGAAATTTTTACTAAAAATTGTAATGCGATTTTTATTTTGATCAAAATTAAAAAACAAAAATTACCAACATTTAATATGACTTTTTTAAAAAAGTAATTGGCAACGATATTCTTAAAAAGAAAAATTTACTAGAAGCGATTTTTTTAATTAAAAAGAAAAAAACTTTTTTTTATATAAAAATGCTGATTTTAATTATTTTTAAAAAAATTCACCAACATTAAATAATTTCTTTAAAGTAATTTGCAGGTGTTTTTTTTAAATATTATAATTTAATAGCTGCCAAGACAGTGATCTTTAAAAAAAAAATCACAAAAATCGCTGTCGATGCAACAATTTTCCAAAAAAAAATATAAAATTCCCATTAAAATCGCTGCTTAGGCAGCGATTTTCTTTTTTAAAAAAAGGGAAAAAAGATTTGACCAAAATCGCTGGTAGGTCAGCGATTTTGAGACTTAACGGCGTGAAAATAAAATCACTGCATCAGTAGCGATTTTGCCCTTTTGATAAAAAAAAATTGATGTACCCCTTTGAAATTTTTTATAATTTTTTTTACCCTTTAGGCTTCAGACTCAACTTATGGGTATAGATCATATTTTTCTAAAAAAATAAATATATTTTTCAAATACTATGGTCAAACATATGGTGAAACTTCACCCAAATTTTCACCCAAATAATATTTGCCAAAAATATTTGAAATTTTATGACCAAACGCTAGCTTAATAAGATAAGCATGTGTCTATAAGAACTAGTGGCATGTACTCCTACAAAATCATAAAGCAAAACTATAATTGCGGATTTTGTCAACTCTAACTTATATTCTTGGCTTTCAATTTTAGCTCACATTTAATAGATCAAATTGACATCTCAAAAAGTATAACCCCACCTTTCCACCAACTAGTAAATATATGATCTCTCCCCCTATACGCAATTACTATCCTTATCTAATAATAGTTATCCATTATTGATTTGACACATAACTTAAGAAATAATAAATGATATCACTATATTTCGATAAGACTTGATCTGGATCGTAGTTCAAATTCAAGTTGGTTTAGTTAGAGCAACCGTGAAAGTCACTAAATGGATCAATCTCTTAGTTCTCACAGATTAGAATATCAAAGGAGGACATTGCAAATGCAGGGGCCTCACAACTTCTTCTAATGCTAGAAGACCACTATAAGACACCCAGGACTATAGCATGTTGTGAAAGACGCACATTAGACGGACGTGCTTCGACTGTGTCTCCAGGGCACAGTTGAATGTAGATCTTCCGAAAAAAGGGAAGGAGAAGGATCTTCTTCAGTGGATCCCTCTTGTTTATGTTTAGTCTCCTTCATTTCGCAAGCTCTTTTCATTTCTACATCTCTCTCTTCCTCACTTTCCACCCTTTCTTCTGTTTTTTATGCTTCTTTCATAAGGTAATAAATAAGAGAAATACTAAAATTCGAGCCATAGAATTTCTCAATTCTAAAACAAGGTATATTTCTACATCACTTTTTGAATATATAAAATTTAATGCTTTAATAAATGTATTAGATGTTGAATAGTATTTAATAGTAATGATAAAATAGATATAAAAAGATAAATTATCTCTTGATTTTTAAACTGGACAAATAGTATTAAACAACTATTTTAATATAGGGGACAAGTAAATATGTACAGAATGAGTAATTTTCTAGCTTTTTACGGCTAGTTCACTTGATAAGTTTTGTGTCTTCCCCGTGAAGGTGAAGAGTACTTCAAATTCAACTATTATACCTTTTATTTTACTATTTGATAATTAGTTCACACCATTCGAATTAAATTAATTTGAATTGATAGAAGGGAAAAACATGTTTTATCAAAAAAAAAAATCTTAAAATTAATAATGACCATTGATTAAGATTGAGCAATCTTATCCATTGCACAAATATCCATGGGTGGTAACCTACTTGATATACAAACAAACCTCAAGAGAGACGGAAAATTTACATCAAACATCTTTGATGTGATCCAATTATACCATAATTAATTTACATCAAACATCTTTGATGTGATCCAATTATACCATGTAGTATTTTAAAATTAAATACTTATAAATTCCCTATATTAGTGCAAATTTTACACAAATATAATAGTTTAGATTTTACTAGCTTAGGGTGTTAAGTGTCTAGTTTTAAAAAACCATGAAAACTAAGTTGTAAGTATATTCAAATATAATTAATAAAAGACAAATTACACTAAAACATATCTATATAAGCTTTATAAAGTCAATTCCCTAAAGAAGTAATTTTAAAAGACTTTCTGTAACATGAGCTTGAATTATTGAAAATGTCATTTTCATATCACAATTTTATCATGTATAGGCAAAAAAGTCAATTTGGTTGTTCTTCCATCTTAAAAGTTTGAAGTTGAATGGATCCAATCAAATGTTTTCATATATTCACAATGGCCAAGTATTTCAAATTCCAAGTTAACGTATCCAATACGCAAGGCTTACCTTACCAATTCGTTGTATTAATTTTTATACACTAATTAAATTAAAGTAAAATAAATGAAATACTTATCAATTTATTCTCAAAAATATCTTTGCCAAAGCAGACACATCGGGTGTGTTTGGTATGGAGGAAAATGTTTTCCATGGAAAATGTTTTCCTAGAAAATGTTTTCCATGGAAAATGTTTTCTCGGAAAACAAGTAGATTTTTGAACTTATTTTCTCATGTTTGGTTGGTGCGTAGAAAATATTTTCCAGAAATATTTTTTAGTGTTTGATTTATGAATGAAAAATATTTTTGAGAGACATCTGTATTTTTACTAGAGTAAAAAATAATTTATGAAATTAAAAATATTTTTAAAAAATAAAATTATTAATTTTTTGGGGTGGGTGGGTGGGTGGGGGCAGGGGGAAGGGGTTAGGAGTGAAAAAATAAAATTTTGAAGTTGATAGTATTTTTAAAAAACAAAATTAATTTTTTGGAGGTTGGGGGTGGGTGGGTAAGGGGGTTGGCCTAGGGGATAGGAGTTTAAAAATAAAAATTTAAAGTTGAAAATATTTTTAAAAGCCAAAATCAATTTTTTGGGGAGGGGGGTTGGGATATGGGGGGGGATGACCGGTGTGGGGAAGGGGGTGTCAGGGAACGGGTGAAAAAATAAAATTTTGAAATTGATTTTTTTTTAAATTGATATTTTTCCCCCAAAAAAATATAATTTGAAATTGGAGGAGAGTTTTGAAAAATGTTTTTCTTAATTTTTGAAGGGAAGTCATTTTCCTTAATTTTGAGGAAAATGAGTTGATTTGAAAAATATTTTCCAAAACTTTTGTCCCAACCAAACATAGAAAATATTTTCCTTCATACCAAACACACTCATCATGAAGGTACTGCTTGAGCCTAAACTCTAATAAGAGAATATTAAGTTATTTCAAAGATAACTAAAAGTAATTATCATCAATATAACTAATAAAATTGACCTACAAAGGGAGTTAATTCTATGCCATATTAAAACATAATGTCTTTTACAATATTAGTACACACAAGAAAATCCCTTTTTTAAAATTGAAAGATTTCATACTGGATTATTAAATATATGTTTGAAGTTAAAGTTGAAAACAAGGATCGGAACCTGAAGTTCACTTAGATAATTTGGTGAATGAAAGTCATACTATTCCACTTAAAATACTTTACACACTAATTTTTCAACATCAAATTTTCTATTCAAGTTGAAACTCAAATAATAAGACAAATTGACAATAACATTTAGTTATTTACAATTACTCTAATTTCAAATACTATACTAGAAACAAAGGTTTTTCTCGCTGTGAAAGTAGTAAAAAATTTGTGTTGTAAAACATAATTTTTCTATTCATTTTTATTTCTTCTATTCATTCTATAAATAACAAAAGAATTTAATTCCTCAAAGAAAATTGGAACAACCCATTGGTATATATTAATATATTTAGAATATAATAAGTTGAATTATTAGTAATCGTTGAAAACTAAAAATCAACATTTCCTATTAATTGCCAAAGAAAATTTCCGTAAATAATGTTTTTCCATAAATAGTGATTGACAACTTGTCATGTCCCAAAAAGTCACGTACAGTAAGTACATAATACATCTTCATGGCCGTACCTTGTTCACACATCATTATTTTTCTTCTCTCATCATTAGTGCTCATATCGTTACGCCTTATTATTTTCATTTCTCAAAAGAAGAAGATTACATGATGAGGAATTCGAAAAAATACAACAACAAAATATCTATGGAGGATCAAAGCAGCGTCCCTAGGAGACAAACGTTTGGTAGTATGTTACAATCCGATCCAAATCATGATCAAGACGAATATGTTAATTTTCGTACAAGCAATACATCTGATCAATCTGGCCTTGCAAATTATGATGATAATCATCGCGCTTCTGGATTGAGTTCAGACTATAATATGATGATATCTCCTTCACCTTCAGATGAATGTTATTTATTATCGAGTACTCCATATGTAACGCCTTCTATTGACCTAACATCGTCTCCTTTATCAAAATCTCCATGGTCTTCTCATGTTGAAAGTTATCTATATACCGGCCTTATTGGCTCTCTTGTTCGTGAAGAAGGACATATATATTCATTAGCCGCTTCTGGGGACTTGTTATATACCGGATCAGATAGCAAAAATATTAGAATATGGAAAAATCAAAAAGAATTTGCAGGATTCAAATCAAATAGTGGATTGGTCAAAGCAATAATCATTAGTGGAGAAAGAATCTTCACCGGTCATCAAGATGGAAAGGTATAGTTGATATCTGTAATCATCTCATCTAAAAACTTAAATATCATGGATACGATACTAATATCATGTTGTGTACGTCTAATTTATCTAAGTCTTGTTTAAAATTATGTCTGATGAACAGGTACGAGTGTGGAAGGTTTCTCCTAACGATCCAAACAATTACAGGAGGATTGGAACGTTACCAACTTTGAAGGCATATATAAAAAGTTCAATGAATCCGAATAATTACGTTGAAGTCAGAAGAAATAGAAACTCAGTATGGATAAGACATTTTGATGCTATTTCATCTCTTAGTATGAGTGAAGATCAAAATCTATTATATTCAGCATCTTGGGATAAAACAATAAAAGTTTGGAGAGCATCAGATTTTAAGTGTTTAGAATCAATAAGTGCACATGAAGATGCAGTAAATTCAGTAGTTGTTGGATTTGATGGATTAGTCTTTTCAGGATCAGCTGATGGAACAGTAAAAGTTTGGAGAAGAGAATTACAAGGTAATAAAACTAAACACTTCTTTTCACAGACATTGTTGAATCAAGAATGCGCGGTAACATCCTTAGTTGTTGATCCTAGTTCAAATTTCCTCTATTGTGGTTCATCTGATGGTTTTGTAAACTTTTGGGAACGCGCCAAGTTTCTGTCACACGGAGGAGTTCTTAGAGGTCATAAATCAGCTGTTCTTTGCTTAGCTACCGCGGGGAATTTAGTGTTTAGTGGATCAGCAGACACGAATATTTGTGTGTGGAGAAGAGAAGGTTGTGATCATATATGTTTGTCAGTGTTGAAAGGACATTCAGGTCCTGTTAAGTGTATGGATGTTGAAGAAGATCATGGACCAACTATTAATGGTGATCGACAATTTATTGTGTATAGTGGTAGCCTCGATAAATCAGTCAAGATTTGGAGAGTATCACCATGTCCGCCTCATATGCAAGTACAACTTCAAGATCAATCCCAATGGGGTACAAGTTAGAATGTAGAGTGAGTGGATTCAGAATGAGTTATATCATATAATTACATATGATATATTTCCTAAATCTCAATTTATGTGACGTATTTCATCTAGAGATGTGTGTTTGTCATATAAAAAGGACTAAGGACTGATAAGGAAATAATGTCACATAAACTGAAATGCCGGAAGTACATTTTCATTTTTTATATGTATTATATGTAGTTCGGCAACCATGTCAGCTCAACAACATCGGCCAGCCCCCAACAGGGGTACGTGTTAGCAGAGCTAGGTGAATTTAGTAACGTAGAGTCAGCGAGTACAAAATGAGTTATGTAATCTTATCATCTATGTATTTATTTTTTTCAAGTGTATATAGTCGGGTTGACATGCAAGCTAACATAACAAGGAAGGAGCAAAGCTATGAGGCAAATGTAGGATGTAAAGTTAATATGTTCAAAATGAGTATGCTTGTATTAATGTGTATATATTTTTCTTTTGCGTACAATTTTTTTATGAATTTAAATTTTAATTGTATAGCATAATGTGGAACTAAATATAAGGAATCAACTCAGGCTAGACTCAAGCTCAATTATATTTAACAAAGATCGATTAAACTCAACTCGACTTAATATTTTAATAAGCTCTTGGCTCGATACCCAAGCCTAGCTATTTATAAGGTACGTAGAAGAGTTAGTCAAAATTTACTTTTTATTTGTATCTTAGTGTTGCTGAGAAATTGTAATATACATCTGCATAGAGAATCATTTGATTGTATAACATATTTGTTTTAGGTTAGCTTTACATCTAAAATCTACACGTTGTGAAATCTGAATTAACAAAGAGCATTTCATATGTACGTAGTATTTAATTTTACGTTGTTTTTTTATAAATTAGGTATATGATTCACGTTCTGACGTTCAAGCATTAACATATTTATGTATTGAACTCGGAAATCCATTATTGAATTTGTCGCTATCTTTTAGCAAGCATTGTGAATTAGTAACGTATGTCTCATACTATAGATGTTTAAACCTGGAATTAGAAATTTATAGGCCATTGCGGAGAAACAAAAAACAAATTGACTTTTTCTCTTGAAAATGTGAAAGGAAACCAAATTTTCAATAATTCAAAGTCATTCTAATAACCATATGTATAATTGAGTTCATCCATTATCAAATTTTTCTAAAAATAAATCTCTTGAAAGAAAACTAATTGTTAAAAGAAAGATTGCACTTTTGTTAAAGTAGTAAGTTCGATTTGTTGTATGCTTTAATTGAGTCCGTAGCCTAAAGGGCAAAAAAAATTGGAAAAAAGTTCAAAGGGGTACATTAAAAAAAATTCTAATCAAAAAGGCAAAATCGCTACAAACGTAGCGATTTTTTTTAACGGCGTTAAGCGAAATCGCTCCTGTATTATTTCTGAAATCGCTGCACTGGCAGCGATTTTTGTTATTGTTATTTTTTTTAACTATTCTTTTAAAAGTTTTATTTTTAAAAAAAATCGTTGTCAAGGCAACGATTTTATTTGGCTTTTTATTTTTTAATTGTGTATTTTAAATCGCTGCTTTTGCAGCAATTTTAATGAACTTTTTTTAAAAAAAAATTGTATTGTAAATCACTGCCATTGCAACGATTTCAGTGAAAAAAAAATGAAAATCGCTGCCTTTTCCGATTTTTTTCATTTGGATGCATGTTTGCCCTGCTTGGCACTAATCATGTGTTGTGAATGTTCCAAATTAGTTTTATTGGTTGTTTCCTAATGCTTTCACCACTTTAAATATGTTAATCGCTGCTATTTCATCTTTAAAAAATATATATTTTTCACTAAAATCGCTGCAGAGGCAGTGATTTACAATACAAAATTAAAAAAAAAAAAAAATAAGTTCACTAAAATTGCTGCAAAGGCAGCGATTTAAAATACATAATTAAAAAATAAAAACCCAATAAAATCGCTGCCTTGGCAACGATTTATTAAAAAAGTGATTTTGTTTAATGCCGTTTAAATAAATCGCTACATGAATAGCGATTTTACCCTTTTGGTTAGAATTTTTTTAATATACCCTTTTGGAATTTTTTCCAATTTTTTTTGCCCTTTAGACTCCAGACTTTGCTTTAATTAATGTGAATTAATATGATACATTGTTATACCAATGGGAATGCGTTGACAATGTGTGTGCAAATGTTGACTATCTTGATCCTCAAAGGTTCGTTGATTTAATGAAGAGATGACAAAAATTTGTTCTTGTACCCTTCCATTTACTTTACCAAAGTATATACAACACTTCTGTATTTTGGCTTGGAGTCCAGAGGTCATTAAGTATAATAGTGTAAAACATTGGAACAATATTTGCACTAATTAGGCATCTCCATTACTCTCTCTCAGTCCCGGTTAATTGTCATACTTTCCATTTTTAAATTCAAATTATAAAAATTTTAACTAACATTTTACAATATATTTTTTGGAAAATGAATAAGTAGCCCTCCAACCTATGCACGAAATTCCAGAGACACATTTATACTATACTAAGGTCTTATTATCCCTGAACTTATTTTATAAATAATATTCTACCCCTTTTCGACCTACGTGACACTGGTTTGAAAAAGAATGTGTTGGCCCCACAAGATAGTGTAAAACGAAATCACTTATCAAGGCTCAATATAATGTACTAAAATTACAATCCCATATGGTATGAGGATTAACAAAGTATCTTAATTATGAGAAAATTAGATATGTTTTTATGTGAAACATTATATTAGCAAGATATTATTATGCTCTTGAAAGCAAATGTTTTAAACTATAAACAATAAAAAAAGCTTAAGGAATAAGTTTATTACTCCGTAATTACTTGTTCATTTTTTATTTGACACAGCTAGTAAGAAAATAATTATTGACATAGTAACTTTATCATTTTACCCATATTAATTATGAAGTGGATGAATTAAAAATTTAATATTTTCAAAAGCTATACCTTTTTCAAAGTATTTAATTGAATGTATACATAATAGGATTTTTTTTTCTTGATTTGTCAAAATAGATAAGTAATTAGGGACAACTATAAAAGAAAAAGTGGACAAGTAAATATGAACAGACGGAATATATGATAATTTTAATGGGAGAGTTAGCTATGTGTGCTTGTTAAACATGGAAGTAACAAAGAAACAAGCAATTTAAACAACAAAGCATTACATTTTCACTTTTTAAGTCAACATTTTTTCTGCTTTTGTGAACTTGTACTTCAAAAACGTCTCAATTTATACTAGTAAAAAAAAATAGAAAAGACAGAGTTGGAAGATATATTGCATGCTAATTATGTGATACATCCATATGTGAGTAAAAACTTGTATTCATGTACGTTGGATGATGCATTCACCATGGTGAGAGTCTTCTTCTTTGACAAAACTTATATTGTCATGTCCCAGCCCCTTTGGCTATGTAATTTTGCTAATCTTATTAACTTGGTTTTTTTCTTAAATAAATAAATAATTAAAAAAAAAAAAAAAAAAAAACCTAGACACCTGTGTTGCCCTCCTATATGCTGTAAAATACTGCTAATATTTTTTAATTTTTTGTGTGTTTGCTTTATTTCTTGGGATAATTGTATATAATAGCAAACTAATAACCTAAAATAAATGGAGTAGCTAGGAGTTGATTTAATTGTGCTCCATAGCAAATGTTTGCAAAAAATTGTCAGGCGCCTCTCTCCCAAATATCTCACTCGCCACTCTCCTCCAATCTCTCGCTCGCTTCCTCACTTTTTATACAAACACAAGTGTATAAAAATTATTTCTAATTGTATAAAGCAGAGGAAATTGTATAAATAAATATATTTTTGTTTCCCTCTCTCCCCTCTTTCAGATCTCGCTCGCCACTCTCCCAAATCTCGCTCGCCACCCTCGCCTTTCTCACTTATACAAACAGAAGCGAAATGTATAAATTGCATTTCTGTTTGTATAAAGCGTGAGAAAATTGTATATACACATGCAAGTACATATATTTTGGTCCTATACACTTATAATTATACAATAAAAATACTCCCCTGCCCAATTTCTTTTGCCTTTCTCTCTTTCTCGTTTTATACAAATTTCAAATTGTATCTAATTTCTCTCTTTCTCGTTTTATACAATTCGATTCAATTGTATATTCCCTGCCAAGTCTCTTTTGTCTTTCTCTCTTTCTCATTTTATACAAATTCAAATTGTATATAATCGTTCTATACACTTATAATCATACAATTCGTTTTATACACTTCGTTTTTATACAAGTCTCTGCCCAAGTGTCTTTCTCTTTCTCATTTTATACACTTCGTTTTATACAATTCGCTTCAACTGTTTATGTATAGCGAATTATACAGTTTCTATGTTTGCTATGGAGCGCAATTATGCAAACTTTGCTATAACATATAAATATGAATTTTTTATTTGCTATATGTGAAAGTTGCCCTTATTTCTTTAGTACTCCTGCTCCTTTTCTTGGAATGTCACTTTCTATGAGTCCGGAGCCTAAAGGGTGAAAAAAGTTAACAAAATTTCCAAAACGGTATATGAAAATATTTTTTACCAAAATGGTAAAATCGCTGAGGAAGCAGCGATTTTATCCACCGGAGTTTTGGAAAATCGCTGTTATAGCAGCGATTTGTACATTTACATTTTAATTTTTTAAAGAAAATAAATCGCTGCAGTTCCAGCGATTTACATAATATATATATATTTTTTTAATTTTAAAATAAATTGTTGCACTTGCAGCGATTTACATAATATTTTTTTTTAATTTTAGAACAAATCGCTGCACTTGCAGCGATTTACATAATATATTTTTTTAATTTTAAAGGAAATCGCTGTACTTTGCAGATTATGACCAAAGCATATTAAAAACATTATGTAAATATTATGTAAATTAAAAACAAAAAAAATAGACCAAAGCATAATTTTAATATTAAATATTACATAATACTAATACCACATATCAAAAATGCTTTGGTCATAATATTTTTAATATGCTTTGGTCAAATCGCTGCACTTTGCAGCATTTCCTTTAAAATTAAAAAAAAAAATTATGTAAATCGCTGCAAGTGTAGCGATTTATTTTAAAATTAAAAAAAAATATATTATGTAAATCGCTCAAGTGCAGAAATTTGTTTTAAAATTAAAAATATATATATATATATTATGTAAATCGCAACAGGTGCAGCGATTGTTTTAATTATTTTTTTAAAAAAAAAAATGCAAATGTACAAATCACTGTTGTAGCAGCGATTTTTCAAAACTCCAGCGGACAAAATCGCTGCTTCCTCAGTGATTTTACCATTTTAGGAAAAAAATATTTTCATATACCGTTTTGGAAATTTTGTTAACATTTTTCACCCTTTAGGCTCCGGATCCCACTTTCTATTATCCTCAATTAATTTGGTGTAATGACGCATCATTGTATTCATATTTTCTTCTAATTTTCTAATAATTATATTTTATCTTTTATCTCACCTAATCTATAGTAACTTTACCTTATATCCTACTTTTCTTGTATCCTATTTTCTCTTTGAAGATTTATCATTCTGATGTGTAAGCGACATGGGGGCCAAAAAAGGAAAGAGAGGGATGGAGTTTCTCTCGCTTTCGACATAGTGGGCTTCCAGTGGGAGGCTCGCAAGACGGGCTATTAGCTCAGTGGTAGGGCTCACTCTTGATAATTGCATCGTTGTGTCTGGGTTGTAAGGGCTCTCAACCACATGGATAGTTCAATATGTTTATTGACGCCTGACCCTGATATTACATCATAACAGAGAACCATACAATTTATTCAAACAATTTATTAGTTAAAACATACATCATACAATATGATACATTAAAAAACAATACATAACAATCATCCGAACATCGTAATGCGATCTAATCACTGTCACTGCTGTTGTTGTCATGCTTCTTATCCTTCTTGTCTTTCTTGTCCTTCTTATCCTTCTTGTCTTTCTTGTCCTTCTTATCCTTCTTGTCTTTCTTATCCTTCTTGTGATGGTGCTCTTCACTATGACCATGTTCATTTTTGTGCCCTTCTTGCTTGTGCTTATTATGGTCATGGTGCTTTTCTCCTTCCTTGTGGCCTCCAATATGGAGTTTCTCTTCTATCTTGTGAATGATTCCTGACATTTTTTGTTTTTTAATTAGATTGGAATAAGAATTGATTAGTTGTACAAATATTATGATAATGTGAGAGATGTATTTATAGTAGTGGTAGGGGACGTAAGTTATTATACCATTTGATCAACTTTTATTGACAAACTTGTTACGCGTACACGGTTTCAACATGAAGATGGATTAAGAAAAGTATTGTTCGTAAAAGAACTACTCTAGATAAAGTTATGTTTACCTTAGCTTATAAGTTAGTAGAATAACAAACATTTAGCCTATATTAGGTACTATAGCTATAATTGAAGAAAATTATAATTCACGGTTACTATTTATTGTCTGATTTGTATAATTCGTCTGATTTATATAATTCACCTGATTTGTATAAATCTAGAATTTTTCTTTAATATTTTGGTGTCTATTTGGATAAATTTATAAAAAGTAACTCATAAGTCAAAAGTTAAAAGACATAAGTAGAGGAAACTCTAAATATTGTCTTTTGACTTATTTAAAAACTTGTTTAGCCTAAAAGTGAGAGTTTAAAAACACTTTATAACATTTTTAAAACACCTTCAAAACTTAAAAAAGTGTTTAAAAGTGAAAATCCTTAAAAATAAGTTAATCCAAACAGGCATATCACTTTAACATCTCTAAATATCTGTTTATTTATAAAAACATTTTTTTTTTCAATTATGAACTTATTACGACCAACTAATCCTAACACCATAGGAATCAAAGGTTTTGATTTGCAACAAAAGCCTCCAAAAAAACACTATAATTGAATGGTTAGGTGGTCTTATTTGATTGCTCAAAATGAGTTAAAAGAGGATTCTGTATCGAGGAATAAGACCACTTGTCTAATGGAATTAGGAATACCACTTTTTATAAGACATCGGCATTATATACATGAAATTAGGGGAAAACAATGATATGATAAGTATCGTATAAGCGTATACTGCATAACATATTAAGTTAAATTTCAAATGTTAGCGAATTCTTTGATGTAAAATTATATAGTATTTTGCTTAATTTTAGACAGTGTGGTTTAAATTTTGATTGGCATTCATACAATATCTTATCTTATATAAGGCCGAACTCATAAACAAATTAAATTCCTAAACTTGTTGGGTTTTTCCTTCCGGTATCTCAACTACGTCATTTCCCTATTAAATCATTGAAACATCCATAATTTATTCCTTTTGAACACTATTGACTGATTTTGATCGGCTTTTCTATTGTAAATGCCTTCAATTGTGTTCGTATTGTAATGATTTTGATTGAAGAAATGAAGACAAACTATGTGTTAATCTCATTTGTTTTTTAATGTGTTCAAATGACTTGAAGTAAAACATAATTATTCTCGAATATTTTCACTCTCAATTGGACTAATGAGTTTTGAAAGAACATATGTATCCTCTATCAATACCCCTCACAAAATCATATTCCACATCAGCCAACAATGTTTAAAAGGAACAAATTATGGGTGGTTCAATGATTCAATAGGAAAATAACATAGTTGAGATATATGAGAGGAAAAACCCAACAACTATAAGAATCTGTTTATGTATTTGACCTTTATATAAATATATATAAATCAAAGACAAAGAAGTTAAGGTTATAAATAACAAAATATCGAAATCAAAATTAAAATTATCGAATCATACTAACCTAATTTTGTATGATAATAATA
This sequence comes from Solanum lycopersicoides, assembly GCA_022817965.1. NCBI lineage: Eukaryota > Viridiplantae > Streptophyta > Magnoliopsida > Solanales > Solanaceae > Solanum > Solanum lycopersicoides. Next base: position 8,944,987 of record CM040620.1, read on the forward strand.
TAATATTTCTAAATATTAAAAATCGGAATTAACACACTATTTTTAAAATCATACCTGATATCATGTCCACCCCCACACGAAATACACGTGACACACATACACCATATATACACACACATGGAGAGAAAAAAGAAATAAAAATCACGAGTGAGTACTTAGATGATAAAGAAGGATAAATCACATAAATATGATATATTAAGAAAATATTTATCATCTATGATAATAAAAAATTTCTAACTAAATATAATATTTTTTTTATTAAAAAATTGTACCGCTTAGCTTCTTTCTCTGTCCTTTCTCTTTCCCATCTTCTTCTTTTTATTTTTCTTCTTCGTCGTCGATCTCTTTCTGTTATTCTTTCTCTTTCCTCCTTTTCTTTTTTTATTCTTGTTCTTCTTTTAAAATTTTCATTTATATAATTATTCTCAAATCAGTTTTTGTCTCTATTCACTATTTTTACCCAAAAACATAACGAGAAGAGAAATAGAAAAATAAAAATTTTGTCCAATATTATGTTCTCAAACAAAATTTTCAAATCTCTAAAATTACAACAACAAGAATTTACCATTGATGGTCATTATAAAACTTCAATTTTGAATTCATTTTATGAATCTTACGAGCTCGTGATTAGTTTGTATTAGAGATAAGAGTAATACTGTTAATAGTTAGTTAATTGTGTCAGAGTTAGTTAGAAGCAGCACATGCCATATGTGAGCTTATGTGATCACATTTTGTATAAAGCCAGATACATGACCACATTCAGAAAATAATAAAAAATTCTTCTTCTTCCTAAATTCTCTCATTCAAAGTTAGCATAGCAGAGAGCAATCTGCATTCTATCATGGTATCAGAGCAGCGATCAGTGCTCTAGATTGTCTTCCGCAGAGAGTGATCCTCTTAGCAAGTGCTAGGATCCGTCAATGGCGAAATTAACAGTTGCCACCCTTGAGCATCATCATCCTCTGTATATGCAGTCTTCAGACACACATGGTATTGCTTTACATACGGTCAAACTCACAGGACCAGAAAACTATGGCTTGTGGAGTCGATCGATGAGGCTAGCCCTATTGGTGAAGAATAAACTTGGTTTCGTTGATGGAACTTGTTTGAAGTCCACATACAAGGGAGATCTGGCTACACAATGGGAAAGGTGTAATGCTGTGGTTTTGTCATGGATCAGTAGCACAGTAGCTCCTAATTTGCTGCCTACAATCATGTATGCTTCAAATGCTAGGAGAGTCTGGGAGGATTTCAAAGAGAGATTCGATAAATCAAATCTCACAAGAGCTTATCAACTGTGGGCAGAAGTTGCGAATCTGAAGCAAGGTACTGACTCTGTTACTGACTATTACTCTAAGATGAGAGATCTTTGGGATGAATTGGATATGATAGTACCTTCCCCTCGCTGTGAATGTGTTGAGGCTAAGTCATATATAAGTCATCTTCATCAACAAAGGTTGTTAATGTTCTTAATGGGATTAAATGAAACATTCAGTCATGTGAGGAGTGATATTCTTCTGAAACAGAAACGCCTAGTGTAAATCAAGCCTATTCCACTGTAGTGCAAGAGGAGAGTCAACGTGTACTAGGTGTGATAGAATCCAACAAAGAACCTCTCACATTGTTAGCTGGAAGAGGGCAGCATTACAAAGGAAAGAAACCACTATTGGCGACTGCATGTGAAATATGTGGATTTAAAAATCATCTCACTGCTGATTGTTATAGGTTGGTTGGATATCCACCTGACTTCAAGAGCAAGAGAAAATCTGTGCAATCAGGTTCATATCAAACTGGAACATCAGGTCCTTATCAAACTAGAATGGGCAATTCCAGATCCACACAACAAGGTTACTATCAGACTGGTATGGATAGTTCCAATTCAAGCACTCTGAATCACACAGGGAACTTCAGACCTTATGCTAATAATGCAGCAGCTGACAGACCAATTCAGGATCATGCTAAGCTCAGCAATGAGGAACTTGATCAATTAAGGAATCTAGTGCATAACAAAGAGCGACAAGAATGCCAAGCCAACCTGGCAGGTAATGTGTCACTTCTCCCAAAATTCTTTACATTTGAATGGATTATTGACTCAGGGGCAACACACCATGTCACCTCATGTAAAGACATGTTACATGATTTAAAAGGATTGGAGGGATCGAACACAGTACAATTACCTACTGGGAGAAAAGCAGAAATAATGAATACTGGGAGCTCAATTATTCTAGGAGACATGAACTTGACGAATGTTTTATTTGTGCCAGAATTCAAGTTCAATTTACTCTCAGTTACAGGACTTACTAAGGAATTGTCTTGCAGCATTAGTTTCTTCCCTAATTTCTGTACATTGCAGGATCTTTATAGTGGCAAGGTGATTGGGATTGGTAGAGAACACAATGATTTATATCTGTTAAAAGTTGAAGTATCTGCAGTAGTTGGTGCATCAATAAAAGCTGATAATCACACTGATTTGTGACACATCAGACTTGGACACCCTTCACTCAAGGCTATGCAACACATTTTATTCCTCAACGATCATATAGATGTTAGGAGACATAATAGTTGTCAAACTTGTCCCTTAGCTAAGCAATGTAGAACATTTTTTCCTGAAAGTCATAGCAGTTCAACTAAGTGTTTTCAGCTTATGCATATAGATGTCTGGGGACCTTACAGAACCCCCACATATGACAAGAAACAATATTTTGTTACAATTGTTGATGATTTCAGTAGATTTACTTGGATTTGTCTCATACAATGTAAAACTGAAGTCTATGTCATTTTGAAGGATTTCTTGATAATGGTCAATACACAGTTTGGTGTCAAAGTACAGACTCTTAGATCAGATAATGGTACAGAGTTTTTTAATATCAAATGTAGTAATATCTTGTCTTCTCTTGGTATTGTGCACCAAAGTTCATGTGCTTACACCCCACAACAAAATAGGGTAGTAGAAAGGAAGCACAGACACATAATGAATACTGCAAGGGCTTTGAGATTTCATAGTGGAATGCCTATTAAGTATTGGGGACATTGTGTTAAAACAACTGTTTATTTGATAAACAAAATTCCTACTGGAGTGTTGAAAGGGAAGTCCCCACATGTGATGTTATATGGGAAAGAACTTGCTCTAAATCATTTAAGGGCATTTGGATGCTTGTGTTTTGCTTCAATTCTACCTCGAGTGGATAAATTTGCTCCTAGAGCCAAGAAGGCATCCCTCATAGGGTATTCAGAAACTCAGAAAGGATACAGATTATTGGATCTGGAAAGTCATCAAGTGTTTATCAGCAGAGATGTGACATTCATGGAGCATATTTTTCTTTTCAAATACAGTATTGATGTTTTATTTGATACTTCACTACCTATCCAACATGAACAAGATGTTGTAAGTACAGCTGAAGCTGAGGTATGTCCTGCTAGACAAGCAATGCCTGGTAATCCCATTATTCCAGACCTTGATGCAGTTACTGAGTCATCATCTGTAGAGAGAGATGGTCCAGTTTATCAAATGTCTGATACAGCTACTACCCATATAGAGTCTGATATTGAGGAAAGTTTTACTACAGGAGTTGGAGACATTGACATTGAAGCACCAGTTGAAGATACTAGAAGAACTGGTAGAGTATCAAGACCACCATTATGGCATAGGGATTATATAATACCTTACAAAATCAACTCTAGTTGTCTATATCCTATTGCAGACTACATGTCCTATTCTAACATGAGTGATACATATCAGTCCTATGTAGCAGTTCTTTCAGTGGCTGTGGAACCTTCAACATTTCAGGAAGCATCTGTTTCTCAACACTGGATTGATGCCATGCAAGTTGAGGTTAGTGCTTTGGAGCAAAATAAAACATGGATCTTAGTTGACTTACCAGATGGCAAGCAGGCCATTGGATCAAAATGGGTTTTTAATATCAAGCACAAAGCTAATGGTGACATTGAGAGATACAAAGCAAGACTAGTTGCAAAAGGTTTTAATCAAAAAGAAGGTCTGGATTATCATGAAACCTTCTCTCCAGTAGCCAAAATGGTCACTGTGAGAACAGTAATTGGTGTTGCAGCATCTCACAACTGGCCATTATTTCAAATGGATGTGAATAATGCTTTTCTACAAGGAGATTTATCAGAGGAAGTTTACATGCAATTTCCTCAGGGTTTCCAAAGACAGGGGGAGCACAAAGTATGTAAACTACTTAAATCCTTATATGGACTTAAACAGGCTTCAAGACAATGGAACCTCAAGCTGACTGAGGCCCTGGTTGGAGCAGGATATGCACAGAGTCCCTATGATCATTCCTTATTCACTAAGAATGAGGGAATTGAGGTAGCTGTTGTCCTAATCTATGTTGATGATCTACTGATTACAGGTAATAGCAGCAAGCTAATTCAAGACACAAAAGAAGCATTACAAAACAAATTCAACATGAAAGACCTTGGAGATGTCAAGTATTTTCTAGGGATTGAAATATTGAGGTCTAAGACAGGAATTCTTCTCGATCAGAGAAAATATGCTTTGGAATTGATATCTGAATCAGGTTTAAGTGGTTCCAAACCAGCTGCTACACCTTTGGAGCCAAACAAGAAATTTACTACAGTTGAGTATGATGAACTCACTGGAAACACAGATGATGTTATATACAAAGATATCACAGCCTATCAAAGACTCATTGGGAGGTTGTTATATTTGACTACAACAAGGCCTGACATAAGCTTTGCAGTACAACTCTTGTCTCAATTTATGTAGAAGCCCAAAGTTTCTCACTGGGAAGCAGGTCTAAGGTTGGTGAGATATATCAAGGGTTGTCCAGAACAATGGATATTGCTAAGCAGCACTCCCAGCACACAGCTGAAAGTTTTTTGTGACTCAGACTGGGCATCATGTCCCAACACAAGGAGGTCAGTGTCAGGATATTTGGTGAAGCTGGGAAATTCAATCATATCTTGGAAGTCCAAGAAGCAACATACTGTGAGTAGAAGCTCAGCAGAAGCTGAATACAGGAGCATGGCAACTACAGTCTCAGAGGTCATTTGGTTAGTAGGGGTTTTAAAGGAGCTGAATGTAGTCGTTGACACGCCTGTAAAACTATACTGTGACAGCAAAGCAGCAATTCAAATCAGTGCCAATCCCATTTTTCATGAACGGACAAAGCATATTGAGATTGACTGTCATTTTGTGAGAGAGCAGATCAAAGGTGGACTCATTCACACAGAATATGTCAACACTAAAGAGCAACTGGCAGATGTACTTACAAAGGGCTTAGGTGTTGCACAACACCATTTCCTACTGAACAAACTAGGAGTATTTGATGTATACAAAAGCTCCAGTTTGAGGGGGAGTATTAGAGATAAGAGTAATACTGTTAATAGTTAATTAATTGTGTCAGAGTTAGTTAGAAGCAGCACATGCCATATGTGAGCTTATGTGATCACATTTTGTATAAAGCCAGATACATGACCACATTCAGAAAATAATAAAAAATTATTCTTCTTCCTAAATTCTCTCATTCAAAGTTAGCATAGCAGAGAGCAATCTGCATTCTATCAGTTTGGATAGATTGATCCTACAAATAATTGAAAGTGCAGTTTGAAGTTTATATCTCAATTTTAAGAGAGTTTGTTTAAGTTTATAATTGATTTTAGGAGAAATATAAGATTGAAACTCGAAAAAGGTAAAGTTTATGGAACTGTATCGCAATTATATTAAAGTTGAATTAGATATGTTTTATAATTGTATTGAAATTGTATTAAAATCACGTACAGTACATTTTTAATACATATTGCAATCATTACTCATGTTCCTTAGTGATACAAACCAAAATAATTTATAAGACACATATATTACATATTTTATTCATGAATAATACAAGTTTAATTCAGTCTATAGATTATTGTCTTGTCTTTAGTTAGTTACGTTTTCATTTATTTTTAATTTTCTCTTTTAATTCAACTTTAATATTGTATATACACTTTTAATGCAAATTTATTTTATTTTGTAGTTTATTATTTGTTACTATTGGATTACTTGTTTAAGTCATTATTGATATAAGTTTAATTTACTCTGTAGATCATTGACTAGTCTTTCATTAGTTATATTTTCTATTCATGCTTAATTCTCTCTTCTAATTCAACTTTGATATTTGTGTAATACACTTTTAATACAAGTTAATCCATTTTGGAGGTTTATTGGTTGATTTGTTAGGAGTGAATTACTTGATTATTTCATTATTGTTATAAGTTTTGTTTAGTTTACAAATCACATAATGCTCTTTAATTTGCTACATTTTGCATTCATGTTTAATTCACTTCTTATTCAATTTTAATATGTGTGTAATAAATTTTTAATTCAAGTTTAATTCATTCGATAATTTATTTTGTTTCTTCATTTGTTATGATTAGTTTACTTATTTGCTATTTCGTTTGTGATTAGTTTGGATAGGTTGTTCCTACAAATAATTAAAAATACCTTTTGGAGCTTATATCTCAATTTTAAGAAGGTTTGATTAAGTTTAGAATTGATTTTAGGAGAAATACTAGATTGAAGCTCGAAAATGATGAAGTTTGTGGAACTATATCGGGTTTGTATTAAAGTTGTATTAAATATGTTTTATAATTATATTAAAATTGTATTAAAATCATGATCATTACATCATACATTTATAATACATATTGCAAATTTCACTCCCCTAAATAATTTAGGTAACACACTTATAATATATGCACAATACATTTTTAATACATATATTACAAACATCACTTAAGTTCTTAGTGATACAAACCCAAAATAATTTATAAGACATATATAATACATGTTTTATTCATAAATAATACAATTCGGTTTATAGATTGATGCCTTTTCTTTCGTTAGTTATGTTTTTTATTAATTCTTAATTTTCTCTTCTAATTCAACCTTAATATCGTGTAATACAATTTAAAAGCAAATTTAATTTGTTTACTTGTTTAATATTTGTGTAATGTAATTATAATTTATTTTACAATTTATTACGATTGAATTACTTGTGAAATTCATTGTTGATACAAATTCATTCAGTTTAGAGATCATGGAATGCTCTTACGTTTGCTACATTTTGCATTCATATTTAATTCTCTTCTAATTCAACTTTAATATTTGTGGAATACATTTTTAATGTAACTTTAATTCATTTGCAATTTATTATGTCTACTCATTTGTTACAATTAGATTTTGATACAAATTTTATTTAGTCTACGAATCATTAATTACTATACGAAAGAAAATAAAGAGAGGAAAAAAAAAAGCAAGAGAAGGAGAAGGAGAAGGAGAAGGCGAAAGAGAAAAAATCCGCACTCGAATTGGCTAAATCTAGTATAGTGGGTCTTATTTCGATGCGGAAAAAGATCTTTTTAAAAAAAGCAATAGATAAAAGAAAGAAAAATAAGAGAGAAAGAACAAAAGGGAGAAAGAGCGAGAAAGAGAGATGAAAGTAAAAAAAAGACAAAGAAAGAATAGGGAGAATGAGGCCAGAGAGAAAGACAAATCTAATAAAATATATAGTATTGCTATATATTGCTATAAATAATTATAATTAAAAAGTATATTCAAAATATGTAATTATTTTTTTAAAAAAATCCACTTAAGTAATTAATCCTAAAAAGAAGCTAGTGAAGAGAATCACTTAATTTTTTGGTGAAGCTAAGATAATTTTTTGGCAAATCAAGGATAGATAAAGGCGGTCTAGCTGATATCCAAAATTTTATACTTTATTAATATACGTGCAATATTAATAAATTTAATTTTAAAATACATAGATTAGTTTTCTATAACCCTATTCACTACAGTAATGAATTCAATATGAACAGAATTACCTACCATGGACATTAGGTGGCATGATGGCCTTGTAAAACATAGAAAATTATACATTTCAAGGAGTCGACATTGTTAATTGTTATGGTCTACTTTAAATGTTCAAAAGTTAACATTAAAAATATTGTTAATTGTTATTTATTTCTATGCTTGTTGTTGTTGTTGTGGTGTCTATTATATCTTTAATTTTTATTAAATATTAAAATTAAATATGTTTAAATTTGTTTTATAACATTTTAGAAGGATAAGTAATGAAATCACAAGAATTCATTGAGAACCTTTTGTGTGTGTATGCATGTCTATTACTTTGTAGAGAATTGGGCGATAAACTAAGAGAGGTCCCTTCGGGGACATCCGATTAACAAAAAAACTGAGAGAGAGAATTAGAAAGAGACGTGGAATTTTTTTTTTTTTGGACCAGGTGCAACTATTGTCAGTTGTGTGAGGAATTGTTTAGCTGCCAAGTGTACATTACGGGACCACATTCACTTTCTTTCATTTCCTTTTCTCGTTTATTTTTAGCCTTTCTTTTTTTAATACTTTTTCCTTCTTTCTTCAAAATACTTTCTTGCATTTTTTTTCTCCTACTTGTTAACTCTCAACATATTTTATTTTTTATGATAATTTTTTTATTTAATATTTTGTATATGAATTAAAACACGACTATTTTTAAGATTTGTATTGTCTAGGTTTTAATCGAAGTCATATATTGTTTCTCAAAAAAAAATTATACTCAAAGCTTGAATTCGAGACCTCTAGTTAAGTGTGAAACAATTGTGTCGTAGCTCTATAATTCGGATTAAGTTTATCGTTGGATGAACTGCATTGATGATATTGATCACAAAAAAGACGGTAGGTACAGCTAGGCCGTGAACAACCAACCATCGTACTGTAAAAATTGGATAGGTTCGATCTATAGTCATTAGGGCCTCCTAAAACGATCTATTAAATTCATCGAGTTGTCCCAAAAGATCAAAATGACCAGTTATTAATGAAATTCCTTATCGGCTCTCTGTAAAATACTCGTTTGGCCGCGGGCTCCAAACACATCATCAGCTAAACCTGTACTGACAAATAACTAACCCGCAATGAATAGGGAAAGTATGTAGTTTCTGTCCCATCATTTATTTGAGGGAAAATAAAATGGGTTGTCAAAAAATTTAAATTTAATTTTTTGGATAAGTTTTAAGGAATTGAAGAAAGTGATATTAGTATTTCAAAATCATGTGTCTTAATTTCATAAAATGTATTTTTTTTAATTTTTTTTATATAAATGATATATATATATATATATATGAGAACTTAGATTATATATATATATATTTTTATTTTTTTATTTTTGTGTTCGCTTGTAGAAGATCATACATTAATTTATATATAATAGAAATTTTCACTCTATTATTTAGTATTAAATTGTCCGTAAATAATTCACCACTTTGATTCACCCGAATTATATAAATACATATTAAGAAATAAGAAGATTATGATAGATATTGGTCTTCCTCTTAATTCATATCCATGTGTCTGTCTTTATAATAATTAATTATTTTTGTATTTATTTTATAATTGGATTTATACTTTTTATTTTGATAGTCATAAATGAATTTTATGTTATTTTTGTGTATTAGTTAATTAATTATTATTGTTATATTATCATATTTTCTATTAAAACATGACAAAATCGAATAACCCAAAAAAATAACATAAATTACGTTGGCAAATTTTAAATAGCATAATGTCACGGACTTAGAGCCTTACTAAAGCTTCGTGCGGCACTTGACAACTTACTCACGAATCTTTCACGATCTTATAAGCTCAAGTAAGCCCTTTATTCTAAGATCGCTAAGAGAATGCAAAGAAAGACTTAGAAAGATTGGAAGAAGGCTTTTATATTACTTGAAAGATTGCTTACACTTTGTTAGATGATTTACAAATGAGTGACACCTCTATTTATACTAACACCTAGGGGCTAAATTGTAATTTAAAATTACTTTACAAGTCCCTATTTATTTACACTTTGGTCCCTTTTCTAGAAATCTTTACATTTTCTAGGAAATTCTAAGGCTTTCCTTGAAAATGTCTAGTCATTTTTCTAAAATTCTCTAAAGTTTTCTTGAAATATCTAAGAACTTCTAGAGTTTTCTATAAACTTCTCTAAAACTCTAGACTTTTCCGTTTCTATCCGGATGCAAAATCTTACTAAAAATTGGCAGGGACGTGACAATAAGCTGAAAATTTGAACTAAGGAGGAGAGAGAATAGAGAAAAAAGAAGACGACGTAACCTTTAGCCCATTTTTCTTGCAAGTTGGACCCAAAATTCACTTGGCAAAGCACAGAAGCACCTCACATAAGTATTGTCTGACACCTAATATCTATGCCTCTCTCAGAATAAAGTTATTCCGAGATGTGAGTTGATTTGGAACAAATGAGTAAATTAGGAAAATAAATAAATAGATAAATCTTTATTTTAATTTATTTTAAAGAGTCAATATATTTGACTTCAAATTTGATATATAATCAAGAAAAGAAAAATTATGCGTATAAGTAATTATATACTAATTAATTAATTAATATAGTTATAATTTATCTTAATTATAATTCACGATCTAATTTTAGCTATAATTATGCAACTCAACCTTTTAGTTTTGTATAATTAACAGGTTTGTATAATTCGAAATTTGTATAACTTTTGTATAATTCAGCATTTGTATAACTGTTCAACTTCTGATGTTTGTATTCGTATAAATTCATTATTTTGAATTTATACACAATAATTAAATTATACAAATGTACCCACAAATTATACAAACCTGTGAATTGTATAAAGAACAACTTTCACATATAGCAACACAAAACTCATATTTGTATGCTATAGCTATAGTTTGCATAATTGCGCTCCATAACAAACACAAATATGTATATTTTGCTATTCATATACAAAAGAAATCAGTTGTATTTAAATTGTTTCTATTTCAATATACATATTCGAAAGATCAATTGTATAATCGGTGTTTATATAAAACGAGAAAGAGAGAACGACAAAAGCAAACTGACATGGGAATAATTGCATGTGTATATATAATTTTCTCTCATTTTATACAAATAAAAACACAATTTATACATTTCTTTTCTGTTTGTATAAGTGAGAGAGGCGAGGGTGGCGAGCGAGATCTGGAGAGCGGAGAGAGGGGAACAAAAATATATGAATATATACAATTTTTCTCGCTTTATACAAATACAAACATATTTTATACATTTGCGTTTGTATAAAAAGCGAGAGAGGCGAGGGAGAAAACGAGAGTGGCGAGCGAGATTCACTAGGAGAGAGGCAAAATAACAACAATTTGTTATGGGGTATAATTAAATCAAACTATGATTAGAGTATTTTACAATTTCCCTTATATAAATGTATGAATTATACAAACGAGACAGCTTAACCTGTAGCTACAACCCGTACACATGCAAACAATAGTTACTTGTGAAAGTTACGTAATTTTCTCGGAAAAATTGTGTGAAATAGCAAATTATTAATTCAAATTAAATTTTATAACCATAGTTTCTTTTATTTGTAATTCGCATCAAACATTTCATATTTTTTGTCATCCCATTTGTATACCGAAATATACAAATAGACCAAAATATACAAATGCAGGACCCATTTGTATAATGAAATATACAAATAGATCGAAATGTATAAATACAGGACCCATTTGTATGCCGAAATATACAAATGCAGGACTCATTTGTATATCAAAATATACAAATGTAGGACCCATTTATATACCAAAATATACAAATAGACCCAAATACAACTTTTTTTTTATGTATATGTATACCGAAATATATAAATGAAGTTTATTATGAAACATAATTATACACACTATAACTATAACATACAAATATAATTTTTATATTTGCTATATGTGAAAATTGCTCAATTTTCTCTATTGAAAATAGTTGTTGCTTAGATAATTGGGCTACATAAGCCACTTGGACCAAGTTGGGCTACAAAATACCAACCCATATGATTTCATTATAGAAAGCCCTAATCTAAACCCTAAAGTAACTCACGCCTATAAGTACAAACTGGTTCCTCACATTATTGCATCTCTCCCCTTTTTTTAACACTAAATCTGCAGAAATCAATCGATTATCTCTATGATATGATATAATTATAGAGCAATCATTTTTCTTCAATATTTGATATTATGTTCTTTTAACTTTTTTTTCTGATAAATCATCATTGATTGTATTGTTGTGTTTTTGTTTTCCTCTGTGATGAACAAAACTAAGATGACGAGTCTGAAATCCATTCTTTTAAATCGTGAGGACAAATCGAGGCATTTGTCTGAGAGGAATTCTTTTAACCATTTTTTTCAAGTTTTTTCTGATGAATTTTCCAAGTTGGATTTAACTATCATTCCTATTTTTATTTTTTTTAATTTTTACGATGTTTAATATTTATATTAGAGATTAATTGATTTAAATTGTGTTGCGTTAATTCATTTGGATACATGGCTCTTCCATAGATTATTCTGGACTCGGGTCCCGAAATTGAGATCTTTGATTGAAGAAGATCTAGATAAACAGAAACAACTCCATCCGTTTGCATTACATTGGTGATATCATTATCCTTTTTTTTTTAAAATTTATTTTAATGACTTTTTTTTTCTTTTGAGTAATGTGGCAATGATGAAAAATTATAAAATCTCTCAAATAGTTGAGGTACCTTTCAGTTAATTTTAATGAGAGGTAGCTATGATTGTTTTCAAGCACTTTTGAGCCACTTTTTTTTTCTCTTCCTTTTTCTACTTTTGAAGTTTGAACTCTGACCCCAATTATTGCTTAATTACGTTTATGATTTTCATTTTGATGTATACCATTAGTTTTATTGTTTTTGTTTTTTGCATTGTTTTATAATTTATAACTAAAACTACAACAAAGTTTTTATGACTTCGTTTCGTTCAATTAATTTGAATATTATTATCTCTATTAAATTTTAATTTTGTGTTTCACTATAAAAAGAAAATTGTGATCTTGAACTATTAAACAATTCTCTTGAAATTAGTAAATATAATAAATTTAAAATTAAAGAACAAGTCTAATTAATAAATATTTAATTCTTGATTGTAATGAGTGTCAAATGTTGTTTTTCGAAGTAGTTTTAGAATGCCTTTATATTTTTGTTGATTTTTATAAAAAGTTTACTCAAATTTGGATTTATGTTAATTGAACTTTTTCATCTATCTTGTATTTATTTATTCATTTGTGTTTATTATTTTAGAAATAATCACTAGTTAAAAGAAGAAAATTACAGAACATTGAAAGTGGGATGATGATTATTAACATTTTTCTTTGTTTTGTGATCATATCTCACAAAATAAAGAAATATAATTGTATAAACTGTCGGCTTACAATATTGTTAAATTTTTCTTCAATAAATAATGATTGTTTTTTAAACAGTAAATGCAAATTAGGAAAAAAAAATAGAAGGTCGATGAAAGAATTCAATAAATATAAATTTAGGAAGTCTTACAATATTTTTAGAAACCATTTGGATTGGCTTGAGATTCGTCATAAGTTAGAGCGATATTTGGACTAGCTCATTTTTTGTGTGGATAAAAAATTATTGATCCAATCCACAAGTACATTGGCTACGAAGTTGTCGGGCCAGTTCTCTTTCCGTAAAAATATTTTTTTTTATAATTTCTAAAATTAAATTACAATTTAAAAATATTATCATAAATATTGACAAAATAATATTATATGGTCTCAGTGTTACTACTTAATCTGATTCACAGATAAAATTATAATTATAATATTTATTAAGTTTAATTTCAAATAAACATAAATAGTTGAATAAAAATACAAACCTAATTGTTTTCAATAATCATAATAAAATACAAAAATTATGACAATATTCCATAGGTCGTTATATAGTGATTCTTAGAAATTTTAGAAAATTTTTATTTTACGTAATACGTGTAGACAATAAAATTTGCGTTGAGAAAATAATAATCAAGAACGAAAATTATGCAACAATCATATTCATTATTTCAAAGTGCGAGTGTTATAATCTTTATGATTCCTCTGAATTCGTCTTTTCAAATATAAATTCAAGGGCTTAAAGCTTGATCTTGAATCTCTAATGAACTTGAACTTTATCTTGATCTTGACCGTTACTTGAATTCAAGAGTTTCGAGCTTGTTCTTGAATCCAATAGTCTTGATCTTGATCGTTCTTGAACTTGAATACTTGAATTCTTAACTTGTAGCTTTACATGGAATTTTATGGCGTTTGTACCACGAATTTTCTCTAGCTTCTTGTTCAGAATTTTATGTCTCTTTTTTGAATTATGGGTATTCCTATTTACAGTTTTGGAGTAAGGGAGTTGCGATTGGAATTCCCTTTCGGCAAATCAGATTTAAGTGACATGACATATGGAATTTATGGAGCAAATTTGTCATCTTTGATACATGTCATGATCATAGTTGCATGCCGCATCATTTGCCTACGTGGGACTAAGACGGAACTCTAAAATGAGATGAAATTGGGCTCATCTATTATAACCCAAATCAATTAATTTTGACTTTAATTAAAGGTTAAATTACTTATATACACATCTTTATTTTTCATAATTTCTATTATTTCCTACCATTTTAAAATATCTCCCAAATCCCTCTTTTTCCTTTCAAACCTCATTCTTCCGGTTACATAAAGTTTTAGACATTTCTCATCTTTTTTTTACTCCTTATTTCACTCCCTCAATCTCTTCCTATTTTCACTCACTCAATATGTTCCTATTTTCACTCCCTCAATCTTTACTTCCTTCATTTTTTAATTTTCAGATTTGTTCTCTCTCATCTCATTTGTTTTGATTCTTAAATTACCCTTTGTTAGTGTCATCACTGATATGATACATCACTGTCACAATAAATTTTATTTTATGCAATGTATCATACTCATATTTAAGGTGTTGATAAATAACACTAATATTGTTGAATATAACGTATCATTTACATGAATCAAGTTCTTTAATGTATCATCAGTCTTATTCAAATTTGAAAGGCTATATAGATAACAACAAATCAGTTGTGTGTTATGTATCTACACCCTTTAATATTTGTTCAGTCCACCCAACTTAGAATGTGATGTATATGTACATATTATCCAATAATAATCTTGATTTATAAATCATAATGTTCTATAAGTGGAGCATTGTGTATCAGATCCAACAATAGGTATATGATACACATTCATTATTTGAAAAACAATCTTATTTATCGTATAATATGCACATGTATAACTAATTATATACTTCAAACTAAAATTTGATTAAAACTAAAAAACGAATACAAAGAAATGCGAATGAACGAATAACCAAGAAATGATTGCATAGAAACATCTTGTTTGAAAAAATAATGATGAGACTAGATCATATATGATAGTCAACACATCTATTTTTATGTGAATTGGAAGTTATTAATTCTTTGAATAAACTATATATTATAATAAAGAATACAAATTGCTAATTTTATGATAAAGATAATTTAATATTATTTTAATATTTGGCCAATGGTTCTATAAATAACGCCTTCAATTATACTAAGGTGCCTTTTTTGTTTCATTGTAAAAACGAAGGTGAATATTTCCTTCCTTTTTTGTTTTATTTTTTTGAAAATTTATTTTTGCAAAAGAATTTTAAAAACAGTAAGCGAAGTTTGATTTGGTAAAAGTTTAAATTTTATTTTATTTGGTAAAAGTTTAAATTTTAAAACTATATGTATCTGATACTTAATAATTATTACATAGTAATGTATCGATCTAAAATAGAATATTTTACGAGCAATCTTTATTTCTCTAATGTATCAAATAGGTTATAGTACTTAGCAATGTGTTAAATAGTTTAGTAATGTATCATAAGTAATATATTTTTCTTGTCCGCAATGTATCTCGTCTAGTTGAAATATACCACAATTCTATTTTTTTGCAACCTTATTATATTAGATACATTTTCAACTAGATCATGATACATTATATAATGTATCTGAACCATATTGAGAGGTACCATCTTAAGAGTACTAAGACATCGAAACTTTCACAGATCCAAACTTAAGTACACTGAAGACATTCATCACCATAATTACATAATTTTTATGGAAATTAGAAATAGAAGCAGAAGTCCAGAAACATTAAAAAGGACAACAAAAACAAATTGTTGAATTGAATGCAACTAGGTTTACAATTCTTGGCAGCTTAGGCAAGAGATTTCCACTCTTTGTTTTCTCTGATTAGCTTTGCTCTCATTCTTCTGATATCTGCTTCCTTCTCCATTCTCTCTTGCTTATCAATCTCATCTTAATGAAGAGCTATCTAGACATGGATTTTGTCCATGATTTTCCATAAAGCGAAGTCTCCTACAGACATAGCAAAAAACATCGCATCTTTCACCATCTTCGCTAAGTGTTGAGTCCTCCCAACTCAGGGTACTACTACAATCTTGCCGCTTCAGATTCATAAATGAAACAAATTGTCCAACAACCTTCATAAATCACATCGCTCACCCAACCTCAACAAAATCGATATCTATTCATCTTCTACAATAATTTTTTCAAGTTATTTGAATTTAGAACTTTTCCGGCAGTAATGAATCCTTGATGGAGAAGTTGTGAATGTGAAATTTTAAATTTGTGAATCTGTTAGGTATTAGATGGATTATGTACAACATGTCAGGCGTGATTTATGGGATTGAAATAAATGAAAATAAAATTGACGTTATTTTTTCCTTTTTAAGCGCAACAACACCATATTTGATTGTATCCGAAATTATGTATCCGGCCACCACTTATGTATCCAGATTCCTTTTATTTTAAGGGATTTTGTTAAATGAAAACTAATAGGGATAGAATGTAATTTTTATCTCACACTGTGTGATTCCTATAATTTATACATAATTAAATTCATATTTATTGGACTTGAATAATTAGCCCAATTATATTAATCCATAATTTATTTGGACTAATATATTTATGAACTTAATATTATTAGAATCATTTTATGAATTTATATTTCATAAATTTTAAATGATTACAAATGTCACCGCTTCAAGTCTTGTCGAGATATTTTATCTTTTAGAGACTAGGCTTGAAGTATTAATCGGTTACTAAATTCATCTTGAGTCAAATAAAATAAACGAATTTATGTAATTTATTTGTTTAACACTTCACCGATTACTCAGAAGACTCCAATCAATATTAGAACTATATATATACATATACTGCCATAACTTTCAACGTAGGCATATTCAGATGGTCAGGGAGCTAATTTAACGGTCCACATTTTACTTTTCTTTATTTTTTTCTAAGTAGGATTACCATTGCTTTAAAAAAAGATTTCATCTTCTATTCGTATTGTGATAGAGCCACCGTTCCATGTCTCCAAATTTGTCAAGGATTAGGCTACAACTTATTTCAACGCCACAAACCTTTCCTTGTTTCATTCGAAGTGACCATTCGTCTTAGTTAAAAATGAATTATAATTGAATTAGGAATTGTAATCCTACTCAATTTCATATTCATATATATGTTTTATTGCCTTAGTAAAAAAAGGATTGTAATTGAACTAAGAATTGTAATCCTACTCAATTTCATATTCATATATATGTTTTATTGCCCAAGCTAAAAAGGAATTGTAATTGAACTAGGAGAATAATTTTATTCCCACCACATGACATTTATAAAAAGACACATTGTCTCCACAATTTTATCTTCAATTACAAATTGTGAGCTACGAGCCTATGACGAAAATGACATAATTCAAGGTAATCTCCCTCTCTTTTTTCTGAATTTCGTCACTTTTTCTACAGCTTGACACATCTGACATAAAAAATTCATATCTCATTGTAAAAAAATTAAAATCATGAAAGATTTGATTTTTTAAAAACTAGACTTCTCGATCTCTAACATATCCAAAATTTAGAATTTAATACTTCAGAATCTTTCTAGATAATTTTGAAGTTAGCTATAGATTCCGTCATGCTGAAAAATTCAGATTTTTGTGACTTTATTAAAACTCTCGTGTCTTGACGTAGGAACGACGAAATCATGAGCCGCTTAATGATTTCGATTCAAGATTTAATACCTTCAGAATCTTTCTAGATGATTTTTTGAAGTCAACTCTAGATTCTGTCGTGCTGAAAATTTTAGATTTGTGTGGATTTACTAAAATTTTCGTGTCTTGACGTAGGAACGGTGAAATCATAAGCCGCTTGATTATTTCAGACTTAGGCCTCATTTGTTTGCACTTAATGGAGGTCTGAATCTTAATCATTCAGATTCATCCTATTAAGTATGTTTGGTTATTAGGTCTGAATCTGAATCATTCAGATTCAACCCATTAAGTTCATTTGTTTTATTTTTTAAAAAGCCTCTTAATGGGTCTAAAGAGGTCTGAATGAATCAGATCTGTAGGAGACTCTTAACAACATTCAGACTCATTTAATAAGTTATCAAATAATAAACTATCGCTTCTCTGCTTTAAGCGTGCCTTTTTATCTAATAACTAAAAACTTTCTTTCTCTCTTTTCTCAATCAAACATCATTTTCCCCTCTTGAACTGGTAAGTTTTCATAAATCCTTTCAAGTTTTTTTTTTAGTATTAATAATTCTCTTGTATTGACTGTGTCAAGAACACTGTTGGTGTATTGGCGTTTATCAAGGTTTTTGAATGAAAAATATTGTACTTCCAAATCATGATTATTAAAACTTTTAAAACTTTTTTTAAAATCAAAAGTGATATATTTTATTGAAATAAATTTTTTATGATATTTTATTAATTTAATGTTAATTTCACGTGCACATTTAGATATTGAAAACAAACAACATTAATTATTTAGTGTTCAGATTTAGAGATCACATCTTAATATTCAGATGTGTATTCAGATCAAAACAACTAAATCTTAATGCAAATCTTAATATTCAGATGTGTATTCAGAATCAAACCTCTTAATCTTTATGGAAACAAATGAGGCCTTAGACACAAAGGTCTACAACATATCCGAAATTCAATATTTAATACCTTGAGAATCTTTCTAGATGAATATTTGAAGTTAACTTTAAATGTTGTCATATAGTTGATTTTAGATTTTTCGTCGCCTCACAAAATATTTTATATCTTGATGTAGGAACTTCATCACCCAAAAGGGATGTGATCATTGGAAACTTTACTTCAATGGTTATTATTATCAAGAAAAATAGTCTCAAGTCTAACTTAGTTAGCATAGCATACCTTCCGAGTCTTAAACATCTTAAGGGGTAACAATCTCTCCTTTACTTGTATTTTTATTTTTTATTTTTATTTTTTTAAAGTAGAAACATAACTTAAATTCATTGATCAAGATAGAGGGTACAATTATGTTGATCCCTTGATTCTACTCTCCTAAGATTTATCCATGATTTGAGGGCCATTAGTGACGTATTTCTCGAACTAGGATGATTTAGATTTGAACTCTCTATATGAATAATCCATCAATTTGCGGAGTATTCGATATCTTGATCCCTTTACGGAATTTTTGAGATGCCTTTTAAGAGAATTTAGTACCCTTTGTATAGCCATAAACTAGGGTTAGGGTTGAGTAACCTCCAAGAATCCTAATTTGAGTTGAACACAATTTGTAGAGTTCCAATTCGAATTGAACGCATCTTGTAGATGTCACGACTGGAATCTAGACCCCAGACGAGACCGGCGTCGTTGACCTCTCAGAGGTCACAGACAAGCCTACTTACGTCATTCATACTTCATCTAGGTTAATTTTAGCGGAAAATTTGAAACTTTTTGTTTCCTCAACATACTTGTTAAACATACTTATCATTTCATAATTGTTCACCATCAACCATATAACATTAAGAGATAAGCAACTGAAAGAAATAGATCAATAAGTATTAAGTGTATAATTGCCAAAATGGCACCAATACAAAGTCTGAATAAAAACAGGAAATAAACGCTAGTGGAACATGCTCCACTAGCTCAACTCTAAAACTAAGCTAGAATATAAAACAGTAGCATCCTCGAAAGCATGAGGACCTACCAACTCTGGATGAATGCTGGACGTCCGGATGACTGCAACAATGATCCTGTAGCTCTATCGTCCACCTGTGCCTGCACCTAAAATAGTATAATTGTATAGGGTTAGTACACACTTGTACTAAGTATGGGTATATGCAAGCACACACCAAGGACATGCACAAGTCAGTGGACTTGCCAAATTGAGATTAGGAAAGTTAGTGAACCTTCCAAATTTGGATTAGGAAAGTCATGCCATGAGAGTAACATGCATCATCATAAACATCATATTGTACACAGCACATAACATCTTCATATAGCACATATCATAACATATAACACATAGCTTCTTTCATATCATTCATTCATATGCCATGAGACCTTGGAATCATGGACTTGACATTAAGACTTTCCAAAATGAGGGCTCAACATATGGGACCTCAACTAGGGAGTCTCATTAGCAAACACAGAGTCTGCTTCATTCATTCATACGTTGTCACGACTGGAATCTAGACCCCAGACGAGACCGGCATCGTTGACCTCTCAGAGGTCGCAGGCAAGCCTACTTACGTCATTCTTACTCTACATAGGTTAATTTTTAGCGGAAAATTTGAAACTTTTTGTTTCTAAACATTTCTTACTAAACATTTCTAATACATTCGTAATTTGTTCAACATCAACCATCTAAACATTAAGAGATAATCAAATGAAAGGAATAGTTCAATAACATAATTGTATAATTGCCAAAATGGCACCCATACATAGTCTAAATAAAATAAGAAAGAAACGCTAGTGGAACATGCTCCACTAGCTCAACTCCTACACTAAGCTAGAACATAAACAGTAGCATCCTCGAAAGCATGAGGACCTACCAAAACCGGATGAATGCTGGACGTCCTGATAACTGCAGCGATGATCCTGTAGCTCTACCGTCCACCTGTGCCTGCACCTAAAATAGTAGAGTTTGTATAGGGTTAGTACACACTTGTACTAAGTATGGGTATATGCAAGCACACACCAAGGACATGCATGAGAAAGAATAGCTCTTTCCTAACAACATGATTTTTGGAAGTCAAGTCAGTGGACTTGCCAAATTGAGATTAGGAAAGTTAGTGAACTTTCCAAATTTGGATTAGGAAAGTCAGTGAACTTTCCAAATTGGATTAGGAAAGTCATGCCATGAAAGTAACATGCATCATCATACTTATCATATTTACTCACAGCACATAACATTTACACATAGCACATATCATATAACATACAGTACATTTTACATGTAACACATAACTTCATTCATATCATTCATTCATATGCCATGAGACCTTGGAATCATGGACTTGACATTAAGACATCCCAGAAATAAGGGCTCAACATATGGGACCTCAACTAGGGAGTCTTCATTAGCAAACACAGAGTCTGCTTCATTCATCCATACGTATTTCATTTCATTTCGTTCATAGTCCAGTGTAACCACCGGTTATACCTAGGATGTAGTCTAAGACTTTCATTAGGTTCGTTGTGCAATGACCAAGAATGACCTAATGTCATTACTTGAATCTAACTCACCTTTTGATTATCCTATCCTAACACCTTTGGTATTCATTCATTTCATTATGTGCATCATGTGAGGCTGGCCTCATTCATTCATTGGGAACTTTAACTTTAACCGACATAGATCATGTGAGCATCATGAAATCCAGTGTCTCCCCCACACAGAAAAGAGGTGGAATCACCGGCCAAAGTGACCCAATAACATGCTAGCGTACATGGGAATTTAACCCCGCCAGATCCCTATATTGGCAGTATAGGTTCGAAGACTAGGAGATATAAGAAGACCCATACCCGACAAGCCGGACAGTCTCATCTCATGAGAGTTACGTGAACCTCCGCCCTTCCCGAAAGAAGGCATCACCGCTCATAGCTAGTCTATCGGTGCTCAGTATAAAGTTCCATTACATTCATCTCATACGTCATGGAAGTTGGCTTCTAGTATGAGGACATCATAGCTCATTAGATGATTTCTCATCTCATCATTCGTATTGAGTGTGTTAAGCTCAATACTCTCATTAGAGTGTTCATAGAGACCGGTCTCTTCATTATCTTACACTCTCATAGGTGAGTACGTTTTGGTAACATTTACTTAGGCTCATTTGAGATTGCTCTCATCTTTTACATTAGCCTCATATCATGTTGTCACCACATTCATTAACATTAGCATATTTTCTCTTCATAATTACTCACCCCTTTTTACGTGAATGTACTATTCATCATATGCCAATGCACTTGGCCATTTGGTGTGTTTAACACCCTTACGTAACCCTTCTAGGGTTTCATTATTTCATTGTTCATTTCATCATTTCATTGTTCATCTCATCATATGCCAATGCACTTGGCCATTTAGTGTATCTTACACTCATACTTAATCCTTCTAGGGTTCATCATTTCATTTCATACATCTTAGGTTCACTTACTTTTGAACGTATGTTAGACTTATGTGTCTATACATACAAGCCATGGGGCTTCATTCATAGTTCGTTAAGTGATTCTTACATTCCTAAGATTATGTAGTACAAGACTTATGTATCTTGTATATATGCCAAGATATTGATTTTGATCTAAGTAGGTGGCATTATTCTTGGATATTTTGTTCACGTATGACTTATGTATCAATACGGAAGTTTGGGCAAGGAATCCCAAGTCTTGAATCAATTGAATGTCATTTACATTATTAATTGATTTTACTCTAATAGTCATAACATTTTAACTCTAAGTCAAATCACAATGTTTACATTGAAGGTTTACTTTTCTACTTAAAATCTCTCTTGCCTTGGCCGATGGGTTGTGGGTTCAAGCCCCCACAACCCCATTTTCGTTTTTCTTTTATTTATTTCGGTTCATGTGAGGCTTTGGGACCCGAGGTCGAGTCCCCTCAGCCACACTCAATTCTTCTTTAATTTCCCTTCCCTTCCATTCGCTTAAGGCCGAGAGGTTGTGGGATCGAACCCCCACAACCTCTTTATTTTATTCTCCTTTTTGAAAGTTGACTATTTGAGTTGACTGTGAGGTTGTGGGGTCGAATCCCCACAGCCTCATTTCATTTTTTTTATCTTCCCCCAACCGCATAGAGGTCATGGGTTTGATTCCCACGCCTCTCATATTTTTTTTAATTTTTTTTTCCTTTGCTTTGGTTTCTAACCGAGAGGGTGTGGGTTCGAATCCCACCCCTCTCATTTCTTATTTTCTTTTTCTTCATACTTATTTACCAGCCAAGACAGGTTCGAATCCCCCTCACCATACACATTTTTTCTTCTTTAAATTGGATTTTAAAGGGGTGAGGTCTCGGGTTCGACCCTCAATGACCTCACCTATTCTTCCTTATTTTTCTTGACATTCTAAACATCTTAATTTGGCAGAGATATATCAACATAATGTTGGAAATTTAAAGTAACTTCTTTACTCATTTTTATCTCCATTTGTTAGTAAATTCATAGAACAATACATAGTTCATTTAGTACGTTCTTTAATACAATTTTTCACGAATTCCTAACCAAGATGTTTACTCCTCAAATCAGCCACACTTCATGTCACACGAACATCACAATTTACTTCAATTGGTGTACATAAAACAACAAACATAACATTAACAAAAATCAAGCCTCTAGGCCGAGACTCAAACATGCCATACATTTTTCTTTCCTTAATTCGAACACACACATAGTTGTCTTTTCATGAATTAACGTACATCCAATACATTAACATTCAACACAAACATCACATAATCCTAAGTCTACCAGCATTCATACCAACCTACATTCGTTGGGAGCTAATGACAGGGACATGCAACAGGGGAAACAACCTTAGTTTTTGAGCCGAATATACTGAGTCCTAGGGGTCTCTTGGGAAAGGGACCAAGAGTAAGAAGACCCATACCTTTGTTTTCTTGTTAAATGTCCAGAATGCTGCCCAAGAACCCCTCCACAAATCAGCCCACACACCCAAAGTCACACCTTACCCGACTAGTGTAGTACGTTCTGCTTAACGTTACCGGATTGCTTTCTCTTTTGTGTTTCTATCTTTCAAGTTCTTGATGAACTTTTGCCTTTACTTGTTTTTTTTTTCTTTTGCTGATTGTTTTATCAGTTTGCAGCCAAGAAAAGAGAGTGAAAGAGAGAGAGAAATCGTGCAAGAGAGAGTGGGGGAAATGGGACATAGAAGTCTAGTAGAAGTAGGACTTTGTGGGTATGAATTAGTCAACTTAATAATTAATCAAAATTAATAAAAATCTGATTTCTTTTTCCTAAATCAGCTAATATTAATTATTTATTAAAAACTAAGCTAACACATTAAAATAAAAGCAAGTTAAATCTTGCTTCTAGTGGGGCTCGAACCCGAGTGACCCCATTTGCGAGAAATGGGTCAATTTGGGTTGCCCCACCCGAAATACCTTAAACAAATTAATTAATTAATTAATTAATTAATTCCTCAGGGTAATTACAATATTACCCTTGGCTTGGAAAAGACCATTTTACCCTTGGACTCTCAAAACTTAAGATTTCTTCTTTTTAGTACGGTAAAAACTTTTTCAATTAAATCTTCGTTGTCGCGAGCCTCACATGGTTGGTTCCAACCTTTCCAAGCTCAATTAACTCCCCAAGTTACTTGGCTTGGTCGTAGTAAGGGTTCTGAGGTCTGGTTCTACGCGTATCAATACGTGTGGACCTTGGTCTAATCACAAGCATTCTTGAAACATAAGTCTTGATCCTATTCATTTTTAGGGTTGTTACATTATCCCCCCCTTAGGAACATTCGTCCCCGAATGACACTACTACTTCATGTTGTAATGCCAGTCAGATCATAAAAAAGCACTATCACAGTCAATCAATAGCAACAAAATACGGGGAGGTAAGGAAGCATAGGTTTAAGAGTATAAAGTCTAACCTCAAGAGCTGAACAGGTGAGGGTACGGGCCCTCATGTCGGCCTCAGCTTCCCACGTAGCACCCTCAACAAGATGATTTCTCCACAATACTTTCACTGTGGCAATCTCCTTGTTCCTCAGCCGCTTGACCTGTCTGTCTAAGATCTCAACCGGTACCTCCTCATAAGACAAGTCTTCATCAACCCCCAAACCTTCAACAGGTAAGATTGATGCTGGATCACCTAGGCACTTCTTCAACATAGATACATGAAAACTGGATGGACAGAAGCTAACTCTGCGGGCAATGCCAACTCATAGGCCACCTCACCCACACGCTGTAGGATCTCATATGGCCCAACATATCTCGGACTCAGCTTCCCTTTCCTACCAAATCTCATCACCCCTTTCATAGGTGATATTTTTAAGTAAACCTGGTCACCAACATCAAACTCTAAGGGTCGCTTTCTGTTATCAGCATATGACTTCTGCCGACTGTACGCAGTAGTAAACCTGTCCCTAATCATTCTGACCTTCTCTAAGGCCTCATGAATGATCTCCGGCCCCAAAATGGATGACTCTCCAACCTCGAACCACCCAACTGGAGATCTACACCTCCTACCATATAGTGCCTCAAACGGTGCCATCCCAATGCTGGAGTGATAGCTATTATTATACGAGAACTCTATCAAAGGCAGATGGTCATCCCAGTTACCTCTGAAGTCAATCACACACGCCCTCAACATATCCTCCAATGTCTGTATGGTGCGCTCTGCCTGCCCATCTGTCTGAGGGTGAAAGGCAGTGCTAAGCTTCACCTGCGTGCCCAAGCTCTTCTGGAAAGATCTCCAGAAATGAGAAGTAAACTGAGCTCCTCTGTCTGAAATAATAGACAAGGGAATCCCATGCCATCTCACAATCTCATCAATGTAGAGCCTCGCATAATCCTCGGCTCTGTAAGTAGACTTTACAGGGATAAAGTGGGCAGACTTAGTCAATCTGTCCACAATAACCCATATAGAGTCATGCTGCCTCCTAGTCCTCGGAAGCCCAACCACGAAGTCCATATTAATGGCCTCCCATTTCCAAGTCGGAACCTCAATAATCTGCGTCAGACCACCAGGCTTAAGATGCTCTGCCTTAACCTGCTGACAATTAGGACACTTGGCCACATATTCTGCAATGTCCTTCTTCATGCCATCCCACCAATAAATCTGCTTGAGATCATGATACATCTTGGTGGAACCTGGATGTATAGAATATCTGGAACCATGGGCCTCTGCAACAATCCTGGTCCGCAAATCACCCACATCTGGCACACACAGCCTGTCCTGATATCTAAGTATGCCATCACCTCCCAAAGCGAAAGACTCATTCATCTTCAGCAGCACTGAGTCCTTCAACTCCATCAACACGGGATCTAGATGCTGACCCTGCTTGACTTCAACTACCAAGGATGATTCAGAACTAGGATGAACTGAAACATCCCCACTAGTGGAGTCAACCAAACGCACACCCAGTCTGGCCAGTCTGTGTACATCTTTTACCAGCTCCCTCTTCTCATCCTCAACGTGAGCTGTACTTCCCATGCTCATCCTGCTCAAAGCATCAGCTACAACATTAGCCTTACCTGGATGATAGTGCACATTCATGTCATAATCCTTCAACAGCTCCAACCATCTCCGCTGACGTAGATTCAACTCCCTCTGTGTGAACACGTACTGGAGACTTTTATGGTCTGTGAACACATCTACATGCACTCCATACAGATAATGCCTCCACAGCTTCAGTGCAAATACCACAGCTGCCAACTCCAGGTCATGAGTGGGATAATTCTTCTCATGAACCTTGAGTTGTCTAGATGCATAGGCTATCACCTTACCAACCTGCATAAGAACACAACCCAAACCAACCCTAGATGCATCACAATAAACAGTGTAGTTCTCACCACACTTAGGCAAGTAAGCACCGGGGCTGAAGTGAGTCTGTCCTTGAGCTCCTGGAAACTCTTCTCACAAGTCTCCGTCCATTCGAACTTGGCTTTCTTCTTAGTCAAAGCTGTCAATGGGGCAGCAATGGAAGAAAAGCCCTCCACAAACCTGCGATAGTAACCAGCCAATCCCAAAAAGCTACGGATGTCAGTAGGAGTAAGAGGTTTTGGCCAGTTCTTCACAGCCTCAGTCTTCCTGGGATCCACCTCCACGCCCTGATCGGACACAACATGACCCAGGAAGGTCACTGATCTCAGCCAGAATTCACATTTGCTGAATTTGGCATACAACTGATGCTGTCTAAGTACCTGCAAGGTTAGTCTCAAATGTTGTTCATGCTCTTCCTTGGTCTTAGAGTAGATGAGAATGTCATCAATGAATACTATGACGAAAGAGTCAAGGTATTCACGGAAGACCCTGTTCATGAGGTCCATAAATGCAGCAGGTGCATTCGTGAGACCAAATGACATGACTAAAAACTCATAGTGACCATAGCGGGTACGAAAGGCTGTCTTTGGGATATCTCCATCCCTAACCCTAAGCTGATGATACCCTGAACGAAGATCAATCTTAGAGAAGAAACTAGACCCTTGGAGTTGATCAAACAGATCATCTATTCTGGGGAGTGGATACTTATTCTTTATAGTGACTTTGTTGAGCTGCCGATAATCGATACACATTCTAAGGGTTCCATCCTTCTTCTTTACAAACAACACTGGAGCGCCCCAAGGGGATATGCTCGGTTGAATGAAACCCTTGTCAGTGAGATCTTTTAACTGCAGCTTCAACTCTTTGAGTTCGCTGGAGCCATTCTGTAAGGAGGAATTGAGATTGGTTTAGTATCGGGTTCTAAATCGATACCAAAGTCAATCTCTCGAAGGGGAGGGACTCCAGGTAAATCATCAGGAACACATCTAAGAACTCATTCACTACAGGTACTGAGTCTATGGAAGGAATGTCATGATCTAAATCATTAACACTCACAAGATGACACAATAACCCCTTGGACATCATTTTATTGGCCTTAAGGTTAGAAATCAAGGGGTTAGGACGACTCGAATTGTACCCCTCCCAGACTAACTCTTCTTCATTAGGAAAGCGAAATCTCACCACTCTACTACGACAGTCCAAGCAAGCATAACAACTGTGAAGCCAATCCATGCCAAGAATAACATCAAAATCATGCATGGGTAACTCAACCAGGTTTGCACACATAGTTTTACCACTCACAACTATTGGGCAATCTTTGTATACTCTATCAGTTCTTACATTCTCTCCTAAAGGGGTACTAACCACTATAGGATCATGTAGAACTTCAGGCAATACCTCAAAAGTAAGAGCAAGCAGAGGAGTTACAAAGGAAAGTGTAGACCCTGGATCAAGTAAAGCATAAACAGAAGTTGAGAATACTTGCAGCATACCTGTGACCACATCAGCGGACTTCTCCTGCTCCTCTCTGCCCTTCAGGGCATAGAACCTGTTCCTCTTAGGAGGCTCGGCTGCTGCTGCACCCTGTGGATTAGGCCTAGGCTGAATATTACCTCCAGCCTGACCTCTGTTCTGTGGGCAGTCTCTGACCATGTGTCCACTCTTACCACAACCGAAGCAGGCATTAGTGCCCTGTCTGCACTCTCCACTGTGAGCTCGGCCACACTTAGCACAATTCTTTTAGTACGCTGCATCTCACCTCCATTTCCCTTCTTGGGCTCAGGTCTGCCTCTTTAGGTGTAGTACTCCTCTGAGGATTAGAATTCCCAGAACTCTGTTGCCCCTTTTTGAACCTTGGCTGCTCACGGACGCCAAAGTTATTCCTGTGGCCTCCATGACTGGGTCCTGCCTGGTCTTGAGGCCTGGGCCTCCTAGCATCACGAACACCTCTTTTCCTGCGGCTGTCCTCTACCTGCTGGACATGCACCATCAACCTGGAAAGACCTATTTCAAAGTATTAATTGAATGTATACATATATGGATTTTTTTTTCTTGATTGTCAAAAATAAGTAATTAGGGACACTATAAAAGAAAAAAGTGGACAATAAATATGAACAGACGGAATATAGATAATTTTAATGGGAGATTTAGCTATGTGTGCTTCAAACATGGAATTAACAAAAAC